>CM031919.1:15268894-15868894 GCA_018703695.1 Prunus fruticosa
ATTATAACTTCCAGTACCCATTCTCAATTCAGATTCAACAATGCATATGATCCATTAAAACTGATCTCAAAATAGCAACGCTAAGTAAATTAAGCGTAAATTTGAAGATAACGATCTCTAAACTCTTAATTAGTATTTCCTTGAGACCAAACCAGAGTATACCTACGACCCCCATACCTTCTAAGTCAACAAAGCTCTTCAATATCCCCAAGAATGAGCTGGTCTCAAAGGACCCTTGCATACAACCATTAGGATAAACTAGTCATTTAGTCAACCAGGCCAACGGGGCCCAGCGGCCTCACATTTTCGAAATGCAACAACCTAAAGTCCAAACAAGTCAACTAACTCGCTCCCCAAAGGTTTGGTCTGAAAATCAAACGTCAGATTAATAAATCGGCATAGATCGTACGGTTATTGTTTTGTAACTTAGAAAATATTAAATCAAAATATTCGGACTCAATTGCAATAATCCGTGAATTCTACACGATCCTCAGAGTGCTGAGTAGGTGATATCCTCGTGGAAGCGGTCAACGGTTAGAACGTCTCGAACACGGATAGCACAATAGGCGATCTCAATTAAAACTCGATGACATGCAAATTGGAATATGAGCATGCCTACATGCTCGTGACAAATAGGAGATTACATTACAACTCAATGCACCTCTGCTCCAAGTGCCAACGCGCCGCCACACGCGTGTGGAGGCGCGTGGTGTCCCTGCAGCGATTCCGCGGCTTGAAAATCTCAAAACCGGGGCCAGGCTCCAACTATAGCTAGCCTCGATGAGTGGAACACTTTATTCAACTCCCGGCAGCGTCCGGTGGACGGCAAGTGGCCGAAAATTCACTTGAAAATTGGCCAAAACCTAAGTTACAGATCGAGTTACTGTGGGCTAGAAATTGATCAAATCTTACCCAACTATCAACTAGAGCTCGTAGAGTCAGTGATAAACCATACCTGGATTGACGAATTCTGGTAAAAGCAGAAAATGACATCCTGAAAGTTGAGGAGAGAGGGCCTCCCTCGCTCAGTGGCAGGTGACGGGGCTCCAAGCCCGAAATAGGTTAACATGGGGCAGAGTGAGTTTCCGACCGGTGCACGACCTGGCGTGGCCAGAGCAAAGTCAGGAAGGTGGCCAAACATGGCCGGATTATGTTGCGTGCGAGGACGGTGGGGAGAAGAGAGAGATAGTAATTCTGGTTTTAAAAACAGATTTTTTTGCAAAATTATGATTTTGCCTCTACTTGGAATTTTCTAGTATCTCTTCTCGTTCTGTGATTCTGATTTGACCCACTTCTTGTCTACGGACTCATCTCGATGTACTCTACGCAACGGTTGAATTGGAATTTCCAAATTCCTTCCCAAATTGAAAATAAAATTTTCGCCCCCTTTTAAATATTTTAAATAATATTTTAATTTTCAAAAACCTTAATTAATTCAAATCATTTTTATTTTATTGTTTATTTCAATTTATTTTCTTATTTAACTTTATTTCCTCTTATTTTAATTATTTTATTACTTTGTTCAAACTGGGATACTCCAGGTTTCACCAAAATCTTCCCGGGGTAAAATTGTATTTTATTTGAATTAATTAATATTTAACTACTAATTTCAGGCCGATTTGTCACCCCCAATCTTCAGCTTGGGACACAGCTTCACTCGATGCCATTTCCAAGTAGTAAAGTTTGTCCCCCTAGTACCACAACCGTTGGTATCTCCTAAGAATGTCCTGAAATACAATGAGTAGGCCAAAAGGTTCCAGTGCAATTCAAAAGTCGTAGTAATTTGGGCAACAAACAAGATATTATAATGTAAGGGACGAAACAATCAACATCAAGAAATCCCGACTGAAAGGAGTTCAAGAGAGAAAGTGAACCCTCCCCAATTACGGGGGATGGGGGGTACCATTCACATTAGACACCATGGAATAAGAGAGATTGGTGTATGAGAGGCAATTCAATTGTTTTTAAATTGTGGGGTTTTTTCTGATATATATTATTTGAAGTTTTTGCAATATTTGAAACGATGGGATATATTATTTTGGGATACTTGAATTATTGGTTGTGGAAGTGAGTCATGGAACTCGATTAGTGATTATCAAGTCAATGGACACTTGTCGTTAAGTGCATTTCGTTTTCCAATTATGGAATTTTGTGCATATTGTGTTTTGATTGAAAGTTGGATATGGGTATTTGAGGATATGGGGATAAAGGCTACTATTTTTTTATTAATTTACATTATTATGAATATAGATAAGTATATGGATTGGGTAGTTGTTATTATTTATTTATTTATTTATCTATTTAGTTATTACTGTTACTATTAAGATTATTATGATAGTATTAGAAATGAAGGGTTCATTAATTGGATTTTGACATGATTAATAAAATTAACTAAATATCTAATTACATGACTATATTATATATATATGCAATGGTTTGGAAATAATAAATTATGGACTCTAGTTACTCTCGCGAGTTATGTGGTGTAAATTCATAAGTAATTGAATCGTTTTAGAAAGTTGAGAATGGGTTTGAAATATAGATTTGTGGAATATGGGAAATTTTATGATTTAGAATATGGTTTTCAAACCCTAAGGAGTACCCCAGTTATCTTGAAACAGTTTTGTCATTTATGATAATGCCCCATGAGTTTCCTGGACACCCGAACCGTGTGGTGAGAGGAATGCGACTTAGGCGAGTAATGGTCCCTTGAGGCCTCAAGCAATGCGGCTCTAAGTGACTTTGTGTTACCAAGGCCTGCGAGGATGTCCATATATGTGACACAGAGGAATTCGATTGATAACGTGGGAAAGGAGTATAATGGTCTTGGAATTGACGAAATCTTCCTGGATTTGAACGGCATATTAAAGGAGACTACGGAGTACAAATGAGGGGTATGCCTAGGTAGAGAATGATTGGGTTTTAATTGGTTTTAAACTAAAAATTGGGAATTTCTTAAGTTGGATTTTATACAGCTCACAACTAATTTCTTAAGCGATAGCGTTTTATAAGTAAAAGAGGAAAATATATATATTTTAGTTAAGTTGTTGTTATTGACATTATGATTTTAATAATTTTCTCGTTTTCCTATTTATTCTGTAATAAGTTAATTATAAATCTTTAGTTTATATATATATATATATATAGTGAAAGAACTACGTGTGGCTTGATCACTGGTTAAGGGTACGTAGGTGTTTGGGCCCGAATTTGGACGCAAAACAAAAGCCAATATCATTTCCTAGGCCACTTGTTTTGACGCTCTCAGCCATCAGCACGCCTAGCCGTTAACAGAATAGACATGCCAAAGAAGGAGACTCGACCAAAACGTTAGAGGCCTGGGAACAGTGGGAAAACAAGAAGAAAATTGGGCTCGAAACAAACCCACTGGTTCTTTTGGAACGGTCCCACGTGATTCCTGACCTGGAGAAGTCAACAAAATTGGCTGAAAGTAAGATTTGAACATGGACAGGTATGGAAGGAAGACGTTAACGAAGAAAATCAGGAACCAGGAAATCGATACTTCTGTTTAAAAGATATTTTGCCTCTTCGAGGAAGAGTACCATTCCCGAAGTAGGCAGACTCTCCCTCTTGAAAAGAAGATAAGAGGAAAAGGAAAACTGGGAACTGCAAAAAACAGTAAAATTGGGAGAAGGGTATGGCACCCCATCAAAACACAGGGGAAATGATCACTTGAAGAACTCGTGATTGAGTGCTTGCTTGCCAAGAAAGGGATAGAATTCCTTTTCTTTTCTTTTTAAATAAAAAGATCTTTTGAGATTATTTTGCCGCCCATTATTAAAAATCTAAAACCCACAGGAAAACATTTTCTATAAATATAATAGGGGTGAACACAATAAAGGACAATCAATCAACTCAACCAAAAAACTGCAGTCAAAAGACAAACACTCAAAATGATCACTTGATCTCAAGAAGATTTTCAAACAAGATTTCAAAAAGAGACCCATGACGAGAAACTCAGTTCAATCTAAATTAAATTATTGATCATTTATTCCTGGCCAGAACTACCAATTTTATGTTGAGAAAATTATGAAGTCCTTACCTGCCTAAGACATAGAAAAGAACTTACTTGGGAGATATTCCTCACCCCAATTCACGATCGTTTGTTCAAAGTCAATAGCTTGGGGCGCAAGTTATTCTCAGGTTATAACCAAAAGGTTGTTAACCAGTGGCACTGCTCAGCACATAAAGAAAGTTAATTTATTGACCAAACAATGGTCTTTGAATTAATGGGGAACTTTACCCTACCATCATAGGAAACAAACAGAAACGGGTAAACATTTTGGCACGCCACAGTGGGATTTCTCAGTATATATACTCTGCGAGGACTTTGAAAGTACATGTATATTGGAAGTTCTAGCCAGAATCCATATCGCAAGATGGAACGAGACCAAGAGCTTTCAGGAAGGACTAGAGTCAGTAGAAGCGATGCCGGGAGTCGGCCCATGGAGGTACTCGGAGAGACGTTCCAGGAATAGGTTCAGGAGATTAATAAATACAGGAAGGTATTCCGCAGGAGGCTACAACAGAAAGAAGCCAGGTCTCTTTGAATAATAACAGCCATGATGCAATGGCAGTTAAGGAAGTTGGGAAAGAGCGTGAAACCGCCATGGCCAGAAGTTCCAAATAGATGTTGTGTTCATGCTTGGACCTTCCCTACTGTCCTCCACCAGGGCTAGCATGGCCATATCAAGAGAATCCTCTTATGGCACAGATAGTCAATTCCAGGACCAGAAGAATCCAGCTGGACAAAGGAGAGGAGTAAACCTTCCCGAGGAACATGAGGCTCAGGTAGCGTTGGAAGAACCTATCTAACTATGCAGTTCCTGAGTCAGCCAGGACCTTCCTATGCCATGACCCATGACCCCACGAGATCAACCTTTTCCATTTCTCCTCGAAGACCAGAGCCTTGCCACCTTATAGACCTAGAAGAATGGATCCCAATCCATTCTCCTCCACTGGCAAGGGGGCAGAAGAGGGCGAGAGGGTATTAACCTTTTGGCCAACAATGATAGAAACAGACCAAGGCAAATCCCTGGAGGAACCATCCAGAGGTTGAAGGAAGAGGAAGAACACATGGAGGAAGCGCTGCCCAGGCCATCAGGATGGAGCCGAGGTTCGACCATGTCCGAGTTGGAGTAAGAAGGAGGAAAATCCACCCTCTTAATGCTTTGAATGACATGGGGGCATTCCAGAGAATGATCAGAAGAGAAATGATAAGCATGAAGCCAGAAGAGGAGAAAGGCCTACCTCCAGAAAGCCATACCCGGCTTATATGATCAATTCATCTCCCCTGTTTCAAAGTACCAAACTTCACCTTGTTTAACGGAAGAAGATCCTCATGCCTCATCAGTAGAACACATAGGCAGGTTCTCTCCCCCAATGCATAGCCATAGAAAATAATCCTCTGCTAAACTGAGGCTTTTTGGAAATTCTCTCTCAGGACAAGCTTTCACCTGGTATACCATTTTTCCAGCAATTCCGGTTAGACCTGGGAGCAAATGGAAAATGTCTTCCATGACTACTATTTCACGATCTAGCTAGAAGTCACCATCAGTGACCTTGCCTCCCTCAAACAGAATGAAGATGAACCTACTAGGACTTCATAGCCAGGTTCAGGAAGCTCAAAATGAAATGTCGAATCCCATGGAAGAAAGACAATTCATCCAGATGGCTCAAACCTCCCTCAAAATCTCTTTGAGAAAAAGATTTGATGGAATGCGTTTGGGATCTGGAGAATCTGGGGAGGCAAAAGGCATCTGAATAGGGGAGCTGCTGAGGGAGAACAGGACGAAGAGGAACTCTTCTAAAGGCACATACTACAATACCCCTTCTTCTTCAATCCATTTGATTGACGTAGAGTCATAAGAGGACAGAGAGGGCTCAAGAAGGAAAGAGGATTCCAAGTCGCAGAAATGGCAAAGTTAAAACATCCCATCAGACCCAAAGCTCTTACAAAGCCACTAAAGGACCAGGAAGCCTCCACAATTCACAGGAGGGTTTGTTCCAAACAAACCAACACAGAACAAGGCCTATTCTTTCAATCTAACCAAGGTTGATGCTTTGTTTGATGAGATGCGGGCACAAAAAGGCAATAGAGACACCTCATAAGCTGCCCAAACCAGAAGAACTCAGAGGGAGGCAGTATTGCAGATGACACAATTCTTGGAACCATTCCACCAACAGTTATGTTGTTTTAGAGACGTCATACAGGAAGGAATCACGCAGGAAGATTGAAACTGTGGGGAGAACCCCTTCATAACAACAGTCCGTTTCCCCAACCTCAAGTCAACATGGTCAATTTAAATTGGCCGAGAGCGGAAGAGAAGCAAGCCAGCAGCAGAAGCTAGCTCCAGCAGGAGGAGAGTCACAAGGGAGATTTTTCAAAGGCCAAAGGCTACCATCTCGGCCGGAGTAGTGCTATGCACTAAGTGCAAGTGTGAGAGTGAGTTAGAGGTGACTGGACGGACAGAACCAGCCTATACCCAACGTATTTGATCGGATTGGAACATCCCACCAGCAAGGCCCAGTTCCAGGCTTCCTCTAAAGACATAACCGGAGCGAGAGGGGTCACCTTAGGCCTGCCCACCATAGAGGAGAAAGCCGGAACAGCCCAAGGAGGAGATACCAAGTAAGATGCCCGGAAATGACAAACCTTTAGCAACTATCATAAAAGGAAGATGGTATTCGTTGGAAGAAGCGTAGACCGACTCTGAGCTAACCGGAAGTCAGAAAAAGGAGAGTTCAAAGGCATATTCCACCTTCCTCAAGAATAGCAATGAAGTACAGGGTACTACCGGAGTTAAGTTCTGCCAAAAGGAGAGAGAATCCAAAAGTAATTCCTCATGCAAACAAGCAGTATATCAACCACAAGGGCGGATGAAAAGGAGAATCTTCAGGCGAACCCTCCCATCCATCCAACCTCATCTCCAGTCAGTCCAACCTGAACTTTCACAACTACAAGATGGATCCAAACCTATTCGAAGAGGAAAACAAAGGAAGACTTGGACTGAAGAATATGAGGGAGGAACAGTTAGATTATGAACCATCTAGGAGAGGACCAAGTTGGGTTCCCGAAACGGGGAGACGAGAGGGCTGGACGGAGAGTATTGAGAGGAAGGATGGCCTATGAGGGAGGACTGAGATGAAGAAACTGAGGCCTTTGGCACAGAATTGAAAGCCCTTGTCAGGCTGATCTAGGCATAAACATGGTATTCATCCTGTCAAAAAAATTCAGGGCCACAGAAGGGCAAGAAAGCACTTTGGAAGGAGACGTATTCTCCAAGAAAGCTTTGAATCCAAGCTGGCAGAAGTTAATGAGCTACCAGGACAGCAAACACCCCCGCCAGAATGGGCAGAACTACCATGAAACCAGCTGTGGAACAACTCTGTTTTCCAAGCCAACCAAAGAAATGGCTAATCACCTAGACCTTTGTTCATAACAGCAAAATTTGGAGGTATTCCTATTCCCAAAGTGATGGTTGATGGAGGTGCAGCCATTAATCTTCTTCCACACAGGTTGTTGAGCAGGATTGCCAGAACAGAGAAGGATCTAATTCCGACACGTTTGATTTTCACCAATCTTAGTTGTTGATGTCATAGTTGGAACCAAAGAACTAAAGATTGCCTTTTTTATGGTAGACACACTTCTACCACCTACAATGCATTGCTTGGAAGAGATTGGATTCACCAAAGCCTGGGTTCCTTCCACCCTCCACCAACAGCTAGCCCTTTGGAACGAAGAGGGCCACATAGAAATAGTAGAGGCCGATCCTCGGCCATTTCTCCCTTCTGCCATGTGTTTTGAAGCGAGGTATTATCATGATGACCTTGGTCCTTTCACCTTCTTTGGAGTCAACCAGAACGGCCGCCCTCACGGTATCACGGCCCAAAAGCTCATTGAAGACGGTCTAGCAGATTCTCTAGAAGACTGGAATAGGCCTTTTGTTCTGAACCTCAGGAACTCCAATGTTTAGTCCCAGTCAACGGGAAAAGGATGGAGCTCCAACAATCCGATCCATTATAAAAAGATTGTTGATATACTGGGGAAGAAAGAAAACTCATTCGCAGAATCGAGCCATTAATATGGCATCGAAGAACAGGAAGAGAGTTTACATGATTTCAAAGACTGTTTTGCTTGGCACTATCACGAGATGCCCGGATTGGACAGGAAATTGGTAGAGCACAAGCTGCCTATCAAAGAAAGCTACCTTCCAGGTAACAGGGCTATAAGAAGGATGTCCATGGAGACAGAACTAAAAGTCAAAGAAGAAATAGAGAGGTTGCTAAGGACGCGGATTCATTAGACCAACCATTTATGTTGATTGGCTAGCCAATATTGTGCAGTTCTGAAAAAGAAAACAGTGGCAATTAAGATATGTGTGAATTACAGGAAATTCTGAATGAAGCATCCCCCAAGGATGAATATCCTATGCCTATGGTAGATATGCTGGTACAACGGAGCCTCTAGAACCAAATGCTATCCTTCATGGACGGCAACGTAGGGTATAATCAGATCATGGTAGCCAAAGGAGACATCCATAAGATAGCCTTCATGTGTCCAGGGCACATAGGTGCTTTCGAATACACTCTAATGCCTTTCGGTTTAGAGAAATGCAGGAGCCACTTATCAAAGAGCAATGAATTCTGTTTTCCATGATATGATAGGGCACTCTCTAGAAGTATATATAGATGATGTGACAATTAAATCCCAGGAAACAAGAAATCACGTGTCGAATCTAGAAAGGAATTCCAAAGAATGAGACAACATAAATTGAAAATGAATCCCAAAAAATGTGTTTTTGGAGTTCAAGCAGTGAACTTCCTAGGATTTTTGGTCCATCAAAGGGGCATAGAGGTTGAAGAAATAAAGCAAAATCCATTATAGAAGCTCAACCACCTCGAAACAAGAAAGAGTTGCAAAGTCTTCTAGGAAAAATTAACTTCCTAATAAGATTCATATCCAATTCTGCATGGAAAATCTAGCCTTTCTCTTCCTTGCTAAGACTGAAACAGGAACAGATTTTTAAATGGGAGGAACAACACCAACAGGCTTTTGAAGAAATTAAGCACTATTTGTCAAATCCACCAGTTCTGTCCCCACCAAAGAGAGGCAGACCGCTCAAACTCTATGTGTCTGCATCGCGAGTGTCAATTGGAAGTCGAGGATGAAACGGTCTCACGTGATTCCTGACCTGGAGAAGTCAACAAATCGGCTGGAAATAAAGATTTGAAGGGGACAGGTATGAAAGAAGGACGTCTCCTGAGAAAAATCAGGAACCAGAAAATTAAACTCGTTTTAAAAGATATTTCCTGTTCCGAGAGAGTACCATTCCCAGAGATAAGAGACTCTCCCTCTCTGAAAAGAAGATAAGCGGGAAATAGAGAAACTGGGAACTTGCAAAAAACAGTAAAATTGGGAGAAGGGTATGGCACCCCATCAAAACACAGGGAAATGATCACTTCAAAAAACTGATGATTGAGTGCTTGCTTGCCAGAAAGGATAGAACTCATTTTCTTTTTCTTTTTAAATAAAAAGATCTTTTGAGATTATTTGCCGCCCATTATTAAAAGATCTAAAACCCACAGGAAAACATTTTCTATAAATATAAGAGAGGGTGAACACAACAAAGGACAATCAATCAACTCAACCAAAAAACGAGTCAAAAGACAAACACTCAAAATGATCACTTGATCTCAAGAAGATTTTCAAACAGATTCAAACAGAACGAGAAAGTCTGAGCATTTCAATTTCAAAAAGCTTTTCAACAAGCTTGCAGAATCATCCCGTTTTTCCTTCCCAGCAAGAACGGTAGATCACTGTTTCCAATTTGAATCCCAGTCAACAAGTCAACAATAACGAGATTTCTCTCATTACAAAGTTGGTTCAAGCAAAAGCCAAGACAAGCAGAGTTTGAGCTTTCTCAAATACGAAAACCTCAACAAATTTATGGAGAGCCCTGAACAAGTAGCAGTAGGACTCCACAGGACAGCCTCAGTCCAGCCACTTCTGCCCCTTTCAGACTTGGAGAAGTCCAGCTTCTGTCCATCCAAAAGCTTCCAGGGCTTGAAATGAATTAAAGCTCTGTCAAATTCAAACTTGGTATCGATTTGCAACTGAAGCTTAGGTTGAAGCGTTAAAAGTCCAGTCCAACACAGACACATGCAGTCCAGTCCAGAACAGAGGCAATTACCCGAACAGAAATGAAAGCACAACCCTTTCTTTGTCTTTGTATAGTGAGCTTTCCCTTTTTGAGCTTTGTAAAGGGGAGTTCTGCATGAAATTAGTTCAATCTGTTATCATTTATTCCTGCAAGAACTACTGATTTTATGTTGAGAAAAATTATGAAGTCCTTACCTGTCTAAGACATAAGAAAAGAACTTACTTGGGAGATATTCCTCACTCAAATTCACGATCCTTTTGTTTAGAGTCAATAGCTTGGGGCGCAAGTTATTCTCAAGTCTGTTAGAATCAAAAGGTTGCTGAACAGTGGCACGCTCAGCACATAAAGAAAGTTAATTTATTGACCAAACAATGGTCTTTGAATTAATGGGGAACTTTACCCTACCATTATAGGAAATAAACAGAAACAGGTAAACAGTAGGCAATCTAAAGTTACTAGGTGCAGTCGTGAGATAAAGTGATGGAAAAGCTCAGTTAAATTATTTTGAAATCTGTTAATGTACTTATGTTGTTTTAAAATTTGGGATCAGTTCAGTTGTCAGAACAATTTAATTGATTTAACGAGGCCTGATGTCATGATAGGATTGCAAAGTTTGGTTCATGCTAATGAGATTCCGAAATTCATATGTTTATCATTACAAAATTTATATTAGTAGCGGAGGTCTTTCTTTTATGCTTGAAATCTTGTTGAAGTTGTTGGTGATTGATTGTGAAGTTTAGAACTGGAGGGAAGTTCATATATTCTTTATTATCATTATCTCTTGTGAGCCTAATTTTATATTATTTGCATCAACCGGCAGTTGTGGTGTATATATTAGCCAGCTTATTTGTGCACCTCCTTTTTGCTGAGCCTGACATGAATGTTATCATATTAGTATCTTTGGACTTTTGAATGTGACATGTTTGATTGCATGAATTCTATTTTTGTGTGTGCTTGTACGAATGAGGATATTTAAATTGCTTGTTCTACAAGTGAAAACGTTGGGAAACAATCAATTTACAGGGGAGACTCTCCTGAATTTTTGGCAGAAGTGAAACTTGAAGAAAAAGGATTTAGGAAACTTAGAAGGGCATTTTGGTCAAGAGTGCTCAGAACCTGATAGATGTTGGACACGCACAGTGTTCGGCTGATATTCCAAAGTGGAATTTGGGTCGGGTCCTGTCAAGATGTGTTGAGTGATTTGCTTCTATTTTTGCAGGGAGCTTTAGAGTGGTCCACGAATCGAGTACCCAATCAATTCGTAACAGCCAGAACGGATATGTTTGTTTCCATCACAGTGGGCGCATTTCTCACGGACGAGATCCTATGACCTTACTTTTAGAAGAGCCATCGGTAGAGATTTGAGGGCCCATTTGATGTTGAGTGACCATGACGGCGATTTTCGGCGCACTGGTCATGGTTAGTCATTGTTGAGCTTCGCGACGAACATATGCAAAGGTTTGGTCAAGGTCTAATTTAGGATCGTTTCATAGGATTTCACCCCGGACTTGATCAAAAGCAGGCCCGGCAAGAAAAAGTTGAACACGAAGACGATCCCGTTCCATCTGGCGCTTAGTCATGTCAGCGTCACAATGCATACATTGGGACTATGATGGTCAATTTCCTGAAAGATACTTTGCAGCGGCTGTAGTATTTATGGACGGGTACACCATTCTATTTAATAATGAACGCCCGTTTGTTGAGATAAAAATGATAAGTTTCATCTCCACCATCATAGTAGGTTTTCTTCATGGCATCCCAGATTTCTTTGGTGGTACTTAATCAGATGAAACTACTCATCAAGTCGGGAGACATAGAGTTGATGAGAAACCCCTTGACCCCAAAGTTCTCGGTACACCATTTGCCGTAGGTGGATGACAACTTAGAAGGCTGTGGAGTGTCGCCAGGTTAGGTACCTCAACATAACTTGAGACCATAAGGCATAATTGGTCTCAGTCAAGGTGATGCCGGTAGGGAACGAGGAGAAGTCACTGTGAATAGTAACAATTTGGGAGGTGGAGGTGGAGTTGTTGGTTTTGGAAGATGAGACGACATCCATGTCAGCTGGAATGAATTGAGGGTAGGAAAAGGGATGTGTTTAGGGATTTTGATAAGATGATATATGGGCTTTGTAGATCTGAATTTGAGGAATGTAAATATGAGGAATTTGATTTAAGGTTTGTGTTTAAATATGAGAAATTTGATAAGAGGGTTTAGAGACACCCTAGGATCGATTGCTCTAATACCATGCTAAAATACAAGTATGGTTTGAATACTTTATGTTAAGTTTTATTCTTCTCCATATGGAGGTATATATAGGAGTTTACATGAGTACTTTATAAGGAAATAGATACAGTAATGTAATCAATTAGGATAGTATCTCATAATTATACAATGATTTGTCAATTACATAAAATAAGAAAATAAATCCCTTAATTAATTAGGAGACTCATGTCAACACATAAAGGCCTCTCTTCTTTGGTTTCATTAAAAATTTCCACGTTTTTATCAAAATTTATCTAATTTTTATCTATATCAATATTTAGTCGATATCATGTTTTCATTGATATTTCCTAAACTCTATATTCAAGACCTTGATCACCACCAACCTTGATCACCACCAAAGCACAATACACAACTTTTCTATCTTGTGAACTCTTGATATTTAAGACCTTGATCACCACCAAAGCAAAATACACAGCTTTTCTATCTTGTGTTGGACGGCACCCCACTTGCCTAGAAAACCCAAAAGAGAAACAATAGAAAAGAACTGAAGTGTACAAAAGATAAATAGAAATTTCTAGAATTTAAACGTGTGGTGGATAAGACAGGAACACGCATGCATGTGTTGGTTCAATACATTATACCCACAGTTCATCCAACTAGACTTGGCCAATCGGTTCACTCACACGATTCTGCGGCCGTCAATATGACATCAATCTCTTTCCGAAAATTTGAATTTTATAAACACCTTTCCTTTGCAAAAAGACAACCTCCGGAGCAACTTTTTTCAACTTCCATCTAGAAGATTTCCTGTATAAATTTGAGGTCAACACCGCACAAGAAACCCCTACAATCCATTTCCTAGAATTTTTTTTTTTTTTTTCATTCAACGAAGATATTTAGTGGAAGTGAGCCCCTTAGTTTTTGTCTTTTGTCGGGCTGCTGATGAACTTCATTCTATGAATATTTTGGCATTGCATTAGCCATTTTTACTTTTCTACGTCGGCAATGAGATTCAAGCTTCCACTTTGGCTTATAGCGATTAGCGAAAGAGAAAACGTAGGACAGGCTGAGATCAACTTCAGCGCAATTAGTTTTATTGTTAATGCGCAACACCTGCTTGGTTTCAGGTAAAATCACAACTTCTTTTATGGCATTAGAGTTGGCTATCCACGTGTCGGATTAAACAACCATACATGCTCTCACGTAAGGACAGAAATCATAAATTTTTTAATCAGTGAGTTAGCTAAAGTTATTAGCTTAAAATTTAAATCATATAAACCATGTTAGTTTCGGAAATGGGATCTAGCCAAGTTGAAAAATGTCTTAACTTGCAAACTGGTGGTTTCCGAGTTTAAACCCTCCTCCTCCTTGTAGTTTAGATTATTGCTTCTTTTTTTTCTTTTTTTTAAACACACTAGTTTATAATTCCATTGACTAATTTCCAATAAGTTTTTTTCTTTTTTAATAAGCGATATTGGATGAAGGGGAAATTGAACTTGGAGACTTCAAGTGTAGAGGTAAATGTTAATTTCCAATAAGGTTTTAACATAAACAAATACATATTAAATGAAACCAAAAAGCACGTATCAAAGTGAAAATATGTTCAAAAACATACTTAAAAGTGTACATATTTTAATTTTTAATGTGTGTGTTTATTGATGGCGTGCAACTAAATTCATAAAGACTTAAGACTTTTTGGGATTTTAATTAATAGGCTAGTGGGCTATTTTAGTTAGATATATATGTTTGATTTTTATTGTTATCCCCAAAACCTCTCTTAAAGTACTTTCGCTCTTGCTCCCCAGCTCACCCAATAAATGTTGTTCATGTACACAAATAACCGTCATTATAATAGACTGCTTTGAAAATTTGATTGTTTTCCACATTTGACTCATCATTCGCGGCTGACTTTAATTTGTCTTTGAGCATCATTTGTATCCCCATCCAATTGTACAAGAGCATTATTTAATTTCGAAGACAAATTCGGCAGCTCATGTTTTTGACTAGGTTCCCACTTTAAAAAGTCAGCAATTTCAACTAGGGCATACATAACCAGTACTTTTAGAAACTTCTTAAATGTGTATTTATAGACTGAGTTCTGGACAGAAGACAGAACAAATTGACCACTTTGAGTTTCTGCCGATATGTTCTTCTCCAAATCAATCCCTCTCTTTTTCTTACTCTTCGGTCTTTTACACCATGCAGCGCTTGGTGCTTCACCACTTTTCCATTTTTGTTTCAGCAAAGAAAACTACACTGCCAATAGCCCATATGGTGCTAACTTGATTCAGTTGTTCAATCTTCTGTATACAAAAGTTCCTCCTACTGGATTTGGCCTTGGATCAACTGGTGAAGGCCAAAACCAAGCGAATGGGCTAGCCCTATGTCGTGGGGATGTCTCAAGCCAAGATTGCAAGACTTGTGTCGTTGAGGCAAGCAAAGAGCTTGGTGAGCTCTGCCCTAGTAGAAAAGGGGCCATAATATGGTACGACAACTGCCTGTTCAAGTACTCAAATCTGAATTTTGCCGGGAAAGTTGATAACAACAACAGGTTTTATATGTGGAATGTCCAAGAAGTAGATGATCCCACGCCATTCAATGCGAAAGTTAAAGAATTATTAAGTGGGTTATCTACTAAAGCTTCTTACAATCCGAAGTTTTATGCTACTGGTGAGCTAGAGCTCAGCTCATCGGAAACGTTATATGGTTTGACTCAATGCACGAGGGACCTCTCTAGTTCCGATTGTAAGAAGTGTCTTGACGGTGCAATAAGCGAATTACCAAATTGTTGTGATGCGAAACGAGGTGGGCGTGTTGTGGGTGGGAGTTGTAACTTTCGATATGAACTTTACCCCATTGTTAATCCTTAACTAGATTATATAGCTCTCAGTCGGTTATGACCATGCAGCAATATTAATTCAATAAGTTGAGAACATTTTAGAAAACATGTTAATTGTTATAAATCTGAAATGTTTATTACATATTATGCTTACAAATAAATGAAATGATATGCATGGGACTTCTGTTGCCTAATTTATCAGCCTCAACCCTCTTCATTCTGATATATATTTGACCATACATGCACGTTACCAGAAATTTATTATTTTGAAACTCTAGAGTTTTAAAAAATGAACAAAATGCCAACAAGGGTTGGTTGAGTTGGTAAGGATCGTTCTCTTCGTTATCAAGGCCTATGTTTGAGTCCCATTGCCGATAATCCCTCTTGGTGGGTAATCTGTAAAAACCAAAAAAGGGGCTAAGACCCTCTGTAAGTCCTCAAAGAGGCTTTTGTATGCTCTGGCCTTTATAGCATCCCCTCCCCTAAACTTTCGTTTACCCAAAATAAAAAAAAGCGTAATACAGGAATATCAAAATTAATGGCACGGGTAAGTAAAAATGTAAAGAAAAAAGGAGCGGAATCAAGCTTCTTTATATCCACTCTTTATAATTAATACATTGAAACAATCAGAAACAAAAAGAGATATTTAAGACTATTTAAGGATTAAAAAAAAATTCAATGGATTTAATCAGAATTTAATGACTTATAGGATTTTATTGATGGATTTGTATAATCAGATTGTTAATTTTTGGATTTTAAAGATTATATCATAAGATTTTATAAGATTTAAAAGGGCCACATGGATTTATATCATATGATTTATATTTGGACCTGACTAAAAAGGGCTATAGTCCAAACCAAAATTTGAATTTTTTTTAAAATATCTAGCCCGATAGATATAGTGAACTTCATACCCTTAAAAGAAAAGAAGAAAGGTAGCCCTTGCATTATCCACAAGTACAGCAGTCAGACAAAAAAGGTGTTTGCTCCCACGTTGTGGTTTGATATTGATGTGTCATTTTATGGGGTTGGAAGAATGCGCTTCCTTGGGGATGTTTGGTATCCAAGTATGGAACTCAAAACTTTGATTTTTCTTAAAAACAATGAGTTCTCAAATTCATTTTTTAAGATTCAAAAACTTGTTTGGTATGCGCCTCGGAAATTAAATCATATCTTGAAACATTCTCATTCTTTATCAAAGATAGGGATTTCTTATTGTACATTCACATGCCCTCATGATGAATTAAGAGATCCCAATAACACATAAGGAAAATCTTTTACGACTTGCCTTTACAAGCTATCAAAGATCAATAACGCATCATAAGATAGCCATGATACTTGTATTAATGTCATCTCCACAAATGCTTTGAGACTAACCATCCTCCTAATTGAGCATACATAATACGTGTTAATCTTGACGGTTTATCAGTGCTCATTTGATAATCCTATGATTATGAACATTTGAGATACTACAGTTAGAGATTAAAGGTCTCCCTAATCTAATCTTCTTTAGATTACTTTATCTCTTATTTAGCATACCCTGGACATTTGTTTCTTTAAACAATACGAAAGATAACCAAATAAACTTGCTCTTTATTTGTCATATACGTACGGAAATGTATTCTAAGGAGATTACATCAAATGTGTTGGCTCTTAGGGCACATTTCTAACAGTTATCTGAATTCCAGGAGTCGGCAAAGAAGAAAGGGATGACTTTAGGTTTTGTAATTTTTGTCTCACTCATTTAAATCTGGGTTTTGTCTCTCTTAGTACTAGAGAGAGAAAGAGAGACTGAGAGTTACAATGGGTCGTTGGGCATGAGGCCGGGGGAGGTTGATAGGTATGGTCGTGGGGTGGCTGGGATGAGGGTAGCGTTAGTCGTGGACGTCCTGGATGGGGATAGAGAACTGATCACTAGGGGTGCGTTGGTGAGAGCAACTGACGGTTTATGGGGTTTGTGGGTTAGTTTTTTTATTTTTTTATTTTATACTTTTTAAAGGATTTTTTTTTGTGCCATGTCAGCATAAAAAATAGAATTTACATTTGCCACGTCAACATTTAACGGATCTACTAACAGATTGGTTAAAGAGGGTGTCTTTTGAAAGCTGTTGTAAAGTTTGTGCACTGGTCACGAGTCAATAAACATAGGGTATGAGTTTGTAATTGCCCCTATAATTTGGGGAGTTTACTCTAGTTAATCCAAATTTCCAAGGTTATAAAGTATTTGTAACTTTTATTGTTAAAATCTAGACAAAATAAGAGAATTATCATAACTCAAAATGTCTAATTGTCAAGTACAAATGCATTAGTAACAATTGACCGAAAAAAGGAATATTTGACAAACAAGCATAGGGTACATAGAGGCCTCTCTTCCTTGGTTGACCAGTAGGACATAAGAGTCATAGTATTCCTATGTTTTTACATCCTTGCCATCAGACTTCATATTTTATTTATAATTTATTTCAAGCATTTCATTAACTGCCACAATTTTAATTAAAACTCCCTATTAATAACATATCAACTGCCCCATTTCTTTTGGTTGCCATTCCCTCTAATATATCGCCCCTTAAAATTGCAAACCAATAAAAAAATGTAAATTACATATCCAATAATGTATATATGAAAAATATAAATATAAATATATACATATGAAAATATAGGTATATTATTTACCCCAAAAAAAAAAGGTCAGTTACTTTGTAATTGAAATTTCTGTACATTTTTCATAAATTAAAAATAGGTACACAATAATTTATAGAAAATAGGTGCGTTGTATAATTGAAATTTATGCAAATGTTTTATAAATTAAAAACAGGTACATTATTTAGAAGAAAAAAATAAGTTCATTATACTAGGTAAATTGTTTTATTAGGTATACATTATTATTAGAGAAAAAAATAGGTGCATTATTTAGAGAAAAAAATAGATACATTATTTAAAAATAGGGTATTTTAAATAGAAAAATAAAAAAAAAAAGAGTTGTAAGTGATTTAAAATGAATTTTATGATTCTAAGCTCAATTCACTAAAGAAATTTCTAGAATTTTAAACGTGTGGTGGATTGATAAGACAGTAAACCTAACAGTTGGGCGTGAGATTGGTTTTTTTGGTCTGAGTAGGTGACATTGGTTTAATTTCCAACAACATGCATGTGTTGGTTCAATACATTATACCCACAGTTCATCCAACTAGACTTGGCCAATATGAGTCAATCACTTTCCAAAAATTTGAATTTTATAAACATAAACACCTTTCCTTTGCAAAAAGACAACCTGCAGAGCAACCTTTTTCAACTTCCATCTAGAAGATTGCCTATATAAATTTGGGGTCAACACCGCACAAGAAACCCCTACAATCCATTTCCTAGAATATATTTTTTTTCATTGCTAACGAAGATATTTAGTGGAGGTGAGCCTTTAGTTTTTGTCTTTTGTCGGGCTGCTGATCAGCTTCATTCTATGAATATTTTGGCATTGCATTAGCCATTTTTACTTTTCTACGTCGGCAAGTGATTCAAGCTTCCACCTTGGCTTATAGCAATTAGCGAAAAAGCAAACGTAGGACAGGCTGAGATCAACTTCAGCGCAATTAGTTTTATTGTTAATGCGCAGCACCTGCCTGGTTTCGGGTAAAATCGCAACTTCCTTTATAGTATTAGAGTTAGCTATTCACGTATCAGATTAAACAACCACACATGCTTTCATGTAATGACGTAAACATAAATTTTTCAACGTGTAGGCTACCTAAAGTTATTAGCTTCAAATTTAAATTATATAAACCACGCTAATTCGCCGACGGGGTCTAACCAAATGGAAAATGGTCTTAACTTGTCCACCGAGTGGTCTCGGGTTTAAACTCTCCTCCTCTTGTAGTTTAGATTATTGTTTGTTCCTTTTTTAATTTTTAAAAACACGCTAGTTCATAATTTCATTGACTAATTTCTAATAAGTTTTTTTCTTTTGTTAATAAGCGATATTGGGTGAAGGGGAAATTGAACTTGGAGACTTCGAGTGCATGGGTAAATGTTAATTTCCAATAAGTTTTAACATAAACAAATACATATTAAATGAAACCAAAAAGCACACATTATCAAAACGAAAATATGTTCAACAACATACTTGAAAGTGTACCTATTTTAATTTTTAATGTGTATGTTTATTGATGCCCTTCCGCTATGACTTAAGACCTTTTTCGACTTTAATAAGCTAGTACATATTGGGATATTTATAAACAGTGGCGGATCCAGGAATCTCCTCTTCGGGGTCAACATATAAAAGCTCACAAATTTTTTTAGACAAATCTAGAATGCACCATATTATTATTAACCAATCTACAAAAATTTAAGACCATATTATTATTAAACAATCTTACAAAGATTCAACGCATAGAGTAAGCAACTTTAAATTTATTACGACACTAAGAAAATTTATAAATATTGCGGCTATAGGACAAAAATATGTGGTACCTTACGAGTGATGTTTCCTAGGTTAAAAAGAAGGAGCAAGAGATAAATTCAAATCTGATGACCTTTCAAGAATCGAAGGGAGCTTCATTTTGATTTTTTTTAGATTGAAATAAGTCATGGTAAGAAAATTGGTGGATTTTTCTTCAAGTTTGTTTTTTTCCCCTGAGTTGTTATTTTGTGTTTTCCTCTTATTTTCTTTTATAGACGAAGTTGTCACTCATGATTTGAGGGGTTTACGGGATTTGAGGGATTTGCGAATATTAATTATAAAATAAGGAAAAGAAAGAAAAATATTATGAATATTATAAAAAAGGGGTTTTTCATCAAAGATGAGAAGGGAGAAAAGAGAAAGAAAAGAAAAAATAAAAAGAGTGAAGAAAAAGCAATAAAAAAGAAAGAGAGGGAGGAGAGAGAAACATTTACCTCTCCAAGCTGCACTCGTAGGTTTTATCGGGCAGCAGTTTAATTTTTTTTTAAACACCTTTGCCGAAACGACGTCGTTTTGGCAAGGGTTTTTTTTTTTATTTTTTATAAAAGAACTCTTAAGTGGAACGACGTCGTTTTGACGTAGGGAGAAAAAAAAGACGATGCCTGTTAAGCTCTGCGTGCTGCTTGCTGCCTATGGTGCTGTGGCTGCTTCCTCTTTGTGGCATTTCATCAAACACCTTCTGGGCAATTTTTAGGGGTCAAGTTCTTGGCCTCCTATGGTAGATTCTGGGTTTGCAGGGGTCAATTGACCCCTCTTGCCCCTATGTGGATCCGCCACTGTTTATAAAACAAGTTAGATATATACGTTTGATTTTTGTTGTTGTTCCTCTCTTGGAGTAGTTTCACTCTTGCTATCACATCACCCAATATATGTTGTCTATGTATTACACTTGAGGTGATACCACATGTGAGGTTGCGTGTTGAGAATAACTGTCATTATAATAGAATGCTTTGAAAATCTGGTTGTTTTCCAGATTTGACTTTTCATTGGCGGCTGACTTTAATTTGTTTTTTACTAGGTTCCCACTTTAAAAAGTCAGCAATTTCAACTAAACGGAACCGGTACTATTAGAAACTTCCTAAATGTGTATTTATAGTGTGTTCTGGACAGAAGCATAAATAAACGGAACAAATTACCAACTTTGAGTTTCAGTTTCAGCCAATATGTTCTTTTCCAAATCAATCCCTCTCTGTTTCTTACTCTTCTGTCTTTTACACCATGCAGCGCTTGGTGCTTCACCACTTTTCCATATTTGTTTCAGCAAAGAAAACTACACTGCCAATAGCCCATATGGTGCTAACTTGATTCAGTTGTTCAATCTTCTGTATACAAAAGTTCCTCCTACTGGATTTGGCCTTGGATCAACTGGTGAAGGCCAAAACCAAGCGAATGGGCTAGCCCTATGTCGTGGGGATGTCTCAAGCCAAGATTGCAAGACTTGTGTCGTTGAAGTAAGCAAAGAGCTTGGTGAGCGCTGCCCTAGTAGAAAAGGAGCCATAATATGGTACGACAACTGCCTGTTCAAGTACTCAAATCTGAATTTTGCTGGGAAAGTTGATAACAACAACAGGTTTTATATGTGGAATGTCCAAGAAGTAGATGATCCCACGCCATTCAATGCGAAAGTTAAGGAATTGTTAAGCGGGTTATCTACTAAAGCTTCTTACAATCCCAAGTTTTATGCTACTGGTGAGCTAGAGCTCAGCTCATCGGAAACGCTATATGGTTTGACTCAATGCACGAGGGACCTCTCTAGTTCCAATTGTAAGAAGTGTCTTGATGGTGCAATAAGCGAATTACCAAATTGTTGTGATGCGAAACGAGGTGGGCGTGTTGTGGGTGGGAGTTGTAACTTTCGATATGAACTTTACCCCATTGTTGATCCTTAACTAGATTATATAGCTCTCAGTCGGTTATGACCATGCAGCAATATTATAATTCAATAAGTTCAGAACATGTTTAGAAAACATGTTAATTGTTATAAATCTGAAATGTTTATTACATATTATGCCTACAAATAAATGAAGTGATATGCATGGGACTTCTATTGCCTAATTTATCAGCCTCAACCCTCTTCATTCTCATACATATTTGACCATGCACGTATACAAGAAATTTATTATTCCAAAACTCTTCTAATGGTAAAATGGATTGAATAAATTAATTATGGTTAATTATTTGAAGTCATTGGCCTCTCTTTGCTGGTTTTTGTATTTATTTTTATCTTTCTTTTTCCGACTTTAGTGGATATTGAATTCTTCAAATTAAAAAAGATTTGGCACTACTATCTTTTTAGCCATTTTGAAATAAATTAATGGCACGGGCTTCTTTATATATCCACTTTTCATAACCAATGCCTCAATACATAGATACAATCAGAAACGAAAATTACAATAACTATTTCAATACAATCTTCAACCGTACAATTGTGTGCAATTTCTCTTGTATCCTTTGTGTTCTTTGTTAGCGAGAGATATCCTATTATATTAGGATATTATTTTATTTATTTCCTTTTATATAGATATTATGTAATTAGGATTTCACTTGTTTTCCCAGTTTGATCCTACTAGGGTTTGTAACCTTGTATTATAAATACCTCCTTTCGGAGAATGAAATACATCTGAAAATATTCTACCATATTGTTTGACTTGGCATCAGAGCCGACTTTCTGGTGACCTGTGTGTGTTGTGCCCACCCGTGTTCTACCTGTGTTCCCTAATTTCTTTTAGGTTCTTGTGTCTGTGCCTTTGCCGTGTTCCGCTGTGTGCTCTATCGTGTTCGTGCCTCTCCTGTGTTCGTGCATCTGCCTCTACCTGTGTTTGTGCCTCCTGTTGTCTTCGTGCATCTGCCATATTTGTGTCTGTGTTGTGTTATGTTGTATACTCTGCGTGATTTGTTGAGTTTCTGCTACAATCATGGGTGATAATTCCATTGTTGGTGCTGCTGCTGCTTCTACGAATTTGCGTGTTTCTGACTCTATTCCAGGTCCTGGCTCCAATACTTGGATAATTGACACTGGTGCTTTTGATCATATGACTTATGATGCTAAAGTTTTTGATGAGTTGTCTAGTAACACCCGTGACCCATACATAACTAGTGCTAATGGTTTGCCCTCTCCAATTCCTGGCGAGGGCACCATTTCTCTCACCCCAACTCTGTCCTTGTCTCGTGCATTATTAGTTCCCAATATCCATTATAACTTGTTATATGTTGGTCGCTTACTTGATACACTTAATACTTCTGCTACTTTCTATCCTACCCATTGCTCTTTTCAGGATCTCAAGACTCATGAGGTGATTGGGCATGGTAAACGGATAGGGGGGTTGTATTATTTGACATTACCTTCTGCACCAGTTCGTGATCATGTCATTAATATTGTTCAACGTTGCAGTGTTAAAGACAAACAACAAATTTGGTTATGGCATCGTCGCTTGGGACACCCGTCATTTGGCTACCTTAAGCGTCCTTTTCCATCTTTATTCCGCTCCTGTGATGAGTCTAGCTTCAAATGTGAGACTTGTGTAATGACCAAGAGTCACCGTACTGTTTTTCCCTTAAGTAATAATAAAGCTGCTTTGCCTTTTGAGTTAGTCCATTCTGATGTATGGGGTCCTGCTCGTGTGACTTCTCATGGTTTCCGTTGGTTTATTACGTTTATTGATGACTGCACTCGCTTAACATGGGTGTATTTGATGAAGAATAAACATGATGTTGCCTCTATTCTCCCTATTTTTGTTGCCTCATGCTCATGTTAAAGTATTTTGGACCGATAATGGCGGTGAATATGTGAATCATACCTTGAACCAGTTCTTTCGTGATCACGGTATCATTCACCAAACTACCACTCCATTCACTCCTCAACAGAATGGCGTGTCTGAAAGGAAGAATCGTCAGTTACTTGAAGTTGCTCGCTCTCTTATGTTGGATATGTCCGTTCCCCATCATCTTTGGGGACATGGTGTCTTGGCCGCGACCTACTTGATTAACCGTACGCCTAGTCGGGTTCTTGATTTCAAGACTCCGCTTGATGTGTTGTGTGCCCATACTCCTCCGGTTTCGGTCTCTAAGTTACCTCCGAAGGTGTTTGGATGTGTTGCTTATGTTTACTTGATCCTTGTGTTCTCTGTTGCGTCTTCATTGGCTATTCTACTACTCAGAAGGGTTATAAGTGTTATCACCTGCCTACTCATAAGATACATGTTACTTTGGATGTCACCTTTCATGAAGAAGTATCCTATTATGTTTCCCCCTCCTCTTCAATTCAAGGGGAGAGGGGGAGTGAATTGAAGAGCTTGAATTGAAAAGTTTCGAAGTAGAAAATGTGGAAGATATTGGACCTGAAGAAGGAATTTTTGGCGACAGGAAGCGACCGGTCGCATGGAGGAAACGACCGGTCGCGACAAATCTGCCTGGATACGACCGGTCGCACATAGGAAACGACTGGTCGCCTGCCTGAATGAGCGACGACAATGACGATACGAGTGACACGACCGGTCGCAGGAATGTCACGACCGGTCGCCCGATGATATTTTGGAATTTTTCGAGCCTCTCTCAGAAGGACATAATAGTGATACTAGCGACTCTCGTACATATGAAATTGATACAGGACCCCCTCTCCCCTCCACTGTCCCAATTAACTCGTGATAATGAGGTACATTCTAGTGATGTGCCTACTTATTCATTGCCCCCACGCACTACCCGTAGGAAACCTAAAGTACAATATTCTCCTGATATACATGCCAAGTCTAAATATCCCATGAACCATTATATGTCAACTCATCGTTTATCTAAGTCATATGCATCATATTTGTGTCAATTATCTAGTGTATGTGTGCCAACTAAGTTGCAGGATGCTCTATCTGATCAAAACTGGGTAGATGCAATGCATATTGAGATGGAAGCCTTGAACAAGAATGCTACTTGGGAGTTAGTTCCTTTATTACCAAAAGGAAAAAGGCAGTTGGGTGCAAATGGGTGTTTACTTTGAAGCATAAGGCTGATGGTTCTATTGACCGTTATAAGGAAAGATTGGTAGCAAAAGGATATACTCATACCTATGAAGTGGATTACACAGAGACTTTTGCTCCAGTAGCCAAGCTCAACATCTACGAGTACTCTTGTCCTTAACTGCTAATCATGATTGGCCAGTGTTACAATTTGATGTCAAGAATGCATTTCTCCATGGTGACCTCAAAGAAGAAATATATATGGATCCTCCGCGAGTATCCTTGTGACCTCTAAGGAGGGTATGGTGTGCAAGCTATGGAAATCATTGTATGGATTAAAGCAGTCTCCAAGAGCTTGATTCGGGAGGTTTGCTGCAGCTATGAGGAAATCTGGGTATGTACAAAGTAACTTGGATCATACTTTGTTTCTGAAACGTTGCTGAGGTAAATTAACAGCTTTAATAATTTATGTTGATGATATGATTGTAACTGGAAAATAATCAGGTAGAAATATAGAGTCTTCAGAAATATCTTGCGTCTGAATTTGAGATGAAATCATTAGGTGACTTGAAATACTTCCTTGGGATTGAAGTTACCAGATCTAAGGATGGTATTTTTCTGTCCCAAAGAAAGTATGTTTTGGACTTGCTTGCAGAAACTGGAATGTTGGATTGTAAACCCATTGATACTCCAAGTGAACAGAATCACAAGTTGAGGTTGTATCCTGATCAAGCTCCTCCTGATAAGGAGCGCTATCAAAGGCTTGTGGGAAAATTAATTTATTTGGCTCATACACGTCCTGATATTGCGTATGCAGGTAAGTGTAGTGAGTCAGTTTATGCACTCACCTAGTGAAGATCATATGGGTGCCGTGACACGTATTTTGAGATACCTCAAAGGGACTCCTAACAGGGGGTTAATGTTTTCCAAGTATGGTCATACAGATGTGGAAGGGTACACAGATGCTAATTGGGCTGGTTCAGACTAGAGATAGGCGCTCGACATCTGGATATTTTATATTTGTTGGTGGCAATCTTGTTACGTGGAGGAGTAAAAAACAAAAAGTGGTGTCTCGGTCTAGTGCTGAGGCTGAGTATCGAGGAATGGACCATGGTGTATCTGAATTACTATGGTTGAGGAGATTGTTGAGAGACCTTGGTTTTGGGCCTAAGAAACCCATGGATTTATATTGTGACAATACGGCTGCGATTGCAATTGCTCATAACCCTGTACAACATGATCGTACAAAGCATGTGGAAGTTGATCGAAATTTCATTAGAGAAAAGTTGGATGCGAAGATTGTTTCCTTTCCGTTCATCCATTCTGAGTACCAGTTAGCCGATGTTCTTACGAAAGCTGTTTCTACAAGTATCTTTCTCAACTCGCTTGACAAGTTGGGCATGCGTGACTTCTTTGCTCCAACTTGAGGGGGAGTGTTAGGAGAGATATCCTATTCTATTAGGATATTATTTTATTTATTTCCTTTTATATAGATATTATGTAATTAGGATTCCACTTGTTTTCCCAGTTTGACCCTACTAGGGTTTGTAACCTTGTATTATAAATACCTCCTTTCGGAGAATGAAATACATCTGAAAATATTCTACCATATTGTTTGACTTTCTTGATGCCTCAATTCTCTGCATAAAGAACTCCCTCTCTTTCTAGATCCCTCCTGATAAAATGTCTTCCTCATTTAAGAAAGGATAAACATCAAAAGAGACCCTCTAGGTTTGGAGTTATTCTTAATATGGGCCCGGGGTATCAATTTCATCAATTTACACTCCAATGTTTTCAAACTTGTCCAATTTTATCCTTCCGTTAAGTTGACCGTGTGGTCAACCGTTAAATGCTGACATGGTGCATGTGGGGGCCACTTTTTTGTTTAATTGAAATAAAATATTATTTAAAAACTATAATTAAATTTCGGTAGTCCATTTTTTAGGGGAGACACTGCTTAAATTTCGGTAGAAGTCTTGACCCTTTTTTTCCCTTGTTTCGGAAAAGGAGATGTTTTTAGTAAGTGGGCCCAGCATCGGTATGATGTCCCAAAAACCACAGGATCCGTCACGAATTACGAGAAATTTCAAGGCGGATCCTCTCATAAGCGAACTGACCATTTATGGTCCATTAATAATGTAACAATTACCTAGTAGAAAATACTGCAACTCAAATACAAATATGTTTATGGGTATTTTGATCGTGTGTGCATATATGTACTTATAATTACCTCAAGATTTCATATAATGCACATAATATATGTTGGGGTCTTTTTTCGTCGGAAGGCTCGTCCTGGCTTGTTGATTTTTGGACCACCATAGAGTGGTGAATCAAGCCTTCGTTGCCCCTTTTTTTCTGAGTTAGCGAGAACTAGGCCCGAAGCATCCAGGAGGGAGAAGCAAGTCCCACGAGAGACTCTGTTCTTCTTCCAAGTGGTTACGTATTTTATGCTGATGTTTCTAGCAGCTTGACAAAGAGTTGAAGATGACTTGCTGATGTTGAACCAAGATTGTGTTAGCTTGGCATGAGAGCTTGGAGTGTGGGAGCTGACCCACAAGTTTAGCAAATGAGATTGCATGTGCTTGGCTTGGTGTTGGATATGCTTGAGTTTAGGTGTTGATAATTTGTTGTTTATGGCTATGGCTATGGCTATGGGGATTTATGAGTTTCAAGATGAGGACGGGAGGAAAAGCTTGAGATTTGAAGGCTATAGTGTTTATAGCTTGGAAGGAAGGAAAAGCTTGGAGTTATGCTTGGTGAGGCTTTATATAGAAGATAATGGATTTCAAGGGTGAGAAAGTAGAAAACATGGTTGTGATGGCTGAGGAATGGCTGGGATGGCCGCAAGAATGCTTGCAGCGGCCGTAGGGAAGAAGGAAAGTGGTATGATGGTTGCTGGGGTGCTTGAGCAACCAAGAGATATTGGTTGATGGTTGCTGGGATGCTTGCAGCAGCCAAAGCAAGAAGTTGTTGTGCTGCTCCAACAGCTAAAGGAAGGGCCTGATGGCCGAAGAAAAATTGGTGCCCTTTGCTTGAGCCATGCATGCCAATTTATAGAGAGTGAGGGGTTTCCTCTATTTCCAATAGGTAAAGGGAGGTATTGAAACCAGCCTATTTCCAATGGTTAAAATGGAGCACTGGTCATGCTATTTTCCAGCAGGTGAAGCTAGGTACCACAAACTGATTATTTCATACGTGTAAAAGGAAGCGCTGGAAACGGCTTGTTTCCGGTGGGTAATAGGGGGAGTGCTGGAAAAGGCTTGTTTCCAACGGGTAAAGCTAGGCATTTGGAAAATAACTATTTCCTATGGGTAAAAGGAAGTGAAAAATATCTCATTTGATCACCCACATTGTAGAACTCTAAGTAATGGGCTTGGACTTTGGTGCTTCCAAGTAGTTAGCCCAAAGTCTCCATTATCCAAGAGCTTCCGTGAGCCTTGTGAACCTCTATAACCTTCCACACCACAATCTCTCGTGCAAGCCCCATAAACCACATGACTTGGGTTCATGTGAGCTTGGTAGGTGATTGTCATAGGAAAAATGTATTATTGGTTTGGCATGGCATGTACACTATTTCTATATTGATTTAATAAATTAATTCCCAAAATATAGCTTGGATTAATGCATGACCAACATTATATGTTATATTGGGCTTTAAATGTCTTTGGGCTTCCCATGACTTTTTTGGGCCTCAACATTAGCCCCCTTGATTATTAGGGCCATGAAGTGGCAGCAAGATGGGCCAAATAATCAATTTCAACCCAAAATAATTGTCAGTGGCATGGCATGGCTGGTTCTTCAATATGCATGAAATATTCATGCTTGCTTGCTTGGCCATAGTCGTTTTGTTTTTCTTGGCATGAAGATTAGCATGGTTTTGGCAACTACTAGCTTGGTCAAATATATATATATATATTTAAACATAACGATAAGCAACTCAAGGATTAACAGTTAAGAGTCTTTGAAATTACAGCCAGGCCTTTTTGGGGGAATGTTGGAGGGTCGCAATGGTCTTGCTTAAAACTCAATCTTCTTAGACACCGAGGGTGTCGTCTTGAAGAACTTTCCTACACACTGTAATATGGAGTTTACTCACTGGGGTTACCAAAAGTTAGCTTATTTTGTGGCATGACAGAGAAAATAAGGCCTTGTTGAATTTTAGCCCAAAACAAGTTAGCTTGGATGATTGATGTGCTTGAGTGACTAGTGATGCTTGATTTGGCATGGTTATGGTTTGCAAGAGTTGCATTAGTTTTGTATGCTTGATATTGGCTTGCATGCTTGGTTTTGACGTGTATATTTGGTATTGGCATGTATGCTTGATGTTGGCATGTATTCTTGGTATTTAGCTTGGATGCTTGACATTGGCATGTACGCTTGATTTTTGGCTTATATGCTTGGTATTGGCTTGGATGCTTGGCATTGGCCTGTATGCTTAGTATTGGCTTGTACACTTGGCTTTGGCTTGTATGCTTGGTATTGGTTTGGATGCTTGGCATTGGCGTGTACTCTTGGCATTGGCATGTATGCTTGGTTTTGGCTTGTATGCTTGGATGCTTGGTATTGGCTTGTACGGTTGGTATTGGCTAAGGTGACATGGTTTAATATAGTTTTTGGGCTATTTGACATGGTGGATGTGCTTGAGTGTTTAGGTTTTGGCATTTATGTAGTGGCTTTTTTGTTCCAGGTAGCTACAGATGGGCCCGGGTTGCTGTAAAGAGCAAGTGGGTGGAGTTACCCTTGTGTCTAAGTTCAAGAATCAAGCCCCAAGAGTGCTTCGAAAGATTTATGGAGCCTTAGGAAACACCTTGGTTTCCTTCACCAACAAAACCAACAGTTGCTTACAAATGAATATCTTGACTTGGCTTGAGAAGTTTGTGGCATGGAAGCTGAACATTCATAAGCTTAGAATTAGAGAGAGATAGAGGGCTTGGATTTGCCATGAGAAACAGGGGTTCAAAGTAAGGGGAGAGGGAATTTTGAGAGACAGAAGAGAGGAAAAGATGAGGGTGGAAGAATGGGTGGTTTTAGCAAATTTCGGGCAGCTGACGAAAGTGTTGTGAATTAATACTAACTCACTGCCCTTAAAGATCTTGTTGTTGTTGGACTTTGGACAAAGAACTCAATGATGGATGAGTCTTACACACACACACACACACACAGAAAATTAACCAAGCATAATGACACAAGTGTTTATAGAGGTTCAGCAATTTGCCTACATCCTCTTGGTGATCCCCTTGAGAAATTTCACTAATGAAGATAGGTTACAACTGTGGTTTACAAAAGAAAACCCCCTTAGAAATCTACCCTCACAATCTGTTTCTCTCTCACCCTTGCTCAACACCTTGATACACTTTGAGAACTCTCTTGCTCTCCCCTTGGTTTTTCTGAACTCACAAGTTCCCAGCTACTTACCACTCTCTTCCTTAGTCATCTTCAACTTGCTTTCTCCTCTTATTGATATCTTTCTTCAAACCCCATTACCTACACAGACCAATGGACATGAGATAAGGCATCATCTTGTCCTCCACGTTCCTTCTTTTAGTCACCACTTAGACTAAAGGTCAGATCAAGTAGATAATAAATTCCCACTGAGCCACCTCCCACTTACACTAGAAAATGGAGAGTGATCCATTTGAAGCAAGTAACCAATTGGCAATTAGTGCTCTCCCAACTATCCAGCAGGTAGTCAACCTTCTTTTAACTCAGAAGTGACCCATTAAGCCCCTGCAATCTTGTGGAAAGCGATAGCCCCTGAAAAAGTAGTTGAAAACACGTAGGACGTCACAACACGACAGAGGCGACCGGTCGCCAGTTCTTGGCGACCGGTGGCTTTTGCACAGAGGCTTCATTTTCGATTCTGTGCAAGGGACGACCGGTCGCAAATATCGTGCGACCGGTCGCTCGTCAACTTCGCTCCAGACTTCGTTTCTCTGTAAAACGACCAGTCGCTTTTGTCCTGCGACCGGTCGCTAGTCCAATGCTTAGTATCCTTTATGCGAGCCAATTTTCCAACAGAAAGCTTCGTCAAGCTCTTGCGTGCTTTGCCAGAAGAGAAAGGGGAAGGAATGGGAGAATAGAGGTCCAAATTGAAGAGTTCCAGGAGTGAGAAAGGATGCTTGTTCTCTCTGGATGTGGTTGTGGATGTAAAGAATCGGTTTCTCAGCCCTTAAGTGTATCCTAGCCATCATGAAAAGATACAATTTGCATGAGCTCATAGCATGACCTTCTTGGTATTTGATTGAATCATGGTGCGACAAAGTTGGGGCATCATTTTGCTGCAATGGTGACCATTTGGCATGATGGTGCATGGCTTCTTCTCCCTACAACTCTTTCCTCTCTCTTCAAGATTCAAACCCGTGGGTACTGTGCATCAGTACATAAGTCATATTTCGGAAGCTCGGATCAAAAAACGTCCTTGATGAAAGTTGTTCATCTGCTCAAGTACTACAGCCTGTAAATTTTTTTGAATTTTTTGAAATTTTCTGATGCCTTAAAGTTGGTATGTAACTTCTGCTTCTACATGTGTTTTAAATTTCTGATGCTCGGATGATTGCGCTTGCATCACAATATTTTCTCAAAATTATCTTGTTTATAACATATTCAAAATTGAGGATCATCCAACCATTGTAGCGTTCTCTCCCTTCATTTTTCTGAAACATGTTCATGAATTGATGTTGATGCTTTGTTGCATGCTTGTTTTCTATGCTTGAAGCTTGAATTCCATTGCACTTCTCAAAACTGGAGAGTTAGGTACTGAATTTTGAGGCTGAGCTTTCGATTTAGAATTCTAGCTTGGTGATAAACAAGACTCATACAAGCTTACTTGAGTAATGCATGCGAAGTGTTTGTGAAAATGTCTAACATAGCTTGTGGGCTGTTCTTTGAACTTTCAAAATGTTTCTCTTGGAATCTGAGTTGGAGGTTTTGACACATGGAAACAGACTTCTCAATGGTTGTTTTGGAACGGGTCTTGTGCCATTTGAAGGAAAAATGAATTTTTGGTGCAATTTCAAAGGGCTAAACTGCTGGAATTGTGCAATTTCTGCTACATGGCATGTTTTGGGAATATGTTTCACATGCTTCCCTAGCTCTAAATGCAACGAAATTTTGGGAAAATGAAGCTTGATATGTCTAGTTCTAATTTGAAAAGTTTGGGATTTGTTGGTTGTAAGCTTAATTTCTAGTGATTTTCCAAAGGTGAGATGTTCCAGCTAGAATAACTGGAAAACTTGTGTATAAGTTTTGCTTGGCATGTTACTTTTGTTTGAGAATTTAGTATGTATTTTCTCTTGGCATTGAGTGCTGATCTGGGCATTGCTAGAGCATGATCTTAAGCAATATTGTCGTGAGAGCATGACGTTGTATGGTTTTGTCGCAAGAGCATGAGTTCTTCAATTTGCTTGAAATGCTTGAATTGCTTGGAATGCTTGAATGAAATGAAATTTCTTGGCATGTGGATTGGTTTTATGCCATGTGAATTTGTCAAATGCTTGGTTGATGAGTTTGCTTGCTGCTTATGCATCATCTATCTACTTTGCATGAGTTTTTTTTTTTTTGGTGAAGAAAAGGATAGCAATGATGCAAATCCAGGTGTTGAAGCCTTCATCTTCATAAAACAATCATCTCTGAGAAGAATGATGGTGATGAGCAGGTTATGATTTATAAGGGAAACGATAGATTTCGAAGATGAGAAGATATGAGGAATTGCATAAGGAGCGATAGTTGTTGGATGTCGCAAGTGGAGAATGGATGAATGTAGGAAAATACGTTTTTGGCATCTCTTTTTTTTCACGAGTAACTCTCCAACGCCTATATCTTTTTCAAACATGAAGCACAGACACTAGCAAGATGTTTGAAATCGGGCATGTGCTGGAAGGATGTTTGAAATAGGGCAAGTGTTAGAAATTCTTTGCTTATGGAGTAGGTCCTGGAAGAATGTAACTTGGCTTATTTCAAAAGGGGGAAATAGAAAACTGTTTGTCACCATAATGCAAGATTGTCTAGGCTTGTTGTAATCAAAGAGATGATTTATCCTGATGGTAAAACATGTGGACGAGTTTGCTTGTTTGGATGGCATGGTGTCTTTCTTTGAATTTGCTTCGCATGAAGCCCCCAAGTCAGCTTGTTGGGGTCAGTGTAAGATCTCACATCAACCAACGGAGAGGGGGTGATGTGCCTTATATGTGCATGCCCGCATCCATCTAGCACGAGGCCTTTTGGGAGCTCACTGGCTTCGGAGTCGTAGGAACTCCGAAGTTAAGCAAGTTGGAGGCCAGAGCAATCCCAGGATGGGTGACCCACTGGAAAGTTAGTCGTGAGCTCCCAAAAACAAAACTGTGAGGGCCAGAGAGGGGGGGCCCAAAGCAGACAATATCGTACTACGGCGGAGCCGATCCAGGGATGTGACAATTTGGTATCAGAGCCACTCTGCCGTGTGGTGCGAGTGTACCGACGGGGACGTCGGGCCCCTAAGGGGGGTGGATTGTAAGATCCCACATCGACCAACGGAGAGGGGGTGATGTGCCTTATATGTGCATGCCCGCATCCATCTAGCACGAGGCCTTTTGGGAGCTCACTAGCTTCGGAGTCGTAGGAACTCCGAAGTTAAGCGAGTTGGAGGCTAGAGCAATCCCAGGATGGCTGACCCACTGGGAAGTTAGTCGTGAGCTCCCAAAAACAAAACCGTGAGGGCCAGGAGAGAGGGGCCCAAAGGAGACAATATCGTGCTACGGCGGAGCCGGTCCAGGGATGTGACGGTCAGCAATTGGTTGCGGAGTTGGGTTATGTTCTCTTTGGCTTACTCGAGGTCGAGAAACAGAGTAGAGGCCTGCTTGGTTTTTTTTTTTCTCATGCAACTTGCTTCAAAGAAGATCTCTGGAAGAAGCAAACTGAAGATGAGAAGGAAGAGGCGAAGTGAGTTGCTGGAAAAGATACATACAGCTTGTTTTCCTTCATATAAGTAACAAACAATTTGCTTTCCTCCATGAGGAAAATTGAAATTTACAATAGTTTCTGGATTCTTGTCTCTCTTTTGCTTGGCATGAAGCCCCCAAGTCATTTGGAGTTTGCATGTGTAGTTTGCTATGATGGATTTGCCTAAGCCCGCATAGGCCATTCGCAAGATGTTTCGTCTGAGAAGCTTTAAATTTTATTGTAGTGCAGTTGCATGGATATTAATTTTAAAGCATGTGATTCTTCAGGAGCCACTGCAAGACTAATGGCCTAGTCCCCAGCAGAATCGCCATTTATGTTGGGGTCTTTTTCCATCGGAAGGCTCATCCGGGCTTGTTGATTCTTGGACCACCATAAAGTGGTGAATCAAGCCTTCGTTGTCCATTTTTCTGAGTTAGCGAGAACTAGGCCCAAAGCATCTCGAGGGAGAAGCAAGTCTCACAGGAGTACTTTGTTCTTCTTCCAGCGCCTGCGTGTTTTGTGCTTGAAAAGACTGAGCCATGAATGCCAATTTATAGAGGGTGATGGTTTTCCTTTATTTCCAATAGATAAAGGGAGGTGCTAAAACCAGCATATTTCCAATGGTTAAAATGGAGCACTGGGGCATGTTATTTTCCAGCAGGTGAAACTAGGTAACATAAACTGATTATTTCATATGGGTAAAAGGAAGCGCTAGAAATGGCTTGTTTCCATTGGGTAATAGGAAGTGCTGGAAAAGGCTTGTTTCCAACAGGTAAAGCTAGGCATTTAGAAAATGACTATTTCCTATAGATAAAAGAAAGTGCTTGAAAAATATCTCATTTGCTCACCCACATTGGAGAACTCTAAGTAATGGGCTTGGACTTTGGTGCTCCCAATTAGCTAGCCCAAAGTCTTCATTATCCAAGAGCTTCCGTGGGCCTTATGGACCTCCGTAACCTTCCACACCACAATCCCTCATGCAAGCCCGATAAACCACATGACTTGGGTTCATGTGAGCGTGGTATGTGATTGGCATAGGAAAAATATATTATTGGTTTGGCATGGCATGTACACTATTTCTATATTTATTTAATAAATTAATTCCCAAAATACAGTTTGGATTAACGCATAACCAACATTATATGTTATATTGGGCTTTTAATGTATTTCGGCTTCCCGTGACTTTTTTGGACCTCAACAATATCATGAAAATCATATTAGTATGGGACAAGGTAAGTGCAGAAAATAGAGAGAGAAAATATCTCTAATGCACAATGTCTGAACACTGATGGGTATATTTTATATTATATATTTACCCCCATTCTTAGTATATTTTGGTTAATATTTTGGAAGAATTTTGATACTTTAAATTATATTTCCAATATAGGACTTTCGACTTCCTCTGGAGCAAAACATAATCAAATGGACCAATTTTAGAGCAATTCCAGTTGGAGGACATTCGTGAGTCACTTAGCTTGATCGTATCAAACTTTCAGAGTTCTCTACCAAGCGGTTATTTTCTGGCAATAAAATAAAGGAGTAGTGCATGGTGCTGGAATAGTGATGTTTTGGGCTTTTATTGCATTTTTGGAGCCCAAGATGACCTCAGATGGGTTCGTGGCCTTCTAGACAATTCAAGAATTAGTTGGACTGTAGTCGTGGTTTACCCACCCATGCGCAGTCCAACTAACCTCGAACGGGAACTAAGCTTTACAAAAACAAAAAATGTACGAAGTTAATTTCAATTAACCTTGTACATCGACGTACATACATAATTTACAAAAACAATAATTATTGTCGCGCAAAAATGTCAACATTTGCGCAACGAACACATATTTGTCGCATTAAGCCTCTATGTCATGGCGCAAAGTTTGAGATTTTTGCGCGACGAATCAATTTCTCGTCGCAATATAACTTTTTCGTCGTGCCTACTTTTTTAGCGTCACACAAACACCACTCTGCCGACATCGATTATATGCGACGATTAACTTTTTCGTCGCTGAAACTGTAGTCGCGCAAATGCCAAACTCGTCGCGCAAAAGTCATCTTTAGCGCGTTTTATTACGCAACAACGTTCTTTCTCGTCGCAAAAGACTCAGTGCGCCAAATATTTCATATTCGTTGCGCAACATATTCGTGTCATAGGTGCTTTATTTTCCCTTCACCTTTTTGCGCGACGGATAAGAAAATTGTTCATAACGTTTTTATCTTTAAAACAAGCTATCTTGGATCAGATTTGGAGGAGATTTGAGGCCAAAACATGGCTTGGCAGATTGTGGCCAGATTCTCCTAATCCAATTTGGACTTTATATCCTAGTATTATTTTATTTTAACCTAATTTCCTTGTGGGGATTGGGCAGCTGGGTTTTAGGAGGTATTTAAGTTATTTTTCACAACAAATTTAGGGACTTCTTTTTGGCTTTTGAATGTGACATTGTGGAGAGCAATTGCTAGGGTTTTGGAGTTTTGCGACTTTAAGGTGTATTCATTCTTTTTCCATGATTTAAGTTATGAATATGTGTAACTAATTTTCTATTGCTAGGGCGACGTCATAAGCCTTAGCATGAATATGTAATTTTATTAATTTGCTTACGAATGGATGCATGTTTGCTTTGAATTATTAATCACTGCGATTAAAACTATTTATCTATTTTAATGACTGATCACCATTAGGATATTTAGATAAGTAATTTGATGCAATTTTTGTTGGAACATCACCCCGAAATTGAGGATGGCTTCTTTTGGTTAGTAGTTGTAAGTTCACTTAAGGCGAACATCACGCTCTTAAGGATTGCATGGTTTTTCAAAGGGTTTTCATAAAGCTTAATGAGTCTTACATGTTTATATTTGATCTGAACATCACAGACGGATTGCATGTTAGATATATGTTTTCGCTAGAACATCACAAGCAAAATATGCATTAGGAAAACCTAACATTCAAAGCACGTGGAAATTCATAAGTAATTGATAGAATTGCATGGGATTGTGACGGTGATGGCTGAACTCTAGTTTTCTTTAAATTGTTAAGTTTAAAAGAAAAACGTTTTCTCTTTTTTGATGTTAGTATTTCCCAACTTTCCGATTTCTTTTATTGTTAATTTAAACTTTTCAAATTCATAAATTTCATATCTTCGATAAAATCTATTTTAATTATTAATTAAGAGTTAGTTTAATTACAAATTAGTCAAACAATCTTTGGGGGCAACGACCTTGCATGAGCATTTATACTACAATTACCTTGTACTCTTGCAAGTATTTTTAGTGATTTTAACCCTCTTTGCGCGGGTACTAAAAATCCTATCAAACACCATGCTAGTTTGACTATGTTATTAACAAAACTTGATTTTCACTTACCAGGTATTTTTTTTTTTTGGTACAAGTGATAGTCTAAACTAGAAAGATTTCTCACACACTTACAAAACTATGATGTCGTGGGAATTTAAACATGAGACATTTTGTCTACAAGTCAAGAATCATGTTGGCTTACCAGGCACCTTATGCCCTTTTGACCAAAATAAAAAAGAAAAACTTGATTAATCAATTGTTTAAATTTTGACTATATTTTATAAAAACTCCCTAAATGCTGAGGCTCGATCCCAAGTTGCCATCCTTAATTCTATCCACAGATCCCTAATTCTATCATAGTTGTTATGAGTTTGGACAAAGGAAATTTCCAACTTCAGAGTAGACAACCTTTTTCACTCACATAAAGTTGCACCCATTGGTCGTTAAACAATCTTGGTCTTCGGCTCTTTCATCAAAAGCTTGACTTTGAACATGAGCAAGCTGAGTTTGAACTGGCTACTATTTTGGGCCACAATTCTTGGCCGGCATGAAAATGATGCCCTGACCAATCCTTTTACCTCTTCAATGATATGAATTAATTTCTCTCACAAGCTTGACTTTGAAGAGTTTAATACTACTTCTCTAGGATTTTTAGGCACCTCAGATTCTCAAGCACAAAGATAGAACAAAGATGTCAGAGTACCTTCCTCCAGAAATCATAACCCAAATTCTTCTAAGGCTACCCATCAAATCTCTTCTTCAGTGCACCTCTATCTGCAAATCTTGGAACTCCCTAATTAAACACACTAGATTCATCAACAACCACCTTAACCTCAATTTAGACAAAACAAGCAATTCCCCATTGCTCCTTCTCAGGCACTGCCCCAAGGACCCCACTAGAGAGGTCTATTCTCTACACTCAGACAATGGTTCATTCCAAGAACACTCAAAGCCAGAGCTTCCAGTTCAGAGCCTCAATGAGTGTTTCCGAATCGTAGGTTCGTGCAACGGATTGATTCTCCTCTCAGATGATTACCTCACAGATTACAACATGTTTGTTCTATGGAACCCCTCCATTAGAAAGTTCATCACACTTGCCAAGCCTCATGTCCCAAATTCTCCCCATCATTCTGTTTATGGCTTTGGCTTTGATTCTAAGAAAAATGATTACAAGGTAGTAAGACTGGTGTATCTCCGCCAAAATGAAGGCCAAGCTTGCCCGGAAATCGAGCTTTATTCGCTAAACTCAGGGTCTTGGAAAAGCATTACATCAGCTGCTCCCAGTTATCTGATTGGTCAAAACTTTTGGGCTCAAGTTTTTGTCAATGGGGCTGTTCATTGGGTTGCGTCTTGTAAGAAAGGAAATTGTTTTCGCAAAGTGGTTCTGTCCTTTGATATGAGTAATGAGACTTTCCAGGAGATTGAGCTGCCAGAAGACTTAGCTTGTGAGTTGCCAACTAAGTACATGGCCATTTCGGCTGCCGGCAAGTCCATTTGCGTAAAGCACTTTGATCAAAATAGACATACTATGTGGGTTATGAGAGAGTATGGGGTCGTGGAATCTTGGGAAAGGCAAGTCTCTGTTGATGTACATGTCACTCCCAATTTCAGAGTACTGCAGGTTTTGGGCTTTAGGAATAATAATAGTGAGTTTCTATTAGAAAGGTATGACCATGGAAGAAAGATTGGAGAGTTCGTCTCTCATGATCCCAAGAACAACACAAATGAGTGTCTTGGAATTCACACAGATCCAGGGTATTCATGTATGTTATATTACACGGAAAGCCTAGTTTTACTCGATAAGACGAGCTGATCGATGCAGATTTCAGGGAGGAAGAAGAGGAAGGAACCGAAAAATGTAGGTGCTTTGTTTTCATGTTCATTATATCTTGATATAATACTGTATGCTTCCTTATTGGATTATAGGTTTCTTTTATGTGTGTTTGTCTCTCGATGATGAGAGCGTTCTACAAACAAAATAGAAGAAGTTCCTTTTTCTGTTGGATTTGGTTATAGTTTGGATGTTAGATGATGATCTTGGACTCAAAAGTTTCCAGTTTATGAGATGTATATGTATATTAGATGATGATCCTAATAAATAAAATGAATTTGGAATGATAGGACACAAAAATAACTCAATCACCACCATCAAGTGCTAATTTGACATTCTTGCTCAAACCAGCCTTTGCCCCTCCTTCCACCAGCAACATCCCCAACAACACAAATAACAATCATCCAATGAATCACTAGGCAGGCTCGGGAATTCCACTTTCCTTTCGAAGAAGCTCTAACCTCCATGTTTAGTCTTCTGTTTTCATCTTCCTCCTTCCTCAATCTTTTCAAAAGTTTAAGTGTCAAACTCTCGGAGGGTTCACATATCTTTGGATCATACCAGTCAAAGAATGTGCAACCTTCTCTTTTCTACACGGCGAAAACTAAAATAAGAAAAAGAAAAAAACACACAGGTAAACTCTGGTAAACAAAAGAGCTCGATACACTTATGCACAGCCCCCAAAATCTTCTCCCAAGTTATCTTCAGTCCACGAAGTCATCAAAAAACCATTTATTTCCACATCAAACCAATGTTGTTGATTTGGGGCTCATTTTGGGTATATTGGTTGAATAGTCGTGGACTCGTGGAGGGCCAACATGCGGCCCTCTAATTGTTTTGTCCACATCATCGGCAAACACATGTCCGTGCCACGTAGGCAGATAATACATGCCCCAACCCAACGATCTTCTTAAATGTTTATGAGTTTGTAAATGTCTAACCAAAAGTGTGAACTTCAAGAATATCTAAAATGCCCTCAGCGGTTACATGATGTTTCCAAACTGTAATCCCAGAGGCTTGAGATTTACGGAAAGATATTTCAAATTGTTAGCAGCCTGTCATTAGATTTCAGAAAAATTCTTTTGTTGAGATTCGACAGAGTCAAACAAACCAGCAAGGAAACAAACAGTGATGCATGCAATATGGTTTCATAAAATTCAGGGCAGAAAAGTGCAACACATTCTGTCATTGCTTCTGTCTATGATAACTACGCGTCACATTCTATACGGAGCCTAACTATTGTTTCTTATTTAATCTCTTACATGTGAAATTTTTTGAAAATACAGTGGTAAGATCATATTGTCTATACAGCCCTCAATGACATATGTAAAGACTAACAACTAGGGCAAGCAATCTAAATCACCACAGATGGGAAAATGTAGAACAAATATCCAGAAAGGTATTTATTCACTTCCGAACACTTTCTCACTAGCTAACTTTGATGATGAGTGACAGTTGGAGAGGAGGAAAGATGGTTTAGAGTGGATGAGAAGAGAAAAAAGAGAGTAGTTAAGGGTACTTACAAGCCATTAACAAAATGGTTTTTTGACTCTACAGGCCTCTTTCAGTTCACGTTGCTTTCTATACGACATCAACACCACCTCTGAGGTTATTTTCTTCTTCACTTCCTTTGGAAAGCAACTGAGAATTTGTTCTTCCTCCAAAGACAGCTCTAGTCTCTCGCAGCAGCTTGTATTCTGCACACCTGTATTAACAATTGTGATGTTTAAAGTAAAGGCTTTCAACATATATCAGTTGTTCCACACAATTTAAATTATTTAACAAATTCTGATGATGAGCTTACAGTCACAGAAATAACAAATGTAATATGCTTTGAGAAAAAAAAAAACATAGGGTGCCATGACTGAAGAGAGTTTAGTCTTTTGTCATGGCGCCTTTTTTTTATTTTTTATTTTTCAAATTCAGAGCTGAAATTCCAAAAAGACAAAACAAAAGAAACAGTTTAACATTTGACTTCAGAGCAGAGTATTTCTTGTTACTTTAGGCACCAATAAATCGGTAACTTCTATTCAGAAAGTCTCAAAACAATATGCTTCATTATTCTGAAATTCTCTACCATCATTTATATATGAGAGATTTAAATAAAATCTCCCTAATTCTATGGAGGGCGCACAACTTTTACACAAGTGTGAAGGCTTATGATGAGAGTTGAAGCGTCGACTAAATTGTTTCTGTATTGGAAGTTTCAAAGAAGTCATCCTTCCTGTGAAATTTCCTTTCCCTAATCACCACTTGGAATTCAGAAGATAAAAAACACCATCCAACCGAAACTCTGCCCTAGTCTTTAAGAACAATAACAAAGCATTACAGTTGCTTCACTACTGCATATATATCATTAACATGAAAAAGATCAGGCATATATGCATGTGTATTTTGTATGAACCTCCATCATCATATTCATCATGTCAGACAAATTGAATTTGTTAGCATTTGACAATGTGAAACATCAAACCCATACCCAAAACATGAAACAAAAGAAAAGGTTTAGCATTTGAATTCAAAGAAGGGTGTTTCTTTTTATTTTAGGCACTAATGCAACATAAGTAAATTCTATTCGTATCAATGTAGTAATCATGTTTAGTCCTATTTAGTGCATTAAAAAGTTAGTTCCTGTTCATTCAGAACGTATCAAACAATATACATCATTAACTGAATAAAATATCGAAATAAAATATTTCAATTATCATTTACATATTAAAGATTTTAATAAAATTTCCCCAACAGAAAGGTTTTACATAAGCAAGACGGCTTATGATGGCAGTTGAAAAATTAACTAAATTGTTTCTGCATCGAAAGATGCAGAGAAGCAATCCCTCCCAAAGAATTACGCCTTCCCTAATCACCACTTGAAATGGAAAATGTGAACAATGACTATCCAACCCGGAACTCTGCCATACTTCATTCTTAAACCGCAATAGCAAAGCACTATCAATTGCTTCACTGCTGCATAAATATCATTAACATGAAAAGGATCATGTATCCTATAAAAAATATTAACATGAAAGTGAAAGCAACTAAAACTACAAAAATATTAACATGTATCCTATAAATGAAGGCATTACTACTAGAATGAAACATCAGAAATCCCCCATTTTCAAAGCTTTTCATCGGTTGATATAAGCCATAAGGCCACTCCTCATGACAACCTGGATCAATAGAAAATATTTTCATCCAAGATTTTTCTTCACCACAATCTTTCATTACCCACACATTCATAGGATACATAAAAGCAACTTCACATACACAAAGACAGTCACCTAAAACTCCCGTGCTAACCCGATGCTCTCTTTGCAGTTCAAAAGGAGGTGGCTGAACTGACTGAAAACTCCCAGTGTCCAAGTCAAAAGAATCTATATTAGGCGATGAAAGCCAATGGCAAAACCAATAAAGCGCTCCTTTCAGATAGGTGGTGAATTCTACTTTATTTTTGAAGAATGGAGCAAAACCTAAACATTCCCATGAGCCTGTCCCAAGTATGTATACCTCGGCTGCCCTAAAGGGATCCAGTGTTCCTTGCTCAGAGATTCTTATCACCTTGTACTGGTTAGTCTTTGGACTGAAACCAAATCCACAATCAATAGATCCCTTTACATACTCAAGCTTAAAAACTTCAGGAAGGTGTATAAACTCACCGGTTATTGGGTTGCACACAACAACAGGGTCATTGATGAATAGTTTAGACAAGCAAAGCAATCCGTTACACGAATTCACCACCTCATTCTTGTGACCAGCTGGGCATACCTTGATGCAAAGCTACTTTTTAGTTCCAGATTTCCTATTGGCATCATTGTGGGTATTGAGTACCTCCTCAGCATTGCGCAAATGGATTTTATATTTGGCAAGATTCATGTGGAATTGATGCCCATTGCACTCATTAAAAAGAAAGTCAGAGGCATCATAACACGTACAGTTGCTGTGCTCGAATCAAAATCAGAGCTATCTTCAGGCTCGACCAGATAAAGGGTTCTTGACACACGAGTTGGATTAGAGGGCCGGACCAAAGGGTAGGACTCTGCTTGTGCAAAGTGCAGCTTAGCAAATTCATGGTCCGAAATTAGATCTTGCCAAGTCTTGCATAAACATTTGCAAATGAGAATGCTCCTAGTTGGTAGCTGGTAGCTTTAGTAGAACAATGTAAAGAATAGACTTTGGAAGATCAAATATACAAGAACCCATTACTTGAATCTGTTCCTCTTTGTTGCCTATTTCTATCGCATTATCTGCTGGCTTTCTTTTCCTGTTCATTGCAATTCTCTGGGTCTGAGAAATGGACAAAAAAAAATAATGGATGAAAAGGAAACCATCGGTATTTATAGAACCCTGAAATCACATTGTTTCAGAATCCCACATCTTACTATTTAAATCGGACTGATAGAAGCCTATGACTTTAATATCTTCTTAAGCATAATTACTGCTAAGGAAACAATGATATGCAGAGCGATATAATATATGACCCAACGAAAAATGAGAATTTCAGTGTACCAAATGATCAAAACGAAGAACTAAATTACAATTGCGAATATAGATACAGAGATAAAGTTCAACATCATAAAACAGCGAAAGAGGACTTGGAAGTGAGTGAGAGAATTACCTGCAGAACTGTAGCCATAATTCAACTTGCAGAGTGACAGGGGCGGACGCACAGAGGGACAAATGGGATCAGGCGACCTTATGGCAGCCGGGAAAGGTAGTGGTGAAGCTCCGGTGCGACCCTATAGCGCGCTGGGTCGCACACCAAGTGCTCGACGAAATGCCAAGCAGAGGACTGCGCGCGAGCTATTATTTTTTTTTAAAACAGCCTGACCGAAACGACGGCGTTTTGGTCCAGGCGTGTAAAAAAATTTTAAACCTGGCTTCAAAACGACGTCGTTTTGAAGCCAGGTTTAAAAAACAAAATGGCCAATGGCAGCTTGTCTTCCCCTCCCGATTCCAGCCGCCCTTCATTGCCAAAAGTCCCAATTTTTTTTCAAAAATTCCCTCTCCTCTCAAAACCCTAACTAATCCCCAACCTCCATCACACCACCACCAACCAATACAAGCTGCCGCCGTCGCCGACGACCTCTTGCCACCGCTACCATCGCTTCTCATAAAGTCAAGTGAGTGATAATTTTACATATATTATTTTGGGCTTTGGATAATTTTAATGAAATTGATATATCTTTCATGAATTATATAATTTAATGGTGTGGTGAAATTGATTGATTTTCTTATTTAGATTATAATTTATATTAATAGATTGATTTTCTTTATGAAATAGAATTTTTTGATTTTTTGATATTGAATGATTTTGTTATTTGGATAATTGTATTAGAGTTTATATTGATTGATATTATTATTTGGATTTGATTAGAGTAGTCTTGATAATTGATTGATTGAATTAATTTATGTGTAGAAAAAACTTGTCATGGAACGATACTTTAAGAGAAAAGTGCCTATGGATGGTGAGTCTAATCCGGGTAGTTCAAGTGCAAGAGCAAAGCCTATTGAATTAGATGAAATATTGGTTAATCTTCAGGCAGACCCTGGATTAAGAACTCAAATGACAGATTATAGTCCTAATCATCACGATGAGATTCGAAGAGCATATCTTCAAAAAGGACCTTGTCAACCTAAAGGTCATAGATTCCCACAAACTAATCAGTCAGGAATTAATAGACGGTTCATTGCCCAATGGTTTGATGAGTTTGATTGGTTGGAGTATAGTATAGTTAAAGATGCTGCATTTTGCCTTCATTGCTATCTCTTTAAAACTAATTTTGATCAAGTGGGTGGTGACACCTTCACTGGGGTAGGCTTCAGTAATTGGAAGAAGGGAAGAGAAAGGTTTAGCATTCATGTTGGATCAGTTGGTAGTGTTCACAACCAAGCTAGAGAAGCTGCTTACAATCTGATGAATAAAAAAGCACACATTGAAAGATTTTTCGAATAGAGCTTTATTAATGCTTGAATATCAACTTGGGGTCTATGTATACAAAAGCATTTTGTTTTGGGTTTTCTGTGGTTTTGCCCCATGAATTATTTGCATATTGTCAATTAAGAACTCCAGTTGTTTAAAAATCGGTAAATTAAGAACTCCAGTTGTTTAAAAATCGACAATTGAAGGCCTACCGTCAATTTTTTCTGTTCCAAAGTATGCTAGTTGACTCTTTATTTGTACTCCGAGTCCGAATAAAGTCCAATCAACAAATATTGCAATTCTACCTCTCTGAACCGATTCTTGTTCTCATTATAAACTAATGAATATGAAGCCTAATACACGATCAGAAGCATCAACTTTGTCTGTGCAGGTGACAGTGCAAAAAAAATTATGTAGACCGTTCTAATTACAATTCAACCAATTCACTCTTTCTCAATCTTGTCTTTATCTCAACACCCTTTTGGACAATGGCCCAGAATTAGTCCCCTGTAGCAGTGAACATATGATAAAAGAACTAGTATGCAAATAAGAAACAGATCATGGAACAACAAATTATGCCTACAAACTACTTCTACAAAAAAAACTTAGAACAAAAATTTTCAAAATCATGCGGTTGCAGCAGCTCCATTGATCACATAATCAAGGGGGTGAGCCTAAATTGTAGGGGACGTGATGTATGAAACCTTCCTGTTTCAGTTTTCTCATTGTAAGAAATAACAAAAAACTTTTTTTCTGCAAATTACATGTTTGCATTACATTCAGGTTAAGGGGAGGATGCGTAAAGTATTCAAGATTACAGTCTCTATTTTACAAAATGATGACTTGTTCGTTAAAAATCGAACATGACAGGAATCAGCCATCAATTCCACAGTTACATCCTCAGAAACACAAGCAAAGACACAGGGTGACCCTTGAAAGGCAACCTCACAATAAATTCATTACTGTGCTTCTCTTGAGTCTTGACCACAAAAACCATGTGAAAATCTAAATTTAAGATGTCGGTTTGATCGAATTCCCTACTCTCAGAAACATACTATGCCAGATCAAAACAAACTTCAAAAAGCCTGTTACCAATTCCATTTCTCAACTCACCTTGTTCAGTGTTACTCAGAATGTTATTATTCCTCATCTGGTATTTTCATTCTCATTTTTTTAAAATAGTTTAGAACTGAAAAATAAAAAGAGATTCCATAAATGATCATGACCCACAATTGGTACATGTCACAAATGAGATAGAAAACCAATTGAACAAAACATGAAAAATTGCATCTTAACATGGAAATCAAAAGAAGTTGATATAAATGAACCAAGACATGCAATTTGTTTAAAGATCAAAAGCAGACCACGTATCTCAGTTTCAGCTGCAGGCATTATTTGAAACCAGCATATCAAACACAGGAATCAACAAAAACTTCTGAAAGAAGCACATGATTTTTTTTAAATACATATTTCTTTGATACAAACAGCGATATAATATATGATCCCCAAAGAAAACAAAATAGAATTTCAGTGTACCAAACCCAAAAGCTAAAGCAAAATTACGAAGATAGATACAGAGATAAAGTCTAACAGTATAGCACAGTGAAAGCGAACTTGGAAGTGAGAGAATTACCTGCAGAAATGCAGCCTTTCTTCAACTTGCACAGAGAGAGAGAGAGAGAGAGAGAGAAACCTAACGCCCGATTCGTTTGCATATGTCTGGAATGTATATAAGCCTAGTAAACTAGAAGCAGTTGGTCAAACTTTCCATCAAAGAATTTAATTTGTTAGGATTTAGAGATGTGAAACATCAAACTAAAATTCAAAAGGCAAAACAAAAGAAACAGTTTTAACATTTGAATTCAGAACAGATTATTTCTTGTTACTTTAGGCACCAATAAAACAGTAACTTCTATTCAGTCCTTTTTAATGCATTAACAAATTACTGCCTGTGCATTCAGACAGTCTCAAAACAATATGCATCATTAGTCAACTAAAATATCTGAAATTTTCCACCATCATTATACATGAGAGATTTTAATAAAATGTCCCCATCATATATACAGTTCTACCAAGCAAGAAGGCTTAGGATGAGAATTGAAGTGTCCACTAAAGTGTTTCTGCATCGGAAGATGCAGAGAAGTAATCCCTCCCAATGAATTACCCTTTCCCTAATTGCGACTTGAATGATAGATATCAACAATGACCATCCAGCCTGAAACTCTGCCGTACTTAGTTCTGAAACCACAATAGCAAAGCACTATCAATTGCTTCACTACTGCATAAATATCATTAGCATGAAAAAGAACATGTATCCTACATAAATTCATATTTGTTCCAGACAGCATCCAAGCATACATGATTATCCATATAAAAAAGAATTTCAAGTTGATGCGTATTTATGAAACAACTCTTCACTAGAGATACTCAAAGCTTAAAAACTTCAGGAAGGTGTATAAACTCACCGTTTATTGGATTGCACACAACAACAAGGTCATTGATGAATGGTTTGGAACGGATAACTTCTTTTTCTTTTCCTAAGTATATAGTATGTGTATTCCGAGTCCTAATCAACTCACACCAGAAAATATTCCGTGGTGCATTTCTATCTCTCTGCAACAATTCTGGTTCTCATCATAACTAATGAATATGGAGTCTAATACACTATCGGAAGCATCAACATATGTCTGTGTGCAAGTGTGTGTCTAGTAGAGAGATTCCTGCATCTGACTGATAACAGTGCAAACAAATTATGCAGAGGACCATTCACATTACCATTCAACAAATTCACTCTTTCCCAATTTCTCAGTATCTCTACACCCTTTTGAACAATGCCCTAGAATTAGTCCCCTATAGCAGTGAGTCTAGAATAAAAGACCTAGTATACAAATAAGAAACAGATCATGGAACAATAAATTATGCCTGCAATCTACTTCTACATAAACATAGCACAAAAATGTTTAAATCATGTGGTTGCAGCAGCTCCATTTGCAACATAATCAAGGCGATGAGCATAAATTGTAGATGATGTGATGCATGAAACTTCACCCTGCAATTGAGCGCAACCTAATTGTTTAGAGCAGGGGATTTGAGAAAAAAAGTTATACATAGCTCTGGCCTTTATCCATAACTACAATCCATTCCATTACAGGAATTTCCACCACAACAAATGAATGAACTCAAAGTTACATTTTACGTAGACACAATTTTTTATTTATTTTTTGTCTGAGTGGACACAATTGTTTAGATGTTTTTTGTTTCCCGTTTCAATTTTCTCATTGTTTGGACGAATGCCATGCCATAGCCTTATGACAGCAACTTAAGCAATAATAGAAAACTTCAAAGGGTTAAAATGTTGGAAGTCACTCCCTTTTCACATCTGTTCAAACAGCTATTCTCTGGATCTGTGGAAGGAACAGATATATTTCATTCACGCCCTAGTCTAAAGAAACAACGATATGCTATATTTCTTTCATATGAACAGATATAAGACCCAACATAAATTGAGAATTCCAGTGTACCAAATTGTCAAAACGGAGAACTAAAACAACAATTGCGAAGAAGATACATAGATTCAAGCCTAACAGCACAAAACAGTGAAAGAGGACATGGAAGTGAGAGAATTACCTGCAGAAATGTAGCCCTACTTCAACTTTCAGAGTGAGAGAGAGAGAGAGAGAGAGAGAGAGATCGATCAAAAGTGTTTGTATTATTTGCTCTATATTAGATACAAAAAATCAATAGAATAATGTATTACAATTTATACCAGTTCATGAAAAAGGCTTTCATAAAATACAATTGAGTTTCATATGTAAACAATAAAGCTAAGCTAAGCTGCACCCATTATAGCAAAAGTTGATGGTTTCAGGCTTGGAACCACATGCCTTGACATGAGCTTCAGAGGAAGAATCTCCTGCTCAGAAAAACCAACATTTTCTTCAGCCATCTCCTCTGCATCTTCAGACTTCCAACTTCCAAGGGGTATGAAGCTAGGACAATCCGGAACAGAGGAAGCCACTGCAGAAGACACTTGCTTAATTGGTTTAACCTCTCCAATCCCATTATCCAGTTTAGTCACAAATGGGTGGTTCAAGAGCATAGCAGCAGTAAACCTCTCTGAAGTGTTCCACATAAAGCAACATTGCAAGAAATCTTTAGCCTCTTTTGATAACCAACCAGGAATGGCAGGAATTCTTGAAGCAAGCAGGGCAGTTAACAGGTCCCGAACGTCAAATACTGCGCCAGGTGTGAAATCCCATGGATGCCTCCCAGTTAACATTTGCAGCACAACACAACCTAACGCCCAAATATCAGAAGGCTGCTGTTGAATTCCATAAACCACAGCTTCTGGAGACAAATACATTGGTGTGCCTCCAAAGGAAGGCTTCTCCCACTTCTGATTTGCCTTCTTTGTGAGCCCCAAGTCTCCGATTTTCGGCACAAAACGAGCACCACCAGAGGAACCAGCGGTATCAGACACAAGCAGAATATTCTCAGGCTTGAGATCACAATGCACAAAACCCCTTTCGTGGATGTACTTAATCCCTTTCAAAATCGACTCAGTATACTTTCTGACTTGGAATTCACGCAACCCAAAACCCCTTGATTTCTCAATCAAATCCGCCATTGTTCCTCCATCCGCGTACTCCAAGAACACATTGAATAAATGACGGCCATCAGCGCCAATCGTCTCATCCTCTCCATAGCAGTTGATAACAAAAGGGCAGCGACGAAAAATGTAAAGAAGAATAGCTTCCCCCATCAGATCATGCGCCTGAGAGGCCAATGTCGATTTCACGGCCACAATCCTCGGCACACCATTCAAACACAACCTGGGTTTTTTCACGAAACCCAAATAAACCGACCCGAATCCGCCTTGGCCGAGCATCGGCCCTCGAACCCACTCGCAGCCACTTAGTGAAACTGTCAAGTAATGATCTGCATGATCTGCAAAATCGTCTGCAACTACTATCTCATCATGGGTTGCTCTTTTTCTCTTGAGACCCGCCATTGCTTTTGTACACTTTGTTCAAAAGTGAAGAACAAAGCTTTTTCCGAAGATACAAAGATTCTGGGTTGTAGAAGAAGAGCAGAACTTGTGGGCTAACAAAAACAAAGGACACGACGGAGAACAAGAACAGAACTTGTGGGTTGTAGAAGAAGCAGAGGAAGCAGATCGCAGATCGATTGATGAACGAACAAGTCGATGATGAAGAAGAGAGTTGGAATTGAAAGATACCCTTTAGGCTTTACGAAAGATCTGGGTATTCTTGACGCTGTTGGGGTTTTTCGAAATCCAAGTTCCCCTTTCCTAGTTGCGTTGGGAAATTGGGTATATATAACTTTCCAACGGTCATTTGTTTCTTTTACTTTCGCCGCGGCCATTTATTGCGGTCTGATTAATAATCCAATAAAATATATTATTTTCCTCTTTTTTGAAGTCAAATTTGAAATAGCTTCGTAAATCTGAAGCTACTCTCATCAGTATTACAGCTGTGAACTTATTTGTAATTTAAATCTTTTTAGATTTTGTCGCTATTGTATTTATGAACTTAAAACCTAAACATTATCCATTTTATCTAAAAATTGTTTCTAATTCGTTTATAATAAAAAAAAAAAACTAAATTTGGTCAATTTCAATTTTTTTTTTAAAGAAAGCAATCGAATTGTATTCAAGTAGAAAATGGCTTACACAGAGCGGCATGTCTAGAATGGCCTCATTAAAACCTTCCTGGGTAGAAAAGAGTACCATACATGTCAATAATATATCAATTCACAACTCAAGCAAAATCCTGAATAAGAGTGTCAGAGAGCCAAACAGGGGAGATTCCAACCATTCAGCTTCATAGTCGACATTTAGCACTAGTGGAAGAATTGTAAGTTCTCATTGTAATCGACTTCATTCAAAAACTATGGAGGCCTTGATGTGTGCACGAGATTGGCTATGGAATGAGATAAAATATATTAAAAAGTATGTTATATAAATTTACTATTAAATGAAATTGTTAGTATTTTCTAATTTTTCATGTTTATTGTGAATAGGTTCAAACTCTACAACATTGTCCCAGGGCTGCACATCTGATAATAATGTTGAGAATGAGGTAAAATATGAATTATATTATATAATTGATAATGATGTTTAATATCCTACTCTACATGATTGTAAAATTTATATTTCGTTTTATTTGTACCAGGAATCTTACACTGAAGAAGTTGAAAACATCACTTTGTGCGATTGAGATGTGTGATCACTACCTCTATCATGATGAACATGTCTCAGGCATGTAATTTTGATATGTATTAATTTTTTTTATATAATCTAGATTTTTAGTTAATAACAATTGAATTGATACATATGTAATATGTTTGCGCTTATAGTGTTTTTTTCTCGTTCAACAAAGTAATTTTTTTAATTGATTTTTCTGCACCCATTGCCATCCCTACCTCCCCCTCCCCTCTCCCACCCCCCAAAATTCTCATAGTCATAGCCACTGCCTAGTAGACTTCATTTATTTGTCAAAGTTCTTAAATTGACTTCTCATAGCTCTACTTACTGCTCGTGTTCACTATTTGTATAAATTGATAGAATTGGTTGCTCGTGTTTACTAGTTGAATCTCTCTATTTGAATTAATTGCATCTAAGAAGAGATTGAGGAAGGAGAAGATAGGCTGGTGCAACGTTGTCACTTTGGCAATGTTGCTCGGTTTCAAATTTCATGGACAAATCTAAACCTAGGATGCAGATTTCTAGTGTGTCCAAAGGCAAAGGTACGCATATAATCTCCAACCTTGTGCATGATTGTGTTGGGCATGAGAACTGAAAATTTTCTTTCTTTGTTGGTTTGTAGGGAAGAGGTGAAAGAGGATGTGGGTTTTTTAAGTAGGTTGATGGTGAAATGTGTGAGCATTCAAAGATGGTGATACGTGATTTGCTCAAGAAGGTTGACAAATTAGAAGTTGAAAATGCAAAGATTCAAAGAAAGTGTAGAATTTTGTGGGGTGTTGTGCGATGCTTTTGATAGCTACCACATCTCAATGGCTCATCCTCTATACAAATATACATACTACCCTTACTCACTATGGAAATATTAGTTCCCTAATTTGTATTGTATTCCACTGAATTTAGTAATTTAATAATTAACATTAAATTCAACATGGCAAGCTGTTTTTTTTGGAATTATTTATAAAACTTAAATAGTGTATGGTTTATTTACATCACTATCACTAGTCAACAGTAATAAGGCCTGACCTAAGAAGATCCAAAGGGTAGAAACCCACCTCGCAGCTCACCTCGCTTCCATTTTCTGCATATCTCTCCTTGTCTAGATTTGTGAGAAAGAAAAAGAGCTAAGAAAACCCAAAGGGTAGAAACCTCTGTTTCTGGCCTTAATTATCATCATCCATGAGCTTAACTAGCTAGCTACTTAGCTAGAGCTAGCTAGTTGTTGTTGTAGTAGTAGACAGGGACGAATCCACAGAGGAGCAAGGGTGGTCAAGTGACCCCTGCAACTCCTAAATCCGCCACTAGAGGAAGAAAAATTGACCCCTGCAATGGCTAGATGGCTGGGCAATTCATGCCCGCCATCTGTTCGGGGAAATGCCTCAAAGGGTTGCAGCAACTTCAACTTCAGCGCAGCAAGCAGCATTGCACGCAGAGCGCTTCCTTTTTCAGTCTTTTGATTCACGGAGAAACGATGCCGTTTCATTTAAGGATTTTTTTATTATTTATATTAAACATATTAAAATAAACAGGGGCAACAGCAAGCAATGGAGCTGCTACCCGATAAAGCCCACGATCCCGAATACAGATCAGTGGACATTTCAAATGCAATACTGTTTCCAATTTGTTTTTCTCTTTTTTTTTTTTATATTAGACATATTGTTTCCAATTTGTTTTTCTCTTCTTCTTTTTTCTCTTTCCCAATCTTGCTTTTTCTCCTCTTTTTCATTTCAGTTTTTTCTTTTTGTATATATTTTTGTCTTTGTTCCTTTTGCTCTTTACTTTGTGTTTACTTTTTATTTTACATTTTTTCCTTTTCATGTATTTTTCTTTATTACATAATTTTAGCTCATTCTATTTTATAATTTGTTTTTGTCTTGCTTTTATTATTTTTCAATATTAGAAACATAAATAAGTTTCAATACATCGATATAGTTGTAGCTGAGATAAATTATATTGTTGACTGTCCTACAATGTTTATAATATTTCTTAGTAGGTTGATAGGTTTAAAGTTTGTTACTTTAGGTGTTGAATCTTTGTGCATTTTAATATAAGGTTTTTGTTTTTGTGGATTGGTTAATATAGTTAATAAATATATGGTGGATTGATTTAATATGTGTTTTGTAATGTTGTTTTCTCAATGAATTATACATGAATGATAATTTATAGTTTTATTTTTATGGGATGAATATTGATGTTTTTCTTGATTAGTTGTTGAGGTTTGTTTTTTTTTTTTTTTTTGCCAAGGAGGTTTTATTTTGGTTAGTTACTGTTAGTTTGAATAAATGAAGGGTTTTTTAATATAAAAAAATTTATGGGTGTATTTTGTATAGAATTTTTTTAACCTTTTAGACGTTGACCCCTGGAATGAAAATTCCTGGATCCGTCCTGGTAGTAGACTAGTAGTATTGCACCAAGTTTTCATTTCATATGTTTCTTGCTTCAACTTTTTTGTTCATGATCAAGCAGATAGAGAGTAACTCAAGTACTGGGTCTTTAACTAATTAATTAGCTCCTTGATTGATCTCTTTATGCTTGATTCAGCATGCAACTATGGCCTATGAAAACAAATCCATGTATCTAGACTCTCCCCAAAGAAAATTGGGTTGGGGAAAGATCGAGGTCAAGCGGATCGAAAACACAACAAACCGTCAAGTCACCTTCTGCAAAAGGCGCAATGGGTTGCTCAAGAAGGCCTATGAACTCTCTCTACTCTGTGATGCATAGGTTGCTCTCATAGTCGTCTCTTTATGAGTAAACAACAGGTATTGCTTTAAAGTTCCTCTTAAAAGTTTTTTGTTTGCAAAATTTGTTGGTGTTTCTGTGTTCAAGAGTTTTGCTTCTGCAGTAGATCTTTGGGTGGATTTAAAGAGGAAAACATTATCATTGTAATGGTACTCAGTTGAGTTGAGATTGAGTTCTTTCTCGCTCTATCTCTCTAACTTAATTATAAGATTCACTTGTCTTTCTTTCTTAACTTTTGTTTTTTTTTCTTGTGTGTGCTTTTAATGGGTATTCTTATTTATTTTTCTTTTCTGTTTATGATCATTTTCTTAGCTCTTGGTTAGGTAGGTGCAAACATAGATCCGGTCTAATAGATAGGAAAAGAAGCATATCATGGCAGTAAGGCCTCTGAAATCAGCTCCTTACCTCCCTCCATTGTTGTTAATTTTCTGTTTCCCCCAACTCTCTCTCTCTCTCTCTCTCCCCTCTTTCTTTCTCTGCATGACTCTATGTCATCTGTGAGGCTACAACACACAAGCTGTCATGCTCCCATTAGCCCAACCTCCAATCTCCTTGACACTTCGTCAGTTTTAGACATCAGGAAAGTAAAAGTAGAATTCAATATATAAAATAAAAATGACAAGACCTTCTCTGAAAAAAAGCACATATTAGGGTTCCAATACACCCAGATGGGTTTTGCTTGAAATATCTTTCAATCTCCCTTGTACACCCAAATCAGGTCACAACCACTCATACCCAGAAGAGTTTTCCCCTAACCCCTCTAAAATTTCCCAAATATCACTTTCTTTTCGTGGAATATTCCACATAACCAAATTAGGGTTCATTAGGAACTACATTGGGTAATCAATTTGTCCAAATTCTTTTAGTGGGTAACCCTTAAATTTTAACCTTTCTGGTTTCCTACCTGGGTTTTATCACAAAGGTAAATTCTTTTATGAATTATTTTTCCAAATTATTACTCTTGAAGTGAAAGAGAGTAAATATGAGATCATAGCTCAAGCGGGTCATCATGAATTTATGTCACTGCTGGGCATTGGAGAATGGGCTTTGCATTTGCTAAAGATCTTGCATAGATATATTTATGCAAGTTTTTAGTGTGGGAGAGATATAAGTGAGCAGAGACAATAAAATAGACAGCTTTTGGTGTTCTAAGAGTTTCAGACAGAAAGACCAAATTTTATATTAATATATTTACTCTCACTTGTTTAGGTGTATAAATAAACCAGAATTTTTAATTGTTTGTGAATTACTCGAGGTGGGTAATAAGGTAAACTTGAGGCCAATGTCCCTTGTGTAATGAGTGGCAAGAGTTATGGCCTGTAATATTGGGGAGCTGCGCCATCGTGGCACAGGCAACCAATCACAAGGTCGAGGATTTTAAGGTATCAGAGGCATAGGATAAAGTGAAATCTTAGGTTGTGTTTTCATAATAATATATTCAATTTTATATTCTGATTTTATTTTTTTGAGAGAATTTTATATGTGAATATCTGTCTGTCTGTATGTGTCTCCCCTTTTCCCAACACAGGAAATTAAATTTGGCTGTGGTTGGAAACCCCTCTACATGATATGTTTTCAGTAAATTTAGCTGTGGTTGGACTTGTAAACCCCCTCCACAATTAATTGCAAACCCCATATTTGGATATAAGCATGCATCTATCCATAATCCATTATTTTGGATGAGCAAAGCTAGGAAGTTTCTTCTTATATTTCTACAGGATGTTAAATAGTTTAGAAATATCTTAAGCCAATTACTTCTATTATTTAAGGGGTAAAGCAAATATGGCTGATATGTGGGATAGAGTGAAGTTTTGGGCAGCATTATGGGCTTCGGTTACCCCTGTTTTTAAGGATTTGGCTCTCTCTTCTATTAGGTGAGATTTGTTAGCGGTTGTGAAGTGATGTGTTGCTCTTTTCATTTTTCCTGGGTGGCCTTTTTGTTTGCTGTTGTCCTCTTTTCCTTTGTTTGTTTTGGTCTTGAGGTTGTTGTTTTCTTTTGTTTTGCTCTTGTGGATTCCTTACCCACTTGCTTGTTTCTTTGTTTATCTCTTTGAATTTATAAAGTTTTTATTATAAATAAATAAATAAAAGGGGGTAAAGCAAATATTTCAAATTTGAAAAAGAGAATGTAAAAATCCATTACTTGAAGGAAGATTACTACTTAAGGCAACAGAAAATGGTAATATCTTATGGTTTAGAAAAGAACTAGTGGCATCATGATGGTTCATATATTATTCCTTGGTAATTAAAGTCACTAACTAGATAATCAATTCATCACAGCAACCATAGGCCCCCACACCATGTTCATAAAGTTTTAGAATTTTATGTCCCCTATATGCTTTCATTAAAAGTTTACTAAAAATGATTCCTTTCCTTAATATTTTGCTCTTTAATTCCGTAGTTTCTCTTTAGGAAGAAACTAATGAGGTAAGACTTGTTGTTGAAAGTTTGATGAAATAAGCCACAGAAATAGAAACAATCCTTTGCTAGGTAAGCCTTTTTATTATGTTCAAACTGTCATAATGATTCAGAGAAATTACAAGGTCATATTTTGGAAAGTTTTCACTCCAAAACGAATTGTTTGTCTATTAAATGTCTAATTAGGTGTATATGTATATCTATATAGCAATAGATGCCATTCTTTTGTGGTAACTAGTAGTGTCATGTATTATTACTTTCTAGTCTTAGTATATTAATGCTATGTTTGCATACTATACAGTGTTAAAGTAACAATTGAGAGGTACAAGAAGGCATGCGCAGAGTCTACAAATACCGGATTTGTTTCCGAAGCTAGTACTCAGGTATTATTTACCCTGATGACAAATACTTGACAGAAAGTTCATAAGTTTGGAATGATTTTAAAATTGAGATTACTTCTTTCTGGTCTCTGGATTTCATTATCATATACTTTTTTCTCTAAGGGTGTGAATATTGAACTATTTATTAGGAATTGATTTCAGTTATATACATACATCTTGAACAAAACCAATCCATGACTAAGACAAGTCTTGTTTTCCTTTTATATTTTTGGATCTATTTAGTCTCATCATAATAATTTCCAATATCAATCCTGGAATTTGGGTGAGCCATATAAATTGAGCTGTTCTGTTCATTCGTATTACAACCAAAAATACCGGTAAAGCTAGAGCTTTTAGTTGAATGGCTTGGTAAGAAGTTAATATATTAGTTGATGGAATTGCTGTATATATAGGAGCTGGTTAAAGACATATATAGCTCATGCAAACAAATTAATTTTATTGAAACTCCGTCAAGGTTTACATTTTATAACTTGTAATTTATGAATAGATATCTGGAGCCCTAATTTATACTAATTGTATATATTACATATACACACACACAAACTTATGTGGAATATATAATTGGTAAAGCACTAATTAAGAATGAATTTTTAATGCATGCATGATGCATCATAATCATAACTAGTAAAGCAGTGTTTACTGATTTTGAATATATTTTTAATGAGATGTTTTAGCCAATGATTTATGAATGTAAATCTCAGTGCTACCAACAAGAAGCTGCGAAACTGCGCGCTCAGATAGGGAATTTGCAGAACTCAAGTAGGTAATCTTAAAGGGATCAAGTTCAACCCTAGTTACCAAAAGCTTTCCCATATCCTAGAGTTTCAAATTGGCAGCCTTTTCTTTGACAGGCATACGATGCGCGAGTCATTGAGTTTTATGAATATGAAGGACCTGAAGAACCTGGAGAGTAAACTAGAGAAAGGAATCCGCAGAATCAGATCCAAGAAGGTATCTCTTGTATATTTATGATGGATTTTTGTGATCCAAGAAGCTAGCTTTTGTTTGCCGAAATTGATTACATGTAGAAAAGGGTACCACTCTTTGACTCTTCCTCATTTATAACATTTCATTCTCTTACATGCATTACTATTTCTCATCATATTTGAAAGTAGTTTGTTGAGTATCACTGCTCAATGAATGTTTACCAACTTATGAAGTAAACAATTTACTTACACTCATGTACTGGTTTGTTTGATCTATTGTAAATGTAGTTCATGATCATATGCATTTGGAGGACTGTAGGCCGGCATCAATTTGTCTTTATCAACTGAATGCATGTATCTAACATGTTAGTAGTGTTCTAGTGTTAAAATTTATCCCTTGTTTGCTGAATGGAAGTTTAATTTGGTCAAAAGTTGTCATGAAAACTGATTTTAGCTTAAAATTTCTGGTTAGGCTTTCTTAAATTATTCTTTCCATTTTTAACAAAAATCTCTCTTAACCATTTTGTTGTCATTAGGTAATGTTCAATATGGTTCTTTTAGCTTCTACTTAAGTTGACTAACAAGAAGTTGCACACACTGCTCAAAATCATTCATATAAGTTTTGTGCTGTTAATGAAACTAATGTTTCTTGGTTTTCATTGACAATGAAATTTACCTAACAGGAAATTGACTAACAGTGATTTAGGTTCACTTAACTGAAAGAGTTACAGAGTTACATTAATCTCACAAATGTAGAAATTTCACAAGCTAGGAAGTTTCTAACTGTCTAATTAGGTGTGTATATATATATATATATATATATATATATCCATGTAGCAAAAAACAGTTACATTGATCTCACAAACGTGGAAATTATCTGCTAAATCTACATGTTCACATCTCACTACCCAATTATTCCCATAACTGATGACTGTGTGGTGAAAGCTTGCACTTCATCATCATCATCATCATGAAACTGGAACAAGTCCACCAGTTGATCAAAACTAGCAGTGTTCAGGAAATCGAGCATATCTTCATTGTGAACCTGGAATCCTGACGCATTGACTTGAGCACTTTCAGTACCAACTCCAAGTTGAGCACCAGTATGATTTTCTGATGATGACATCCCAAATTCAAGTGCAGACTCAGTGGTGAGTGATTGGGAGGATGGATCATATGCAGGCCTCTCTTCATCATCAACTGCAGACTGGTGGATGCTTTGTGATCCCGATGGTGTGGCTGTAGTAACATCATCATCATCAACCTGGATCAAGTGGTGGAGCCAACCATAATCAATCGAGAAGTCGACATTATCGGGCTGGCTGTTTTCACTACCAAATTGACAGCCTGTTTCTTCTGTTGCCGCAGCTCCAATATTGTTGTCAGTGAGGCCTAGTTGAGTAGCATGAGTCTCATCAAATTCAATACATTCCGTCCTCTCTAGGTTATATGATCCGAACTCTGCTTGTTCCGTGAATGATTGTGCGCTGTCCACCGAAGGTGAGAAATCTCCCATTAGAAAATCACCATGAAATTGGATGGCATCATCAACCATGGTTATTGGGTATGCAAAAGGGCAGTCTTGCTGAGATTGAGTTTGAGTGGGGCCTCCTTCAATAGCCTGAGACATGGGAGTGGAGTTTCCAATTAAATATTCGTCAAAGCTCGTCTCTTGTTGCCTTTGCTTCTTATTTTGAGATTGTACAGATGGAATGCCATGAGTTTCTTTTGCAGCCGTCGACTTAAACTTTCTCTTCCTTGTGTGGTTCTTTCGAATCCGGCAGACCACAAACTGATGAGTTGAGTTTGGTTTGGGCTTCACCAATGAAGGCCGAAGGCTGTACTCGTGCATGATCCAGCAACCGTTTTGATCCGATTTAGGGTTTTCATAATGTAACCTTTTCCACATACCTAAATCGTTCTTCTTATCCTTTGGATCAGCGACCTTTTTTCCTGCGTTCTCAGCTTTCCATGACCCAGATCCTATGGTGCGAGCCATGCGGGTATTCTTGGCACTCGAGCTCTTCAATTTGGTGAAGAAATAAAGGTCTTCACCATCTTCTAATTCGTTTCCGCCGAACTGGTTCCATATATCCCACGGCTCTATTTGACCGTAAAGATCAAATTCCGGAATAACATTTTCATACTTAAACGATGAGCCACGAACCTTGTTAGGAAGATAATATCCCAACAATTCTTCATCACTTGGACGAAACTTGAAACCCGTAGGAATATTATTAGGCGCCATGCCAACGAATTGATCAAACAAAGAGAAGAGAAAAAAAATAGTTTAGGGCTACGGAGATGAGATGAGAACAAGTGCGAAGTATCGATCAAAGAAAGTGAAGTGTGGAATTCTGACTAGGGCGATGCGCGTATATATAGGCTAGCATAGGAAGGGAATGATGCTGAGTTGGCTTTCTTCACGTGGCCCATGTGATATCACCAAGCCCAGGTTCTGGTTTGTTACCGTTGCAAATCTTGTTAGTTGATTGCGTGATGCTTTGGAACTACTAATGCTAAACCGTCGTGTTCTTGCAAAGCTTCATCCATTTTTAAATTTAATTATTTATTCCAGCTGTAATCACAGTGGCTTATAAGCATTTATGATATTTCCGATGTTAATGCTTCCACATCTTCCGATATTGGATTTTCTGCAGTTGCAAAGGATACTGAATTTGACTTTTGGGGATTCATTTTTGTCATGCTTGCTGCTGTTATGTCTGGCTTCCGCTGGTGCATGACTCAAATTCTTTTGCAGGTGTGCTTTCTGTGTACTTTTTTTTTTTTTTTTTTCAATTTTGGGTTTTAATTGGTTACTTTGATGCCCTACGACGTTATCATAGTGGCAACTGATGTATATATGAACAATTTATTCTCAATCAGGACAGTTTCTGACAATCTTATATTTTCAAATATTAGAGTATATTTCTGTTCAATTGTTCTAGGTTTAATATAATCCACTTACTTTTGATGATCTATGTGACCCCAGTGTAAGGTCCTTAAATTTATACCCGAGTTGCATTTTAGTCCATCAATTAATTATTCGCTTAAATGGTCCATTAATTCTTTATTATTTGGCAAATTTGTCCCATCGTCTAATTTTCTGTTAGATTTAACTAAAAATTAAGGTAAAGATTTTCTTTCCTATAGCGGTTACATTGGATATGGATGGCGGAGATGCAAAGGGGGTGAGATGCATTCAATTAATCTCAACTATTCATATATGACCGAATGGTTATAAAACAGGTCCTCATTTAAGGATCTTATGAGATAATAGTTATGGACGTGCATGCATACACACACACACACAATATATATATATATATATATATATATATATAAATATCCATTTATATGCAACAATCTTGATTTAAAACGACTAAGATGCCCATCTGTTCAAAGTTCACAAAAATTTCTTTGCCAACTTTAAGCCCGCCAAATATCTGGATTAACTTGGTAAGTATGTAACTTTCGCAGTAGAGCACTTATCCTTTGTACCCTTTCATACCAATGACAAGAATTACCACTTATATCCTTCGTATCCATGACGAGAATTTGACTCTCACCCTCCCCGGCATAAGACCTCCCTACAAACCCAAAAATTATTAGGATTAATGAGGGTAAATATTACAGAAAAAGGTAGGAATTACAAGCATACATCTTCACGTAAAAACCTCCAGACCTCATATGTCAACGGCCATTTGGTCTAATAACAGAGTCTCCACTTTGTTGAAAGTAATCCTGAATTCAAATCTCACGGACACAACAATAGGGTCATTGATGAATGGTTTGGAACAGATAACTTCTTTTTTGTTTTCCTAAGTGCAGTATCTGTGCACCGAGTCCTAATAAAGTCCAACCAACAAATATTCCGTCTTGCAATTCTGGTTCTCATCATAAACTAATTCATATGAAGCCTAATACACTATCAGAAGCATCAACTTATGTCCTTGAGCAAGTGTGTGTCTAATAGAGATATTCCTGCATCTGGCTGATAACAGTCCAAACAAATTATGCAGAGGACCAATCGCATTGCCATTCAGCCAATTCACTCTTTCCCAATTTTCTCAATATCTCAACACTCTTTTCGACAATGGCCTAGAATTAGTCCCCTGTAGCAGTGACTCTTATGATAAAAGAACTAGTCTAAAAATAAGTCACAGATCATGGAAAAATAAATTATGCCTACAGACTACTTCTACATAAACATAGCACAAAAATGCTCCATTTGCAACATAATCAAGGGGATGAGCCAAAATTGTAGGTAATGTGACGCATGAAATGATCGGTGCATTGTTGCGTAGATTCAGCTGCACCAAAATGGGTTCAACTGCATCCTCAACTTGTAATACTCGCAAGTGCACGAACCGTTGGTAGTTTAGCATATGTAAGTGCGAGGTCGATTCCACAGGGATTGGTGATTGAATGATCCAATTCAATTTTCCTACACAAAACAAAAATGAAAACAAAAGAAACAAAACAAGAAGAAAGAATGTACATTACAAGAAAAATAAATTACAACTAAGAAAACATTAACGAGAGCATTTGAGGAAGGAAGGAAGTGTTTGAGAACTTTAGAGAGGGGAGAAGTGTTTGAGAGATTTGGAGAATTTTGGAAGAGTAAGGAAAGTGGTGTTTGGGAACTTTGTGGATTTTGGAAGAGAAAGTGTTTAGGAACTTTGAGAATTTGGAAGAGAGTGGTTGAGAACTTGGAGGATGTTTGTAAACTTGGAGAATTTGAGAACTTAGGGAAGGAAGAGAAATGTGTTTGTGAAGTGTTTGAGACATGGAGACTTTTGGAAGAGAAGAGAAATGTGTTTGGGAAATTTGGAGAATTTGATGAAGGAATGAGAGAAGTGTTTGGGAACTTTGAGAATCTTGGAAGAGAGTGGGAATTGTATTTGGGAACATGGGGAATTTTGGAGAAGAAAGTAGAAGTAGAGAATTGTTTGAGAAAGTGTTTGGAGAATTTGATGAAGAAAGTGTTTGGAAACTTGGAGGATTTTGGAAGAGAAGGTTTGAGAACATTGGGAATTTGGAAGAGAGAGTGTTTGGGACATGTTTGAGAGCATGGAGAACTTTGAAAGAGAATAGAGAAGTGTTTGGAGAATTTATAGAAGAAGAGAAAGGAAAAGTGTTTGAGATTTAGTACAAAGCAAAATTTAATAGAATGATCTTATTACAACAATTGAGAACTATACAAAGGGAAACTAAGAGAATTTGAGGGAGAGAAGGGAAGGGAGCTCTAGAGAAGTGCTTGAGAGCTCCCCCCCTTGGGGTGTGTTTACAAGCTTAGAGAACTTCCCTATTTATAGGCCTAGGGGAAGTGAAAATCTGAATTCAATATGGCTAATGCATACAACACTTGTTTTATAAAATCCGAAATGGTTGATGCACTTGTATTAGAAAATCTAAATTGGGTGATGCACTTGTATTAGAAAAATCTTGAATGGTTGATGCACTTCACCAATTAATCCCACCAGCAGCCCTAGCTCATCTTCATGTCACCATGACCAAGCTTCCAACCAGAAATGATAGCTCATGCCTAGCTCACCATGACCAAGCATCCAACCAGGCACATCCTGAGGTCAGTATGACCAGCAACTTCAAGGGCTTACAACTTGGGCTTCTCTTAATCAAATTAGGACTTTAAGCACTCGAAATTGAAGTTTAGAATGTCTTCTTTCCAGCCATATGTTATTTGGGCCAATCCAAGGTCGGAGGAAGAAGTTAAGGCCGAAACAAATTGCTAACTCATTTTCCGCGCTGATAAGATCCATCCGGGATCGGTAACATTGTTTGATTCTATTTGGTTTTCCTACTTTTTATTATTTTTATTTTTTGTATATAACTAGATAGTTTCATGTTTTAAAGTTAATGACGTTAATTGACAAGTTGTGTTTGTAGTCCAACGGACAAGGACAATTGCCTGACAAGCAAGAGAGCTGGGTTTGAGTCTAAGCTTACACAACACAAAAAAGAAAGAGGTTCAAGTAGCATGTCGATTGTTTCTTGTTTATGGTTTCATTCACTTGTTCTTAATTAAATATCTTGTTCAAGTTTACATAAACATCATATGACTCTTGGACTGATTAGTGAATGAATGGGTAGATATTGAAGACAAACACCATGTTTAAATTCTACTTAGTTCTCTATTGTTCTTCTTGTTCTTAATGAGTTCGGAATTTGTGTTTAGACTAAACACCATAGATAAATGCTTTTTCTGAATACTTGATTAAAACCACACACCATATGGATAATCATATTTGAGAAAGAACGAACTCCATAAGCTAGTTTGATTTACTTTGTTGCTTGTTACTTTGAAACATGGAAATGTTGATTTTTCCTTTTCGTTTTTTAGTTCTTTATTTATTTATTTCCTAATCCTTTTAATTCCGTTTCAAGTTTTTGTTTGTGCTTGTTCTAGAAATTTATGACAGCTTCATAAAAATGGAGAGAGATGGCAACCTCAATCATAAGAATGGGAAGTGTGGAGTAGTGGGAGAAGTCGCGACCTCCAATTGCATCACGCTCGACCTAATCGCTTCAAGGGGGAGCATTTCAATCCTTTCTCTTTACTTGTTATTATTTTAAATTTCTGTTTCTTTTTTTATAAAAAAAAAAAGAGTAAAAAAATTATAAAAAAAAATTAAAAAAATTAAAAAAAGATTTTTCATATGAGCTGACTTATGGTAACTCCAGGTAAGCACTTCCGTCAATACAAGTGTCTAGGAGTTCTTTAGGCGACACCTTGGGTGTCTAAGAAGTTTGGGTTTTAAGAGGGACCTTCCCAGGGATCCCCTGACTATATTTTCTGAGGCCCTTAACTGGTCATCCATGAGTTGCTTATATAGTTGTGTGTTTAAAAAAAATAAAAACAAAATAATTAAAAACAAAACAAAATAAAATAAAATAAAATAAAAAATAAAAAATAAAAAAAATTGAAATTTGAGTTTTTATTTATTTTTCCTTGTAAATTGCAATTTGGAATTTCTTTGCTTTCTTTTTTCTTTGTTTGGTCAGTTAGTTGTAAATAATAATAATTTTTTTATAAAAAAAAAAATCAATTTGGAACTTTTGTGTTTTCTTTTTTTTGTTTTGTTAAGTTAGTTTATGTATTTATTTACGTGGTGTAGTTAGTTAGTTTATTTCTGAGTGTTAAAAATACATTTTTATTCAAACACCGCATTAAAAAAAAATATATATATATATATATATATAACAAAAAAAAAAAAACAACAACAACAACAACCAAAAAAACAACCTCTTCATCTTCATGGCATGCCTCTATTTTCTCGCACTTGTAGAATCTGGAGAGCGCTACATGGTCCTCATTCTTTTTCTGCAATGCTTCCGCATGCTGATTGGCACAGGAGAGCCGCTTCTGGAGTCCGCCACCATAGCCTTCAAGGAAGCTACTTCCTCGCTCAGTGCGGCACACTCCCGTGTCCTCGCCAGGAATCGCATGCCCAAATTGGTAGTCGAGACCGCATGGAGCACCGTTAAATTGTGGGACTCCTCCACCGCAGCCTTGTTGGACCTCTGTGTCACATGCAGGTGATCCTGCCGATGTGAGTTTCCTGCCAATCATGCTGCCCAGGAGCACTGCTCCGTTCGGCACTGCCTCAGAAAAGTTCGGTATTACCTCAGCAAAGTTTGAGGCCCTATTTCCATTATTAGCTCTCCAGGAGTACAAAAAATCAATAGAATAATGAAATATTACAATTTACACCAGTTCATGAAAAAGGCTTTCATAAAATACAATTGTGTTTCATATGTAAACAATAAAGCTAAGCTAAGCTGCACCCATTATAGCAAAAGTTGATGGTTTTGGGCTTGGAACCACATGCCTTGACATGAGCTTCAGAGGAAGAATCTCCTGCTCAGAAAAACCAACATTTTCTTCAGCCATCTCCTCTGCATCTTCAGACTTCCAACTTCCAAGGGGTATGAAGCTAGGACAATCCAGAACAGAGGAAGCCACTGCAGAAGACACTTGCTTAATTGGTTTAACCTCTCCAACCCCATTATCCAGTTTAGTCACAAATGGGTGGTTCAAGAGCACAGCAGCAGTAAACCTCTCTGAAGTGTTCCACATAAAGCAACATTGCAAGAAATCTTTAGCCTCTTTTGATAACCAACCAGGAATGGCAGGAATTCTTGAAGCAAGCAGGGCAGTTAACAGGTCCCGAACGTCAAATACGGCGCCAGGTGTGAAATCCCATGGATGCCTCCCAGTTAACATTTGCAGCACAACACAACCTAACGCCCAAATATCAGAAGGTTGTTGTTGAATTCCATAAACCACGGCTTCTGGAGACAAATACATTGGTGTGCCTCCAAAGGAAGGCTTCTCCCACTTCTGATTTGCCTTCTTTGTGAGCCCCTAGTCTCCGATTTTCGGCACAAAACGAGCACCACCAGAGGAACCAGCGGTATCAGACACAAGCAGAATATTCTCAGGCTTGAGATCACAATGCACAAAACCCCTTTCGTGGATGTACTTAATCCCTTTCAAAATCGGCTCAGTATACTTTCTGACTTGGAATCACGCAACCCAAAACCCCTTGATTTCCCAATCAAATCCGCCATTGTTCCTCCATCCGCGTACTCCAAGAACACATTGAATAAATGACGGCCATCAGCGCCAATCGTCTCATCCTCTCCATAGCAGTTGATAACAAAAGGGCAGCGACGAAAAATGTAAAGAAGAATATCTTCCCCCATCAGATCATGCGCCTGAGAGGCCAATGTCGATTTCACGGCCACAATCCTCGGCACACCCTTCAAACACAACCTGGGTTTTTTCACGAAACCCAAATAAACCGACCCGAATCCGCCTTGGCCGAGCATCGGCCCTCGAACCCACTCGCTGCCACTTAGTGAAACTATCAAGTAATGATCTGCATGATCTGCAAAATCGTCTGCAACTATTATATCATCATGGGTTGCTCTTTTTCTCTTGAGACCCGCCATTGCTTTTGTACACTTTGTTCAAAAGTGAAGAAACAAAGCTTTTCCCGAAGACACAAAGATTCTGGTTTGTAGAAGAAGAGCAGAACTTGTGGGCTAACAAAAACAGAAGTACGACGGAGAACAAGAGCAGAACTTGTGGGTTGTAGAAGAAGCAGGGGAAGCAGAACGCAGATCGATTGATGAACGAACAAGTCGATGATGATGACGATATGAAGAAGAGAGTTGGAATTGAAAGAAACCCTTTATACTTTACGAAAGATCTGCGTATTCTTGACGCTGTTGGGGTTTTTCGAAATCCAAGTTTCCCTTTCCTAGTTGCATTGTGAAATCGGGTATATATAACTTTCCAACGGTCTTCTTTTCTTTTCGCCGCGGTCATTTATTGTGGTGTAATTAATAATCGAATAAAATATATTATTTTTCTCTTTTTTGAAGTCAAATTTGAAATAGCTTCGTAAAGCTGCTCTCATCAGTATTACAGCTGTGAACTTATTTGTAATTTAAATCTTTTTAGATTTTGTCGCTTTTGTATTTATGAACTTAAAACCTAAACATTATCCATTTTATCTAAAACTAATTCGTTTATTAAAAAAATTGGACTATTTGGAAACTCTCCTTTGTTCCTCATTAAACCCTAGAATTAAGGGTGTAAGTCAGATCGGAAAATCCGATTCCAACCAATTTCAGTCAAAATATTTCCAAAAAAAATCCGATTTTGATAAATAATATATCTGAAAATGCCGAATATGATATTTCTAATAAAAGAGACCCACACCATTCTCGAACAACAAGAAAGCTTGAGGCTTTCCACCTTATTCATTTGGTCCGTTCAAAACCAATTTCCAGTTTGAACCATTTTCAACTCACACAACCCTAAACCATGAACCTGCCAAATGAAGACGACATGTCGTACGATATTTGATTAAGCACTGGTCCATTAAAAATGAGACACATGGAAGGTAGCCAAGCTGTTCGATTCTTCATCTACTCAAATTTTTCTTAGCTTTCCCATTTCTATGACATGATAGTAATAACTGATGGGCATGAGGACAGGCACCATATATTATATTTGATTTGCAGATAATAATTTCCTGTTGAACTGAAAACTGATTTGGTATAGAACAATTGTGCCGGGCTTATAATTGTACCCTCTTTTGAAAAAAGAAAAATACATGACTGAAAATGATAGATCCACCTCCATCGAAAATTCTACGTGGACCTGGTGCATGGATTCACCAGGTCCTATTAACCGTTAAATTTCGCTAAAATTTCATGGGTAAATCTACACCATTGAGTGAGATAATCTGAAAACCCGCTCAGTAGGTTGAAAGAAAATGGGAGTTTCACTAATATACCCAAAATTTGGGCTGAAATTATAAAAAAAAACCTCACATGGAATGCACTTTAGAAACACACCCAAAATCCATTTACTCTATAAGAAATTGATGTTGAAGTTCCCAAAATCCATTTACTCTATAAGAAATTGATGTTGAAGTTCCTATAAATGACAGGACTGCCACTGATGCCCAACAAAAAAAAAACTCAAAAAACACCCAAAACAAACTAGCCCAGTTTTATAAAAAAGCCCAAACATTTTTTTTTTTGTTATAAAAAGTCCGAACATTTTATTACAACACAAAATTGTCTCGAAAACCGTAACTTCAAGCACGCATCTTCATTAAACCATCTCAGCAAAATGTCTCTTCATTTCACCGTCTTCATCATTTATGCAAATTGAAAATCCATAACTACCACCAAGCTTGATCTACTTTCAAAAACGAACACCACACACTAACCTCCACCTACAAAACAAAGAAAAAATTTCAGAGAACAATTTCAACAAGAAAATGCTTCAAAGGTAAGACATTTAAAAACCAAACCTTTATTGTAATGTTGATTAATTACTGTAAAGTTCCAATCTATGGTAATTACAGTCTTTTAGATTCGAATCCAAGACAAAATCTTGAAACTATATTGGATTTTCACTATTGGACTAACTACATATGATTATAAAATAGTCGGTTTTCAGCAACTCAAAAAGAAAGAGATATTTAGTCAAATACAGATTTTTAACACTGCTAGTTTACCTGTCATGTTGATTAATTGCTGTAAAGTTCTAGTATAAGGTAATAACACTGCTTGTTTCCTATGGAATCCTATTTCTAATGCATGTCGACCACTGTAAAGTTCCAAGTCTAAAGTAATAACACTCCTATTTTCCTATGAAATCCTATTTTTAATTCATATCTACCACTGTAAAGTTTCAGTCTAGGGTAATAATAGCATTTTAGATTCGAATCTAGGACAAAATCTTGAAACTATATTGGATTTTCATTATTGAACTGATTGCATATGACTATAAAATAATGGTTGTTTTTCAGCAACTCAAAAAAGAAAGAGATATTTAGTCATATACCCATTCTTAACACTACTAGTTTACTTTCATGTTGATTAATGGCTGTAAAGTTCCAGTATGGGGTAATAACACTGCTTGTTTCTTCTGAAATCCTATTTCGAATGCATGTCTACCACCTTAAAGTTCCAGGTATAGGGTAATAACACTGTTTGTTTTCAATGAAATCCTATTTTGAATGCATGTCTACCACTATAAAGTTCCAGGGTCAGGGTAATAACACTGCTTGTTTCCTATGAAATCCTATTTCTAATGCATGCTTACCATTGTAAAGTTCCAGTATAGGGTAATAACACTACTAGATTCTTCTGAAATCTTATTTCTAATGCATGTTTACCAATGTAAAGTTCCAGGTATAGGGTAATAACACTACTAGATTCTTCTGAAATCCTATTTCTAATGCATGTCTACCCCTTGTATAGGGTAATAACACTGCTAGTTTCATATAAAATCATATCTCTAATGCATGTCTACCACTTAAAGTTTCCAAGTATAAGGTAATAACACAAGCTGTTTTCTATGAAATCATATTTCTAATGCATGTCTATAAAGTTCCAATATAAGGTAATAACACTGCTACCTAACAGCAAATTATAGTAAACTCAAAAACCAATAGTGCATAAACAGAAAAAACACGAATATACTTAGATTTGAAAAAACATACCTCAATTAGTATGATAACCGAATCAAATATCATAAATTTGTAACCACAACTCAAACCAAACACACAAAAGCAAATCCACAACCAAACCAAATCTGAAATCAATTCAAATGATAAACAAAAAGAAATTAAAATCACAATTTAAAACTCAAACGAATATCTAAATACAAATTAGAATGAAATCAGAAAATTCAATAGCTTATCTCCAAATCGACAATAACAAAAATAAACATATAAGATCAAGAAGAATTGGATCTACATTTCAAATTTAAACTCCATAACTGCAAAATTTGTGAAAACTTAACCAGCAACTTAATTAATCGAACATGAAATCACCCAAATCAGACTACAATAAAATCAAATATGAATTCAAATTAAAAAAATCAAATACCTAAAAATCGAAGATCGCAGATCGAATAGGATTTTATACTGAGCCAAGTCACCAATGCACCATGAGCCATTTCATCCCCTGAATCCGCCAAGTCATTGTCCATTAGCTCATGTTGCAAATCCTCCAAATTTTTCACAGATCCAGCATCTAATGGACTAACATGCTTGAAGGCAGAGCCTTCATCAACTCCATCTTCCAAAGCATTACTGTTTGATGTTCCTTGAATTGAGATGGATGCAAAGTTTTGATCCACGGGCTTGGAAAGGGGTCTCCTAGTTTTCCTATATCCAAAAGTCGAATTAATTAGAATTAGAAGAAATAGTTACCTTACACAATCAGAATCCTATGACTTCATCATTCTTATTCTTTTTTAGAGAGAGAGAGAGAGAGAGAGAGAGAGAGAGAGAGAGAGTTACTTGAGAACAGAGCTTAGGATTTCATCGTCAAAACTGAGGTGGAAGAATAAAAACTAAAAATTGGGGTTGAAGCTGAAGATGAGAGACTGGAGGTTGTGAGTTCTGATCTGGTGTTTATTAGGAATTCCAATTTTATGTTAAAAGGGTAACAAAGGTATTTCATCTTAATAATTAAATTAAAAAATATACAGCTGTTGATTTTTGGGTTTATTTTGGGTGTGTTTATATACATTAAATAGTATAGGGTATTTTTATAGTTTTATGTCTAGAAATGGGTATTTAACTAATTTTCTAAAAAAAAATTCCCAACCCATCAAAACCTACAAAAATTATACAGTGGACCTAGTGCATCCATGCACCAAGTCCTATTGACCATTTAGGATTTTTTTAAAAGAGAGGTGTCGGACTCACGTGTTCTATTTAGCGAGCATGCTATTTAGCCAACCACTTTTCAAACTCACTATATCAGGACGAGCGAGTGAGGCGTTTTTTTCACTATTGGACTATATAGTCTCATTTAAGTTAGTCCCGTCTCTTACCAAACAAGAGTTTCAAGTACTATTTAACCCAGGACAGTCCCAGGAAGGCGTACCAAACATGCCCTTAGGGTTTAGGGATGCCCAAATTTGAGATGGCTTCGTAAATCTGAAGCTACTCTGATCAGTAAGTATTACAGGCTGTAAACTTATAGCACCAACACAATACATTTTTCTTTCTATTTTATTTTTAATTTAAATCATTTTAGAAATAAAGTTTTTTTTTGTCGCCACTTCCTTTAAGTCGTTTTTTCTCTTTTTCAACTTTGCCTAATGGACTGAAAATCAGTGACATTGACCATCTTTATTAACTTAAAACCTCATCTTTATCCATTTTATCTAAAAATTGTTAATCCAGCTTTACTTTCTAACCCGTAAATAAATAAATAATTGAGTTAATTTCAATTTATTATCTTGAATTTTTAACTAAATTGCATGGTAATAACGGTCTTTTCAATTTGAACACTTGTAGGTTTCAAAATTGTGATAATATAATTCTGTCATTAGACTGATTATCAAGAAGAATTAATTGTGGTAATATAATTGTGTGTGTGTGTGTGGGTTCCTTTTATGTTCTTAAACTTGGGCTTCATTGATTTCTCATCCAAAACTATTTGAATGAAGAAAGCTATCCCCTTCATGAGACTGGAATTGACCATGGCCTGCCATGACAATTGCGATGGCTTTTTCCCTGTTCTGTTTTAGGTTTCAAAATCTAAGAGAAACCCTGATGGAAACAAAGAAAACGATTAAAATGCACAATTTAAATTTGATTTACAAACACACAATTGAGTGCACGAGGAAATTTAAGGGTGGTTTTGGAGTGCCAAAATCACCCTATATCATAACAAATTTCTAACCTTCCATGGCTAATCTTGCATTTCCCTCGCGAAAGGGATTTGTCGTGAATTTTTTATGTCCATCTTATTCAGGGAAAATAAAAATCAATTTATCAGGGGAGTGAAATTGAGTTATTTCGAATTCCAATGTTCAAAAATGTTGTTGAAAATAGTTGAGGTGATTGTACACTGGTGTAAAGTTGTGTGCAAGTGTGTCTTCTTCTAATGGATTAAGATTCTCCTGCATCAGACTCATAACAAAGCAAACAATTCTGCAGAGGACAATTCACATTCCTATTCAAGTACCAGTTCACTCAACTATATCTCATTTTTTTCTCATCAATCTCTACTCACTTTTGACCAATGCCCTGGAAGCACTAAACAAGTAATTGATCTTAATCCATTTAAGAAGACGGACAACCAGTGCACAAATAAAAATTGATCTTAGAACAATAAATTATACACTGGAACTACTTACATATAAGAAGAAGAAAAAAAGAACATCAGTAACAAGCACATGTTTAAAATCATATGCTTGCTCGCTTGATTTACTGGAAAAGAGAGACAGTAATAGCTAATTACATGGAATGACCTACTGGATTAGGAAAAGAGAGGCAGTAATTACACCGATTCTGGTTCCTCATCATAAACTAAGGAATATGTCAGAAACATCAACTTATGTCTGCGTGCAAGTGTATGTCTAATAGAGAGATTCCTGCATCTGACTGAAAACAGTGCAAACAAATTATGCAGACGACCAACCGCATTACCATTCAGCCAATTCACTCTTTCCCAATTTTCTCATTATCTCAACACCCTTTTCGCCAATGGCCTAGAATTACTCACCCGTAGCAGTGACTCTATGATAAAAGAACTAGTATCCAAATAAGAAACAGATCATGGAACAATAAAGTATGCTTACAAACTACTTCTACCAAAAACATAGCACAAAAATGTTCAAAATGATGTGGTTGCAGCAGCTCCATTTGCCACATAATCAAGGGAATGAGCCTAAATTGTAGGTGATGTCATGTATAAAACCTTCCAACGAACACACCAACTTCATATGAACTTAGAGGAATTTCTAAAGGCAAAAAAACACCTGTAATAACCAATAGTATGAATCACATGACACAACCTCCTTATTAAGGAAGTTTGAAGCGGTGAATTACTTTCTCTCCCCATTCCTGGTTTGATCTAATATTTGGACTGCAAATCAAGGTAACCCTGCCCTGTCCTTGAATGAAACTAAAACTTCCATTCTAATAAGGACAGAAGTAGAACTTAATTGTTAAGATTTGAGGAAAAATGTTGCATAGTTCTGGCATTTCTCCATAAGTACAATTTAAAATACATTACAGGAATTTCCATCACAACAATTGAAATACACTGTTATATGTTTTGTGGACACAGTTGTTGAGATGTTTTTTGTTTCCTGTTAATTTTCTCGTTCTTTTGACGATTGCCATGCCCTAGTCTTATAACAGCCACTTAAGCAATAACAGAAAACTTCAAACAGTTAAAATGTTGGAAGTGACTCTTCTTTCACATCAGTTCAAACAGCTAAGTGAAAGGACAAAAAACTAGTTCTACACCAATTAACTCAATGTCCAGGGCCAATTAAAACTTTTTCTGCAAATTACATATTTGCATTACATTCAGGTTAGGGGGCGCGGGGGTCCATAAAGTATTCAAGATTACAGTCCCCATTTTAGAAAATGACAACTGTTTCGTTCAAAATCGAACATGACATGAAGCAGCCACCAATTCCACTGTTACATCCTCAGAAACACAAGCAAAGATACAGGACTGAAAGGCAACCTCACAATCAAATCATAAACTGTGCTTCTCTTTACCACACAAACCATGTAAAAATCTGAATTTAAGATGTCATCGGTTTGACCGAATTCCCTACTCTCAGACACAGACTATGCCAGATCAAACAAACTTCGAACAGCCCAATTGCATTTCTCAGCTCACCTTGTTCAGTGTTCCTCAGAGAGTTATACTACCTTTATCCCCTTAATTTGAGCTCTACAACCCAAAAAAATGAAAAAGAGGTTCACAAATGATCATGACCCACAATTGGTACATGAAAAATTGAACAAAACATGAAAAATTGCATCTTAACATGAAAATCAAAAAAAGTTTATATAAATGAACCAAGACTTCCAATTTGTTTTGAAGATCATGAAACAGGCCAAATATCTCAGTTTCAGTTACAGGCATTATTTAGAACCAGCATATCAAACAGAGAAATCAACAAAACACATCTGAAACACACAATTACAATCAGAAACCGCTGGATGTACCTACGGTTCTCCACCGAGCTCCACTCGAAGATTGTCGTATGGGTACACTTTTGGAGCAAATGGGATCTTAGACGCCTTGTCGTTCCACACGGCCAACAAACCCAAAGAAGCAAAGAAGCTCAAACCCCCACAGAGCCAAGCCAAAGCTTCGTACTTTCCTACGGTGTCGGCGATGCGATCAATACAGGGTTCGGGAAATGGCGTGCCGTTGTCCCAGACGAGCTCGTCGTTTACGTGAAGGGGTCTGTTGGGGACGATGTGTTTGCCGACAGGAAGGCCCATGCCGGCGCGGAGACGAAGAGAGGAAGCGACGGAACGGGAGACGACGCCATTTCCGCCCATGATCTTGGAAGCCACACTGCTCAATCTCCCTGCCATTTCTGTTTCGGAAACCTAAACCAACAAAATCAATCGCATTTGGATTCTGGAATTGAAGGAAAGGAGATGACAGCCACCAAACGATGTCGTTGCTGAACATTCTGTGTTTTATCATCTTCGGCCCAAATTTTAAAAAAATGCACTGCCACATATTTCTTCCCACATGACCCACTTCCAAGTAAACAGGTCAACGGATCCATTAGCTTAATCCAGCCGTAAATTCATGGGCCCACATTGGAAGATTGATGGACGAGATGAGGGCGTGAATTTGAATAGCCCATATGTAAATCATTCTGTTTGGGTCCACTTTAAGTAAGTGGATTTTTATTTGGGCTAAATCCATCAGGATTTGATGAGTTAGAATATGAGAATTTGAAATCCATATTAAATAGGGGGTGTATTCAATTAGAATTCTAGAGCGTTTAAAAAGATTTTATTTAAGTGCCAGCTTTCATAGGACTTGATGGAACTTTATAATTCGTATAGAACTTGATAGACTTTCAAAAGACTTCTGTATAATTTTTTAATAAGCTTTCATAGAACTTGTATGGCTTTTATTCCAGACTTATGTAGACAGTATATTTCATTTTATCCCCATCCTTGTCATTTTAAAGAAAGAAACTTGAATTTTTTCAATCAAATTTGTTTTTGTTACCCAAAGCAAAAACAAAAAGTACTTGTATATAAAAAGGACGAAATAAAATTTTAAACAACATGAAATAAAAACTTAAATTCATAACATCTTTTCCTTCAACAACATGAAATAAAATTATGTTTAACGAAAAGCAAAATTCATAAGAAATATAGTGACAAATGTATTACAAATTTGAAAGAAAAGTTTAAGAAAAATATTTAACGTTCATTCATTATCCTTGATTCTGATTGTTGTCATTGTGCCAAGCATCTCTCAACATATCCAAAGCTATACCAACTCTCCATTCATTAGCATTCTGTCGTTCCTGTTCTTGTGTTTGAAAAACTAGTTCAGGATCCCCTTCATTAACCGGTAACGATGAAGATGAAGAAGATTCGTTCTCCAATTCAACAGGAAATTCGTCAGATCTACACTCTTTTCGAAGAAAATTGTGTAGTCATACACAAGCTAACACTATCTCTGTTTGTGTCTTATATGGGAATGGAGGTGCAGACTTGAAAATTGTAAATCGTGACTTAAATATACTTGGGGTGGAGGTTGGATTTATTATGGTCGTTGTTACTTATAGCTATCCCCTTAAAACCTACGAAAATTTATCACTTAATGAAATCCTTCCAAATATATGACCTTTTGAATACACCTAGATTTGATTCAACTTTTTTATAATTCTAATTGAATACACCCATATTTGAATGAACTTTTTAAAAGTTTATACAAGTCTGAATTGAGTACACCCAGACTTGTAAAACCTATTTTAAAGTTTGTTTAAATCCAAATTGAATACACCCGGATTTTAAAACTCTTTTTAAACGCTTTATAATCCTAATTGAATACACCCCCCTAAGAATTTTCCAAATCCATTCAAGCCTCCCGTATTTCTAACCTAGGGTTTCATAGTAATTAAGTCTCTCTCTCTCTCTCTCTCTCTCTCTCTCTCTCTCTCTCATGACGACACCCTCTTCCATGGTGGTTGCAACGGTTGTTGTTCTTCCATGTCTATCGCATTTCACTACGTAATTTTGTCTTCCATGTCATCTCTAATGGCTAATTCAAGAGCTATTATTGGATGACCATATCGAATCCCTCAACACACTTCCTCACCATAGCTCCCTCATTGGAGAAGTTTCCAGAATTCCATTCCTCTCCTACAATCGCAGATCATCAATGCTTGCGCCTATCCCAAATGTAAATCATGTTGTTTGGGTCCATTTTAAGTAAGTCGATTTTTTTTTTTGGGCTAAATCCATCTGGAATTTGACGAGTTAAAATTTGAGAATTTAAAATCCATATAAATAGGATTAAGTGCCAAATTTCATGAAACACTATGGAACTTTTTGGATTTCTTATAGACTTGAGAAGAGTTCTATATAATTTTATTATAAGATTTGTATGGCTTTTATTTTAAACTTTCATAATTTCTTTAACATATTTCATTAAACGAATGCAAACTTTGGCATCCTTACCCAGACAATCAAAAAACCAAGAAGAGATGTTTGCTTTTCGCGAAGCAATAAGTGGTGCTTTGTTTCTTTAGGACATTTGTTTCTGATTGCTTTCTCATTTGGCACTCTGTATAAAAAGTATGGTGCAATAGCTATATGATTTTGGAAGAAACTTCATATCTTTCTTCTACTTTTTTTCCCTTCTTGTGGTTCCTGAAGACTTCAAATACATAAACTATCTTCCCTAGTGATTTCTGACCCGATAGTTAGGTCAAACATAGTAATGATGAATGATATTCTTTTAACGAAAAGCAAAATTCATATTTTTAACAAAAAACAAAATTCATAAGAAATTCACAAGAAATATAGTGACAAATGTATAACAAATTTGAAAGCAAAGTTTAAGGAAAATATTCAACATTCATTCGTCATCCTTGATTCTCATTGTTGTCATTGTGCCCGGCATCTCTCCACATATTCGAAGCTATACCAACTCTCCATTGATTAGCATTTTGTTGTTGTTGTTCTTGTGTTTGGAAACCTAGTTCAGAATCCCCTTCATTAACTAGTAACGATGAAGATGAAGAAGATTCGTTCTCCAATTCAACAAGAAATTTGTCAGATCTACACTCTCTTCAAAGAAAGTTGTGTAGTCCTACACAAGCTAACATTGGCTCTATTTGTGTTGTATATTGGAATGGAGGTCCGGATTTGAAAATTGTGAATTGTGATTTAAATATACCAAATATCCTCTCAATGACATTCCTCAAGAACGCATGACAAAAATTGAACAACTTAACTTCATTTGCAGGTTCACGACCTTGACCACCAAACTTTTGAAGATGATATCGAAACAAAAAACAATCCCAAAAACCAATCATTTCAAACAAATCAGTCATTCCCAAAAACTCTCAAAAAAACCACTCATTCCAAATTGTAGGGATATCCAATTTGAGCCCTCCTTATGAGACATTTTTAAAAATGCATCCTTTTTTGTGTTAGTATTCAACAAAGAAAGCGTTATATAACAAGCATGTTCATCCAAATTTGGGGTCTCCTTAATGACATCCCACAGATTACTCTACTGCTCTCTCTTTTTTCCTTTTTGCCAATAGGTTATGGACTCCCTAGAAGTCGGTTGCAATTGAATCACTGCTAAGGCTAATTCTTCCCATAGCTTGCTGGGTGGTCTAATTTGAGATAGCATTCCCTTCCAAATCTGTTCTAGTTTGTTTCCTTAGGCTTGAGCTTTCTAGGGGACCTTCCCAATTAGTGGCTTAAAAGGGTAAGGATGAAGAAGAATGTCCGAGTGGTGGATCTTGGTGTGGTGGTTCATTATGATTCGGTATAAAGGCCTAACTTTCATCATAAAAAACAAAGTCCTCTATTTCAACACGTCTATCTTCCACCCTAAAAGTTCTTGCATCAGTATCATCACCCAATCCTAATGAGTTTCTTCCAATAGCAGTTGCATTCCCAATTACAATTTGCAGATCCTCATAGTCCTCACAAGTTTTTGTTTGAATACTTGTGTCTTTTGGGTGGGACTATAACAAAAATAATAATTATTATTATTATTTAACATAATTATGTATTCAAGTTACCAAATAGAATTATTTAAAGAAAATTTAGTAACCTAACCTTAAAGTAGTCTTTTCAAACTTTTTCAGGAGTAGTGAATTTCTTTGTAGTTGGATCCCACCCAAACCCAGAAGCTGTGACAAATAAGCTATGAATATTTTTGATACTCTTTTAAAGTATTTCAACTGACTCTAGTATTGAGAATAGATTTTGTGACACCTAAGTTTTTCATTAATCTTGGGAAGTATTTTGGTTTCTACAGTTGCCTTGCTTAGCATGCCATTAGCATCACACCATCCACGGGATGCAAGCATCAACCATGAGTTGCAACAACATTCTATTGTCTTCCACACTCCAAGTGTTATAATCTTATTGTTTGCTCTTCCCTTTTCCCTTTACTTGTTGTGCATTTTTAGATGTTGAAAGATAATTATCAAAACAATGCCAAATTTCCTTTTCTTATTCAAAGAAAAAAGTTTGCTTTGAATTTTGGAAAGATAATTATATTTGTTCAATTAACGTTTTACCCTTTAACTATTCACTATCAGATACCTTAATTAGTTGAAAGAAAAGTAAAATCTACAACTAATGTACCTAACAAATATACATTAGCAACCATAGATCCTAACAGACACATCTTATGCTGGCTTACACTGTAGCATCCAATAGCATTCCACTGCACCATTCAATAGCATTCCACTGCAAAGTTTTTGCTAATATACCCTTTAACTATTCACTATCGAATACCTTTATAATTGTCTCAGTTTTTCTCCCACACAATTGAATACACACATGAATGTCACCAATAGCATTCGAACTTGCATACGTTCACAAACAAATTCAGAAGTTGCATGGACAACTTATGAATATGAATGTCACATTTTTCAGTTTCCTGTCAATGATTCATCGAACAATTCTTATAAAGTTGTATATACACTACTAGAAATGTGGCTATTGCCCATTGATTATCTAGACACAACTTCATAAAAGTGTCTTGTGATTTTTTTGTTTTTGAAACTAATTCCAAAACCATGCCTATTAAAGGTATTTGGGATAGACAATGGTGTGTAATACAAAAAAGTGATTTTAATTATTTTCCTTTAATATTTGGGCCTTTTTATCAATCCTAACTTGTCATTATTAGTCCCAACTTATCCCAACTTATCAAAGGAAGTTGCAGCCTATTTGGCTCCACTCACAAATAACACAAACAAGCTTGGCTGGCTCTCTTTACAAACTGACTTGGCTCCTTTTCACTCAGTTTTAGCATTTGGCCTTAAATTGGATACTGATTTTGAATGTTAGTCTCTTCCATTTAATTCTATATTGAATGGTTTGAATGGCATCTGCAAAACAGTAGCAAAAGTAATATTAATGTTGGCATTCATTGATGATTAGTATCTACTTGTACAACTAGTAGTTAGAGTAAATTTACAATTTGTTTTTTAATTAAGGGTTGATAGTTGTTGGGCTATTACTGGTGTGGTATACGCATAGTCAACCAAGAAATAGAAAGAAAGAGGACTATTGCTAGTATGAATAACGTCCAATATAATCATTTTTGTTCACAACCTCATCATTGTATAACAAACTAATTTCAACCTCACAACAATTACATTACAATCCTTTTCCTGATGGTAGATATAAAACTAATAAAGGCACACAACTCAATATAAAATCATAATGAAGCTTAGTTAGATCATCCAATCATGGTTTTGTTAACTACTAACCCATGATTAACAGTATTGAATTCTACAAATAGTCATTCTTCATTCACAATGCTTTTGTATATTAGAAGCCAACATACACCAAGAACCTCCCACTACCATGGCCCCTCTAAGATCAAACCTCATGAGGAAACAATTTTTCAAGGATGACATGGGAGATGTGATGAAAACTGATGTAGTTGCTCCCCAAGTTGGTGCTTTCAACTTTGGACCATTTCCTCCTCCAGTTATTCAATAATCTAATGTTGATGAGGAAGCTGAGGTGAATAATAATTTCGTTGGTAGTTTGATTCCCCCTGATGTTTATGGTAATGTCCTAAATTCTATTGATTCTGATTTTGACCATGATTTCAACATGCATAATGATGAGAAGAAGCTGAAATTTGAACCATGTATTGAGCAATAGTTTGAAGAGTATTACAATACTTTAGGTGAAGGTTATGTTTGTAGCCCTATTGCCTTAATATCCCAAACATATTCTGAGGGTTCTAACATTCCTAAATATCTCACTCCATCACCAAACCACCTTATCAACATATACTGTCCTATGTTTGATAACAAATGTAAAGAGTTGGCCATTCTAGACCTTCCACCTATGGGTCCTAACATACTTCCCTCATCATCAAACAAGAATGGGTTTGTCGAGGAAACTATGAAGGTTATAAAACTCTAATCCGTAGCCCTAAGTCCCCGAAAATTATCTTTAATTACCATGCATGTTATTCATATCGATATGGTTTCATTGAGATGTGCAATGCTTTGGCTTGGGAAGAAGATCCGGATTGTGTTAGTACCGGAAGGAACCACACTCAAAAGTATCGGTGCAGAAGTAATTGTGCAGCTTGCACGTATGTTGGTGGCCAACGTTTTTGCAATTGGCTAAATGGAGACATGAGCAAAAGTGTTGTTGAAGGGGATGATGCAGCTGAATTGTCTAAGTCCTTGTGGGCTGCTAAAGTTCCTAATTCCTTGGAAGAAGTTGCATCTGAAATGGATACTGTGGGAAAAGTGGATATGACAACATAAATGGTAAGATATGCCTCATTGACAACAACTAAACAACAAGACAATGTCAACTAATATGCTTTTTCGGTGACCTTCATTGTAATTATGTTGCATTTTGGTGACCACTTATGTGGTTATATATGCACACTTGGCCTTTTGTGGATATTTCTAGGCCTATGATAGTAGTCACTAATCTGCATACTATGTGTAATAGTCCCTATGTAATACTTCATGCATAAGTGCTTGCTAACTATGTCTTCTTTATTGGTAAAATATATATTTTTTCTTCCTAGGATTGTAATGTCAAATATTTAACTTGTGCATGTTCTTGGTTCTTGTGTTTACTAGACTTTATTCAGATTGTACTAACTTTATTCATGCCCTCCCAAATCAAACCCAACTATAGACATGATTACTTACATCACCATACTTTAAAAATGAATACGAGTTTTTGCTTAGTTAGGCATTCATATGAACATACATGAACCAAACCACTTCTAACCAAACTCACCCTCACACCCTAACATAGCAAATCAAAATGAGTGACTTCTTAAGGGAGCTTATTGAGGGTTTCAACATAGCAGACTTGGGAAGAGATGGAGAGACACAACCACCTCAATAAGAGACAACATTACAACAAGATAATCTGGAAAATTTGTGGAACGAGTCAGCCTTCAATGGTGACCTCAACAACAACATCGAAGGTATGATAAATGAGGCGAGCATTGGTTCGAGAAAGACGCCAGCCAAGGAAAGGAAGGGGATGAAACAAACATAATTGGGTTGTAAATAACCTTGAGAAGGTACAATTCAACTCAAATGGACAAGCTGAAGTACCAAGGAGGACATGTGCAAAATTTTCTAGGTTCATCGAGGTGGTTGCGAAAGAGAAATCAAGATTTCCAGTCAATATCACAAATTTCAGCATACTTTCGAAATTGATTTGCAATAACAAATTCTTGGGAGCATGTAAAGGTATTCACTTTTTTTTTTTTTAATGCTCAAACATGCAAATGTATTCTATAGGGGTATAATTACAACAGTAAAGTCAAACTTAGGTGACATATCTAAGTAAACTCAGATGACTTAGACCTTGTTTAGGACTCTTAAACATCCTATGAAATATTAATTTGCATACAAAGATTGCTTTTGATATTTTAATTGACATTGTCATGCTGGCGATTGTTTGAAGCAGGTATTAATGGCTAAAAGGCAATTGTGTGATTGGAAAACTCTGAACATCTGCTAAGTGCCCACTTTTTGGGGAGGTCTTCAAAGTTAAAATTATGGGTTGACTTTCAATGGAAAAATAATGTTGTCCTTCTCAACCCTAAACCAAATAGTTGGAACAAAGCATATGAGAACATGACATGTTATAAATATATATATATGCATTTTTTTAGTTTTCTAGTTTGTGTCTTCTCAAGGTTGATGTACTTGCAAGTTTTCTAGTTTTCTAGTCAATTGACATTAATAAACTGAACCCAACACTGTCTCAAGCAATGCTTGATTGGTATGATCCCCAAACTCAAGCACTGGAGAACAAAATCAAAATTACTGTTGAAAGGAAGCTTTGTGATTGTTGGAAGCACTTTAAGACCACCTTATGGAGGGATTGGTATGCACCCTGTACTGGGACATAATAATAGTTTGTTTGTGGCGATGATTGTGTCCACAAGGATCATTGGAATGCATTGGTGGTCTATTAGGATGGGACTCAAGGTCAGGTAAGAAGTTCAATCATGATTTATATTATGTAAGAGTTTACTAATATATTGCATATTGATGTTTGTTTACGTAAAACATGATAGGATGCTTAGAAATGGTCGGCAATGAATAGAGCTAGTAGGGGGAAACTAAAGATGAGCCATATAACAGGGACATGAACTAAAGAAACAAAGGCTATGAAATAGCAACAGACAAGAACAGAGAATTATAGTGGTTCGGCTGTTGATGCCTACATCCACTTTGAATGAATTTGTCTTATTCATCATAACAGGGCAAGATAGCTCTTTAGAGCTTTATAGATGGGTACAACACAAGAAAATAATAAACAATTATACACTGCTCAAGGTAGGCATGCAAATTTAACATGCACCCGAGACAAGCATGCTCCACTACTCAAGCATGCTTCATCACTACATAGCTATCCAAACAATGGATAATATAATAATGTAGTATTCCAACACTCCCCCTCAAGCTGGTGCGAAGATATCAATTGAGCCAAGCTTGGACAGAATTTTGTGAAATTGAGCTGAGGGTAACCCTTTGGTGAATATATCAACTAGTTGTTCACCACTTCGAACGAAGGATGTTCGAATGATATTGGATTTGACCTTTTCTTGGACAAAGTGACAATCCACTTTAATATGCTTTGTTCTTTCATGAAACACAAGATTAGATGCAATATGTATTGCAGCTTGATTGTCGCGAGAACATATCCATGGGAAGTATAGGATTGCACCCCCAATCTTGAGGTAAAGCTTGAAGCCAAATCATCTCACTAGTTGTGGTAGCCATCACTCTATATTCTGCTTCTGCACTTGAGTGTACCACGACATTTTGCTTCTTGCTCTTCCAAGTGACTAGGTTTCCACCTACAAATGTACAATATCTGATTTTCTGGATCTTCGATCCACTTGACATCCTGTCCAATCAGCATCGGTATACCGAATTATCTCAGGTATGACCGTTGTTCTTCATCAATATCCCTTGCCCGGGGTACCATTCAAATACTAGAGAATTCTGTTTATTGCTTTCATGTGACTGGTTCTTGGGGCATGCATAAATTGGCTAACCAAGCTAACATCATGAGTAATGCCAGGTTGAGTTATAGTGAGATAGATTAATCGCCCCACTAACCTCTAATACTGACCAATATCTGTGAGTAGGTCTCCATCCAAACCAAGTTTTCCTTTGCTATCAATTGGGGTATCCACTAGTTTTGTGCCGAGCTTTCCAGTCTCTTGTAGCAAGTCAAGCACATACTTTTTTTGATTAAAAAAAAAACCCTTTTTTGAAGAAGCAACTTCAATTCCAAAAAAATATTTCAAGGTACCCATATCTTTAACAACAAATTGTTTATGAAGAAGATATTTAACCTGATTGATTTCTTCCATGTTGCTTCCTGTGATAATGATATCATCAACATATATCAACAGAGCTGTGGTGCTTGATGGCTTCTTCTTGACAAACAGGGAGGAGTCTGCACTACTTATTTTGAAACCAGTATTTATGAGAAATGAACTGAGTTTTGCATACCAAGCTCTAGGTGACTGTTTGAGACCATAAAGGGCCTTATTTAATTTGCAGACTAGACCATCTTGGGTTTCAAGTGGATGTCCAGGTGGAAGGCTCATGTAAACCTCTTCTTCAAGATCTCCATGTAGGAACTGATAATAAAACTCGGACAGTATTCATTTTTGCAATAGGTGCAAATGTCTCCTTGTAATCCACTCCATAAGTTCGGGTAAAACCCTTTGCAACAAGCTTGCTTTATGCCTTTCAATTGTCCCATTGCTTCTAAATTTGATCTTATAGACCCATTGACATCCCATTGGTTTCTTTCTTTGTGGCAGTTTGACAATGATCCATGTGTTGTTTTCATCAAGGGCATGTGGCTCAAGAAATATGAATAAGGTTTAGACACATTCTCATAATTTATATGATGTTGGATTGGATACCTTGTAGAATAATTGTTGCGTAGATTTAGCTGCACCAAAATGGATTCAGCTGCATCCTCAACTTGTGATACTCGCAAGTGCACGAGCCGTTCGGTAGTATAGCATATGTAAGTGCGAGGTCGATTCCACAGGGATTGGTGATTGAATGATCCAATTCAGTTTCCTACACAAAACAGAAATGAAAACAAAAGAAGCAAAAAGGAGAAAGAAAAGAACTAAGACAAGATGGTGAGCTTTTAGAATCCACCCTAATTGTTCTAATCATGTTATGGCAGCAAGTAAACAAATTGATTCACTCATGAAGATGCTCACAAATAAGTCCATGGTGTTTGGATCAAATTGTATTGAACATCACAAGGACCCCAAGCATGGTGTTTACATTAGGAGACCTAGAAACCAAATCACATAAGTTGCTAATGGATGGAATGAAGATGATCCCCAAACCTTCCCAACAAGAGCATAACGCATAAAACCTTAGGTGATCAGTCAAAGGATGCAAAACAGCTCCATTAAAACAGTGAAGAAGAATTCATGAATGAAATCAAACTTTATAAACTCAAACCATGATACAAGACTAGCAAGATGTTTATTACAACTAATAACAGAAAAACAAAGTAAAACAAAGAAAATACAAGAAGAAAATAGAAGACAAAGGGAGGAGAAGAAGATAAGGACAGCATGCTAGAGATGGAAAAGATCATCTCCATGGCTGCCAGGAGGCCAAAGCCTCCCAGCTGCTGCCTTCTCCCTTCTCTCCCTTTGTGACTCTCAACTTTCCCTCTGTTTGTGTACAATGGAAGTGTAAATGATGGATCTCAGGATTTAAGTTATGATAGTGTTTGGAATGGAAGTGATATTTATAGGGAGAAGGGAGTGATAAATCTGAATTTAATATGGTTAATGCATACAACACTTGTATTTAGATAATCAGAATTAGTTGCTGCACTTCACCAATAACTCCCACCAGCAGCCCTAGCTCATCAATATGTCAGCATGACCAAGCATCCATCCAGAAACCAATACCTCATGCCTAGCTCACCATGACCAAGCATCCATCAGCTCATCCTTATGTCAGCATGATGTGTATTTTCATGGGCTTACGAATTGGGATTGGCTGAATCAAATGATGACTTTAAGATGACCACTGTGAAGTTCAGAATGTCTCTGATCCAACCACACAAGTATTGGCCCAATCCAAGCTCGGATGAAGAAGATAAGGCCGAAATGAACTTCTACCTCAGTCTCCAGTTTGATGAGCACAAAATTAATACAAGTTTTATCCTTAAATTTATATTTGTTAGTATTTTCTTTTGTATTATGTAAATCTATTAGAGTATTTGTATTGTGTTTTTTTTAAAATCTTTGCTTTTGTATTTAATGAGTGGTTGTTTGTAGATTTTAAGTGTCTTTCCCAATGGCATGAGGAGGAGGAGGAATAAGCAATGTGTTGCAAAAAGAGAGAAAGAACTCAATTTGGATTTGATGACTTTGCATTTTACAGCTCATGCTGTACAGTCCATTTGCAGACCTGAAAAACGAATTTTCCCATGCTCAAATGAATAAATATCCTTCATGACACTTGTTCAATAAGATGTCGACTAAAACATATCCAACAATTGGAGCAATTGGATAAAAACTCAATCCACAGGCTGTCAAACACCAAGACAGGTTCATGAGAGGACAGATTGCACATACAGCTGGAATGAAAGGGACTTCATGCTTCTATAAATAGGCAGCAACTCAAAGAATAGAGTGGAGAAATTCAAGAGTGATACACAGCAGAAGGAAAGGAAGAGAGAAAGAGAGAGAGAAAGAGAGAGAGAAAGTGAGAAAGAAAGAGAACAAGGATGGAAAGGAAAGAACCGAGAGCTAATAACTCTCTTAAAATTGTTCTTCACCTTTCTGTTGTGTAGATACAGCTGCACCAAAATGGGTTCAACTGCATCCTCAACTTGTGATACTCGCAAGTGCACGAACCGTTGGTAGTTTAGCGTATGTAAGTGCGAGGTCGATTCCACAGGGATTGGTGATTGAATAATCCAATTCAATTTTCCTACACAAAACAAAAATGAAAACAAAAGAAACAAAACAAGAAGAAAGAATGTACATTACAAGAAAAATAAATTACAACTTAGAGAACATTAAAGAGAGCATTTGAGGAAGGAAGGAAATTGTTTGAGAGATTTGGAGAATTTTGGAAGAGAAGGGAAATGTGGAAGAGAGTAGAGAACTGTTTGGAAAGCTTGAGGATTTTGGAAGAGAAAGTGTTTGAGAACTTTGAGAATTTGGAAGAGAGCGTTTGAGAACTTGGATGATTTTTGGAAGGGAAGAGAAATGTGTTTGAGAACTTGGAGAATGTTTGTGAACTTGGAGAATTTGATAACTTAGGGAAGGGAGAGAAAGGTGTTTGTGAAGTGTTTGAGACATGGAGACTTTTGGAAGAGAAGGGAAAATGGTGTTGAGAACTTTGTGGATTTTGGAAGAGCATGTGTTTGAGAACATGGGAAATGTTTTAGAGCATGGAGAACTTTGAAAGAGAATAGAGAAGTGTTTGGAGATTTAGTACAAAGAAAATTTAGTAGAATGATCTTATTACAACAATTGAGAACTACAAAGGGAAACTAAGAGAATTTGAGGGAGAGAAGGGAAGGGAGCTCTAGAGAAGTGCTTGAGAGCTCCCCCCTTGGGGTGTTATTACAAGCTTAGAGAACCTCCCTATTTATAGGCCTAGGAGAAGTAAAAATCTGAATTCAATAAGACTAATGCATACAACACTTGTTTTATAAAATATGAAATGGTTGATGCACTTGTATTAGAAAATCTTCAATGGTTGATGCACTTCACCACTAAATCCCACCAGCAGCCCTAGCTCATCTTCATGTCACCATGACCAAGCATCCAACCAGAAATGATAGCTCATGCCTAGCTCACCATGACCAAGCATCCAACCAGCACATGCTGAGGTCAGCATGACCAGCAACTTCAAGGGCTTACAACTTGGGCTTCTCTTAATCAAATTAGGACTTTAAGCACTCTAAATTGAAGTTCAGAATGTCTTCTTTCCAGCCATATGTTATTTGGGCCAATCCAAGGTCGGAGGAAGAAGTTAAGGCCGAAACAAATTGCTAACTCATTTTCCGCGCTGATAAGATCCATCCTGAGCATGGTTCAGTGTTTGCTAGGTAACGGACTCCAGATTTATCCAATGGGCCTGAATTTTGGATATGTTATAGTACACACCCATTGGAACAACTTTCATGAAGAATGTGGCCTCATTCGAGCTATGTAGGTTATTGAAATAAAGCTTGCAATATGACCTACGGAACTGGACTGGCAGGGGGCTGTAGCCATAATGAATTTGTCTTTAAGCTCTTCATCAATTCATCCAAATTAGGCCTTAACATGCTTGAATTGCATGAATTATGTTCTCCAAAGCCATCATTGTTACCTAAAGCTCAATTAACTGAAAGATAAACAAAAAAAAGGATTAAAGGCACAAGTTTAACTCAAAAACATAACCAAATCATAAGCTAGAAGGGTAAGAAATAATATACAATTATGAACCGATCAAATACCACTAAACCTAGATTTTGCTAGTCCTCGAGCAAAACAAAAAGGAAAACACAGATAAAAAAAAAAACAAGAAGTTAACTAGACCACTTTCGTAGGTAACTCGATTGCATTTAGCATATGCAACAAGCCTTTAAACCTCTAGGCATCCCTAGTAGGAGTAGTTGTGTCTCCTGAAGGTTTAACAAAATACAATACCCACAAACGTTTTTCTAACTCTACAAAACAAAATGGTTAGAAAACTTAAAAGATTGTTAGTCCTTAAGCAAAACCAAAAACAAAAACAAACATAAATACATTAACAAAAACAAAACAAAAACGAAAAACAATTACAAAAATAAAAAGAACTCAAAACAATCTTTCCGAACATTTTCTGAAGAGAAATGACTCATGCACATGACTTAAACGTTTTAACAAGAAAAGCTCAATTTTGGACATTATTTACAAAGCGGCAAAGTTCTAAACACAATATGCTCAAAGTGTAGTAGTGTGATAGCCAAATACAACAAATTCCCCAATCTTAGTTTTCACACAATTTCAAAAATCATACAAAGCATAAGTTCAACTTCAAATCTCACCAAAGTTGTCCTCTCACAAATGAATCACTCAGAAGAGGGCTATAATGCATCACTCAGTTATAAACATGAGAATAGAGTTAAACCATAAGGACTTAACTCGAAATAGAAAGATGAAGAACTTGCATTAAAATGATCTCAAGAAGGACGCCAAACACTTAAAAGTAAGAAAATGGATGCAATTCAACCACATGACATTTAAGATCAATTTAGGTCTTTAACATAGGTTGTAATGGGGCCAAGGGTGTAAGGTGAGTAAGAAATGAAAGGTATGGATAATACAAAGTTCAAGGAACTCGCAATGTAAGAGCATAAAACAATTGTTTACAAGACTTCGAATCATCACGATTAGATTTTTTTCTTTTACATGATCAAAACTCCTTATACCTTCATTTACATTGATTCATACTCCTTTCCTTTAATTGAACAAACACCAATTTATTTTGAAGGCCCAAAAATGAAACCCAAAAATGAAATTTCAATCAACCACCACTTCACTTTTCTCTTTTCTTCACCAATTGTGTGAATTTTTTTTTCTCGAAATGTAACACCAATTCCCAAACTTAGAATGAAAAACACATCCCAATTAAAGCTCATGAGTTCCTTAGAAAGGTAAATATTTGTTTTTCAGGCTAAGGCGAGAGGAAATAAAATTGGTAAATGAAAGAAAATGTTTATATGTAGGCTCAAAATGGTTAACAATGGAAAATCATGCTTAAGCATGCATAAGGTTAGCTTGAAAGGCACAAACGATCCAAAGAATGCCTTAATATCATTTCTTTAAATGTCATGAAGTCAAATTGCACAAGAATGAATGACTTTTAAGTGTTCAACCAAATCAATGAATAATGAGATCAAACAACAACTTTGATGACAAGAAAATAAGAGTACATGTATAACACTCATGAATTGAAGGACAAGGCTCAAAAGCTCACTTTATATGGTTGGTTATATAAGTCTAATTTATGCTTCATACAATTCTTTAGATCATGCAAATCCTTTAATTGGAAAAATTATGAAACAAATGGCAAGTGTAAAGAAGGTTTCAAGCATATCATGTTAGAACAGTGCCAATTTTTTTTATTTTTTTATAATTAAAATAAAATAAAATCCAATTTTTATTTAAGTCATGCAAACATTTATCATAATCTCATCATATGTGTTCAGAAAGTGACTCAAAAACAAAACAAAACTCAAATAGAAGAAAAACAAGCAATTTTTAATTTTTTTTTTAATTAAGAAAAAAATAATACATGCTAAACTCCAATACCCCCAAACCTAGAATGAACATTGTCCTCAATGTTTAAAAATTAGCCACAAACAATGTCATAACAACAAATGAAAGGTATTAAAGCAAATAAAAATTACAAAACACACAAAAATAAAATAAAATAATTACAAAACAAACAAACAAACAAAATGGAAAACGTTAAACACTCAAAACAGTAAGCCCTAAAACAGCAGTCTTACACAAACTGAAACCCGAACAAAAATTTTTTTGAACCCCAAAGCCCACAATGAAATTAAGCCAACAAAGTAAAACCCAACCCAACCTGAAATCTGAAGCCCACATGTTTTAATTTTAATTATAATTTTTTTAATTTAAGATCAAACGTGAATTGGATTCTGAAACATGGGTCCTAATTTTGTCTCGGTTCAGTGTAAGGGACCAAAGACAGGGCGAGACACGTGTCGACGCATAGAGGCGCCGCAGACTCCACAAGCAGAAATTACGGGCCCATGGAAAGGCGCGACTACTTTGCTGAACGCGTCCGTTCAGACAAAGCAAGTCGTGACAAATAAGTTGGAAACGGTTGGAAAGTGAGATGGTTGTGGGACTCGAAGGAACGCTGGAGATTAGAAAATGCTGACGCTGCACTGGCTAGGGTTTTGTGAAAGACTATGTCTATAAGAAGGAAAAAGGAGGGGGAAAAAACAAAAAACACAAACTCAGAAACACACAAAAGAGAAAACAAGCAAGAAAAAGAAAAAGAAAAGTGAGAAATCAAATGGCTTCTTCCTACCCCTTTTCGTTGGATCTCAACCTAGCTCCACCGACTCAAACACGAGGCCAAGCAGTAGCACCAGTATGGATGCCCTACTTTGCCTCCGCACGGGGCCTGTGACTGTCAATGACTCATACTCCTGGACAACGATGTTGCCATTGGAGTTGGTAGAAATTTGGTGACTCCTAAAGATATACGTGTGTTCGGGACAAAGGATGACAACCGGGTCATGAGTGATGCCCTGGCACTGAGCATGCAGAGTACAGCATGTGTCGCAAGTTTGGTTCATCGCCTACTTGCGAAGTCCCATGAGGTAGAGGTGCTGAAAGGTCAGTGAGCGGCGGAGCACAGGATGGTTGAAGAGTGTCAAAGTGCTATAAAAAGCTTGAAAGGGAGCGGTCAAGGATAGTGGAGGTGAATCGACACCAGCTAGACGTATTGCGGGACGAGAATAAAAACCTATCAAAGATGGTAGAGTTGTACTCTCGCGACATGCGGAAACAGCTGGAGGACCTAGACCGACCGGGTAAATGCAAGAAACCAGATCGCGAGAAAAGTTATACTGAAGCTAAGATTGCGATCTTTGGGAGCTCAAGTGATGAGCCCCAAGAGGCTGTGCGTGAAGCCCAGGAAGAGGACAGCCAGAGGGCCAAACTAAAAGCTCCTATGGTCGAGACACTGAGCGCCAAGAAGAAATGATTTTCAGTTTTTATTTATTATTTATTTTTCAAGTGTATGCGTTTTTTTTTTTTTAAAAAAAAAAGGGAAATAAAAAGTTATGTTTTCTCAAAGAGACGATTGACTCTAAATTCAAAGAACGACGATCAAACAAAAACATGAAAACCCAAACATGCATTTTTATTTTCAGTTAAGTAAACACACAAGTAACTGCTTTTTCTTTTAAGAGAAAAACTTAAGGATGACCAGTTAAGGGCCTCAGAAAAACACAGCCAGGGGGATCCGGGAAGGTTGGAGGGGTCACAATGGTCCCGCTTAAAACCCTAACTTCTTAGACACCGAAGGTGTCGCCTTAAAGAACTCCTAGACACTGGTATAGACTGCGGTTGCTCACTGGAGTTACCAAAAGTTTAGCTCATTCAAAGAATATTCTATGAGTTTTAAACTATACTACATAATTAAATAAAAACAAAATAAAAAAAACAGAAATAAACACACAATTCAAACAATAATTTAAAAGAAGAGATGGGATTCTTGCACCAGGTGTCCAAGACGCATCTTTAATTTTATCTCTTCTTCCAACCAAATTCTTAAGAAACCTGTCAAACAAAAAAAACAAGTTAATTTTAAATTAAAAAGAAAAACAATGAATAAAGAAAAATAAAATAAAAAGAAAAAGGAAAACACACTTCCCCAAACTTAAATCAAACAAAGACGACAAACGGAAAAGAAAGCACAGTTCCCTAACTAAAATAAACTAAAGATGATAGCCGAAAGGGAAAAGCAAAAACACAAAGCTCTAGAAAATGAAAGTGACGGGCAAAAATATTAAACACCAGAAAACACGGAGAAAATAATAAAAAAAGAAAAGTAAAGTAAAGGTGCTCCCCTTGAAGCAATTAGGTCGAGCATGCCCGGGAAATCCGAAATGGTGTTGGCACCCTCATCAGCATATGTCTATTTAAACCACACCTCTTCAAGCGGATGAATACCCAGCATTTCTTCCTGCAAACTCAAAGAAAAACATCAAAAAATTCAGAAACAAAACAATGGCATCCTCATGCGCTCACCTTAATGATCTCAACCTTGAATTGACCCTTGCGCCACCGAATGCGCAGAGAAGGGCTCCTACAAACCATGTCTTCCCAAACTCCACATATCATCATGGTACGGCCTCAAACTTTGCTGAAGCAATACCGAACTTTTTCTGAGGGGTGTCGAAGAGAGCAGTGCTGCTCCAGGAGGCATGGTTGGCAGCAAGCTCACATCGACGGATCATCTGCATGTGGCGCAGAGGTCTGACAAGGCAGCGGTGGAGGAGTCCAACAATTTAACCTGCTCCACGCGGTCTCGGCTACCAACTTGGGCATGCGATTATTGGCGAGGACACGGGAGTGTGCCGCGCTGAGCGAGGAAGTAGCTTCCTTGAAAGCTATGGTGAAGGACTTGCAGAAACGGCTTTACCTTGCCAATGAGGCACGTGGAAGCACTGGAGAAAAAATGAGGACCATGTGGAGCTGCTGGAGATTCTGCAAGTAAGAGAGAATAGAGGCATGCCATGAAGATGAAGATGAAGATGATGAAGATGTTGTTTTTATTTTTAATTTATTTGAATGTTTTTTTTGTTTTTTAACTTTTTAACTTTTTTTCTTTGTTTGCAGTGTTTGAATGAAATAAAAATGTGTTTTTAACACTCAGAAATAAACTAACTAACCACACCACGTAAATAAATACATAAACTTACTTAACAAAACAAAAAAAGGAAAACAAAAAAATTCCAAATTGATTTTTTTTTAAATTTATTATTATTTACAACTAATTGACCACATAAAGAAAAAAAACAAAGAAGTTTCAAATTGCAATTTACAAGGAAAAATAATTTTATTTTTTTTAATTTTGTTTTTTTGTTTTTTTGTTTTAAACACACAAATATACAAGTAACTCGTGGATGACCAGTTAAGGGCCTCAGAAAACACAGCCAGGGGATCTGGGAAGGTTGGAGGGGTCACAAAGGTCCCACTTAAAACCCAAACTTCTTAGACACCGAAGGTGTCGCCTAAAGAACTCCTAGACACTGTATTTGACGGAGACGCTCACTGGAGTTACCACGAGTCAGCTCATACAAAAAATCTTTTTTAATTTTTTTTTCTTTTAATTTTTTTCTTTTAATTTTTTATAAAAAAGAAACAGAAGTTTAAAATAATAACAAGTAAAGAGAAAGGATTGAAATGCTCCCCCTTGAAGCGATTAGGTCGAGCGTGATGCAATTGGAGGTCGCGACTTCTCCCACTGCTCCACACTTCCCATTCTTATGATCGAGGTTGTCATCTCTCTCCATTTTTATTGAGCTATTTAAATTGCTAGAACAAGCACACACAAAAACTTGAAACGGAATTAAAAGGATTAGGAAATAAATAAATAAAAACTAAAAAAGGAAAAGGAAAAATCAACACTTCCATGTTTCAAAGTAACAAGCAACAAAGTAAATTAAACTAGCTTATGAAGTTCGTTCTTTCTCAAATATGATTATCCATATGGTGTGTGGTTTTAATCAAGTATTCAGAAAAAAGCATTTAGCTATGGTGTTTAGTCTAAACACAAATTCTGAACCCATTAAGAACAAGAAGAACAATAAAGAACCAAGTAGAATTTAAACATAGTGTTTGTCTTCAATATCTACCAATTCATTCACTAATCAGTCCAAGAGTCATATGGTGTTTATGTAAACTTGAACAAGATATTTAATTAAGAGCAAGTGAATGAAACCATAAACTAGAAATAATCAACATGCTACTTGAACCTTTTTGTTTTTGGGTGTTGTGTAAGCTGGGACTCAAACCCAGTTCTCTTGCTTGTCAGGCAATTGTCCTTGTCCGTTGGACTACAAACACAACTTATCAATTAACCTCATTAACTTTAAAACATGAAACTGTCCAGTTATATACAAAAAATAAAAATAAAAAGTAGGAAAACCAAATAGAATCAAACAATGTTACCGATCCCCGGCAATGGCGCCAAAAACTTGTTGTGTAGATACAGCTGCACCAAAATGGGTTCAACTGCATCCTCAACTTGTGATACTCGCAAGTGCACGAACCGTTGGTAGTTTAGCGTATGTAAGTGCGAGGTCGATTCCACAGGGATTGGTGATTGAATAATCCAATTCAATTTTCCTACACAAAACAAAAATGAAAACAAAAGAAACAAAACAAGAAGAAAGAATGTACATTACAAGAAAAATAAATTACAACTTAGAGAACATTAAAGAGAGCATTTGAGGAAGGAAGGAAATTGTTTGAGAGATTTGGAGAATTTTGGAAGAGAAGGGAAATGTGGAAGAGAGTAGAGAAGTGTTTGGAAAGCTTGAGGATTTTGGAAGAGAAAGTGTTTGAGAACTTTGAGAATTTGGAAGAGAGCGTTTGAGAACTTGGATGATTTTTGGAAGGGAATAGAAATGTGTTTGAGAACTTGGAGAATGTTTGTGAACTTGGAGAATTTGATAACTTAGGGAAGGGAGAGAAAGGTGTTTGTGAAGTGTTTGAGACATGGAGACTTTTGGAAGAGAAGGGAAAATGGTGTTGAGAACTTTGTGGATTTTGGAAGAGCATGTGTTTGAGAACATGGGAAATGTTTTAGAGCATGGAGAACTTTGAAAGAGAATAGAGAAGTGTTTGGAGATTTAGTACAAAGAAAATTTAGTAGAATGATCTTATTACAACAATTGAGAACTACAAAGGGAAACTAAGAGAATTTGAGGGAGAGAAGGGAAGGGAGCTCTAGAGAAGTGCTTGAGAGCTCCCCCCTTGGGGTGTTATTACAAGCTTAGAGAACCTCCCTATTTATAGGCCTAGGAGAAGTAAAAATCTGAATTCAATAAGACTAATGCATACAACACTTGTTTTATAAACTATGAAATGGTTGATGCACTTGTATTAGAAAATCTTCAATGGTTGATGCACTTCACCACTAAATCCCACCAGCAGCCCTAGCTCATCTTCATGTCACCATGACCAAGCATCCAACCAGAAATGATAGCTCATGCCTAGCTCACCATGACCAAGCATCCAACCAGCACATGCTGAGGTCAGCATGACCAGCAACTTCAAGGGCTTACAACTTGGGCTTCTCTTAATCAAATTAGGACTTTAAGCACTCGAAATTGAAGTTCAGAATGTCTTCTTTCCAGCCATATGTTATTTGGGCCAATCCAAGGTCGGAGGAAGAAGTTAAGGCCGAAACAAATTGCTAACTCATTTTCCGCGCTGATAAGATCCATCCTGAGCATGGTTCAGTGTTTGCTAGGTAACGGACTCCAGATTTATCCAATGGGCCTGAATTTTGGATATGTTATAGTACACACCCATTTGAACAACTTTCATGAAGAATGTGGCCTCATTCGAGCTATGTAGGTTGTTGAAACAAAGCTTGCAATATGACCTACGGAACTGGACTGGCAGGGGGCTGTAGCCATAATGAATTTGTCTTTAAGCTCTTCATCAATTCATCCAAATTAGGCCTTAACATGCTTGAATTGCATGAATTATGTTCTCCAAAGCCATCATTGTTACCTAAAGCTCAATTAACTGAAAGATAAACAAAAAAAAGGATTAAAAGCACAAGTTTAACTCAAAAACATAACCAAATCATAAGCTAGAAGGGTAAGAAATAATATACAATTATGAACCGATCAAATACCCCCAAACCTAGATTTTGCTAGTCCTCGAGCAAAACAAAAAGGAAAACACAGATAAAAAAAAAAAACAAGAAGTTAACTAGACCACTTTCGTAGGATGCTTAGGAAACTTTCTCACAAATTTATATTTCTAATTTACAAATTTCTTTGATATTTTGTTATTCAAATAAACTTTTTCACATAGGATGCTTAGGAAACTTTGATCCTTTGTAGTTAAATAATTTTGTTTACATATTATGCTTAGAATTTGTACTTATGAAGGGAAGGAAAATTTACTTATGATCTAAAGTACAAGCTTAATTGATAAATCTTGAAAAAGCAGTAGATTGATTTCTAGATTGCTACTCCATGGGAATTAAAAGATAAATAATTAGGATCTTATGGAATAATGGTGTGGATTCTAATACCTTAGTTATTTTTTCTCATAAATTTAAATCTTAATCTCAGTTTATTGTCATTTCCATATTCGTTTCATGCTTTATTTAATTTTCTTTATCAACAAACAAATCACCATTTGAATCAACTAGGTTGGCAATGAAATTAACTTGGGTATAATTGGTTTTCTATCTTTACACGCAATCCCTTGGGTACGATCTCGCTCTTACACGCTTATGCTATATTCGATTCGTGCGCTTGCGAGTTTATAAATTTTAAAAGACACCGTTTTTGGTGACAACAAGTTTTTGGCGCCGTTGCCGGGGATTGCAATGGAAAACTAATCAAATTTTGGTTAATTAAATTCTTCCACTAGTTATAATTTAGTTTTGTAATATGTATAAAACTTGAAAAAAATAATTTTAAAAAAAAACGAAATTACAAAAATTTAAAAAAAAATTTAGGTTTTGTCAATTATCTTGTTTCTATTGTAATATATATTAAACTTTTATAAAAAAAATGAAATTAAAAATTTTGATAAAAAAAAAATTGATTTTGTTAATTCTCTTGTTTATATTGTAATATCATTGTGTATTAATTTTTCATTTCTTTGTTTCAGTTGTATCATCAAAGCTTCTTTTGGTGCAGCCTTGGACTTGGAAGAAGTTTTATATTTTATTTTATTTTATTTTAAGAAAGTTCATTTCTTTTTCTTGTCAATTTGTGTGCTTGTTTTTAATGCTTGAACTGATTTGTGTGCTTGTTTGTACAGGTATCATAAGATTTTATTGGATGAGTGAAATTAAAGGTGCATCTTGGACACCTGCAATTTAGAATAGCTCAATAAAAAAAAGGGAAAGAATACAACTCTAATCATAAGGAGGAGAAGTGTGGAGTAGTGGGAGAAGTCGCGACCTCCAAATGCATCCATGGTCGACCTAATCCCTTCAAGAAGGGAGCATTCCAATCCTTTCTCTTTTCTTGTTTTGTTAATATTATTATTTATTTTATTTATTTATTATTTATAAAAAAACAAATTTTTTTTTAAAAAAGATTTCTCATATGAGCTAACTTTTGGAAACTCCAGTGAGCGTCTTCGTCAATACAGTGTCTAGGAGTTCTTTAGGAGACACCTTTGGTGTTTAAGAAGTTTGGGTTTTAAGCGGGACCATTGTGACCCCTCCAACCTTCCCGGAATCCCCTTAACTGTATTTTTGAGGCCCTTAACTGGTCATCCGTGAGTTGCTTGTATATTTGTGTTTTTAAAATAAGTTATTTTTTTTTGTTACTGAGTGTTAAAAAAAAACCAATTAAATAAAAAAACAATATATTTTTTTTGCTTATTTCTTTGTGTGGTTATTTTTTGTATTTTTTTATGACTGTTTATTTTGTGTTTGTATAGATTTTAGTTTTCTTTTTGTGTGTTTTATTTCATTTTGGTTTTTATTTCTTTTTGCTTGGATTTTATTTATTTATTATTTTTCTCTTTTATTATGTAATGGATAAATACCAAAGGGATTGGCACGCATTTTTTCCAGGTATTATCTTTCTATATCATTTACCCTCTTATTCCATACATTTGCTATGCTTTTATTTTGAAACATTAAGGGCAATGTTTGATTTAGGTTTGGGGGTAAGGTTTAGAAGTTTTGTTTTGTTTTGTTTTGTTTTTTTTTTTAAGGTAATTCCGAATTTCTTGTTTCTCTTTGCTTTTATTACTGTAATTCTTGCTTTCTTTTACTTGTTTATGTATTTAATTTGTTGTTAAGTTTGGGAAGTAGATTGCTTCATGATTGCACACACAGAAATTTGGCTCAAAAACTTATTCATTTCATAAACATGTGATTACATACACAAATGTGAAAATGCATACATAAAATTCTCAATCACATGTTTGTTTCCGATTTCTGAGCCACCTGTGGCATTATGCTAATTGCCTCTACTTGCTCTTACTTGTAGAACCTGCAAAAGTTCGACATGATCATTATTTCTCTTCTGCAATGCTTCTACATTCTGGTTGGCAAGGAGAGCCGTTTCTGCAAGTTCGCCACCAGAGCTTTCAAGGAGGCCACCTCCTCACTCATGTCCTGAACACTCCCGTGTTCTCGCCAGGAAGCGCAAGCCCATATTTGTGGCCGAGACCGCTTGGAGCGCGGTAAAAGTGTGGGACTCATCCACTGCCACCTTGTTAGACCTGTGTGCTATATGCCAATGATCTGCCGGTGTGAGCTTGCTGCCAATCATGCCTCCCAGGAGGACCCGCCCTGCTTCGGCCTTGCCTCAGCAAAGTTCGGTATTGCCTCAGCATAGTTTGAGGCCGTGCCATGATGATATGTAGAGTTTGGGAAGACAGGGTTTGGAGGAGCGCCTACCTGAACATTCGGAGGTGCAAGGGACAATTCAAGGTTGAGATCATCAAGGTAAGCGCATGAGGATGCCATTGATTTGTTTCTGAATTATTTGATGGTTTTCTTGAGTTTGCAGGAAAAAATGAAGGGTACTCCAACACTTAACCAATGCACGGTTTAAATAGACATCTACTAATGAGGGAGCCGACATCCACTTCGGATCCCCAGAATTGCTATCCAGCCGTTTGCTCATTTTCCTTTTCTCGGATCCCTATGCTTCACGAGGATTTTGCGGTCGCATGCATTTAGAACGCTTTCAAGAAACAAAAAGTCATCGCACCTTCCTACGAAGCCAATAATTCTGGCTTGGGGGATGTGAAAGCGGCCTCTGCACGCTGACACGTCTCTCACCTCTTTTGGCCCGTGACCTATCAGGAACGAGACATCCGGCCCCCATTTCTCTTTTCAGAAATCTCGTTCCTTGCGCTTCTGACAACGCTTCTTTGTTTTCTTTAATTTTTAATAATAATAATAATAATAATAATAATAAAAGAAATGTTTGGGCTTTCATTTGGGTTGGGTTTTTCAATTTATTTGAACGTTCTCTGGGCTGGATTTCTGCGTGCGTAGAACTGTTGTTAGGGCTTACCGTTGTATATGGTTTGGTTTTGTTCCGTTTGATTTTATTTTTGTTTTTGCAATTAAATTATAGTTTTAATTCTTTTTTGTTCTTTTATTTAATTACCTTAAATCCCTTTCATTTCTTGTTATACCTTTGTTGATACCTCAATTCTTCAACATTGAGGACAATGTTTGGTTTAGGTTTGGGGGTAAAGTTTAGAAGTTTTATTTTTAGAGTAGTTTTGTTTTTATTATTATAATTTTTCAAAAAAAAAATGGTGTTATCTCTAAATTTGTATGCTTACTATCATCAAATCAGATTTAACACTCATGAATGATTTTTACGATTGGAAACATATGATTAAATTTTAATGGATAATTCATGAGTTATACTTTGAACTCTCACATGCACATCAACACTTTAGGGAGAATGTTGTGTCGGATTCACTGCACCAAAATAGATTCAGCTGCATCCTCAACTTGTGATACTCGCAAGTGCACGAGCCGTTTGGTAGTATAGCATATGTAAGTGCGAGGTCGATCCCACGAGGATTGGTGATTGAATGATCCAATTCACTTCCCTACAAAAAAAACAGAAATGGAAAAGAAAATAAATAAAACAAGAAAAAGGACATAACTCAAGCAAATAAGTTCCCAAGTTCAATTAGATTAACGGATTGATTCTAGCTAAAGTATGATTAGGCCATGGTGTCTGGTTCTAACCTTGTGTTCCTAATTCCCTAATTTGATCATTTGTTGTCTAACCTAAAACTAAGCATTAGGAACCCATTAAGCATAGAAGAACAATTTAAACAACCAAGCATGTATCTAATCCCTGTTGTCGAATGTCCATACATACTCTTCCTATTCATAGTTCAATTCGAATTAAAGCATGGTGTCTACTCTTAATTCAAACCAAGATAGCTAACATGCAAGCCTAAATGGTGATCAATCATTCAAACTAGCATATTAACTTATAAGCATAATGAATAAGAACAAAAATCATAATTAAAACTTGGAAACTAATTAAACTTGAATACTTAAGAAAGAATGTACATTACAAATAAAAGTAAAGTGGAACTAAGAAAACTTAGTAAACTCATAACAATTGACAACTTGAAAGGAAACTAAGAGAATTTGAGGGAGAGAAGGGAAGGGAGCTCTAGAGAAGTATTTGAGAGCTCCCCCCCTTGGGGTGTGAATTGAAGCTTGAAGGCTTCTCTATTTATAGGGCTAAGAGGGAGGAACATCATGATGGATTCCCACACCATCCTTCATCTTTTGCTGCTGCACAAGCTTTCCTCACATGGGTTCAAAGGTGATCAGATTTGCTGCCAACCCATGTGGTGCCTTTTGCTGCCAACCCATGTGGTGCCTTTTGCTGCTGCAAAAATGAGTTTGTCTTTAAGCTCTTCTTCCCTTCATCCAAATCAGGCCTTCACATGCTTGGATTGCATCATTTCCTATCCAAAGCCATCATTATTACCTAAATCTCAATTAACTGAAAGATACACACAAAAAGGATTAAAAGCACAAGTTTAACTCAAAAACATAACCAAATCATAAGCTAGAAGGGTACAAAATGATATACAATTATGAACCGATCAAATACCCCCAAACCTAGATTTTGCTAGTCCTCGAGCAAAACAACACAAAACAAAGTTAAAAACAAAATAAGAAGTTAACTAAACCACTTCCGCAGGTAACTCGATTGCATTTAGCGTATGCAACAAGCCTTTAAACCTCTAGGCATCCCTAGGAGGAGGAGTTGTGTCTCCTGAGGGTTTAACAGAAACGATACCCACAAACGTTTTACTAACTCTACAAAACAAAGTGGTTAGAAAACTTATTAGATTTGTTAGTCTTTAAGCAAAATAAAAGAAACACAAAAACCAAAACAAAAATAATTACAAAAACAAAACAAAAATAAAAATAAAAATAAAAAAAAAGTAAAAATAAAACTCGAAACAATCTTTCCGAACATTTTCTGAAAAGAAATGACTCATGCTCATGACTCAAAAGTTTTAACAATAAAAACTCAATTTTAGACATTATTTACAAGGTGGCAAAGTTCAAAACACAACATGCTCAAAGTGTAGTAGTGTGATAGCCAAATGCAACAAATTCCCCAATCTTAGTTTTCACACAATTTCAAAAATCATACCAAGCACAAAAGCAACTTCCAATCTCACCAAAGTTGTCCTCTCACAAATGAATCACTCAGAAGAGGGCTACAATGCAACACTCAGTTATAAACATGAGATTAGAGTTAAACCATAAGGGACTTAACTCAAAATAGGAAGATGAAGAACTTGCATTAATATGATCTCAAGAAGGATGCCAAACACTTAAAAGTAGAAAAATGAATGCAATTCAACCACATGACATATAAGATCAATTTAGGTCTTTATTATAGGTTGTAATGGGGCCAAAGGTGTAAGGTGAGTGAGAAATGAAAGGTATGGATAATACAAAGTCCAAGGAACTCAAAATGTAAGAGCATAAAATAAATTGTTTACAAGACTTCGAATCATCACGATTAGATTTTTTCTTTTACATGATCAAAACTCCTTATACCTTCATTTACAATGATTTACACTCCTTTCCAAACAACAATTATTTTTGAAGGCCCAAAAATGAAATTCAATCAACCACCATTTAATCACAATTTTTTTTTTCTTTTTTCTTTCACCAATTGAGTGAAGTTCTCTCTTTTTTTTTTTTTTTTTTTTTTCTTTTAGTAATATCCCTTCCCAAACTTAGCATGAAAAACACATCCGAATTAGAGCTCATGAGTTCCTTAGAAAGGTAAATATTTGTTTTTCGGGCTAAGGTGAGGAAATATAATTGGTAAAAATGAAAGAAAAGGTTTACATGTAAGCTCAAAATGGTTAACAATGGAAGATCATGCTTAAACATGCATAAGGTTAGCTTGAAAGGCACAAACGATCCAAAGAGGGCCTTAATATCATTTCTTAAATGTCATGAAATCAAATTGCATAAGAATGAATAACCTTTAAGTGTTCAACCAAATCAAAGAATAATGAGATCAAACAACAACTTTGATGACAAGAAAATAGGAGTATGTGTATAACACTCATGAAATGAAGCACAAGGCTCAAAAACTCACATTATATGGTTATGTAAGTCTAATTTATGCTTGATACAATTTTTTGGGTCATGCAAATCCTTTAATTGGAAAATTATGAAACAAATGGCAAGTGCAAAGAAGGTTTCAAACATATCACGCTAGAACGATGCCAAATTTATTTATAATTTTTTTTTCAAATAAAAATTTACAAGGAAAAAAATAAAAAAATAAAAAATAAATAAATAAAATTCAATTTTCATTTAAGTCATGCAAACATTTATCACAATCTCATCATAAGTGTTCGGAAAGTGACTCAAAACAAAACAAGACTCAAAATATAGAAAAAGAAAAACAAGCAAGAAATTAATTAAATTTTTTTTTTTTTTTTTTTTTGGAAAATTAAATTTTCTTGGTAAACTCCAATACCCCCAAACCTAGAAATGAGCATTGTCCTCAATGTTTAAAAATTAGGAACAAGCAATGTCATAACAAGAAATGAAAGGTACTAAAGTAAATATAAAATCACAAAACACACAAGAATTAAAATACAAAAATAAAATAATTACAAAATAAAAATTACAAAACAAACAAACAAATTAAAAAAAAAAAAAAATAGTAAAACACTCGAAACAAAAAGCCATAAACAAACAGTCTTACGCAAATCAAAACCCAAACGATTGAAAACCCAACCCAAAAAAAATTAACACACTTTGAAACCTAACAACGGTGAAAACCCGGACCCGCAAAGAAATCCGAAGCCCACACGTTTGTTATTATTTTTATTTTTAATTTTTTTTTAATTTAATGAAACGTGAAATGGGAGCGCAAAGGCGGGATAAGAAAGAGTGTGGTCCCTGCTGCCTCGGTTCCTAGGAAGTGACAGGCAAAAGGAGTGAGGGACGTGTCGCGCGCACAGAGGCCGCTTTCACATCCCCCAAGCCAGAATTATTGGCCTCTTGGGTGAAGCGAGACGACTTTTTCACTTTGAAGGTGGTGAAAGGTGAAAATGCAATTAAGGGGAGTTGGGAAACGGGTGCGGCGACATATAGAAATAAGCCGTAAGGGCCGCACAAAACTTAGAACCGACGGCTAGGGTTTAGCAGACTAAGTCTATAAAAGGTAAAAAGAAAGGGTAAAAAAAAAACACACAAACTCAGAAACACACAAAATAGAAAAGAAGGAAAGAAGAAAAACGAGTGAGAAATCAAATGGCCTCTTCCTACCCATTTTCGTTGGATCTCAACCTAGCTCCACCGACTAGACACGAGGCCAAGCAGCGGCACCAGGTATGGATGCCCTACTTTGCCTCCGCAAGGGGGCCTGTGAGGTAGCTGACTCATACTCCTGGACAACGATGTTGCCATTGGAGTGGGAAGAAATCTAGTGACTCCTAAAGATATACGTGTGTTCGGGACAAAGGATGACAATCGAGTCGCGAGTGATGCCATGGCACTGAGCGTGCAGAGTACAGCATGTGTCGCAAGTTTGGGACATCGCCTACTTGCGAAGTCCCATGAGGTAGAGGTGTTGAAAGGTCAGTTGGCGGCGGAGCGAAGTATGGTTGAAGAGTGTCAGACTGCTATAAAAAGCTTGAAAAGGGAGAGGTCAAGGATAGTGGAGGTGAATCGACACCAGCTAGAGGTATTGCGGGACGAGAATAAAAACCTATCAAAAATGGTAGAGTTGTACTCTCGCGACATGCGAAAACAGCTGGAGGACCTAGACCGACCGGGTAAACGCAAGCAACCAGATCGCGAGAGTAGTTACGCTCAAGCTAAGATTGCGATCTTTGGGAGCTCAAGTGGTGAGCCCCAAGAGGCTGTGTAAGAAGCCGAGGAAAAGGGACAGCCAGAGGGCCAAACTCAAAGCTCCAATGGTCGAGACAACGAGCACTGTCAAGAAATGATTTCTACTGCATTATTGTTGTTTTTAAGTTATTTTATTTTTTTGGTTGTTTTTGTTTTTGTTATTTTGTTTTGGGAATAAAAGAGTGAATTTGCATAAGGAAAAAGAAAACGGAAAAGAAGCACACTTCCCAAACTTAAATCAAACGAAGACGACAAATGGAAATGGAAGCACAGTTCCCTAACTAAAATAAAATAAAGATGATAGCCGAAAGGGAAAAGCAGAAACACAAAGCTCTAGAAAATGAAAGTAACGGGCAAAAAAAAATTAAACACCAGAAAACACGGAAAAAAAGAAAAGTAAAGTGAAAGTAAAGGTGCTCCCCCTTGAAGCGATTAGGTCGAGCATGCCCGGGAAATCCGAAATGGTGCTGGCTCTCTCTTATCAGCATATGTCTATTTAAACCACGCCACTGCAAGCGGATGATACCCAGCATTTCTTCCTGCAAACTCAAAGAAAAACATCAAAAAATTCAGAAGCAAAAAAAAATGGCATCCTCATGCACTCACCTTGATGATCTCAACCTTGAGCTGTCCCTTGCACCACCAAATGCCCAGAAAGGGCTCCTCCAACCCCTGCCCTTCCCAAACTCTTCATATCATCACGGCACGGCCTCAAACTTTGCTGAGGTAATACCAAACTTTGCTAAGGCAATGCCGAAGAGAGCAGTGCTGCTGGGAGGCATGATTGGAAGCAAAGTCACACCGGCAGATCATTGGCATATAGCACAGAGGTCAGACAAGGTGGCAGTGGACGAGTCCCACAGCCATACAGCGCTCCAAGCGGTCTCGGCCACAAATTTGGGCTTGCGCCTACTAGCAAGAACACGAGAGTGTGGAGCCCTGAGCGAGGAGGTGGCTTCCTTGAAAGCTCAGGTGGCGGACTTGTCAGAAGCGGCTTCCTTGCCAATCAGTATGTGGAAGCTCTCTGAGAAAAAGAATGAGGACCATGTAGAGCTGCTGCAGATTCTACAAGTGCGAGACAATAGAGGCAAGCCATGATGATGATGATGATGAAGATGAAGATGAAGAAGATGAAGAAGAAGATGATGATGATGATGATGATGAAGAAGAAGAAGTTTTTTATTGTTTTTGTTTTTATTTTGTTTTTGTTGTTTTTTTTTTTTATGCAATGGTTGAAATAAAAATGTGTTTTAACACTCTAGAAATAAACTAACCAAACAAACCACGTAAATAAAAACATAAACTAACTTAACAAAACAAAAACAAAAACAAATCAAAAACAAAGACTCAACAGAAAAGAAAACAAAGAAAATAAAAAAAAAACTTAATTTAAAAACACACGAATATACAAGCAACTCACGGATGACCAGTTAAGGGCCTCAGAAAACACAGCCAGGGGATCCGGGAAGGTTGGAGGGGTCACAATGGTCCCGCTTAAAACCCAAACTTCTTAGACACCGAAGGTGTCGCCTATAGAACTCCTAGACACTATTGACGAAGGTGCTCACTGGAGTTACCATAAGTTAGCTCATATGAAAAATAATTTTTTTTTTTTTTTTTTATAAAGATAAGAAACAAAAACAAATTAAGATAAAATGAAACAACAAACCATAAACGAAAATGAACTAAGTACTCTAAACAAATTCAAACAAACAACATAAATTGTTGTACTAAAAGAAACAAACCAATAAACCAAAGAAAAACACAAACAGCACTTTCTATCACCTATTTATCACCCTTTTATCACCATTTGGACAGATTCGTTTCTCTGTTTTCCAGCTTCGACCTCTGTTCAGTTTTTAGACTATAACTTTCGAACCGTAAGTCCAAATTTTACGTTCTTTATATGGTTAGATTCAGCACAGAAAAACAAAGAACCCAACGGGGACCAAAAGGCAAAAACAATTACGGAATTAAACAGAATTCAAAGAAAAGAATGGATTGAAATGCTTCCCCTTGAAGCGATTAGGTCGATCATGGATGCACTTGGAGGTCGCGACTTCTCCCATTGCTCCACACTTCCCATTCTTATGATTGAAGTTGCCATCTCTCTCCATTTTTATTAAGCTATCATAAATTGCTAAAACAAACACACAAACTTGAAATGGAATTAAAAGGATTAGGAAATAAAAACTAAAATGAAAAGGAAAATCAACACCATCCAATTCCATGCTTCAAAGCATCAAGCACCAATGGGTTGTGTAAGCTGGGACTTAAACCCAGTTCTCTTGCTTGTCAGGCAATTGTCCTATTCCGTTGGACTACAAACACAACTTGTCCATTAACGCCATTCACTCAGGAAACTGTCTAGAAAAAGATGAAACTGAAAAATAAAAATAAAACAAGTAGGGAAAAGAAATAGAACCAAACTATGTTGCCAATCCCCGGCAACGGCGCCAAAAACTTGTTGTGTCGGATTCACTGCACCAAAATAGATTCAGCTGCATCCTCAACTTGTGATACTCGCAAGTGCACGAGCCGTTTGGTAGTATAGCATATGTAAGTGCGAGGTCGATCCCACGAGGATTGGTGATTGAATGATCCAATTCACTTCCCTACAAAAAAAACAGAAATGGAAAAGAAAATAAATAAAACAAGAAAAAGGACATAACTCAAGCAAATAAGTTCCCAAGTTCAATTAGATTAACGGATTGATTCTAGCTAAAGTATGATTAGGCCATGGTGTCTGGTTCTAACCTTGTGTTCCTAATTCCCTAATTTGATCATTTGTTGTCTAACCTAAAACTAAGCATTAGGAACCCATTAAGCATAGAAGAACAATTTAAACAACCAAGCATGTATCTAATCCCTGTTGTCGAATGTCCATACATACTCTTCCTATTCATAGTTCAATTCGAATTAAAGCATGGTGTCTACTCTTAATTCAAACCAAGATAGCTAACATGCAAGCCTAAATGGTGATCAATCATTCAAACTAGCATATTAACTTATAAGCATAATGAATAAGAACAAAAATCATAATTAAAACTTGGAAACTAATTAAACTTGAATACTTAAGAAAGAATGTACATTACAAATAAAAGTAAAGTGGAACTAAGAAAACTTGAAGGAAAACTTAGTAAACTCATAACAATTGACAACTTGAAAGGAAACTAAGAGAATTTGAGGGAGAGAAGGGAAGGGAGCTCTAGAGAAGTATTTGAGAGCTCCCCCCTTGGGGTGTGAATTGAAGCTTGAAGGCTTCTCTATTTATAGGGCTAAGAGGGAGGAACATCATGATGGATTCCCACACCATCCTTCATCTTTTGCTGCTGCACAAGCTTTCCTCACATGGGTTCAAAGGTGATCAGATTTGCTGCCAACCCATGTGGTGCCTTTTGCTGCCAACCCATGTGGTGCCTTTTGCTGCTGCAAAAATGAGTTTGTCTTTAAGCTCTTCTTCCCTTCATCCAAATCAGGCCTTCACATGCTTGGATTGCATCATTTCCTATCCAAAGCCATCATTATTACCTAAATCTCAATTAACTGAAAGATACACACAAAAAGGATTAAAAGCACAAGTTTAACTCAAAAACATAACCAAATCATAAGCTAGAAGGGTACAAAATGATATACAATTATGAACCGATCAGAGAATGAAAGAAAAGATCAATTATAATTAACTTTGTTGTTTTTAGCAGAGTTAGATGACATTGCTCTTGATTGACCTTGGCGTAAAAAAATAAATAAATAAAATAATAATAATAATAATAATGTTAATTTATCCAGAGTTTTACTTAGTAACCGGGCCTCTTGCCTAAACAGCAGGGAGTGTTCGCGTCAAACCGTAAAGTTTTAGGGTAAATACATTTTGTGAGTAGTTTAGTTCTGTAGCCTTTTTAACTCGAGTTAATAAGCCCTTAGGGGTGTTTCTACACCTAATGCCTTAAAACCTTTGGTTTGAGAGTCGTTGGCCTAAATCTCGCTACATGGGTTAATTAGAAAGCTTAATGGAACTAAACATTGCACAGTCACATTCCAAAAAAAAAAAAAAAAAAAAAAAGAAGAAGTATATATATGCCTTGGTTAGTTATTTGCACTGAATTTTGATAATGATTGAAATAATGAGGTTACTGTGATTGAAATTGACTTTTGTCTCTAAAATGTGTTGGTTCACTTAAACACCAAAGGAAACAAATAAAAATTTTACTAAATGATTATAAGTGATCAAGACTTAATGTGGGGATTAATTTGAAGCGTGTTTGCTCTTTTAAAAATTGTTCATGAATTTTCAATCCAGATAGCTTTGATGATGGTTAAGCATTTGTTTAAATTTTCAATTTTGTTGTAGCATAATTTTTTTAATCTCTCATTTTGATGTTTGTGGGTATCATCATGAAAGCCCTCACGAGACTATACTCGTCCACTAGGGTAACCTAGGGGTTTAAAGGCTTGTTGCATATGCTAAATGCAATCGAGATCCCTGTGAAAGTGGCTTAGTTTTCTTTTCTACTTAGTTTTTATTTTCTTTTGCTCGAGGACTAGCAAAATATAGGTTTGGGGGTATTTGATGAGCACAAAATTAATACAAGTTTTATCCTTAAATTTATATTTGTTAGTATTTTCTTTTGTATTATGTAAATCTATTAGAGTATTTGTATTGTTTTTTTTTTAAATCTTTGCTTTTGTATTTAATGAGTGGTTGTTTGTAGATTTTAAGTGTCTTTCCCAATGGCATGAGGAGGAGGAGGAATAAGCAATGTGTTGCAAAAAGAGAGGAATAACTCAAGTTGGATTTGATGACTTTGCCTTTTACAGCTCATGCTGTACAGTCCATTTGCAGACCTGAAAAACGAATTTTCCCATGCTCAAATGAATAAATATCCTTCATGACACTTGTTCAATACGATGTCGACTAAAACATATCAAAAAAGAAAGAGAAAGTGAGAAAGAAAGAGAACAAGGATGGAAAGGAAAGAACCGAGAGCTAATAACTCTCTTAAAATTGTTCTTCACCTTTCTTAGTTCTCATTTAATTCATGTATTTTAGTTTCTTTGTTTTGTTTTAATTCTTAATTATGTCTAGCTAAAATACTTAACTAAGGTTGGATGAAACACAATTATTAAATAGAGTTCTAGTTTTTATTTTCAATTCTCAAATATTGTGGTGTTCAATGATTATAATTTTCATTTCACATGATTAATAGATTAATCTTCTTTTCACCACTTCTATCATGTATTGTGACATATAACATGTATTTATGGTAGTTAAGAGTTTGGATTAATCTATTAATTCATCCTTGGTTTATATTTCTAATTTACAAATTTCTTTGATATTTTGTTATTCAAATAAACTTTTTCACATAGGATGCTTAGGAAACTTTGATCCTTTGTAGTTAAATAATTTTGTTTACATATTATGCTTAGAATTTGTACTTATGATGGGAAGGAAAATTTACTTATGATCTAAAGTACAAGCTTAATTGATAAATCTTGAAAAAGCAGTAGATTGATTTCTAGATTGCTACTCCATGGGAATTAAAAGATAAATAATTAGGATCTTATGGAATAATGGTGTGGATTCTAATACTTTAGTTATTTTTTCTCATAAATTTAAATCTTAATCTCAGTTTATTGTCATTTCCATATTCGTTTCATGTTTTATTTAATTTTCTTTATCAACAAACAAATCACCATTTGAATCAACTAGGTTGGTAATGAAATTAACTTGGGTATAATTGGTTTTCTATCTTTACACGCAATCCCTTGGGTACGATCTCGCTCTTACACGCTTATGCTATATTCGATTCGTGCGCTTGTGAGTTTATAAATTTTAAAAGACACCGCTTTTGGTGACAACACAGTTTTTGCACCATATTGCTTCAAATGCCTTAAATTGTATTCCTCTCATGCCAATCAGCCTTTGATATGCATGGATTGTACCAAAAATGATCTCTTGCTGCCTTAACATGCTTTAATTGCATGAATTATGCCATCTTGCTCTATTGGCCTACAAAACACACAAAGAGAGGCAAATAACTCAAAATTCTAAGAAACTAAGCAAAATGAGTAAGTAAATTGGGCATGTATATGTATGAAAATATGAGCTTAACAATAATAACTGATAAAGTCCTTGTACTTGGTTGGCTTTTGTCGTTCTCTTGATGATCATCATAGTTCAACATCAGCAGATTCATTGACCGAAGTACTGTTCCTGTCATGCACTGGTTTGGCACACGGTATCTCATTAACTTGATATGGTACTTCGTCAACCTCTTGTTGATTTTCCAATTGAGAAGAACCACTTGAATCTTGAGACTGGTTGGGAGTTTGTGGGACCATGGTAGAATCAATGGTTGGAAGGGGAATAAAGTCACATAAGTGCTCCCCCTGAACCCCAACTTCAAGTTGTTTTTCAAAAAAACTTTCCATCTCCTCAAAATAAACATCACGAGAGATAAACAACTTTTTTATTTTGGGGCCGTAGCACTTGTACCCCTTCTTTGTAGAGGAGTAGCCAGAGAACATACATTTGGTGGCACAAGGTGTAGGAAATTTCAAAACATTTTTCCAAAGTTCATTTGAATATTAAACATGCATTTAATCAAATTAATCGCAGCGGAAGTCTAAGGTGGTTGTTTAAATTCAAAAACAAAACTTCTTCCAAGTATCTTAAGCCATGAACATTGATATGTTTTTCATAAATGAAAATTCAAGAGAAAGGATAAGATCTAATTACCCTTGAAGCAATTATATGAACCAATTTGTGTTTGGTCTTCTCTTGATGATTTCCTCTTTGTTGATCTCCTCTTTGATCTTTGATCTTTGCTCCTTGATCTTTCTCCTCCATGTGAGCCACAAAAGTATATGGCCTCTAAGTCTCCACACCAATGGAACCTTGAGATGAGAAGAAGTATCTTGAGAATACTTGGATGCTAGTGCAAGATTCTCAAGATTGGTTTCAATCTAAACCACTTTGAAAGATGAAAGTGTTTCACTCTTGAAAACTCTCTTTTATCTCTCTTTGATCTCCCAAACCCATTTGGTTGATGTTGGATTGTGTTTGTGTGTTAATGAGCTTATGGAAACAATTCCCATACATACTTACTTAAGCATTTTCGGCCAAAACCCATTGGGCTTCCAAAATTGGGCCTTATGACACTTAAACCATAATATTTAGGTGTCTTAAGCCATTGGGCTTGATACCCAACCATTTGGACTTCCCGTTAACTATTACCGAGGCCCAAATACGTTTTTACACGTAGTAAATCATCCACATCAAATCAATCAAATTGATTTCCTCATTCTCATTTGTATTACTCAAAGTTAACCATTTAAGGTGTGCGATCCATTAGGTTCTAATTAGCAAGGCAGTGGGAAAATATTAGAACTCTTTCTAACCAACTGGAATTAAAACCCCTTTTTAATTCTTCCTTTATTTAGATTGATCACAATCAATCCTAGGACTTCCACAAGCCAAGAGTGACATCTAGCAATATATCAAGGCTACCCAAGCTAACAAGAATAGATGAAGAACCTATTCAGTTGGAATTGCAATGCAATAAGGTCCTTCTCTTATACAATGTTTCAAATCATATTATCAGGGTACAGATTGATTATGTCAAACTCCTAATATGATTTACAACCTCATGTGATTCAAAAGAACATATGATTAAGAACAACTTTCTAAATCAAGCTCAAAAGACTTTGGCCAAAGATTTACTGAATCACATCTTGAAACATTCTCCTTCTTTATCGAAAGTAGAGATTCCTTATTGTACATTCACATGCCCCTATGATGAATTAAGAGATCCCAACAACACTTAAGACAAATCTTTTACGGCTTGCCTTTAAGAGCTATCAAAGATCAATAACGCATCACAGGACAACCATGATGCCTCAGGTCTAAGGACTAATTTACATTATTGCAACTATGAGTTCTCGTTTGACATATAGATAAATACTCCATACGAGAACTACGGTTGATCGCGTTAAGTGTACTCATTCACTAATGAGCACCCACATACTTGTATTAGTGTCAACTACACAAATGGTTTGAGACTAACCATCCTCCCAATTGAGCATACATAATATGTGCTAATCTTGACGGTTTATCAAGGCCCATTTGATAACCTATGATTAGGAACATTTTGGGATGCTACAGTTAGAGATTAAAGGTCTCCGAATCTAATCTTCTTTAGATTACTTTATCTCTTATTTAGCATACCTTGGACATTTGTTTCTTTACACGATGTAAAAGATAACAAAATAAATTTGCCCTTTATATATCATATACGAAATGTATTCTAAGGAGATCACATCAAATGTATTGGCTCTTAGGGCACATTTCTAACACAAGGATCAAACTTATCTCGATGAACAACTTGAACATGGACGTAACAAACACAACCAAAGACGCATAGGTGAGATAAATTAATCTTCCGTCCCTTAAGCACTTCAAGTGGTGATTTGTACTCAAGGACTTGACTAGGGAGTCTGTTGATTAGGTATGCTGCAGCGAGTGAAAGAATCTTAGTTTTCTTATATTCCAAAAATAGATATTACAATCTATTTATACACAAGGTATATGAATGTATACCTTTCAGTTACTACATAACGGAAATGTATTTACAACCTAATAATATCATAACAACAGAAACAATTACATGCTGGCATTGATTGGCTTTAAACCACCCGTTACTAGTCAGGACAATGGTAACTGCCTAAGGTTTATCACAGCCCCGTAAGCTGAGCGGACGATAAAGAACAGGAAGCTTGGAGAGTAAGTAGCGAAACCGAAGAGTGGAACTACCCTTGGTTAAAGGATCAGCAAGCTGATTCGTAGACGAAATGTAACCAACTTCAAGCTCCTTGTGAATGGCTTTCTCTCGAACATAGTGATAATCAACCTCAATATGACGACTGCGGGACTAAAATACGGGATTGGAAGTAAGGGAGATTGCACTGACATTATCACACCACAAACATGGGAGGAGGAAACAACGAACGCACCCAAGACAAGGTAGGTGCAGTATAAGCTAATTAGCGGTATTCAGCCTCCGTCCTGGAGTGTGAAACACCCCGTTTTTTCTTGGAGCTCCAGGAAACAAGATTATTACCAAGATAGATACAATACCCTCCTGGAGAGCGACGATCATTGGGATCACCGGCATAGTCAGCATCAGCATACGTAGTAAGACATAACTCACTAGGCTTATATATAAGACCATGATCAGAGGTAGACTTGAGATAACGAAGAATCCGTTTGATGGCAGCCCAATGAGTTGTTGTGGGCGTGTGCATAAATTGGCATACTTGATTAACGAAAAAGGCAATGTTTGGACGTGTGTAAGTAAGATATTGAAGAGCCCCAACCACACTATGGTACTCAGAGACACATAGATAATGGGTCACGATCATGCAAACTTAATCTGTGACCACCAACAGCAGGAGTAGGCAAGGGATTGCAGTCTAACATCTTTGTGCGTGTCAAGAGATCCAGTATATATTTGGACTGAGATAAATGTAGGCCTATGTAGGTCCGTACCACTTGCATGCCCAAGAAGTAATGCAAGGGACCAAGATCTTTCATAGAAAATTGACGACCCAAATCGAGAATAAGCTGAGTAATGTGCGACCTACTATTTTCTGTAACTAAAATGCCATCAATATAAATCAACAGGTAAATAGTAATAGACCCATGAAAGTACATGAATAAGGAGGAATTAGCCTTGGAAGCAACAAAGCCCAAATTCTCAAGATGAGTAGAAAAACATTGAAACCAGGCGCTCGGAGCCTGTTTGAGCCCATATAAAGAACAGTTGAGTTTACAAACATATGTAGGATATTGTGAATCAAGAAACCCAGCAGGTTGGTTCATGTAGGCTTCCTCAGTGAGAGAACCATGGAGAAAAGCATTTTGGACATCAAGCTAGGGAATAGACCACCCAAAATGAACAGTGACGGTGGAGTGATTGACCACGGGGTTAAAGGTCTCGACATAATCCAGACCCTCTTGTTGATGAAAACCATTGCTCACCAAACAGGCTTTAAACCGTTCAATGGACCCATCAGAGCGTGTCTTGATACGAAAGACCCATTTGTTGGGAAGTATATTCATAGTAGGCTTGGAAGGAACCAAAGTCCAGGTGCCAGCTTTCTGTAAAGCATTAAATTCTTCAACTATGGCCTTGCGCCAATGTTCAAATTTTTGGGCCTAACTGAAACAGGTGGGCTCAACCAAGTGATTAGTAATAGCAGTAAGATGAGCATACTTAGGATTAGGTTTACAAATACTAGCCTTAGCATGTGTGAGCATAGGATGAGAATCAAATTCACGAACCTAGGGAGATGGAGGAACTGGAGATGGAGATGCAGCAGCACTTGGTGAGGAAGGAGAAGGGTTGGCAGACCCTATATTTCCTTCCAATGTAGCATGAGAAGGAAAGGTTAAAACATTGCGGTGGGGATCACGGCGGTAAGTCTGTAAAGGAGGAAGAGAAGCAGCAGGCTGTGGAGTATGAGGAAGAGGCGGTGGAGTATGAACTATCTTAATTTTAGTATTGAACATGTTCTCGACCAAGGTTTTGAATTGAACAAAAGTAGCAAAGACATCGGATTTTAGTTTTAGGGGATAAAGCCTTGTATAGTGAGAAAAATCATCAATAAATAAAACATAATAACGAAAACCAGAAAAAGATAAAGAGGGAGAATTCCAAACATCTAAATGTATTAATTCTAATGGAGACAAAGCAATAGAGTTGGATAATTTAAAAGGTAATTTTCTACTTTTGCCCAAAGGACAGGACTGACAAAAAGAATGAGAAAGAGAGCCCTGAAGAGGCAAATTATGATGCGAAACTAAATAATTTAAAATAGCTTTGGAAGGATGACTGAGTTGCGAATGCCAAAAGCCATTAGCCACCTTAACATCTAAACATGCAAAGACACCATTGGAAAACTTTGAAGATGAAGGAACTGGAAAAGGATAGAGGCCATTATCACTCAGCCCTTGGAAAAGGATCTTCCCGTCTCCAAATCTTGTACACGAAAGAAATTAGGATAAAAGGTGAAATAAGAGTGGTTATCTTTGGAAAATTGGTGAATAGAGAGAATATTAGCAGAAGCATTAAGACATTAAAGGGTGTGAGATAAAGGATAGGTAGAAGAAGGAGAAGAAACATAGGATGTGCCAACTTGAAGAATTCCCAAACCTGTACCACCAAGCATTCCATTAACGTTGTCAGTTCCCGATACTCATGAGGATGAGAAAGTTGATTCAAATCATTGGTGATATGAGAGTTGGCACCTGAATCAGGAAGCCACTCGAGAAGAAGAAGAACCGATAGGGGGAGCAGCAATACCAGGAGAAGATTGAGTAGCATAAGCAGTAAGACGCTAAGTCGGGACTTGGCCTTCATAGGAAAGATTGAGACGGTTGAAGTAATCAATAGTAGAGTGACCATAACGAGTGCAGATTTGACATTGCACGCGATCGGGAACAGCAAAATTGGGAGGCGTCGACGAAGAAGCACCAACAAAACCACCAGAAGCAGCACCAAGATGATTAGGCGCATGGGAAGACAAGTCGCGACTAAAGCTAGGAGAAAAACCAGAAGAAGAACCGAAACCGAAACCACGAGAAAACTGCCGCGAGAAAAACCAGAAAAACCATGGCCGCCATGATGAGAAAAAGAACCACGACCGCGGAAACCACCACGACCACGAGCAGTAGTGAGAATGGTAGCACCAGTGTCACCAGGAGGTGGGAGAGATTGAATACGGCATTCCTCACTTAAGAGTTCTCTAAAGCAGCATAGGTGATGAGAGTGTCACGAGCTTGAGAAGAAGCAACAATAGTTTCATACATGGGCCCAACATTATTCATAATAATGGCGACAAGATCATCATCATTGAAAGGAGAACCAGACAATGCAAGAGTATCAGAGAGAGCATTGACCTTGTCAAGATAGTCTGCAATGGAAAGGTCACCACGAATAGTCCGCATAAGATCATTACGGAGTTGCAAAATACGATTGTGCGATTGAGAAGCATAGAGGTTTTCCAACGAAACCCAGGTAGTACGAGCAGAAGTTGATAGAACAACAATAGACAAGACAATGGAGGAAAGAGAAGAATTCAACCAAGAAAGAACTTGTTGGTCTTGCTGGATCCAGTCTTCATATGCAGGATTAACAGATTTAGTGAGTTTACCTTCAGCATCAGTTAGAAAGGCAGTATGAGAGATGCTAGAACCATCAGCAAAAGAGAGAAGATTGCGGTTGCGAAGCAAAGGAACGATCTGTGCACGCTAGAGAGGGAAATTAGTGCGATCAAGTTTGATAGCCAAAAAATTGGAGATGTTAGAGGTGGACGCCATGAGGACGGAAGAGCTCGAAAGCGAGAAGAAGGCATGAAGAGAGTTGAAAAAAAAAAACAACGAAGTCGTTAGACTCTGTGTTGCACCGATACCATGAAAGAATCTTTGTTTTCTTATATTCCAAAAACATATATTACAATCTATTTATACACTAGGTATATGAATGTAAACCTTTAAGTTACTACATAACAGAATTGTATTTACAACCTAATAATATCATAACATTAGAAACAATTACATGCTTGCATTCATTGGCATTAAACCACCTGTTACTAGCCAGGACAATGGTAACTGCCTAACAAGGTTTATCAGTGAGAACCTCATGCGACCAATACCTTTTTTGAACATTCATATGAATCATGAGAGATCTAGTCTTTCCTAAGAGATTGCAATTTTTTCTCTCTGCTATTCCATTTTGTTGTAGAGTACCAAGACAACTAGTTTCATGAATAATTCCTTGATCAATCAAATATTTAGATAGAAGACTTTTGACATATTCTATCCCATTATCATATCGAAGAATTTTAATTCGAGAGTCAAACTGATTCAACACCATTCTATGGAATTCCTTGAAAATATGAGCAACCTCCTTTTTTTATTTCATCAAATACAACCATGTAGCTCAAGATACATCATCAACAAAGGTAGCAAAATATTTAAAGCCATCAAATGACTCTCAAAGAGTAAGACCCCAAAGGTTAGAGTGAATTAAATCAAAAGGTTTGTCAACTTTAGAAGCAGAGGGAGTAAAAGGAAGACGGGTCTGTTTGGAAAAATGACATGTCTCACACACATGACAATCGACAAGCGAGGAAGGGAAGAGATGCCTTTGTACTTTACTAGATGGATGACCCAACCGTTGATGCCATAACTGACCATTCTGAATAGAATTGACTTGAAGAGCTTTTGGATTTTTAACTGGTCGATGTACAAGGTACAAACCATTGGAATAAACATCTTCACCAATTATCCTCCCGTGGCTCCGATCCTGGAAAACCACATCATAAGGAGAGAATATAACATTGCAGTTTAATGTGTTAGTCAATTTTCCAGCAAACAAGATTTGAATAGGAAATTAAGGAATATATAAAGCTGTAGAGCATGTTTTAGAGTCTAGAAAATTGGCTTTTTCTTGACCAAGAAAAGGGACATAATCACCATTGGCTATAGAGACTCTTTGGTTGTTGTTGGAAGTTTGAAACTCATGCATACAACTTGAATTATTGGTCATATGGTTCGTGGCACCAATATCAACAACCCAAATATTAGAGTTTGTATTAAGCGAAAGCAAGGCAGATGGGAGGGCATGGATGATACCTAATGCCAATGAAGCGGATGAAGCATCCAAAGAAAATGTTTGAGATTTACCCATCTGTTGTAACAGTTGGGTGACTTGACTGATTAATGCTGATGAGTTGGTCGAACTAGTTGAGGCCTCAGGTTTACTCATTTTTTGCAGCACCTGCAATAGTTGACTGGTTATGGCTGCAAGTGTTAGAGTTGCTGCAATCATTGAGTCTTCATTTGTAATGTGATGGGCTGCCTTTTCATGTGGACCTGTTGCCTTCTCAGATTGTGTTGAAGCCTTGTTGTTATCTCTTCCATTTGTTTCTAGTATGTTTGGGTTGTCCACAATAATCAGATTTCACAGGATCCCTTTATCCCTTCCTTCTGTCAACTGCAAATTCCCTTGACTCTTAAGTCACAGTCTGCGACTTTGTTTCATTGTGCATCACTTTCCTTTGGATTTCTTCTCTTTGAATAATGGTACAGATATTGTTAGAGGAAGGCATCTCAGGTACTCATGAGAATATTTCTTCTAAGATCTTCATAGTCCGAATCAAGACTGGCAAGCAACTGAAAAATTTTATCCTCCCTCTGCACTTTGCAAAAGAACCTTAGAATCAGTTGTATAAGGTCGATACAAGGCAAGCTCATTCCACATACCTTTCAACTTCCCAAGATGCTCAATAAAAGATTTTCCCTCTTGATAAGCTCCTGCAATTTCTTTCTTCAACTCAAAAATTCGGGCTGTATTGTTTTGTTGCCCATACATCTCTTTAAGAGACTCCCACAAGTGCTCAAGAGGAATCTGAGTAGCTGAAGATTTCAGCAACCCGTGGCTCCATGGAATTTAAAATCCAAGACATAACCAGTTGATCCTTTGACAACCATTTTTGGATCACCATCATCTGGGGCAAGATTTTTTTCATTAATAAATCCCAACTTTGATTTTCCTCCAAGAGCTAAGGTGACAACTCTGGACCAAGGAATATAATTGAAACCATTCAAGAGAACAGAGCAAAGCCTCATGTTTGGATTTGCCTCAGACTAGAAATGCTAGTAGCTGTAGCATTAGTAACAGGAGTGGTAGATTCAACTTTTTCTTCCATGGCAGAGAAAACAATGGAGAAGACAACTGATTAGGTAAAAGGAGAAACAAGTGGGCTTCTACCACACCTGCTTTAATACCATGAAGAAACAAAGGCTATGAAATAGCAACAGACAAGAACAGAGAATTATAGTGGTTTGGCTGTTGATGCCTACATCCACTTTGAATGAAATTGTCTTATTCATCATAGCACATGGATACAACACAAGGAAATTATCTTACTCATCATAGCACATGAAATTGTCTTTAGACCTTTATAGATGGGTATAACACAAGGAAATAATAAACAATTATACACTGCTCAAGGTAGGCATGCAAATGTAACATGCACCCGAGACAAGCATGCTCCACCACTCAAGCATGCTCCACCACTCAAGCATGCTTCATCACAACACAGTTATCCAAACAATAGATAATATAATAATTTAGTATTCCAACACGAACATTTGCCCAGTATCGCTATGCTTATGTGAGTAAGAAGCATTGGTTCTGATTATTATTTCATATATATAGCAAATGCATGATTTTAGGATTTATGTTAATGGCCAATAACAATAACCAAAATAGTGGCAAATATTATAACAAATGTTGTTATGTTTTATAAGCATCTCATATATGGTTGGCCTAAATTTATATGGTAGTTGGATATGGAAGTTGGATGGTAATGATCCCAGTAGAGTAGTTGAATGGTATAAGTTTTATATTATAGCTCATACAGGTTTTATTGAAAACTTATGAGGGATCCTTTGTGAGGGGAGGAGTTTATAACATGATGGTGCAGAGTAAAATACTGCTTATAAAATGTATTCAATCTTTCTTCATTTTATTAAACAATTTATTTAACTTTGTGACTAAGGAAGAAGCATGGGAAGGAACCAGACAGGTTCACATTCTTCAAACTAACCTACACTCGTAGAGAGAATGAAATACCAGTCGATGAGGCTTCATGGTTGACAATTGTAAGTGACGTGCAACCAATGTTGTCCTATATTTGGAAAACAACCTATGATATTGAGAAAAACAATTTTCCAATTTGTTTGTAGGTAGAGTTCAATAAACGAATTGAAGAAAGAACTAATCAAGGAATAGAGATTACTGAGGTGTACTATGAGGTGTTAGGGCCAGAGAAACGAAATCGAGTTAGAGGATTTGGAGCTGGAGTGTCATTGATGGATGTCCTTGGGATAATAACTGACCAAAGAGGGATATCAAGAGAGGTTCATACCTTGTGACAAGCACTCGAGGAGCAAAGGGTGCAAAATGAAAAGAGAGAGAGACAAATGAGTAATCTGAAATGGCAATGCAGAGGCTTGGTGAGGAACAAGTAAAACTTAGGGAGGAACATGAAGTTTGGCGAGTCACAAAGTCGAACTAGATACATCTTTCACTGAAAAAGTGCAAGCTAGTGTGATCATGGAGATGACCTTCGCAATGCAAGTTGCTAGTTTCTTAGATTTAGCAGCAGCATTGGAAGCCCTTTAATATGTGGGTAATGTAAATGGATCTGTTAGCACTTTGCCTTACCTGGAAATCTAAATGGAGGTTGGAATACTTTTTCTTCTCTAAACTGTGCATGTTTTGTGGGTTAGCAATGAGGGAAAATGTGGGAAATCTACTGTGAGAGGTTTGGCACCTTATTATAATAGACATGGGATGTGCTTCATGATGGAGAGTTAGGACAACCTTTTGAATATAAGAAGTAGTGGCCAAATATATGTACATATTGGCCAAGTGTGATAAGCACAAAATTAATACAAGTTTTATCCTTAAATTTATATTTGTTAGTATTTTCTTTTGTATTATATAAATCTATTAGAGTATTTGTATTGTTTTTCTTTAATCTTTGCTTTTGTATTTAATGAGTGGTTGTTTGTAGATTTTAAGTGTCTTTCCCAATGGCATGAGGAGGAGGAGGAATAAGCAATGTGTTGCAAAAAGAGAGGAAGAACTCAAGTTGGATTTGATGACTTTGCCTTTTACAGCTCATGCTGTACAGTCCATTTGCAGACCTGAAAAACGAATTTTCCCATGCTCAAATGAATAAATATCCTTCATGACACGTGTTCAATACGATGTCGACTAAAACATATCAAAAAATTGGAGCAATTGGATAAAAACTCAATCCACAGGCTGTCAAACACCAAGACAGGTTCATGAGAGGACAGCTTGCATATGCAGCTGGAATGAAAGGGACTTCATGCTTCTATAAATAGGCAGCAACTCAAGAGGGGAAAGAGGTAGAGGAATTGAGGAGAAACACACGGCAAGAGAGAGAGAGAGAGAGAGAGAAAGAGTGAGGAAGAGAGAGAACAATGATGGAAAGGAAAGAACCAAGAGCTAATAACTCTTTTAAACTTGTTCTTCCTTTCCTAGTTCTCATGTAAATTATGTATTTTAGTTTCTTTGTTTTGTTTTAAATATTAATTATGCCTATTTAAATTACCTAACTAAGGTTGGATGAAACACCATTATTAAATAGAGTTCTAGTTTTTATTTTCAATTCTCAAATATTGTGGTGTTCAATGATTATAATTTTCACTTCACATGATTAATAGATTAATCTTCTTTTCACCACTTCTATCATGTATTGTGACATATAACATGTATTTGTGGTAGTTAAGAGTTTGGATTAATCTATTAATTCATCCTTGGTTTATATTTCTAGTTTACAAATTTCTTTGATATTTTGTTATTCAAATAAACTTTTTCACATAGGATGCTTAGGAAACTTTGATCCTTTGTAGTTAAATAATTTTGTTTACATATTATGCTTAGAATTTGTACTTATGAAGGGAAGGAAAATTTACTTATGATATAAATTACAAACTTAATTGATAAATCTTGAGAAAGCATTAGATTGATTTCTAGATTGCTACTCCATGGGAATTGAAAGATAAATAATTAGGATCTTATGGAATAATGGTGTGGATTCTAATACCTTAGTTATTTTTCTCATAAATTTAAATCTTAATTTCAGTTTATTGTCATTTCCATATTCGTTTCATGCTTTATTAAATTTTCTTTATCAACAAACAAATCACCATTTGAATCAACTAGGTTGGAAATGAAATTAACTTGGGTATAATTGGTTTTCTATCTTTACACGCAATCCCTTGGGTACGATCTCGCTCTTACACGCTTATGCTATATTCGATTCGTGCGCTTGCGAGTTTATAACTTTTAAAAGACACCTTTTTGGTGACAACAAAGTGTGTACAAAAATGATAGTACAAAACATGCGTCTGTTTGTGTAAAGATTTTTGGATCATATCGATATCAAGCATGGGTTGTGTAAAGTTGTTTGGATAATATGAAATATGCAGCTGCTGTGTAAACTTGTTTGGAGAATATAAAATAGGGCTTGTTTGATATAGGTCCCTATAATTTCCATTTCCTAGACATATACCCATCATTCTATAAATCTATGTGTAAAACCCAATTTCAAACTTAAGATATAATAGGTAATAGTATTCCTATGTTTTTACATCCTTGCCATCAGACTTCATATTTTATTTATAATTTATTTCAAGCATTTCATTAACTGTCATAATTGTAATTAAAACTCCCTATTAATAGCATAGAAATCACCTCATTTCTTTTGGTTGCCATTCCCTCTAACATATCGCCCCTAAAATTGCAAACCAAAAAAAAAATGTAAATTACATATCCATATCCAATAATGTACATATGAAAAATATAAATATAAATATATATGTATAAAAATATAGGTATATTATTTACCAAAAAAATGAACAAAAATAGGTTAGTTACTTTGTAATTGAAATTTCCGTACATTTTTCCGGAATTAAAAATAGGTACACAATAATTTATAGAAAATAGGTATGTCGTATAATTGAAATTTATGCACATTTTTTATAAATTAAAAATAGGTACATTATTTAGAAGAAAAAAATAAGTTCATTATCCTAGGTAAATTGTTTTACTAGGTATACATTATTAGAGAAAAAAAATAGGTACATTATTTAAAGAAAAAAATAGATACAAAATTTAGCAAAAAAATAGGTTCATTATACTAGGTAAATTGTTTTACTAGGTACATTATTAGAAAAAAAAATAGGTACATTATTTGGAGAGACAAAATAGGTTCATTTAGAAAGAAAAAAAATAGGTACATTATTTAGAGAAAAAATAGGTTCATTTAAAAAAAAATGTTTTTCAAAAAAAAATTATAAATAGATTATCAAATTATTTTTCAACATAATTAGAATGTACACTATTATTCACAAAACTATAATAAAATAGAATACTAGTCGTATAATCCTTAAAAGGAAAACAACATTAATTCCTAAATTTAATATTAAATTTAAATTACTAATAAGTTAAATAGATTACTAGTCGTAATTCATAAAAGGAAAACAACATTAATTCAAAAATAAATTACTAGTCGTAAATAGATTACTAATACTTTAATACGGATTTAATATTTAATTTCAAATAAGTTTCTAAATTAATTCCTACATCCATTATAACTATTTGGAGATCTTTCCAAATTCAATGTGTGTCATTAGTTACACCCCCTCATAACACAATAACTTATAAATAGGGATAGGTTTGGAATTCAAAAAATACAATAAATCAGATTTTAAGTTATATTAGTTAACTTGCTTAGTTGGATCCTAGTCATCGAGTATTATTTGAAAAAATTAGGTATTTTAAATAGAAAACTAAAGGAAATGGTTGTAGGTGATTTAAATGAATTTTATGGGTTTAAGCTCAATTTACTATATGAAATATTAGGTTGCTGCGTTCAGTTTTCATTCAAGGCAATTACATAACATTGATGAGCCCCCAAATCATATTTGAAAAGCGCAGATTATTAAATTAAAATACACATTCTTGTGAATATTAAAAGTAATATATGAATGGGGACTGATGGCTTTAAGTGTATTACATATGATAGGGTGTTATTAAATGGGTACTCATACAATGGGGACTGATATTGAACTAACGTGAACTGCTGTAATTTTGCGTTTCTAAGGGAGAAGATACTAAAACTCAGATCTGTCTTGTTTGAAGAGTATACACCATTGCAAACTGATATGTCATGATTAGTCTCTAATATAATAGACACCATTCCACAGGGACAGAGTTATTCACAGACCTGAAGTGGCCTTGACCACCCTTCCATTTTCTCATCTCCTTTACTATTCCGCCACTGCCATTCCAAATATCAGATCCCAAGCTAGGAGCCATTGAACATGGCTTGGCTTAACTCAAATGGGTTTGTATCTTAAAAGGTATTTCTTTAATGGAAAATAGGGAAGGACTGACTCAATAAATGGTACCCAAATATTAATTTAAAAATAGTGGCTGCATAGTCTCTTTTGGTTAATAGAAACAATTTATTGTCTCAAAACTTAACTTAGGGGACAAATCTGGATTAGTATATAGTGTTTGTTTTTTTCGTAGTGATAGATATTTGAGAAGAAAAACAAGCATAAACCTTAACCCCAAGCTAAACCCTAATAACAAGCAAAACATGTAACCCTAACAAGAAAAATGTACGATGAAAAAAAATCATGGAAAAAGAAAACCCAACGAGGTATTGATCAAAGAAAAGATAGGGAGCATACCTTCAGATGGAGGAAACTGTTCATACATAGAGAGAAAAGCTAGGGCATATGCAGAGAGAAAAACTAGCCTCTGATGAAATCTTTGGGGGGAGGTTGGATTTATTATGCTCTTTGTTATTTATACCTCTCACTTTAAAACCTACCAAAATTTATCACTCAATAAAATCCTTCCAAATATATGAATTTTTGAATACATCTAGATTTTATTGAACTTTTTTATAATCCTGATTGAATACACCCATATTTGTATGGACTTTTTAAAAGTTAATACAATTAGGATTCTACAGAGTTTAAAAAGATTTTAAAAATTCGGGTGCCTTCAATTTGGATTTATACGAGTTGCATTCAATTAAATACACCCCATATGAATTTTCCAAATCCATTCAAGCCTCGCTTATCTATAAGCTAGAGTTTTATAGTAAGTAAGTCTCTCTCTCTCTCTCTCTCTCTCTCTCTCTCTCTCTCTCTCTCTCTCTCATGACGACATTCTCTTTCATGGTGGTTGCAGCGGTTGTTGTTCTTCCATGTCTGTCACATTTCCCTACGTACTTTTGTTTTTCTTATCATCTTCATTATACTACGCCGTCAAAGAATCATAATTCTTCTATTACAATCATGTGAGGGAAACTTAGAAAGACTCTAGCATCACTTGAGATTCATATTTTGGTTGATATGATTCATTAGAAGCCCATGAAGCTTTATTAATCTTTTTCATTTTCTTCTAAAACGATAAGTTTTTTTTTCCCTTCAAAATGTTCTAAAATTAGGCTAACTTTATTGTTTCCACATAAGTTGTCATTGGATTACGCTAGAAAATAAAAATAAAACATAAAAAAGGCCCATGGACATCAATAACATAGTAATTTCTAGCAAAGAACAAAATTGGAATTTATATATATAAAGCAAAATACAAAAAATGGTAAAACATTCAAAATACCAGAAAATGCCTTTGGTTAATACAAACATTAAGAATTGAAATTATTAATTAAATGAAGATAATATGGTAAATTCACACATTTTCATGTTAAAAAAAATTAAAATTAAAAGAAAAATCAGATAATAGATCTTATTTTTATAAAACACAACTACTTATTATCTTTTTTAATTCTAAAATAAAATTTAAATTTTTTTAAAAAAAGCTTCTCGTAGACACTGAATCGCTTGCGAAGAGGCATAGAGCTTCTCGTAACCGGGAAAATAAATAAATTTGAACACATTTGAAAAGAAATTGTTTTTTTGTTTGGTATTTATATATCAGCTATACGAAAAAAAAGAAAAAAGAAAGAAGGGATTTTTAAATAATTAAAGAGAAGACACTTGTAAACTTGAAGAGGAGCCACGCGTGCATTGTGCCAGGTTGTGGTATCAGGCACTCACTCAACTCATAGCTTGTAACTGATGCCCTGAGTTCCTGCGAAAAACCGTTCTCCTTTCTCCTTCCTTTTGTCAATTCAAACTCAACTTTCTGTTCATGGAAATGAAAGATTGGTAGCGACCTTCTTCTTCACCCGTTTTTGAGGTAGCGACCTTCTTCTTTACCCGTTTTTGAGGTAGCGATTTTCTCGAGTCTTCACCCAAGCAGAAACCTCAAAGTAGTCGAAAGTAATTTGCTCTCTCCCCTATTAGAGGTTAGGGTTTTCATCTCTCTCCCTGCATCTGCAACTGCAACTGCAACTAGGGCTTCAATCTTCAAGGTGATAAATACTCTCATTCCAAATCCTTTTAAACCTTTGTTTCTGTATTTACCTTCTTAATATTTTGTTCTACTCTTTGTGTTTTTTTATTTAAAATGATTTAATCATGTCGTTCTTCAATTGGATTCAAATCAAAGTGGATTAATTATGGCTTCTGAAACATTTTATTTTATTTATTTATTTATTTATTTATTTTTGTGCATTTCTGCCATAGATTCATATATTAGCCATGACAAGGAAAAGAAAATCAACAGCTAAGGCCATCGAAATAGGAAACAAAGGAAAACAAATTCAACAAATTCAAGAAATGGGTCCATTTATATCAGATCTTCCAAAGTCTGTTCTTCAAGATGTTCTAACAAAGCTGCCGATAAGGAGCATTATCATGTGCAAACGTGTCTGCAAGGCTTGGTATTCTCTGATTTCAGACCCTGAATTTGCTAAGCTGCACCTTGCACAAGCTGAGGCCTGTCCTTTGGTCCGACCCTCTGCCCCAACACGCGTGTCAAGGACCGTTTACTTGCTTGAGCAGGAAGAGAAGTCTGATTTTGACTTGAAGGACTTTGTCGGTGATGCTGGCACATCGGAGTGTATCCACTTTCACCTCCGAATGAATTTTTGCAAATTCAAGATCCCTTTGCGGAATGCTGACCAAGCCATCCATGCAATGCGTAATAGGAAAGGTAGAACTAAAAGGAAACCTTGCATTAAGTTGGAGCCATTGGATCACAAATACATGTATGTGAATTCGTGTAATGGCTTGCTTTTCTTGGCTGAAACATTCTACAACGACCCTCTTGTTGTGTGCAATCCAATAACGGGTGAATTTTTACAACTTCCTAAAGCTTCCAAGGATGAGAGTCAAGAGAGATTATCCATACGCTGTGCATTAGGTTACAGTCCGAAGACTAACCAATATAAGGTGTTGAGAGTCTTTAGTCAAGGAAGACCCAATCTAGTTCGGATGGTTGAGTTGTTCACACTTGGGCAGCGTTCATGGAAATCTCTTGGTACTGCTCCCACGTCAGCAGCATATATGCTATTGACATTGCCCACCTATCTGAATGGAGAGCTTTATTGGTTTTACTACGAGAGTTCATATGAGATAGCTTCTTTTGACTTTGACAATGAGCAATTTCACTCAGTTCCAACACCTCCTTTTGAACTGGAGGAATGTCAGCATGTGAGCTTGGGACTTTTGCGAGGTTCTCTTTCTGTATGCTATGCTCATGAGAATTGTATCAATGTGTGGGTAATGGAAGATTACGGTACAAAAAAATCTTGGACCAATAGATTTTCTATTAAGACTGATGATGGTGTGTGGTGGCCAAATGGTTTATATGAACCAATGAGATACTTAAAAAATGGGGGTTTGTTGATGTTTAACCATTCTACTGTCACCTTGATTTACTATCACCCAAGAAACTACAGATCGTTAATTTATCTTAAGCTTCGTGGGTTTAGTCCATATTTTGAAGCAATTAGTCATGTTCCAAGCTTCATTTCTCTCAAGGACATTTTGATGGGCAATGATGTAGAAGTACTCAATATAAATTCAAGGTATGGTTGTTATGGTTTTCAATATATTTTTACCTTTGAATGGTTAACTTAATGTGGATTTGCTGGATTTGTGGTAGTTGGTTTTTCCTTTTCCTTTTTTGGTTCAGCATGCCCTAGTTACCTCTTATGAAGAGTTGTATCTTAAATATTGCTGAACATCAGAAGAATTCATGTGTGGATGAGTTTGTTTGCTGTTATGATCCAAAGATTCATAAGTATTTCAGCATATTTGTAATTTGTTTCCAGAGCTGTTTGAACTATGTTGTCGATGTTTTGGATCTGGTCTTCAATCGTACATGAATTGAATTTTATTCTTTGTTGGTTAGAGAATGGCCAAGTGTTTCTACTTTATTGGCACATGTAAATTGCAGACACATGCACATGCACGCGAATTTCTTAAGCGTTGGTCCTATTTTTTCTGTTTGGTTGGAATTCATTACTTCATCTCTCTCTCTCTCTCTCTCTCTCTCTCTCTCTCTTAATTAATGACACAGTTTAATCTTTTATTTAAAACAGCATTTTTCATTTTAAAAATGTTGGTCCTTATATGCATGAAACAGACGTTTGAGGGAGTAGGGTTCACTGTGTCATATTCATATATATGGTGTTGAGATTGCTTTCACGTATCCCTTTGTTGCTGTAGAAGCAGGGCAAGATGTTGCACAATTTTTTCATAGTTAAGCCATTAAGAGACAATATCATCTTACCACTCAGTTTGCATTTTGCCCATATAAAAAAAGTCTGTACAGGAGTTGCTGCAATGACAAAATGCCAACATTGCACATACTGGTGTTTATACAGCAGTAAACTTGAAAAGAGAATAATAATAGCAACCATTGCTTCTTTCCGTTTTGTTTTTCCCTGAATGGCCTTATAAAATTTGAGTATTGTACCTTAAATGTCAGAAATGTTGATGCAGGTGTGCAGAGTGCAAGCTTCCCGGAGAGACTAGAGGTCTTGATTTGGTGAATTTGGATGCAGACATGGCATCAGATGATCGTTCTTTTAAGGAATTTAGAATGAAACAGGGATTCTACCGGTGGCAATAATGCAGCCTCATGGAGTGGCAACTTTCAACCTACATCTGGAGGGTTTGAGTTTTTGAGTTTTTGAGTCAAATACCCTGAACCTTGCTTCCCCTCTAACCTAAAGTTACGAGCTAATGCATTGTTGTAAGTTGCTTTTTTATTTTTTATGTATTTTTATTTTCTATAATAGTTTTGGATCAGAATATTAGTGGTCATGTCCATGGAAGGACACAAATTAAGACTTGGCTTATTGGGTGTTCTTATCATCTATAGCTTCATTGATTTTGAAATTTAAAGAGATTAATTATCTAGGCCATATATCCCTCAAACAGAAATAAATTACTCCAGGCAGATACAATATTCATTACAGTAATTGCTGGAAGATTCTGTTTCCTTATTGCTATCCAGTGCCTTGTGTTTTGGGTATCTAAAGTTATGGCCTGATAGACTTGTATTTAATTATTTTCCCAGCATAAACTGTAAATACTAAACCCTAAACTCAGAATGTTTAACTCTTAAAAGCACTAAATAGGTTGGATATAAAAACAATGAGACAAGCACCCAAAACATAAACATAGGATCCTATATCTTTCTATTTTAGGGATCAAATTAGGGGTTATTGACTGGGGTATGTTATTTTGTTTATTTAATAATTTTAAGCAAACAATACCTCCTTGTCCATTTATGCAAAGAAGGGACTAATAAAGGGTAAACAGGCAGGGGATATTCAAATTATAGCTTTGCCTGTATTCGTAATTGAAATACACTCCCCCACTAATAATTAGTTAAAACTCAATTAGAAGAGCTAACTGGATGTTTCTTGTATAGTCTTCATCTAGATATAATCTTCTACAAGTTATAAACATTGACATAGAGAAACTTAGAGATGGTTGCAGGTCCCTTGGAGTTTTGACCCTTATTATCCAGATCCTCAGATTATATTGGTGTAAAATCTGACGTACTGGTACAAGTATGATATGGTACTTGGTGTAGTGGTATGAATTTAGCCCGTGGTGAAAAAATAAAGATTGGTGTAATTTTTTAAATGGAACCGAGAAGCCATCTGTATTTCTTCTATGGAAGCGATAGCGGAAATGTGTAGAACTGATAGAGGGAAGGATGCAGAATCTTAGGAGAGAGTATCTTACATTGATAATAGAATAGTGAGGATAGCATGGGCAAGTCTTATTTGGCGATCCCTATTGCGAAAATCTTATTTGTCTGCAGCTGGGTGCATTTATGGAGGATGATGAGAGGCCTGGGTTGGGATGGGAGTGCGAAATTACCAGTTAAGTTGGTGAAAGCAGTGGAAAGGACTTGACGAGAAGAAGAGGAGAAGAGAGAGAACCAGTACAAGGCCGGTTTTGTTATGTTATTATTCAAGTTTGTAAATTGAGTGACACTTGGGCCAACTTTAAAAGAGAATTTTTAATGTACAAATGTTAACAAATTTTAATCACAAATATCTGCTTGAAAACACTGTTCCAAGTATTAACTTACTTCATATCGATAGTGAATTTTCTCTAGCTGGCTTGGTCCCCCAGTTTTTCCCTTGATGGGTTTTCTGGGTTAACAAATCTTACAAAGTTGGCACATCCAAAAATATTTACTTTGAGTTGAGCTGCTAAATTGGTATTCACACTAGATTTGATCAGTATTTCTTGATATTTTCATAATGTTTCTTAACTTCAGTTCTTTGTGGAAACAAAGAAATGACTGACTATCACCGCAAGTTGACATTCTCTCTATAGGAATGTTATATTATGACTCATTAGTTGTTACTTCAATTAGTCAGGGTTATTCTTTTCATTGAAAATGTTATAACTGCAGCTTTGGAAAAAGGTTATAGCTGTTATTTGAAATCTTCCTTTGATTTGGACTTATATTTTGGTGGTTCAAATTATGTAGGATAATTCCTGATTTTAGTCAGTTAGGTGGTATACATTTTCTTTTTCAATTAAGATTTTCCTATTGTAGCTAGATTTGTTTATTTATTTTGATAATAAGGTAGATTTCATTCCAATAGAAAGCGGTAACATGGGGCCTGTTTTGCGTGGCCTCTTTAAAATATTGTCGGAGAAAAACACAAGGGAAAAACCCCGGGTTAGGAAACAGTACCATACATGCCAAAGGAGTACAAATCAAAAAACAAATTACAAAGTATCAACTAGCAGAACATCCTGAAGGAAATCCGGATGCCTTAAAAATGTGCCCATTAGCAGCCCTCCCCGCATCCCTTAACCAATAGTGTTTTACAGTCTTCAATTAAGCATCCTAGGTGGGACAAATCAGCTGGTTGGCAGCAAAGAATAAGCCTTCTCTTACTGCCAGTAACTTGGCATGCAAGGAATTTGAGATACTATTGAGCACTACCAACTTGCAAGCAAGAAAAGAGCCTGCATGGTTTCGAGCCATAAACCCAATCCCACCAAGACGTGATGCAGCGTGAACAACCCCATCCGCATTGATTTTTACAGCCCCTGTGGCGGCTGCTGCCATTTAGCTTTGACCTATGAAATGTAGCACTTGGGAGCTTAAAGGAATTTTCTGTGTGCAGTTCACCCAAAAGCATCTTTGGGCTTTTGGGTTTTGATTTGTCTCTGGTGATGATCGATCTGTGAAGAGGAAGGTGGATGTATGGTGAGATGAAGGAAAGACTCTTTATGGTAGGAGAATGGGGATTTAAATGTAGAGCGAAATGGGGCCTGTTCGTACAATAACCACTCTCATTGTTTCCTCCATTAACATTGTTGTTGGTCTATATGTTCTTCGTTCTCAATACGCTTCTCTGTACATCTACTGCGATAGAGAGTCACATCCCAGTACGTCTCTTTCTTTCTTTCTACTTGTGATTTTATAAGCTTTGTTCAAATCTTGTTGCTTTGAATGGCCCACTAGCTTTTTGAGGTGTTTTTCTGATAACCCAGTTGCAAATGATGATGTTTCTCAATGTTGAATGCTTGTTTAATTGAGGAAATGTTCTGTTAATATATGGGTTCAGCTCTTGGGTACACTCCGGATCAGATTAGGAGAATGGAGGAATCAGTTTGGATTCGAAAAGCAGCTGAACCGGTTGAGCTCATTAGTTTGGTAAGATGCATTTTGAGTGTTTTGGTGGTACATCTGTTGGATTGAAGTGGTAGAGCGATTTGTTGTAACTTTTTTTAATTTAACGGAGGACTCTTTCTTATGCTCAAAAGGTAAAGGCAATAAAGAAGGAGCTTTGCAGAGAGGTAGTGGTTGAATTGCCACAGCCTTTGAAACTGAAGATAACCAATGAGATAGTTGAGAGGTTAAAAACCTTGAGGCCCAAAGCAAATGTTACTGAGGAGAGAGGTCAGTGCGCCTCAATTTGATTTCTTTAGCTTGTCTTCTTTTGTTTTCTGTATTTCAAGGCAATTTTTGTTTTGCACTAGAATAGTTAATCGTCATGCAATTGTGCATACCCCGTTTAAACCACAGAGCATCTTACAGTGACTGACAAATCTGTCCTTGAAATTGATAAGTTTATGAATTTATGTTTTCTTCTCTGTTGAGTTTTAGTGTATGATATCTGAAACTAAATTTCTCGACATTGATGAGGAACTCTGAAAGCTTAGGAAATATTGTATCATGCGGCTTTAGTGGGGTCAATATTGAGAGCATAGAGAGGTCAGTGTTGAGAGATTTATTATTATTGTTATTATTGTTCTGTTAGAGACTTATTCTAGAAGATCAAATTTTGCCTGGCGGGCCACCTCCACCTGAATGCCATGCGGAAGTTCATACAGATTATGATGGATCTCTAAATTAAGATAGAAGCCTTAGCTTTAGCTTTTCACCGGTTAGGGTGTGCTTGAATCAAGCTAAATGTGCCAAGCCTAATGAAAAGAGATGTAATTTATGGGTATACTGCCTGTTTGAAAGCGGTTGCCATTCTCCAGATATCTATGAGCATAGACTTGGACAGTGCTGGCTGAAATACGTAAGAATTAAACCTCTTTACTACGATTGACACATTCATTACTTTTTCCTTTAATCTGAGTTTCATCTAGATGAGTCTCAATTTTGTGGATCCAATCCGGTCTAATATTTCTTGCTTTCAATTATCAAAATGCAGGCAGAAACGCTGAAACTCAATTTTAAGGACAAGTATCCTGAATCATACAGAAACTCCCATCCATCTGCACCACTTCTTGTTCCTTGGGCCTGTGGCATTGTTGGTCCATGATAGGATTTCACCAGAAAAAAAAGGACAAACCCTTGTCATTGTAATGTGACCTACAAAGGCTACCAATGTTTCGAAAATATCACAAAACTCATGCAGATAGCTTCACTCGAATCTATAATCATGGTCTCCCTGGGTTTATATACTCTTGTTCCTTTCAAATTGTTAAGCTATGCCCCATGCTTGTTTGTTCACAAGTCATTTTTTATAATACGGATATTCATCGTATTGGTGCTGACGGTTCAAGGTGAAGAAGTCTTGGTCAGAGGCAAAGTGAGCTTTGTTGTTAGACGTAGAAACTTTCCCTGTGAATTATACCCCCGTCTTTTCTCCATGGTACAGATTTTCACTTTCTTGTTTCTCAAGTATCTTTTGATTTGTATCTTGGAGAAGTAAGATGAAGGTGCATGTAAAAAAATAAAATAAATTTCCAAATACTAAAAGCTCGAACAAAAATTATTTCTACCAATTGCCACAGTACAAAATTGAGGGGTTGCAAATCTGCTAAGAACTGACTAATATCTCGACTTGACCCAAAAAAACCCTAAGTAATACAAAATTAAAAAGAAATAAACAAGAACACCAGTAGAGCCAGTACTAGCTTCAGCTTCCCCATTGATAGTTTGGAGCTCGAGCCACCATTCACATCTAAGTGCAAGATTGGATGAGGAGAGTCTGAGTTGAAAGTTGGATGAGGGGGGATACTCTGCTCGTTCCTGAAGAAATTTGCTGGATCAACAGCAGTCTTCACCTTCACCAACCTATCAAAATTGTCATTGAAGTACTTCAAGCCATACACCTTCCCCTGTTCATAGCTTCTATTACCAAATTTATTGACACCAATGTCAAGGTCCCTGTAATTCAAGAAAGCACTCCTTGGGTTCTTGGACACTAATGGGGTCATGAACCTGAAAAGCCTCCTGGTGTCTGTGGTATAATTCTTCTCTGCTTCAGCCCCTGCTTCCCCCCAGCTCACTGAGTACTGGACTTTGAACAAGTTCCCGGCACGGTGTGGAAAAGGGGTGGCAGAGGCCGGAATCCGACTCATCATCCCACCATATGGATTGAAAACCAAACCTATTTTGCCTATTTCAATCATCTTCTTCCACACTAACTCCAACCTACTTTTGGAAATTGGGGTTTGAAGTTTTGAACATAATCAGACTTTCTTTTCAGGAAATTTGCATGATCAGGATTTCTGTCAAGCAACACATCAGGGGAGGTCCCATTATCATAGTTAGCCCACCAAAGCACAGACTCAATCCAGCTCATCTCCTTACAGTCATCCTTCTTCAAACCTAACTCAGGAAACTGCTTCCCCAACAATGACACAAGTTGGTCAGCATTGCCTAGAAACTCAGCCGTAATTGTGGCCTTAACAGTGTTGCTCCCTGGCTACAGTCACAGTCCTGAGGTTGAACATGTCAAGGACAATAAAGGTCTGATCAGACCAGTAAGAAAGGCCCTCATAATCGTGCCCGCCGCTTCGGATTCTCAGCTCTATGCCAAGCTGTTTGGCACAGACAACAGAAGCTTGAACATGAGATGAAGCTGAGGGTGTGACGATGAGGACTGGTTTTGGGGTTGACGTGGTGTTGAACCTTGAGTTTCTGATGTAGGCTCTTAGAACAGATGAGTATGAAGGGTTGTTTTCGGCATAGATTATGTTGGACAATTGGGTTGATGATGGGTTTGTGTTGGTGTTTAGGCATTGAAGAAAGTTGTCATATACAGAAGCTGAGGCTGCCCATGAAGCAGAAACATGAAAAACCAGGAGAAGAAGAAGCGAAAGCATCATCATCCTAGGCATTGCTTCCCTCATTATCTTTGTCAATTTGTTTATTTTGTATGTTGTAAGGTTTTGGTCCTCCTATATATATAAAGACCTGTTTGTTAAGGGAATTGTCAACTATAGAAATTTAAAATCATTCCTTGGCACAATGGGAAAGTTTTGTTTTCCTTTTTTCCCATCAACACGTTTTTTTAGTATGTCTAGTGTTGATAGGAAAACCAAAAAATATATTTTTGCTTATCTTCGGGTAAAAAAAGAAGAAAGGAAATTGGCCTCTCTTTTTTTTTTGTTAATACATTTTGTTTTTAGGATATGGTGGGAAGGAAATATAGAACAAAGGGGGGAGTTGGGTACCTTTAAAAATAACCAAAACGACACCGTGTGTAAAAAAATCCCCTCTCTCACCCATGCTCACCGTTTCATGACCCATGCCAAGCAAGCAGAGCCCTCTTCGTGAACACGAAGAGGAAACGAAAATCTGATGAGGACATCTTTTTCAAACCCATTAGAGAGATGGAAGAGGAAATTACTTAATTCCTTGTTTAAATCCTGCAAATTTGGAGCAGTAGATGATTCCTGCTTTTCTAACTTGTTTCCTAAATTTTCTTTACTTTCTGGATTTCTTATTTGATTACCTTTTCGATTTCTTTCCTAGAATAAGTTTAATTTTATTTTCACTCTAGGGTTAGATTGTTATAAATACATCCCCCCTCCTCCTCCTATGTAATAGAGATTGGAGATTTGAATTATTGAGTAAAGTTTATTTTGCAGAGATTGGAGAATTCTTGGTGTGAAGCCATTGCATCTTTATCCGTCTATTTTCTGTTGTTTCATTGTTTTCGCTACCACTAAACTACCTAAACCCTATCCCTACATCAAAATCCACAGCTTCAGCCACCCAAATACGAAACACAGAAATGGGTCCTTCTATAACAGATGTTCCAAAGTCTGTCCTTCAAGATGTTATAATAAAGCTGCCATCAAAGAGCATTATCATGTGCAAAAGCGTCTGCAAGACTTGGTATTCTCTGATTTCGGACCCTGCATTTGCTAAGCTGCATTTTGCACAAGCAGAGGCCTATCCTATGGTCCGGCCCGTGGATCGAAGAAGCGTGTCAAGAAACCTTTACTTGGTTGAGCCTGAAGATAGCTCTGCTTTTGATTTGAGTGACCATGATTGTAACCGGTCTCGTGTCCACATGAATCTTTCCAAATATAAACTCCCAGTGTGTCATCCTGAGGAGTTACTCAATTACCATAGGAATGGCATTGTGATGCCTAGTCATGAAACTGAAAGAAAGGTTTCCATGAAGATAACGCAAATTGATGACAACAACAACGAGGTGGATCTCGGTGACGGTTTCGCTTTCATGATGCAATATGATCACAACAACTACAACTTGGTGAATTCTTGTAACGGTTTGCTTTGCCTGTCTTATTTTTTTGGGAATCACCCTTCTGCTGTGTGCAATCCAATAACCGGCGAATTTATAAACCTTCCCCATGGTCCCAAACATGAGAAGGCAATGATTTTAATCGGTAGTGGATTAGGTTTCAGTCCGAGGACTAACGAATATAAGGTGATGAGAATTCTTATGGAACAGACACCTGATACCAATAAGGTGGCTGAGATACACACCCTGGGAACAGGTTCATGGAAATCTGTTGGCACTGCTTCCTGCTCAGACTCTGAGCTATCATTCCCCACTTGTGTGAAAGGAATGCTTTATTGGTTTTGCAATAAGTGGTCAGGTTGTAGTGTGATTTCATTTGACTTGGATACTGAAGAGTTCCAATCGGTTCCATCACTGCCTTTTCGGAAGGATGGTTGTGATGTGAGCATGGGAGATTTGGGAGGGAGTCTTTGTCTGTGTAAAGCTGAGAGTTTTGAAATCAATGTGTGGGTAATGAATGATTCTGGTCCACAAAAACTTTGGATGAAGAAGATTTCGATTCGTACTGGTTATTCTCGAAGGTGGCCAGGTGGCGTATACATACCCATGAAATACTTTGAGGATGATGGTCTGTTGATGTTCAATTCTCGTCTCAATGCCTTCTTTTACCATCACCCAGGAAACCACAGTCCATTCATTTATCTTAAGCTTCGAGAGATCAAATATTCATCTACTGAGGCAATTAGTCATGTTCCGAGCTTTATTTCGCTCAAGGATATTCTGGTGGGGAAGGATGTAGAAATACTGAATATCAATTCAAGGTAAGGATCGCTTTGCATTATTCTTTTACCTTCCGAGACTTAATAGGTTTTTCTTGTCATGTTTTCTAGGATGTCAAAATATAAGATTCTTGGTATCATGCTGTTGGGAGCTTGGTTTGCTTACCTCTTGTGTGGAGTTGCTTTACTCAATGTGTTCATGAAGTGTTTACCAATCTATTTGAACTGTCGTCTATGTTTTGATTCGGTCTTTGATGAACAGCATATTTGAATTTATTTTTCTCAGTTGGTTTCACTTGCTAGATATTTTGTTTTTAATGTCACAACTGTTGTTGATGCAGGTGTGCAGTGTTCAAGCTGCCCGGAGAGACCGAAGCCCTATCTCTGGTGGAAGAAAATGCCAGCTTCTGACAGTTGGGAAGAATGAAACAAGCACACAATGGTGGACGTGGATGGGATGCAGTCTAAGACTGAGCTAAAAGACCATTTCGTTACCCTAGTTAATATTTTTATACTTGGTGGCTGTGAAGTGTTTTGTTGATGTTACTTTAAATAGTTTTGGATTAGAGGTTAAACTACTTGTCATGTTTATGGAAGTACATTGCTAATTACAGGCTTTACTTATCATCATTGCGTTGGTTAATTTGGTGAGTGAAAGATTTAACTACATGTCTGCCCTGAACACAAAACTCAATTCGATTCTGTCATCCAGCAGCAATTACAAATAAGCAAAAGTAAATATCATAGTTTCTGTTGGCACACCAAAATCACCCTTTTGTCAGTTTGTAAATCAAATTTACATTCCCAAATGTACACTCTCATAAGGATAGACCTTTCTTCATCCAATCTTACTTTAAATATTTTTGGATTAGAAATCAATGAAGCCCAAGTTTAAGAACATAAAAAAAACACTTGCAGTAGCAGGGGAATAATAGAACAAGGGATTGAAAACAAGCAAAAATTTGGATACGAAATTGAAATTAACCAAATTCAAAATACCAAAACCATGTAACTTTTGGAAAATACTTGACTCCTTCCCTGGAAGTAGGAACTCCTACTTTCCTGCCAATCACACTTGCACACACAGACATAAGTTGGTTGAATGGTAATGTGATGGGTTCTCTGCATAATTTGTTTGCACAGTTATCAGTCGTATGCAGGAATCTCTCTATTAGACACACACTTGCACACACAGACATAAGTTGATGCTTCCGATAGTGTATCAGGCTTCCTATTCATTAGTTGGTTGGACTTTTTTTTTTTGGGTTGAGATATTTGGTCATATATCCATTCTTAGTACTAATAATATAGATAAACCCTACACTATTTAATTTATATTCATTCGTTTAAGTTGTGGGTATTAGGGGTGGGCATATAAACCGGAAAACCGAAAACCGAACCAAACCGGATGAAAAAAAACCGAAAAAAACCAGCTGACTAAAAAGTCAACAAAATCAAACCGGACCGGACCGAACTGATCCAAGCCAGTTCCGATTTCGGTTTTGTACGAGATAGAACCGAACCGGACCGGTCCAGGTATTTAATATATATTTTTCAATATATTATATATTATATATAATATAAAAAATATTATTTTAATAGGCCAGTTCTATTTTGTTAGAATAGAACTGGCCATATCTGATACAAGCCCACTTTAGTTTAGGAAAATTAGGTTTTCTTTTCCCGCAGTCTCTCTTTCGCTTCTCCTTATCGCCGCTGCCTGCTTCTCTTCTCCTTATCGCTCTCGCTTCTCTCTCAGACCGAGACGCAGCACCACACCGCCGCTCCTTGCCGCCGACACTCCTTGCCGCCGATTTGCAGTCTTGGAGCCCCTTGATTCTGCCACCTCTTGTGAGTATTTTTAAAAAAAATTTATTTAAGTTATGCTGTTGCTAAGAATTGAAGGGAATCAATTTCTGATGATAGACATTATAAGTTGTTTTGCTAGCTACCAATGTGTGTGTTCGATTCTTTTGGTAGCTTTCTTCTCCTGTTATAAAATTTTTTGTTCCCCACTGAAAGACTCTGAGTGTTTTTGTTTTTACTCGTAGTGCTAGCTCTATAGATGCATATGGTAGCTAAAAACGCTCAAAGTTCTCCAGTGCTAAAAAACAAGCATCATTTGTGCAGAAGGTTCCCTTTATTTTCATTGAACATTATCAGAGGTTGCTATTTTCAGCATGCATCAAAATTTTCAATATGTTTGTCTGGCCCTCATTAGTATGACTATTAAGTAGAGTTGTGATCACAACATTAGGCTTTCTTCCTTTTTATCTTTTGATTGGACAATTGTTTCGATTTTAAACTTGCATATGCTTTTTTATGCAGCTGTTCCCAGGCTCGGAAAGCATCCTTGGCTCAATTTTTGGAGAAGCGCAAGGAAAGGTGATTTTTTCATTGATCCCCTCAACTACAAATTTTTTAACTATTATGAATTGTTTACTGTCCATTGTAGTAAAAAATAACAGAAGTTAGAACTTATGGTTGTCAAAGTCTGCTGCCTTTTCTGTGGTTATGTGGTGAATAATAAAGGGTGATTAGTAGATGATGTATGGATTATACGCTGTGATTTTTCATCTATCGGTGAAATCAATATAATCAATAATGTTCAGAAGTTATTAATTAACTATTTGTTTAATAAGTATACATTTAGTTTCTTAATGTTGTAAGAAATAGTAAGTTTGAATCGCTTACGTTTCGTTGACCAAAAAGAATTGAAAAACTAGTATATTGATTAGTAGGGTTTTGAATTTTATGTTTAGAAACTATAGGAAGTTTGAATAATGTGGGACCATTTAGGGCTTCCAATGTCTGGAGTATCTTTGAAGTTTTTCAACTAAGATCTGGTTTGCCCTGTGGTTGATATAATGTTATGATATTATACTCTTATGTGAGTCGAGACAATGCTTTAATTAGTCATTGGCACCATCCACAGACCACCAACCCAATTTTTTTTAAATCTGAAACTTACCAATATCATCCCATTTAATTATGGCATTATGTATTTATTTTTGGCGTTTTATTCACAGTGATGAACAGAAAATCATTGTGATTCGTGAATAAACTATAATGTGAAAGCAAAGATATAGGATATGGGATTTACCAAAAAGATTAAAATATATAATGTGTAAGCAAATATATATTGTGTAGTGACCTTCCTGTGAGTTCATTTCTTTGGGAGTTAAAATTGAGGTGAAATTTGAGATTGGAGCATAGTTTTATTGTTGTTTCATTATGCTACGATAGTGGAGGTTTGATTGTTATAATTTACTTTGGCTTGTGTGTGATGGCAATGACATTTCTCTCCCATGCTGTTGCTGTGTAATTTTTTTCTTTTTTTTTTGCTGTCATGCTGTTTACTGTCATGCTGTTGCCTCAGGAACATATATTGTGATTGAGAGGAAGCAATGAGCAAAGGGCCTTCCTCACATATTGAGTATTGACATTGAAAAAAGGCAGGGGTATGCGTTAGAGACTTACTTTTGAGGAAGAGGTGCGCATTAGATAATATTGTTGCTATTTTCCTTTAAGTGAAATGTCTCTCTATCTATCTCTCTATCTATCTATCTATCTATCTATCTCTCTCTCTCTCTCTCTCTCTCTGTTGTATTGCTGCTGATTTTTGTATTGATAAATAATTAGGTGCTGATTTTTAAATATTAAAATAGGGATGGACCAATTTGAGCAGTTGCCTAGTAATAGTAATGAAGTATGCTCTTCTTCCGCATCCGCTTCCGCTTCCGTATCATCACCATCACCTACTATCCCAATAACCCAACCTCAAGCCCAAACACCTCCTCAACATAGTGGTCTTCCACCATTACCTCCTTTAGAGACTAGAAAGCCATCAACAGAAAAATCGGAGGTGTGGGATCACTTTGAGAAATATGATGATGTGGTTGAGACCGTGAAGAAGGATGGTAGCAAATCTTTGACAAGTAAAAAGAGAGCTAGGTGCAAGTATTGCCATATTAGTTATGCCACAGACCCCAATGTGAATGGGATGTCAAGTTTGAAGAAACATATTGAGTCTCTATGTAAGAAATTCGTTGGGAGTGTTGGAAAGGATAAAAGGCAAAAGACCTTGTCGTTTGACCAAGCACTTGGTGGTCTTTTAACAACCGGGCATACTAAAGAAGATTGGTTAAGGTCTTGTGTAGAAATGGTAGTGATGGATGAGTTGCCTTTTAGCGTGGTTGAAGGTAAAGGGTTTAAGAGATTTTGTGAATCATTGAACGCTCATTTCCAAGTGCCATCTCGTAGGACACTTGTAAGGCATTTTATGGTTATGTATGAAGAGATGAAACAAAAGTTGAAAGGAGAATTAGCATCACATAGAGTGTGTCTCACAACGGACACTTGGACAAGTGTTCAAAGCGTAAATTATATGGTGATCACGGCGCACTTTATAGATGGTGAATGGAATTTGCATAAGAGAATTTTGAACTTTTGTGTCATTGCTAACCACAAGGGAAATTCAATTGGTAAACTCCTTGAGACTTGTTTGCTTCATTGGGATTTGAAGAAGATACTCACAATCACCGCCGATAATGCTTCTTCAAACACGAAGGCAATAGATTACTTGAAGTCAAAGATGGGTCATTGGAAGAATGGTAGTCTTGTATTGGAAGGAAAGTTTATGCATATGAGGTGTTGTGCTCACAGTGTCAATTTGATTGTTCGAGATGGCTTGAAAAAACTAGAGAAAAGCATATTGGCAATAAGGAATGCGGTTAGGTATGTAAGATCATCTCCACAAAGGTTAGAGGAATTTAAAACATGTGTTTTGAAGGAGCAGATTGAATGCAAAGGGCTTGTAGTGTTGGATGTTCCAACTAGGTGGAATTCAACTTATTTGATGTTGGATGCCGCTTTGAAGTTTGAAAAAGCCTTTGTAAGAATGGGAGAAGATGATGATGCCCCATTTGCGTCTTGGTTTGGTGAAGATGAACCGGTTGGGGAAGATGAGGGGATGGTTGCATCTCATAGGCCTAAAAAGAGGGTAGGGCCACCAACTAAGGAAGATTGGAGCAATGCACTTACCTTTGTCAATTTTTTAAAGGTATTTTATGATATGACATTGAAGATGAGTGTTTCTTTGTCTCCGGCTTCTCACACCACCTTTCATAATTTGATTGCAATTGAGGGTGAAATTGGTGATTTGTTGTTTGGAGAGCAATTTACAAGTGAAACTCACACCTCCACGGTTTTGAAAGATATGGCATGTAGCATGAAGGTGAAATTTGAAAAGTATTGGGGTGATCTTGATAAAGTGAACCAACTTTTGATGGTAGCACTTGTTCTTGATCCTCGGTACAAGTTGGGGAATTTGGAGTTTGTATTAAATAGGAGGTTTGAAAACCCACAAGATGCTACTAAGAAGAAAAATGAAGTGAAAGAGCTTTTAATGAAGCTTCATGAGGAGTATGTTATCCCACCACCTCCTACTCAATGCACTAGTGCTAATGGTGATACTAGTTATACTAGTAGTATTACTATAACAAGTTCTAGCAAAAAAGGAGGTGGAAAGCACCTTTGGGAAATGGAAGAAGGTTGGATAAAAGAATCTCAAGCAAGTAACACCGTGATATTGGAGCATGAAGTTGATAGGTACTTAACCGACCCAATTGAAAAAATGGTTCCCAACTTCGATATTTTGAAGTGGTGGAAATTTAATGGGGTTAAATATCCGAGTTTGTCACTTATTGCAAAGGATGTGCTTGCTATTCCCGTATCAACAGTGGCTTCGGCATCATGCTTTAGTATGAGTGGTCGGGTGATTAATTCATTCCGTGCTTCTTTAACTCCTAGGATTGTGGAGGCCTTAATTTGTGCTCAAAATTGGTTAAGGTCCGATGACATCTCCGTTATACAATATGAGCCAACCATTCAAGAAATGGAGTTTTATGAATCCATTGAGTCAGGTATTTGTTTTTAGTTTTATGTGATTTAATGATGTATACTATAACTATATATATAGTTTGCATGTTTGCCTAATGTTTTAATGTGTTTATGTTTTTATTTGTAGATCTTACAATTTTACCGGCGCATACCAACTCAAGTCCTTCTACGTTCCAGTGATCATTTAATATGTGAAGCCTTCATTTGTGTTATGTTTTAATTTTTGGTTTATATTTCGAACTTCTAATTTGGTTTGTAATTTAATTATCGATTTTTACATTGGGTTGTATAATTTTTAAGATTGTATGGTTGGATTGGATGGCCATGTTTTGTATGTTTTGATTGGATAACCATGTTTTCTATGTTTGAATTGGATGGCCACATTTTGTATTTGGAAGTTCAAATGCATATGCTTGCCATGTAGAAATTATTTAAGTTGAGGCCAAATTTTTACAGGAATTTGAAACAGGGCAACACAAACAGATTTTTAACCCAAAAAAAAAAAAAAAAACCGGCCCAAACTGGAAAATCGAATTTCGGGCCAACCAGTTCGGGTTGGTCCGGTTTTTCCATTATTTTTACTAAAAATTCGAACCGGACTGAACTGGATGAACAGTGCCGATTTCAATTTTGGTTCGAGCTCTACACCAGACCGAACCGGACCGTGCCCACCACTAGTGGGTGTTGTTTGACGTTGAGTGCCGAAATTCCTTTAAGGAGGGTAGAATGTAATGACCTCAAAAATAATGTTTGTTTTTATTATTTTTGGTGGAGAATCTTATTAAGTTGTGTGACTATTGGTTGTTGTATGAATTTGGTTAGATGTGAAAATATTGGAATTAAGTGACTTAATCTCAAATTGGGACAAAATACACTTACAATTAAGTTTATGACTTTCAAAGGATGATCAGGAAATTGAAGTGAGAAAATTATGATTTTTGAATTGGAAAATCAGCTTGATCTCACGAATGCGTAGGCGCAAACGGTTCGTGAATCCGAGTTAAAACGAAGGAAGTTATGCTCGTTTGAAGTTTCAAGGACTTAATTGCAAACAGAGACTTTGTCTATAAATTTCAGATGGACACTGTTGAGGGTTCAGAAATTGCAATTGAACCCGGAGGTTTGAGAGCTCGTCGGAGATGCGATTTCCGGCGGCTGCTGCGGCGGTGTAAAGTGGAGGTGATTGACACCACCAACCCAGATAGAAAGCCTGCTATCTCGTGAGCATAACCCAAGAAGAATCGGAGTCATCGGAGGTCCTGTTAAGGCACAGTGACGCCGTGAATTGGTTCGTCAACAGTGAATTCAACAACTTCAATCGGCAGTTTGAGCCACTTACACTTCGAATTGGACCTTGAGGTAAGAATTAAAGTTGTTATACTCAGTATTACGAATATCTTGACGTAGGTCTTCACCGGCGATTCTAGGGTTGGTCTGCGCGGAATAGTACCCGAATCACCACCGGCGTTGGCGGCGCATGGTGTCGATTCTGAGTTAGGGGTTTAGAGACAGAATGTAGTCCTGGAGTTACTGAACATGATAGTATGTTTAAATTGTTGAGATTCCGTCATTTATTATAATCGACGATCGGAGCCTCACAAATTTAGACCATTGATCGGAGATGATCGGACCGTTGGATTGTATTCAATTTTATTTATGTTGTAGCTGGTGGTGTTAGGAGTTCTGTTGCGTAGATTCAGTTGCACCAAAATGGATTCACTGCATCCTCAACTTGTGATACTCGCAAGTGCACGAGCCGTTGGTAGTTTAGCATATGTAAGTGCGAGGTCGATTCCACAGGGATTGGTGATTGAATGATCCAACTCAGTTTTCCTACACAAAACAGAAATGGAAACAAGAGAAACAAAACAAGAAGAAAGAAAAGAACTAAGACAAGATGGTGAGGTTTTAGAATCCACCCTAATTGTTCTAATCATGTTATGGCAGCAAGTAAACAAATTGATTCACTCATGAAGATGCTCACAAATAAGTCCATGGTGTTTGGATCAAATTGTATTGAACATCACAAGGACCCCAAGCATGGTGTTTACATTAGGAGACCTAGAAACCAAATCACATGAGTTGCTAATGGATGGAATGAAGATGTTCCCCAAACCTTCCCAACAAGAGCAAAATGCATAAAACCTCAGGTGATCAATCAAAGGATGCAAAAACAGCTCCATGAAATTAGTGAAGAAGAATTCATGAATGAAATCAAACTTTATAAACTCAAACCATGATACAAGACTAGCAAGATGTTTATTAAAACTAATAAAAGAAAAACAAAGTAAAACAAATGAAATACAAGAAGAAAATAAAAGACAAAGGGAGGAGAAGAAGATAAGGACAGCATGCTAGAGATGGAAAAGATTCATCTCCATGGCTGCCAGGAGGCCAAAGCCTCCCAGCTGCTGCCTTCTCCCTTCTCTCCCTTTGTGACTCTCAACTTTCCCTCTCTTTGTGTACAATGGAAGTGTAAAATGATGGAATGAAATTCTGGCCCTCTAGAGACTCCCTATTTATAGGCACAAGGGTTAGGTGAATCAGATTATACAATTAAGTTCACCAACCACACCTATTTTACCTAACACACTTGCATTAGATAATCAGAAATGGTTGTTGCACTTCACCAACAAATCCCACCAGCAGCCATAGCTCATCAATATGTCAGCATGACCAAGCATCCATCCAGAAACCAATACCTCATGCCTAGCTCACCATGACCAAGCATCCATCAGCTCATCCTTATGTCAGCATGATGTGCAGCTTCAAGGGCTTACGAATTGGGCTTGGCTGAATCAAATGACAACTTTAAGATGTCCATTGTGAAGTTCAGAATGTCTCTGATCCAACCACACAAGTATTGGCCCAATCCAAGCTCGGATGAAGAAGATAAGGCCAAAATGAACTTCCACCTCAGTCTCCAGCTCTTGCACGTTTTTGCACCATTTGGCCTTAACATGCTCTCATTGCATGAATTATGCTCTCTTGCTCTATTGGCCTACAAAACACACAAAGAGAGGCAAATAACTTAGAAATCGAAGAAACTAAGCAAAAGAAGTAAGTAAATAGGGTACGTATATGTATGAAATTATGAGCTTAACACACCCCCAAACTTAGATTTTGCTAGTCCTCGAGCAAAACAAAAGAAAAACAAAGATAAAAACAAAATAAGAAGTTAACTAGACCACTTTCGTAGGTAACTCGATTGCATTGAGCGTATGCAACAAGCCTTTAAACCTCTAGGCATCCCTAGTAGGAGGAGTTGTGTCTCCTGAGGGTTTAACAATACAATACCCACAAACGTTTTACTGACTCTACAAAACAACATGGTTAGAAAACTTAATAGATTTGTTAGTCCTTAAGCAAAACAAAAACAAAGACGTTAACCTTCCAACCGGACAAAAATGTTAAACTTCATAGACATGGCTCAACAAGGAACAAAACAAGCACTAAGGAAGTTCTAAACATTATTCAAGTGCTACCACAATCTCACACGAATCATGCTCAAGGTGTGTGTGTGTGAAACAGCCATGAAGATACAACTCATGCTTCTCAAACAACGATATGAATTCCTGCAAGAATGAGCACAAGTTTGCCAAGCTAAACCAAAATCAGTAGGACTTTACTTTTGGATGTAATGGGGTTATGGTAATGGTTAGCCAAAGAATGGATATGAAAACACAAAGTCTAAGGAACAAAGTAGAGCATAATATGTAAACAAGATCATGGACATTTGAAATGTAAGGCACAGAAAATGAAAAGCTCACAACACCAGATTTTGCAATTGAATCACTTCACAATTTGATTTTTGACATTTACACACTTTGTATAATATTTGGCCCAATTTTGCGGCTCTTCACCCTAGATCACCTTGATTTCTCCTTATATCACCCTAGGGTCGTGACTACATTGGCCACACTTCTTTTCTCTTGATTTTTTTTTTTTAATAACTCATTTGTTGCCTTGAATGCATTACAATCTGAAATACAAACACGCTCTACAAGTCCCTTAGATGGTAGGATGTTTAATGGATGATAAGGTGATAGAAAGAAATGGCTAAGTGTTTGGTCACAAAGGGGTTTACAATGGAATATGTATTGTAGGGGTTGATGAAGGAAAAAGAAATAGGTTTAACAAAGATGGCCTAAATCATATCTTAGTTATAACTTAACATTCCAGTGAATCACACAAGCAAAAATACATACAATTGGGTAAGACATGCAAGAGTTGTATAATCATGGCTAAAGTGCATAGAAAGCTCAAGCATAATTATGTGAGACTTAGCTAGCAAAAGAATAAGATTCAGACCTAACTCAATTCTTATCAAATTCCTAAGAGCCATATTAGAAGTTAGACTCAAGATTTATCATTGGTGTGGGAAGGAAAACTGAAAATGACTCAAAGAGAAAGAAACAGAAAAGAAAAACGTGAGGTTTCAAATTGCTGTTTTGCTCAATTTCAACATCTAATCTGTTTTGACATGTAACTTTCAAACCACTTGGTCAAATTTAACGTGCTTTATGTCGTTGGATTCAACATGAAAAAATGAAGAACACAACGCGGACCAAACTTTCAAAACAGTAGCAGAAAATAAAGATTTGTAGCAATGAAGAAGCCTACGTTTTCAAACACAAACACAAAAACTAAAAAAAACTTTCCAGCACCCCCAAACTTAAATGATGCATTGCCCTGAATGTTTGAATCAAGTTTAGCATACAATGGACATGAAATCCAGGGTAAAGGAATGAGATGAAAAGAAATAAAAGAAAGAGAGTTTAGAACTTCCCCTTGAAGAAAATGAGAGGGAAATGCACATAGTATGGCAGCACATGTTCTTCTTTGAGTATTTGGGTCAGCTGCTCATCATGTTCTCCCACATCAAGGAAAAGAAAACCCTAACAAAAACAAAACAGAAAATGAGACACAACTAAGAATGAGTAGCAGTTATTATACAAATGAAAGAGATATGATTGGAATGCTCCCTTTGAAGTGATTCCTGGAGCGTGATTGGCCATAGCAGGCTGGAGGTCGACTTCTCTGCTCCTGCTCCATACTCCATGTTTCTATGGATGGGGTTGTCTCCTCTCTTTCCCTCTTTCTTATTGAGCTACTTCAGAAATGCTTAAAGAAAGACAAGGAAACTTGAAATAGATTTTTAGATTTGTTGGATTAGGAAACCATAACATAAATGAAAAGGATAAACTAAACTAAAACATCAAGATTAGGGATTCAACTTCACCACAAACATCTAATTCCATGCTTCAAAGTAACAAGCATCAAAGTAAATCAAACTAGCTTATGGAGTTCGTTCTTTCTCAAATATGATTATCCATTTGGTGTGTGGTTGTAATCAAGTATTCAGAACAAGCATTTAGCTATGGTGTTTAGTCTAAACACAAATTCCAAACCCATTAAGAACAAGAAGAACAATAAAGAACCAAGTAGAATTTAAACATGGTGTTTGTCTTCAATATCTACCCATCCATTCACTAATCAGTCCAAGAGTCATATGGTGTTTATGTAAACTTGAACAAGATATTTAATTAAGAGCAAGTGAATGAAACCATGAACCAGAAATAATCAACATGCTACTTGAACCCTTTGTTTGGTGTTGTGTAAGCTGGGACTCAAACCCAGTTCTCTTGCTTGTCAGGCAATTGTCCTTGTCCGTTGGACTACAAACACAACTTATCAATTATCCTCATTAACTTTAAAACATGAAACTGTCTAGTTATAAAAAAGATGAAAATAAATAAAAAGTAGGAAAACCAAATAGAATCAAGCAATGTTACCGATCCCGGCAACGGCGCCAAAAACTTGTTGCGTAGATTCAGTTGCACCAAAATGGATTCACTGCATCCTCAACTTGTGATACTCGCAAGTGCACGAGCCGTTGGTAGTTTAGCATATGTAAGTGCGAGGTCGATTCCACAGGGATTGGTGATTGAATGATCCAACTCAGTTTTCCTACACAAAACAGAAATGGAAACAAGAGAAACAAAACAAGAAGAAAGAAAAGAACTAAGACAAGATGGTGAGGTTTTAGAATCCACCCTAATTGTTCTAATCATGTTATGGCAGCAAGTAAACAAATTGATTCACTCATGAAGATGCTCACAAATAAGTCCATGGTGTTTGGATCAAATTGTATTGAACATCACAAGGACCCCAAGCATGGTGTTTACATTAGGAGACCTAGAAACCAAATCACATGAGTTGCTAATGGATGGAATGAAGATGTTCCCCAAACCTTCCCAACAAGAGCAAAATGCATAAAACCTCAGGTGATCAATCAAAGGATGCAAAAACAGCTCCATGAAATTAGTGAAGAAGAATTCATGAATGAAATCAAACTTTATAAACTCAAACCATGATACAAGACTAGCAAGATGTTTATTAAAACTAATAAAAGAAAAACAAAGTAAAACAAATGAAATACAAGAAGAAAATAAAAGACAAAGGGAGGAGAAGAAGATAAGGACAGCATGCTAGAGATGGAAAAGATTCATCTCCATGGCTGCCAGGAGGCCAAAGCCTCCCAGCTGCTGCCTTCTCCCTTCTCTCCCTTTGTGACTCTCAACTTTCCCTCTCTTTGTGTACAATGGAAGTGTAAAATGATGGAATGAAATTCTGGCCCTCTAGAGACTCCCTATTTATAGGCACAAGGGTTAGGTGAATCAGATTATACAATTAAGTTCACCAACCACACCTATTTTACCTAACACACTTGCATTAGATAATCAGAAATGGTTGTTGCACTTCACCAACAAATTCCACCAGCAGCCATAGCTCATCAATATGTCAGCATGACCAAGCATCCATCCAGAAACCAATACCTCATGCCTAGCTCACCATGACCAAGCATCCATCAGCTCATCCTTATGTCAGCATGATGTGCAGCTTCAAGGGCTTACGAATTGGGCTTGGCTGAATCAAATGACAACTTTAAGATGTCCATTGTGAAGTTCAGAATGTCTCTGATCCAACCACACAAGTATTGGCCCAATCCAAGCTCGGATGAAGAAGATAAGGCCAAAATGAACTTCCACCTCAGTCTCCAGCTCTTGCACGTTTTTGCACCATTTGGCCTTAACATGCTCTCATTGCATGAATTATGCTCTCTTGCTCTATTGGCCTACAAAACACACAAAGAGAGGCAAATAACTTAGAAATCGAAGAAACTAAGCAAAAGAAGTAAGTAAATAGGGTACGTATATGTATGAAATTATGAGCTTAACACACCCCCAAACTTAGATTTTGCTAGTCCTCGAGCAAAACAAAAGAAAAACAAAGATAAAAACAAAATAAGAAGTTAACTAGACCACTTTCGTAGGTAACTCGATTGCATTGAGCGTATGCAACAAGCCTTTAAACCTCTAGGCATCCCTAGTAGGAGGAGTTGTGTCTCCTGAGGGTTTAACAGAATTACAGATACCCACAAACGTTTTATTGACTCTACAAAACAACATGGTTAGAAAACTTAATAGATTTGTTAGTCCTTAAGCAAAACAAAAACAAAGACGTTAACCTTCCAACCGGACAAAAATGTTAAACTTCATAGACATGGCTCAACAAGGAACAAAACAAGCACTAAGGAAGTTCTAAACATTATTCAAGTGCTACCACAATCTCACACGAATCATGCTCAAGGTGTGTGTGTGTGAAACAGCCATGAAGATACAACTCATGCTTCTCAAACAACGATATGAATTCCTGCAAGAATGAGCACAAGTTTGCCAAGCTAAACCAAAATCAGTAGGACTTTACTTTTGGATGTAATGGGGTTATGGTAATGGTTAGCCAAAGAATGGATATGAAAACACAAAGTCTAAGGAACAAAGTAGAGCATAATATGTAAACAAGATCATGGACATTTGAAATGTAAGGCACAGAAAATGAAAAGCTCACAACACCAGATTTTGCAATTGAATCACTTCACAATTTGATTTTTGACATTTACACACTTTGTATAATATTTGGCCCAATTTTGCGGCTCTTCACCCTAGATCACCTTGATTTCTCCTTATATCACCCTAGGGTCGTGACTACATTGGCCACACTTCTTTTCTCTTGATTTTTTTTTTTTAATAACTCATTTGTTGCCTTGAATGCATTACAATCTGAAATACAAACACGCTCTACAAGTCCCTTAGATGGTAGGATGTTTAATGGATGATAAGGTGATAGAAAGAAATGGCTAAGTGTTTGGTCACAAAGGGGTTTACAATGGAATATGTATTGTAGGGGTTGATGAAGGAAAAAGAAATAGGTTTAACAAAGATGGCCTAAATCATATCTTAGTTATAACTTAACATTCCAGTGAATCACACAAGCAAAAATACATACAATTGGGTAAGACATGCAAGAGTTGTATAATCATGGCTAAAGTGCATAGAAAGCTCAAGCATAATTATGTGAGACTTAGCTAGCAAAAGAATAAGATTCAGACCTAACTCAATTCTTATCAAATTCCTAAGAGCCATATTAGAAGTTAGACTCAAGATTTATCATTGGTGTGGGAAGGAAAACTGAAAATGACTCAAAGAGAAAGAAACAGAAAAAGAAAAACGTGAGGTTTCAAATTGCTGTTTTGCTCAATTTCAACATCTAATCTGTTTTGACATGTAACTTTCAAACCACTTGGTCAAATTTAACGTGCTTTATGTCGTTGGATTCAACATGAAAAAATGAAGAACACAACGCGGACCAAACTTTCAAAACAGTAGCAGAAAATAAAGATTTGTAGCAATGAAGAAGCCTACGTTTTCAAACACAAACACAAAAACTAAAAAAAACTTTCCAGCACCCCCAAACTTAAATGATGCATTGCCCTGAATGTTTGAATCAAGTTTAGCATACAATGGACATGAAATCCAGGGTAAAGGAATGAGATGAAAAGAAATAAAAGAAAGAGAGTTTAGAACTTCCCCTTGAAGAAAATGAGAGGGAAATGCACATAGTATGGCAGCACATGTTCTTCTTTGAGTATTTGGGTCAGCTGCTCATCATGTTCTCCCACATCAAGGAAAAGAAAACCCTAACAAAAACAAAACAGAAAATGAGACACAACTAAGAATGAGTAGCAGTTATTATACAAATGAAAGAGATATGATTGGAATGCTCCCTTTGAAGTGATTCCTGGAGCGTGATTGGCCATAGCAGCTGGAGGTCGACTTCTCTGCCTGCTCCATACTCCATGTTTCTATGGATGGGGTTGTCTCCTCTCTTTCCCTCTTTCTTATTGAGCTACTTCAGAAATGCTTAAAGAAAGACAAGGAAACTTGAAATAGATTTTTAGATTTGTTGGATTAGGAAACCATAACATAAATGAAAAGGATAAACTAAACTAAAACATCAAGATTAGGGATTCAACTTCACCACAAACATCTAATTCCATGCTTCAAAGTAACAAGCATCAAAGTAAATCAAACTAGCTTATGGAGTTCGTTCTTTCTCAAATATGATTATCCATTTGGTGTGTGGTTGTAATCAAGTATTCAGAACAAGCATTTAGCTATGGTGTTTAGTCTAAACACAAATTCCAAACCCATTAAGAACAAGAAGAACAATAAAGAACCAAGTAGAATTTAAACATGGTGTTTGTCTTCAATATCTACCCATCCATTCACTAATCAGTCCAAGAGTCATATGGTGTTTATGTAAACTTGAACAAGATATTTAATTAAGAGCAAGTGAATGAAACCATGAACCAGAAATAATCAACATGCTACTTGAACCCTTTGTTTGGTGTTGTGTAAGCTTGGGACTCAAACCCAGTTCTCTTGCTTGTCAGGCAATTGTCCTTGTCCGTTGGACTACAAACACAACTTATCAATTATCCTCATTAACTTTAAAACATGAAACTGTCTAGTTATAAAAAAGATGAAAATAAATAAAAAGTAGGAAAACCAAATAGAATCAAGCAATGTTACCGATCCCCGGCAACGGCGCCAAAAACTTGTTGCGTAGATTCAGTTGCACCAAAATGGATTCACTGCATCCTCAACTTGTGATACTCGCAAGTGCACGAGCCGTTGGTAGTTTAGCATATGTAAGTGCGAGGTCGATTCCACAGGGATTGGTGATTGAATGATCCAACTCAGTTTTCCTACACAAAACAGAAATGGAAACAAGAGAAACAAAACAAGAAGAAAGAAAAGAACTAAGACAAGATGGTGAGGTTTTAGAATCCACCCTAATTGTTCTAATCATGTTATGGCAGCAAGTAAACAAATTGATTCACTCATGAAGATGCTCACAAATAAGTCCATGGTGTTTGGATCAAATTGTATTGAACATCACAAGGACCCCAAGCATGGTGTTTACATTAGGAGACCTAGAAACCAAATCACATGAGTTGCTAATGGATGGAATGAAGATGTTCCCCAAACCTTCCCAACAAGAGCAAAATGCATAAAACCTCAGGTGATCAATCAAATGATGCAAAAACAGCTCCATGAAATTAGTGAAGAAGAATTCATGAATGAAATCAAACTTTATAAACTCAAACCATGATACAAGACTAGCAAGATGTTTATTAAAACTAATAAAAGAAAAACAAAGTAAAACAAATGAAATACAAGAAGAAAATAAAAGACAAAGGGAGGAGAAGAAGATAAGGACAGCATGCTAGAGATGGAAAAGATTCATCTCCATGGCTGCCAGGAGGCCAAAGCCTCCCAGCTGCCTGCTGCCTTCTCCCTTCTCTCCCTTTGTGACTCTCAACTTTCCCTCTCTTTGTGTACAATGGAAGTGTAAAATGATGGAATGAAATTCTGGCCCTCTAGAGACTCCCTATTTATAGGCACAAGGGTTAGGTGAATCAGATTATACAATTAAGTTCACCAACCACACCTATTTTACCTAACACACTTGCATTAGATAATCAGAAATGGTTGTTGCACTTCACCAACAAATTCCACCAGCAGCCATAGCTCATCAATATGTCAGCATGACCAAGCATCCATCCAGAAACCAATACCTCATGCCTAGCTCACCATGACCAAGCATCCATCAGCTCATCCTTATGTCAGGCATGATGTGCAGCTTCAAGGGCTTACGAATTGGGCTTGGCTGAATCAAATGACAACTTTAAGATGTCCATTGTGAAGTTCAGAATGTCTCTGATCCAACCACACAAGTATTGGCCCAATCCAAGCTCGGATGAAGAAGATAAGGCCAAAATGAACTTCCACCTCAGTCTCCAGCTCTTGCACGTTTTTGCACCATTTGGCCTTAACATGCTCTCATTGCATGAATTATGCTCTCTTGCTCTATTGGCCTACAAAACACACAAAGAGAGGCAAATAACTTAGAAAATCGAAGAAACTAAGCAAAAGAAGTAAGTAAATAGGGTACGTATATGTATGAAATTATGAGCTTCGAAGAGTCTGTAGGTCCAGACAAGGATTGATGATCGGACATCCCGATCTTAAGTTATTATGTTTCGAAGTTAAGGCGAGCGATCGCCATTCAATCGTGCGATATAGAATTATCCGACCGTTGGATTGGGCCCAAATTGTTGCAGGGTGATGTCAGGACTATTTAGAGTCCATTGGTGTGATCGGATTTGGAATCCCAGGTTGTGGGCCCAAGGCGGATTTTTTGGGTGTCGGTTAGACATGTGGGACCCACAGGACCCAAATAGTGACCTTTTGGACAATGGGTGTCATTGGTCATGATTCGACGTCGACAGCACGTACGTCACAGTTTTGGAGTTGGTGGGATGAGATTTGATCGCTTTGGATCCCTGGTTGGTCCAAAGGGCAATTTCGTCACTAGATGTGAAATCTCGGATTTTGGAGTCTTGTACTAAAATGAGTTATGTACTTTTCTTAGGTACTGTTGGAGTTTGAGTAGCTCGTTGAGGTTTGTGATTGAGGATTCGTTAAGTTGTTGAAGATGTAGCTTGGACGAGAGGTGAGTAAAACCATTGTAATCGTGAGTAAAATCACAAATTATTATATTTATTATAATGTGACCTTGGATAATGTTAATGGCTATAATTAACATGTTGGTTGTGATTTTATAAAATATTTTAATTGATTTAAAACACATGAACTTGTTCATCAACGGTTCATGAAGTAAGTAAAACCTATTTTGTTTTGAATTAATTCTTTTTATTGGAGATTTTGGTGTTTAACCATATAACATATGTTGTGGATGTACGGTGGAAATTCATTCGTGAATAACCACATAAATATATTGTCACGCCCCGAATTTTCAACAACAAAATTCTGCGAGTTTAAACAGAACAACCAACAATCCGGGACGTGAAGTTCGGAACCTTCAACAAAAAGTACCTAGAAATTTAAACTTTTCTTTCTTGATACGACACCACTGTTCCGGAACCACAATTTCAATAATGACTCAACTCTTCTAAGTCAAATATTACATTACAAACTTACATAATAAAATGAACAATCATTAAATTACAAAATTTGCTCATCAGAACTCATTTCACATCGTCGAATAGTGCATCGGGTTCACCAGAACAACCCGATAAGCTTTCTAAAGCTTGTATGAGCAAACCACGTCCAGAGTATAATATGTCAATTACACATAATATACAAACACATGCACTTTCATTAGCATACACAATCCTTGTATAACCAAGGTAATCATAATCATCAATATCATCACAATCACAATTCTTTTATTTTATTTAAAGAACTTTTCGATCACCACCGTTCCGAACCATAATTTCAATAATGACTCAACTCTTATGAGTCAAATATTACATTACAAACTTACATAATAAAATGAACAATCATTAAATTACAAAATTTGCACATCAGAACTCATTTCACACAGCGAAAGTCTAAACTCACCAACACTCTCACATCACACTTTGCACTATGCAGAGCACCAACAAGCCTCTTGCTCCTCACCTTAATTCTCTTGTTCACGGTCTCTACCACTTGCAGGATTTTCCCCTACACCGTCGAATAGTGCACCGGGTTCACCCAGAACAACCCAATAAGCTTTCTAAAGCTTGTATGAGTAAACCACGTCCAGAGTATAATATGTCAATTACACATAATATACAAACACATGCACTTTCATTAGCATACACAATCCTTGTATAACCAAGGTAATCATAATCATCAATATCATTACAATCACAATTCTTTTATTTTATTTAAAGAACTTTTCGATCACCACTTGTGACCACACCAAAACTCTTTTATTTCAAAGTAGTTTTAACACGTCATTTATTTGACGGATAGAAGAGAGAATACTATGAACTCCTAATCTATAACACTACAAAACTCCAAAGTAGTGTTCACTCATGATTACACTCCAGTCATGAGTACTAGATGGCGCCGAGACTAGAGCTCTAACTGTTCTTGGGTCTTGCTCCCTAGGGTAATTTATCCCTCATTATTTGCCACGAGAATGCCCACCTGACAAACTCAGAAGGGATTCAAGGTATTCTCACCTAAATCCACCAACACCAAAACAATATAAAATGTCATTTCACATTAAACATTGTTTTATCACCAAATACACCAATCACAACAATACATATTTATTATATATATGTCACGCCCCGAATTTTCAACAACAAAATTCTGCGAGTTAACAGTTCTAAGAAGGGTTAGAGGAATGGGTCCTCTGTTGTGCCTGTGGTTGTACGTTAATTTCAAACTTGGTTATTTTGAGATAATAATCAAGTATGGAATTAACTGTTCGTTTGTCTTTTTCCATGAGGGGGATGGATCAAGGCAGAGGCCAAGGCAGAGCCGGTGGTAGAGGCGAAGAGCAAGGAGCTGTAGAGACTACTTTTGAAATTCATGAGGAGTCTGAGGAGGAGATTGGAAGATAAGCTCCTGCGGTGCGCAAAATATGCGCAATGTACCAATGGATGATCGTACAGCTGATCTATTCGCAGAGTTCTTGCAGGCACGGGGGCATGGTGTTCCTCCACCACCACCAGTGCTACCCACAGACCCCTTTAGAATGTCCCTATTGGTTCATGACCTCAAGAAACTGGGAGTTAAACCCTTTGAGGGTGAAGTGGATCACATGAAGGCGGATAGGTGAATACGGAATCTTGAGAACTACTTCAAGATTTTGCGTATGACTGGCGTTGAGAAGACGAGTGCAGCTTCTTTTTACTTACAGGATGAGGCACGAGTGTGGTGGGATACGGTGGTAAAATCACAGAATGTGGACCATATGGATTGGGAAGAGTTTTTGGCACTCTTTTACAAGAAGTACTTTCCTGAGACTGTGAAGGAGGAATTACAAATGGAGTTCATAAACTTGACACAAGGAACCATGACTGTGAGGGAGTATGAGGCACGGTTTGCTGACCCCTGAGTGAGTTGCAACAAACCCAGAAGTTTCAAAGGGGTTTGAATGCTTATGTGAAAAAGATGGTAACTCCTGAATTGCTTGGTGTGCCTTTAACTGTTGAGTCACCTTTGGGTAATTCTGTGAAGCTAATTTTTGTATGTGAGTCTTGCCCATTGTTGATTGGTAATAAGGAGTTCCTTGCCAATTTAATTTTTCTGGATAATAACTCGTATGATATGATACTTGGTGTGGACTGGTTACGGTGTAATCATGCTGTAATTGATTGTCATGGAATGTTAGTGTCGTTTCATACTCTTGGACAAGCGGTGGTTCGGCATAGGTGCATTAAAATTGATGCAACTATGAAGTTTGGGTTTCTAACTCTTGTGGAAAGAGTAGAACGAATTCTAGCATTGGAAGATGTTCCTAAAGTATCTTTGTATCAGGATGTTTTCCAAGATATTGCGGTTTTACCTCCAAGGAGGGTAGTGGAGTTTATTATTGAATTGGTTTCGGGAATGTCACCAATATCAAAGTCTCCATATAGAATGGCACCTACCGAGTTGAAAGAACTCAAGATTCAAATTGATGGTTTACTGGCACAAGGGTTCATTAGACCAAGTACGTCACCTTGGGGTGCACCTGTCCTATTTGTGATGAAAAATGATCACACACTGAGATTATATGTGGATTACAGGATGTTAAACAAGGTAACGATAAAAAATAAGTATCCGTTGCCAAGGATTGAAGATTTGTTTGATCAGTTGAAGGGGGGCAACTGTGTTCTCAAGGATTTATTTGAGGTCAGGATATCACCAAGTTAGGGTGAGGGAGGAAGATATTCCTAAAACAACATTTTGAACCAAGTATGGACATTATGAGTTTGTTGTCATGCCTTTTGGGTTGACTAATGCACCTACTGTGTTTATGGATTTGATGAACAGGATATTCAGTCCTTACTTGGATGATTTTGTTGTGGTGTTTGTGGATGATATCTTGATCTACTCAAAGAATGATGAAGATCATGATAGACATCTTGAGATCGTTTTGGAAACACTAAGAAGGAATCAATTGTATGCCAAGTATGAAAAGTGTGATTTTTGGCAGGATAAAGTAAAATTCCTCGGACATGTGGTTTCTAAGGATGGGGTATTCGTGGATCCTTCTAAAGTGGAAGCAGTTATGGAATGGAAACACCCTACTCCTGTGACTGAGATTCGGAGTTTCTTGGGTTTGGCTGGTTATTATCGAAGGTTTATTGAGGGTTTCTCAAGTATTGCTGCACCTTTAACCAAGTTGACAAGGAAAGATGCGTCGTTAATTTGGAATGAGGATTGTGAGAAAGCCTTTAATGAACTAAAGAAGAAATTAACTACTTCTCCGGTATTGACAATTCCCTCAGGAGGAGGAGGAGGATTGGTGATTTATAGTGATGCATCAATCACCTCCAAACGGTTCATGAATCCGAGTTGAAACGAAGAAGTTATGCTCGTTTGAAGTTTCAATGACTTAATTGCAAACAGAGACTTTGCCTATAAATTTCAGATGGACACTTTTAAGGGTTCAAAAATTGCAATTGAAACCGGAGGTTTGAGAGCTGGTCAAAGAGGCGATTTCCGGCGGCTTCTGTGGCGGTGTACGGTGGAGGTGATCGACACCACCAACCCAGATAGAAAGCCTGCTATGTTGTGAGCATAACCCAAGAAGAATCAGAGTCATCGGAGGTGCAGTGAAGGCACAGCGACCCCGTGAAGTTAGTTCGTCAATAGTGAATTCAACAACTTCAACCGGCAGTTTGAGCCACTTACATTTCGAATTGGACCTTGAGGTAAGAATTAAACTTGTTCTACTCAGTATGATGAACCTTTTGGCGTAGATCTTGACTGGCGATTCTAGGGTTGGTCTGTCATCGGAATAGTATCCGAACCACCACACGATCATGGCGGCGCAGGGTGGGGATTTTGAGTTAGGAATTTAGAGACAGAATGTAGTCCTGGAGTTACTGAACATGATAGTATGTTTAAATTGTTGAGATTCTGTCGTTTAATCGACGATTCGGAGCTTCACAAATCTGGACCATTGATCAGAGATGATCGGACCGTTGGATTGTGTTCCATTTTAATCATGTTGTAGCTTGTGTTCACTGTTGACGAACCAAATTCAAGGCGTCACTGTGCCTTCACAGGACCTCCGATGACTCCGATTCTTCTTGGGTTATGCTCACAACATAGCAGGCTTTCTATCTGGGTTGGTGGTGTCGATCACCTCCACTGTACACCACCGCAGCAACCGCGGAAATCGCCTCTCCGACGAGCTCTCAAACCTCTGGGTTCAATTGCAATTTTTGAACCCTCAATAGTGTCCATATGAAATTTATAGGCAAACTCTCTATTTGTAATTAAGTCATTGAAACTTCAAACGAGCATAACTTCTTCGTTTCAACTCGGATTCATGAACCGTTTGGAGGTGATTGATGCATCACTATAAATCATCAATCCTCCTCCTCCTCCTAGGGAATTGTCAATACCGGAGAAGTAGTTAATTTCTTCTTTAGTTCATTAAAGGCTTTCTCACAATCCTCATTCCAAATTAACGACGCATCTTTCCTTGTCAACTTGGTGAAAGGTGCAGCAATACTTGAGAAACCCTCAATAAACCTTCGATAATAACCAGCCAAACCCAAGAAACTGCGAATCTCAGTCACAGGAGTAAGGTGTTTCCATTCCATAACTGCTTCCACTTTAGTAGGATCCACGGATACCCCATCCTTCGAAACCACATGTCCAGGAATTTTACTTTATCCTGCCAAAAATCACACTTTTCATACTTGGCATACAGCTGATTCCTTCTTAGTGTTTCCAAAACGATCTCAAGATGTCTATCATGATCTTCATCATTCTTTGAGTAGATCAAGATATCATCCACAAATACCACAACAAAATCATCCAAGTAAGGACTGAATATCCTGTTCATCAAATCCATAAACACAGGCAGGTGCATTAGTCAACCCAAAAGGCATGACAACAAACTCATAATGTCCATACCGTTTCGAAATGCTGTTTTAGGAATATCTTCCTCCCTCACCCTAATTTGGTGATATCCTAACCTCAAATCAATCTTTAGGAACATAGTTGCCTCCTTCAATTGATAAACAAATCTTCAATCCTTGGCAACAGATACTTATTTTTTATCGTTACCTTGTTTAACATCCTATAATCCACACATAATATCAGTGTGTGATCCTTTTTCATCACAAATAGGACAGGTGCACCCCAAGGTGACGTACTTGGTCTAATGAACCCTTGTGCCAGTAAACCATCAATTTGAATCTTGAGTTCTTTCAACTCGGTAGGTGCCATTCTATATGGAGCCTTTGATATTGGTGACGTTCCCGGAACCAATTCAATAATAAACTCCACTACCCTCCTTGGAGGTAAACCCGCAATATCTTGGAAAACATCTTGATAGAAAGATACTTTAGGAACATCTTCCAATGCTAGAACTCGTTCTATTCTTTCCACAAGAGTTAGGAACCCAAACTTCATAGTTGCATCAATTTTAATGCACCTATGCCGAACCACCGCTTGTCCAGAGAGTATGAAACGACACTAACATTCCATGACAATCAATTACAGCATGATTACACCGTAACCAGTCCACACCAAGTATCATATCATACGAGTTATTATCCAGAACAATTAAATCGGCAAGGAACTCCTTATTTCCAATCAACAATGGGCAAGACTCACATACAAAAATTAGCTTCACAGAATTACCCAAAGGTGACTCAACAGTTAAAGGCACACCAAGCAATTCAGGAGTTAATCCCAACGCATTCACAACAGATCGAAGAGATAAAAGAATGTGATGCACCAATATCAAACAAAACTCTCACAAGACTATGAAAGAGAGTTATTGTACCTTCCACACCAGTGTTCCTCTGCCTTTGACCCACGGCAAAGACTCTAGCATTTCCTTGTTTTCGTTGTTGTCCCGGTTTGTTTTCACTCTTGCAGTTCTTAGCAATATGTCCTGGCTGACCAAAAGTATAGCACATATGTACCTTAGGTTTGGTACAGTTGGTTGACAGATGGCCCACTCATTGCAGTTATAACATCTAATAGGCCCAGCTTGCTTAGCATGTGCATCATTTTTAGTTCGAGTTCAGACCCCGTTCTCTGCTTCTTACCAACACCTCCCTGATTCCAGTGGTGCTACTTTGTGCTGGCGTCTTTCCTTTCCCTTTAACGTCTCTCTTGACGTCCAAACTCTTCTTAAACTCATTATTATTTGCTTCAATAGACGTTTAGCACTCCACCGCATCCACCAATTTAGTATGACGAAAACCAGTCACCATCTTTTTCACATAAGCATTCAAACCCCTTTGAAACTGCTGGGTTTGTTGCAACTCACTCACAGTCATGGTTCCTTGTGTCAAGTTTATGAACTCCATTTGTAATTCCTCCTTCACAGGATTAAGGAAAGTACTTCTTGTAAAAGAGTGCCAAAAACTCTTCCCAATCCATCTGGTCCACATTCTGTGATCTTACCACCGTATCCCACCACACTTGTGCCTCATCCTGTAAGTAAAAAGAAGCTGCACTCGTCTTCTCAACACCAGTCATACGCAAAATCTTGAAGTAGTTCTCAAGATTCCGTATCCACTTATCCGCCTTCATGTGATCCACTTTACCCTCAAAGGGTTTAACTCCCAGTTTCTTGAGGTCATGAACCAATAGGGACATTCTAAAGGGGTCTGTGGGTGGCACTGGTGGTGGTGGAGGAACACCATGCCCCCGTGCCTGCAAGAACTCTGCGAATAGATGAGCTGTACGATCATCGATTGGTACATTGCGCATATTTTGCGCACCGCAGGAGCTTCTCTTCCAATCTCCTCCTCAGACTCCTCATGAATTTCAAAAGTAGTCTCTACAACTCCTTGCTCTTTACCCCTACCACCAGCTCTGCCTTGGCCTCTGCCTTGATCCATCCCCCTCCTGGAAAAGACAAACGAACTGTTTATTCCATACTTGAGTATTATCTCAAAATAACCAAGTTTGAAATTAACGTACAACCACAGCCACAATAGAGGACCCATTCCTCTAACCCTTCTTAGAACTGTTAACTCGCAGAATTTTGTTGTTGAAAATTCGGGGCGTGACATATATATAATAAATATGTATTGTTGTGATTGGTGTATTTGGTGATAAAACAATGTTTAATGTGAAATGACATTTTATATTGTTTTAGTGTTGGTGTTTTGGTGTTGGTGGATTTAGGTGAGACTACCTTGAATCCCTTCTGAGTTTGTCAGGTGGGCATTCTCGTGGCAAATAATGAGGGATAAATTACCCTAGGGAGCAAAACCCAAGAACAGTTAGAGCTCTAGTCTTGGCGTCATCTAGTACTCATGACTGGAGTGTAATCATGAGTGAACACTACTTTGGAGTTTTGTAGTGTTATAGATTAGAGGTTCTGTGAAAACCCTATTTTTATATTTCAGGAATTTAAATATTTTGTTACATATTTAGTTTATAACTTATATATATTGTCTTGTGTACTAATAAATATTTTTATTTTATTTTATTACATATACTACTCTATTATATACATATCTCTCTCTTCCTAGCTTATAATTATAATTATTTTAACTTGAAAACGTGGCATCAATCTTTATAATGAAATGGATACATTCTACATGTGAGAATTAATATGAGTTGGAGTTAGCTGGATGAGGTGTTAGAATTTATCTTTTGATTGTGGCTTTAAATGGATGTTGGCGTCAATTTCATATTGAGCTCGAGCACATGCATCTATCATTTATCTCTTAGGGTTGATGTGTCAAATTTCTAGTTACTTTATCTACTTTTGGGATAGGATTGATATTACTTTATATTATATAAGATGTTTTCCATGCATATCTCCTTTAGCCGCCAAACAATTATCCAATAGGATCTTTGTTGTTGCTGACTTATGCTAGTATAAATAGGACTTTTCATATTTGAAAACAAGAGTAAGAAATAGGGAAGAAATGAGAGAGAGAGAGAGAGAGAGAGAGAGAGAGAGTGAGTTAAGTGAAGAAAGTCTTGGAAGAGATATAGGGCTTAGCTTGTATTTTCTTAACTTGGAGCATTGCTTTGGAATCGAGGTAGGGATTTCTTGGAGGGCCTTTACAGGGATTGATCTAATTAAATTTCGTGAGCACTATATTATGCATGATATTATTATTTGAGAGGCATAACTATATCATGTTATGAAAATTAATTGGAGATGTTGGTTGGAGAAAATAATGACGGAAAAGAGGGTAATGGAAATAGTCTTTCGTGTAGTTGAGTCTAACTCTTGGCAGGTACCAGGTCTAAGGGATCCCACAGTGCACATGATTTTTATTGGGTGATTCTGGACTGGCGGAAGGGAGTTAGACAATATGACTAACAAAAGGGGAATTATGGGATGATTGAGATGGGTGTTAGTTCATGTAAATGGGCATTCGGGACCAAGTGGTATAAGCATGGTATGGAACGTGCAGGTTCCTGTCTTAAGTTATATGAATTACCGGGATTAGATGAAGAGCATTCATTCATGCATTATTATTAATAATGTGATATTTGGCTGTGTGATTGCATGTCACTTAATTTGGTTATATCAATTTATTGTGGTAAGGTCTCATGTCCCTCCTAGAGCGGTGGTTGCTCATTCCTCACCCCTGTTTAACTTTTTAGATGAATTAGTGGGCAAGACAAGGACTAAACCCGTTGAGGCTGAATTAGATGGGAGTGATAGAGCTTTATTTATTAATTGTAAAGTGTAAGATTTTTGGGAGCTATTTTTATAAGAAAAGTTTATTTTATGTTCCAGTTTTTTTTATTTCTTTTTATTTATTTATTTTTATTTTCTCACGCACGGGCGCAGGGGTTTCCACCTAGCCCCGAATCCGGGGGCGTGACAGGTTCATAGTATTTTCTCTTCTATCCGTCAAATAAATGACGTGTTAAAACTACTTTGAACTAAAAGAGTTTTGGTGTGGTCACAGGTGGTGATCGAAAGTTCTTTAAATAAAATAAAAGAATTGTGATTGTGATTGTGATGATATTGATGATTATGATTACCTTGGTTATACAAGGATTGTGTATGCTAATGAAAGTGCATGTGTTTGTATATTATGTGTAATTGACATATTATACTCTGGACGTGGTTTACTCATACAAGCTTTAGAAAGCTTATCGGGTTGTTCTTTGGTGAACCCGATTGCACTACTCGACGGTGTAGGGGAAAATCCTGCAGGTGGTAGAGACCGTGAACAAGAGAATTAAGGTGGGGAGCAGGAGGCTTGTTGGTGTTCTGCAGAGTGCAAAATGTGGTGTGAGAGTGTTGGTGAGTTTAGACTTCCGTTGTGTGAAATGAGTTCTGAGGAGCAAATTTTGTAATTTAATGATTGTTCATTTTATTATGTAAGTTTGTAATGTAATATTTGACTGAAGAAGAGTTGAGTCATTATTGACATTGTGGTTTAGAACAGTGGTGTCGATATCAAGAAAGAAAAGTTTAAATTTCTAGGTACTTTTTGTTGAAGGTTCCGAACTTCACGTCCCAGGATTGTTGGTTGTTATTTTTAAACTCGCAGAATTTTGTTGTTGAAAATTCGGGGCGTGAAAATAGCCCTAGCAAGAGAAATTAGTTCATGACAAAAGAAAAGATTGTAACATCCCTAATCCAATTTAATCCTTTTGTGAAATTACAGTTTCTCCCTTGAGGGTAGGGTCTCTTTAGTCACTTTTTAATTGGGAAAGATTTTAGGGAATTGAGTTGTACCCTGCGTCGGCCTTGTCGATACGAGTTTGTAGGCTCGAGGCAAGCTCAATTCCTAGATTTTAACGATTGAGAAAACCTCTAAAAACTAAAAGGGTATTTTGGGAATTTATAAAATTATTCAAAAAAAAAAGTGAAAACCCTGAAATGCCCCCAGAAAATCGTACATGCACCTTTCTCCTCGCTAGTTTTTTCTCTCTCCTCCCTCAAGACGAACCCAGAAGCCGGCACCTTTCACCGGCCATATCTGGTCACGACACCACCACCAAAAGGACTGGCCTGGCATCCTCTTTCCGTTACTCCCCTTCTCTAATGAGCCTAGCCTCTCTAGCGGGCGAGAGCTGAAAAAAGGGTCGGTTTCCTCCGAAGTTTCATACGTAGGTTCCAACGGCTTCGGCAACGGAATTCATCGATCCAGGTATGCTTTCTCACCCTCTCAACGAACTCTAACTATCTATTCAAGTGGTTTGGGTGAATTTTGGGTTTTTGAAGCTCGATCTAGAACCTAGTTTTTGTTCAGTTTTTAAGTTGATTTTTCCGGCAAGCTCCGACCACCTTTTGGCTAAGGTCCAAGACCCAAAGTGACTCCCCTCATCATGGTGGTTCTATATGTATAGATATTGTCGGTGTTTTGAGAAATTTTAGGGAACACCCAAGTTCCTCGACACATGTGGCGGCACTTAGGCTCCTGTGTGGCAACTCATATTGTTCTAAGATGTTCCCCTTGTTGTCCCGAGCGCTACGGTATGCTCGGATTCCAAATTTTAGGATATCTACTAGTGTTGAGAGATTTATTATTATTGTTATGAGGAGAGAGAGAGAGAGAGAGAGAGAGAGAGCTTTTGCAAGTGACGGTGTAGGAAATGGAGGTCGGACAATGGCGTTCACGCCGTCTAAGTTCGCGAAAATTTGACCGCGGGGGGTTCTGTGTGCGACGAGGGAGGAGAGAGAGTGAGAGAGAAAAATCTGGTTTTAAAAAATAGTTTCTTGCAAAAATTACGGTTATGCCACTGACCTATTTTTGATCGTATCTTTTCATCACAACTTCGATTCGAGCCCACTACGTGTCTACGGACTCATCTTTACGTGCTCTACACTACGGTCCAATTGAAATTTCTAAATTCCTACCCGATCAAAAAGTCAACTTTAATACTAATAAAATATTCTATGGGTAAAATAGTCTTTTCTCATAATAAATTAAAAATTAAAAATTAATTTAGGTTCGGTTCTTACAACTAGACTCCTGGAATTACGGCCGGGCTTTGAGAATTGATTGCAGCCGGGCCCTGGGCTCTCGGGGTCTTGAGAAGGTACGGCCGAGACTTCAAAAGCTTGGGCAGCTGGGCTACACGCTGTTATGACTGCATTTTTTGGAGCTAAGCTGGCTGGGCTGTGATTGCAGTAGACACTCGAAGGCGGTCGGGCGAATCTGCTAGAGTTTTGCGGTCGACTGGAAGCTAAGACGCGGCCGGGTGAAAGCCAATATGTGGCCGGTTGGCCTTGGGATTTTTAGCAGGCCGGAGCCCAAGGATTCTTGAGGCTGGAGCTTGGCGATTTTTGTGGAAGCTGTGAGCCCAATTTGAAGGGGCTTAGCGGTCAAGATGTAGCGGTCGGGAGCCTGGGGATTTTGGTGGCTGCTAGATCTGCTGGGGTTTTTTGCGGCCGGAATTGCTAGGATTTTTGGAAGATCTCAACCGGGTTTCGAATGATAGCTGTGATCGGGGTTTCTTTTTGTTTTGAATTGCAGATAGAGCGACCGGTGTCTTGAATAGGTGTTTGCATCTGGGCTGTTTTCTTTTAAAGATTGGAGAGGTTTTTATTTGCAGCTGCCCGCTTTATTTATATATACAGTGTATACACCCTAGATTGAATGGTTTAGGATATAAAACCCAAGTGGCTACCTCCACCCATATTAATATACATATACATATATTAGTAAATAAAAATGGAGATTAAGTGTAGGTTTTTGTCGGCGGATTAACTTTAGAGCTCCAGGAATTCAAGAGTCAGGAGGGGCATCCCTATATTATTCCAAAGGCTCAAAGGTCAAAGTCCAAGTCACCAATTCAAGCCAGGATTTTCGGAGGATTATGCGCAGGTGATGGAGGCCTCACAAGGAAGGAAATCGAGGAGGTCGATAATAATTCCGAATGTTCCAAAGCAAGGAAGAATTAAGTATGTCAGAATATTTCAATCAATGCAATCCCATGGATTTAGGGGGGCTTCGAAAGGAAATTTTTTTAAAAAAGAGTTGACATTTGACTATTCAATGGCCAACCTATGGGCTGACGAATGCCCTATATAAACCTCACCAAACGAAGATAGAAGGGACAGAACATCGGGACAGACAAACCTATCTTTCGTCTCGCACTTTTCTTTTTCCTAAACTTAGGATTTTATTTTTCAAGCACCTAGTGTAGCGAGTTCTTTCTTTTTCTAGTGTAAGTTTCAATTCTTGTTCAATGTATATTTTCTTGTCATTTAGATTCAAGTTTATTTCCATTGCTTTGCACTTCATTGTTATCGCACTTCAATTAAGTTTAATTTCAAATTTATTTTATTTTTATCGTTCTTATTGTTCTTATCGCTTTTATTTCGTTCTTGCTTTATTTATCGCTTTGATTTATTTTATTGCACTATTTTTTTACTTAAAAACCTATAAACCACAAAAATATATGTACGAAGCCTAACGATCCTCGAGCCCGAGGAAGTGAAAGAACCTAGGCCAAGAAGAGGTTTCTTGCTTGGCCAATCAATCATCTTGATCAGAAGTTACTCACATTCCATTCTAGCCTAAATTCGTGGCTTAGTGGTGGCACGCCCTGCATTCAAAAGAAGAAGGACCAAACTCCTTCAATCGGCCTACTCGGCCGAAAGAGGGAAATAGAAACCGGTTAGGATTTGCTTGGATCAAGCTAAACGAGCCAAACCTAATGAAAATAGATGGAATATATGGGTATACTGCCCGTTTGAAAGCGGTTGCCATTCTCCAAATATCTATGACAGTGTTGGCTGAAATACGTAAGCATTAAACCTCTTTACTATGATTGACACATTCATTACTCTTTAATCTGAGTTTCGTCCAGATGAGTCTCAATTATGTGGATCCAATCCAGTCTAATATTTCTTGCTTATAATTATCAAAATGCAGGCAGAAACGCTGAAACTCAATTTTAAGGACAAGTATCCTGAATCATACAAAAACTCCCATCCATCTGCACCACTTGTTGTTCCTTGGACCTCAAGCATTATTGGTCCATGATAGGATTTCGCCAGAAAAAAAGGACAAACCCTTGTCATTGTAATGTGACCTGCAAAGGTTACCAATGTTTTGAAAATATCACAAAACACATTCTGATAGCTTCACTAGACTCTATAATCCTGGTCTCCTTGGGTTCATATGCTTTTGTTCCTTTCAAATTGTTTTATGAAAAATAGAAGAAATAGGGAAAAATTCTTTGTAAGAGAGTGGGGTGGAGTCAATGAAGGTTAAGCTATGCTTGTTTGTTCATAAGTCATTTTTTGTAATACGGATTGTCATCGTATTGGTGCTGACGGTTCAAGATGCTGACGGTTCATCGTATTGGAGGCAAAGTGAGCTTTGTTGTTAGACGTTGAAACTTACCCTGTGAATTATACTCTCTATCTTTTCTCTAGGGGACCGGCACAGATTTTCACTTTCTTGTTTCTTAAGTATCTTTTGATTTTTATCTTGGAGAAGTATGATGAAGATGCATGTAAAAAAATAAAACAAAATTCCAAATACTAAAAGCTCGAACAAAAATTCTTTCTACCAATTAGCACCGTACAAAATTGAGGGGTTCCAAATCTGCTTAGAACTGACTAATATCTCGACTAGACCGAAAAGAAAACCTAAGTGATACAAAATTAAAAAGAAATAAACAAGAACACCAGTAGAGCCAGTACTAGCTTCGGCTTCCCCATTGATAGCCTGGAGCTCGAGCAACCATTCACAACTAAGTGCAAGATTTCATGAGGAGGGTCTGAGTTGAAAGTTGGACGAGGGGGGATACTCTGCTCGTTCCTGAAGAAATTTGCTGGATCAACAGCAGTCTTCACCTTCACCAACCTATCAAAACTGTCATTGAAGTACTTCAAGCCATTCACCTTCCCCTGTTCATAGCTTCTATTACCAAATTTATTGACACCAATGTCAAGGTCCCTGTAATTCAAGAAAGCACTCCTTGGGTTCTTGGACACAAATGGGGTCATGAACCTGAAAAGCCTCCTGGTGTCTGTGGTATAATTCTTCTCTACTTCAGCCCCTGCTTCCCCCCAGCTCACTGAGTACTGGACTTTGAACAAGTTCCCGGCACGGTGTGGAAAAGGGGTGGCAGAGGCCGGAATCTGACTCATCATCCCACCATATGGATTGAAAACCAAACCTATTTTGCCTATTTCAATCATCTTCTTCCACACCAACTCCAACCTACTTTTGGAAATTGGGGTTTGAACATAATCAGACTTTCTTTTCAGGAAATTTGCATGATCAGGATTTCTATCAAGCAACACATCAGGGGAGGTCCCATTATCATAGTTAGCCCACCAAAGCACAGACTCAATCCAGCTCATCTCCTTATAGTCATCCTTCTTCAAACCTAACTCAGGAAACTGCTTCCCCAACAATGACACAAGTTGGTCAGCATTGCCTAGAAACTCAGCCATATTTGTGGCCTTAACAGTGTTGCTCCCTGGCTGCAACAGCAGCCTCATAAACAGACCATCATCTGTGGTTGGCGCCACCTCTTGCCACCTCGAAACAACGTCGGTTGCATTCTCTTCCAATGTTCTCGCAGCCTGGAAAACTGTGACAGTTTCTGGAACAGAAACCAGCTTCAATTTGTATGCAACAATGACACCAAAGCTTCCTCCACCCCCTCCTTTAATCGCCCAAAACAGGTCTTCTCCCATGGCTTTTCTATCAAGAAGTCTCCCGTTAGCATCAACAATCTGAGCATCAAGGACATTGTCAACAGCAAGGCCAAACTTCCTCAACATGTTTCCATAGGCACCACCACTTATGTGCCCACCAATACCAACTCTGGGACAAACACCAGCAGGAAAGCCATGAACTTTGCTCTTCTCTGAAATCCTATAGTACAATTCTCCAAGCGTGGCTCCAGCCTGAACCCAAACCGAGCTGTCCTCAATGTCTACAGTCACAGTCCTGAGGTTGAACATGTCAAGGACAATAAAGGTCTGATCAGACCAGTAAGAAAGGCCCTCACAATCGTGCCCGCCGCTTCGGATTCTCAGCTGTATGCCAAGCTGTTTGGTACAGACAACAGAAGGTTGAACATGAGATGAAGCTGAGGGTGTGACGATGAGGACTGGTTTTGGGGTTGAGGTGGTGGTGAACCTTGAGTTTCTGATGTAGGCTCTTAGGAACAGATGAGTATGAAGGGTTGTTTTCGGCATAGATTATGTTGGACAATTGGGTTGATGATGAGTTCGTGTTGGTGTTTAGGCATTGAAGAAAGTTGTCATAGACAGAAGCTGAGGCTGCCCATGAAGCAGAAACATGAAAAACCAGGAGAAGAACAAGTGAAAGCACCATCATCCTAGGCATTGCTTCTCTCATTATCTTTGTCAATTTGTTGTATTTTGTATGTTGTAAGGTTTTGGTCCTCCTATATATATAAATAGATAGAGACCTGTTTGTTAAGGGAATTGTCAACTATAGAAATTTAAAATCATTCCTTGGCACAATGGGAAAGTTTTTTCCTTTTTCCCATCAACACTGTTTTTTAGTATGTCTAGTGTTGATAGGAAAACCAAAAAATATATTTTTGCTTATCTTCGGGAGAAAAAAGAAGAAAGGAAATTGGCCTCTCTTTTTTTTTTTTAAATACATTTTGTTTTTAGGATATGGTGGGAAGGAAATATAGAACAAAGTGGGGAGTTGGGTACCTTTAAAAATAACCAAAACGACACCGTGTGTAAAAAAATCCCCTCTCTCACCCATGCTCACCGTTTCATGACCCATGCCAAGCAAGCAGAGCCCTCTTCGTGAATAGAAATAAAAAAAGAACTTCTTCTTTTTTTATTTCTATTCACGAAGAGGAAACGAAAAATCTGATGAGGACATCTTTTTCAAACCCGTTAGAGAGATGGAAGAGGAAATTACTTAATTCCTTTTTTAAATCCTGCAAATTTGGAGCAGTAGATGATTCCTGCTTTTCTAACTTGTTTCCTAAATTTTCTTTACTTTCTGGATTTCTTATTTGATTAGGATTTCTTTTCACTCTAGGGTTAGATTGTTATAAATACATCCCCCCTCCTCCTCCTATGTAATAGAGATTGGAGATTGGAGAATTCTTGGTGTGAAGCCATTGCATCTTTATCCATCTATTTTCTGTTGTTTCATTGTTTTCGCTACCACTAAACTACCTAAACCCTATCCCTACATCAAAATCCACAGCTTCAGCCACCCAAATACGAAACACAGAAATGGGTCCTTCTATAACAGATGTTCCAAAGTCTGTCCTTCAAGATGTTATAATAAAGCTGCCATCAAAGAGCATTATCATGTGCAAAAGCGTCTGCAAGACTTGGTATTCTCTGATTTCGGACCCTGCATTTGCTAAGCTGCATTTTGCACAAGCAGAGGCCTATCCTATGGTCCGGCCCGTGGATCGAAGAAGCGTGTCAAGAAACCTTTACTTGGTTGAGCCTGAAGATAGCTCTGCTTTTGATTTGGATGACCATGATTGTAACCGGTCTCGTGTCCACATGAATCTTTCCAAATATAAATTCCCATTGTGTGATGCTGAGGAGTTACTCAATTACCATAGGAATGGCAATGTGATGCCTAGTCATGAAACTACAAGAAAGGTTCACATGAAGATGACGCAAATTGATGACAACAACAACGAGGTGGATTTCGGTGACGCTATTGCTTGCATGATGCATTATGATCACAACAACTACAACTTGGTGAATTCTTGTAACGGTTTGCTTTGCCTGTCTGATTTTTTCCTGAAGTACCCTTCTGCTGTGTGCAATCCAATAACCGGCGAATTTATAAACCTTCCCCATGGTCCTAAACATGAGAAGGCAATGACTTTAATCGGTAGTGGATTAGGTTTCAGTCCGAGGACTAACGAATATAAGGTGATGAGAATTCTTAAGGAACGGACACCTGATCCCAATAAGGTGGCTGAGATACACACCCTGGGAACAGGTTCATGGAAATCTGTTGGCACTGTTCGCTGCTCAGACTTTGAGCTATCATTCCCCACTTGTGTGAAAGGAATGCTTTATTGGTTTTGCGGTAAGTGGTCAGCTTGTAGTGTGATTTCATTTGACTTGGATACTGAAGAGTTCCAATCGGTTCCATCACTGCCTTTTGAGGATGGTTGTGATGTGAGCATGGGAGATTTGGGAGGTAGTCTTTGTCTGTGTAAAGTTGAGAGTTTTGAAATCAACGTGTGGGTAATGAATGATTCCGGTCCACAAAAACTATGGATGAAGAAGATTTCGATTCATACTGGTTTTTCTCGATGGTGGCCACGTGGCGTATACATACCCATGAAATACTTTGAGAATGATGGTGTGTTGATGTTTAATTCTCGTCTCCGTGCCTTCTTTTACCATCACCCAGGAAACCACAGTCCATTCATTTATCTTAAGCTTCGAGAGATCAAATATTCATCTACTGAGGCAATTAGTCATGTTCCTAGCTTTATTTCGCTCAAGGATATTCTGGTGGGGAAGGATGTAGAAATATTGAATATCAATTCAAGGTAAGGATCGCTTTGCATTATTCTTTTACCTTCCGAGACTTAATGTGAATAGGTTTTTCTGGTCATGTTTTCTAGGATATCAAAATAGAAGATTCTTGGTATCATGCTGTTGGGAGCTTGGTTTGCTTACCTGTGTAGAGTTGCTTTATAAATATGCCTCAACCTTGAAAGGCTTAGTATATGGACGAAAATTTATGCATGACTGTCATCTAAAAATCCACAAATCATTCTTCATGAAGTGTTTTACCAATCTATTTGAACTGTCGTCTATGTTTCGATTCAGTCTTTGATTATACATGGTTGAGTTTCATCTTTTGCGTAGATGAACAGCATATTTGAATTTATTTTTCTCAGTTGGTTTCACTTGCTAGATATTTTGTTTTTAATGTCACAACTGTTGTTGATGCAGGTGTGCAGTGTTGAAGCTGCCCGGAGAGACCGAAGCCCTATCTCTGGTGGAAGAAAATGCCAGTTCGGTACGCTTCTGACAGTTGGGAAGAATGAAACAAGCACACAATGGTGGACGGGATGCAGCAGTCTAAGACTGAGCTAAAAGACCATTTCGTTACCCTAATTAATATTTTTATAGCTGGACACCAGAACCTTAATTCGCATCTAAATTAGTGGCCGTCAAGTGTTTTGTTGATGTTACTTTAAATAGTTCTGGATTAGAGGTTAAACTACTTGTCATGTTTATGGAAGTACATTGCTAATTACAGGCTTTACTTATCATCATTGCTTTGGTTAATTTGTTGAGTGAAAGATTTAACTACATGTCTGCCCTGAACACAGAACTATGACTGCAAAACTCAATTCGATTCTGTCATACAGCAGCAATTACAAATAAGCAAAAGTAAATATCATAGTTTCTGTTGGCACACCAAAATCACCCAAACCAACTGAATTCACCCTTTTATCCGTTTGTAAATCAAATTTACATTCCCAAATGTACACTCTCATAAGGAGAGACCTTTCTTCATCCAAAGTTACTTTAAATATTTTTGGATTAGAAATCAATGAAGCCCAAGTTTAAGAACATAAAAAAGAACACTTGCAGTAGCAGGGGAATGATAGAGGAAGGGATTGAAAACAAGCACAAATTTGGATACTAAATTGAAAATGCCATAACTATGTAACTTTTGGAAAATACTCGCCTCCTTTCCTGGAAGTAGGAATTCCTACTTTCCTGCCAATCATAGTTTGACATGTGTGTAGAGAAATTTTTTTTTTTTGGTTGTGTTTTTGATGAACCATTTTCGCAATGTGTCAAACCTGATTTGCAGGAAGTAGGAATGCCTCCTTTCCAGGGAAAGAGGGAAGCAGTATCCGTAACAATTTTTTTTTTTCTCAAATCCCCTGCGCTTAACAATTTAGGTTGCACTTTTGCCCTTATGTTTTTTTTTTTTTTTGAAGTAGTTTGTTTATTGTTCCATGTTCCAACCAAATCACTGCTAGAGAAGAGGGGGCTAGTTCTAGGCCATTGGACAAAAGGGTGTAGAGATAATGGGAAAATTGAGAAAGAGTGAATTGGTTGAATGGTAATGTGATGGGTTCACTGCATAATTTGTTTGCACTGTTATCAGTCATATGCAGGAATCTCTCTATTAGATACACACTTGCGCACACAGACATAAGTTGATGCTTCCCGTAGTGTATCAGGCTTCATATTCATTAGTTAGTTGGACTTTTTTTTGGGGTCGGACTTGGTTGAACTTTTATGATGACAAAACTACATTATCACAATTTTGAAAAGTAAAGTGTTTGAATTGAAAAGACCAGTATTACCATGCTATGCTACCATGTTATTTAGTGAAAAATTAACAATTTTTTTTTTTTACGGGTTAGAAACTCAGTTGTGATTAATTGTTTAGAGCTAAAACTGAGTTGTATTTAATGAAAGCCTTTTTCATGAACTTTGTAATACTTCATTACTGTATATTTGTGATTGGCAAGGCTTAATAGAGAGCTAATAATGTGCATTATCTCACTATAACCTTTGATTTGATTAGAGGCATGTAGACAACAATTTTGGCTTTGTTTAATCCTTTTTTGTTTTGTTTTTTGTTTACAAGGGAGGGGATTTCTCATACGCACACAATCAAAACACCATGAGGGTTCGAATTTAAGATCTATAGTCTGCAAGTCAAGGCCTTTTTCCACTGGAGTAGACCCTATTGGCTTTTATGTATCCGTAGTTAAAATACTAAAAGACCAGATGATTTATTTACCTATAGTGTCATTAATTGAACAATTTGCACTGTAAAATTATATGTATTAGTAAAAACAAAATTGTAAAAAGTAACTATAATTGATCATGCAGTGCATTGTTTTGCCATTACATTGCATCTACACTGAAATAGATTTTGGTTTGTTTTGGAATTTTGATAGTCTAGGATGGTTGAATGTGTTCGAAAATTTAAAAATATAGGAGCTTATGAATTTATTTATTCCAAAACTTCAAGGCCCATTGGGCCAGTCAGTGCATCATCTTTTCCCGCCAAGCTGAACCCCTTCCCGCCAAGTTGAACCCTCACGTACAAATTAGCAATTGCCTTTTCGCCTTCTGCCATTAGGTAAAACACTTCTATCTCTTTTGACCCAAAAAAGCAAAAAGACCTCCATCTCTCTGCAAGGGGCTACTATTTCATAGTTCTTACCATTTTGTCCAGGTAATACTTTCAGTTCTTACCATTTTAGTGTTTTAAACCCTATTTAGCTTTTCATTTTGATCACATGTTACCCTAAAATTCTCATTTTTCCTTCACTTGGATATTACATCACTGATTTACTATGATTTTTATATCAGTAATAGGAAAAGCATATAAGTGATTCTTTTTCCACTTCAATCCGTTTTTAATTAGGTGGGTCAGTTGTGGATGTTGTGCTAATTGTTGAAATTGGCTCAAATTTGGCATGTGGGTCAATATTAGTTTGCCATTGAAGTTGCCCATGTGAGTAAATGTTGGCTTGCTATGAGGTCAAAATGTGTGGCTAGTTTGGTAGCCAACATATGAATAGTTGAAGCTTGCATTCACACTCTCACATCTATGGCTATAAATTGGAAGCAAATGTTTTCATTTGTAGCAATCACAACCAAGTGTGAGAAGAAGAGAAAAATTGTTCTTTCTTTTCAATTGTTGTGAGGGTGTGACTTGGGTGTATTTGAGATTTGGGTTGTGAGAGTTAAACTCTGTAATTCTTAGGATAGGTGAGAGGGTTAATCTCCTCTGTTTGTAATCTCTTTTGGGATACTAGTGGGAGTTCTTGCCATCTTCGAAACTGGACGTAGGCTACACACGGGCCGAACCAGTATAAATTCTTGTGTCGTTTGGATTTCTGTATTTCATATTTTGCTATTGTTGTTTCAACGGTTTCATATCAACCACCCCACTAGTGCAATCCGCTTCCGCTGCGCACAACAAGTGGTATCAGAGCTCCAGTTTTTTGATCTGGTGGAGTTTTGTGTTCGTGATGATGGAACCATGAGACATTGAGAAAATATGAAATTATTTTGACAGGAGAAAAATTCCAGACTTTGGTGTTGAAGATGAGAGCCTTGTTAGTGCAACAAGGGCTGCTCAAGAGGCACTAAAGGGTATCCAAGCATGGCCAGGCAACGTGTTCCAACGATGGAGAAGGATGATGTCTTGAATTGGGCACTCACTGCGATTGGATTGCAGTTAGCGGATGGTGTTCTTCGTGAGGTTGCCGATGAGACTACACATGCTGGGCTATGGCTGAAATTGTGGAGAATACATATATGACCAAATCATTTTCAATCGGTTGTATGCCAAACAACGATTGTACACTCAGTGGTATGGCGGAAGGTACACTTAGTCAAAACTATCTTGTTGAGTTCAATAAGATTTTCATGAATGTGTAGGTCATGAATATGAAAATATGATGATAAGGATTAAGCAGGTAATGGAGGAAAATCGCGTTCCAAGGTGAATGCTCAGGAGGACAAATGCAACTTTGCCACAATGACGGGCATTTGAGATTTGATTGCCCATCAATTAAAGAAAGAAAAAGAGTCTAATAATTCCTCTTGCAGGTGCTTTTGTGGATGTCGTAGGGAGGATAAAATTTATGTTCCTCCTATGATCGATGATTCCGGTGTGCCATGCCTGGGGTGTGATTTTTTACTTATCTTTGGTGACTTTTGAAATTTTCTTTCACGGTGGAGTTTCAAGAGTTTTTTCATGGGTGTTCCTTGTGGGTAGTGTGTAGTTTGTTGCTTTGATTTTCTCTATGTACTTTGGGTAGCATTGTTTATGGCTACATGGGTTTTTTCCTTTGATCGTTAGATTTTCAAGTGAGGGTTTTGATTGTAAGGGGTTATCTTTGGGAGGGTAATTCTCTCTTTTGGGCAGCTGAAATTGTTCGTTCCTGCTACTTGGTTGTCTAGACTTTGCATCAACTGTAGCGGAAGAAGCTTGAGGTTCAAGCGTTTAAGGTTTGTGCGGTTTATACACGTACATTCAGCTAGTGTGGCTTGGTTATGAGGATGATATAAGAGGTTCTTCTGTTGGGATCATCTGGTTCGATCGAAGCACACATTTTTTGTTGCAAGTTCAAGGAGTGCTTGAGCTTGATTTGGTAAGAGGAAGATGGGCGATAGAAAGTTCTACTGTGGCTTGGTAAATTTGTGCCAAGGTGGAGATTGTTGAAATTGGCTCAAATTTGGCATGTGGGTCAATATTGGTTTGCCATTGAAGTTGCTCATGTGAGTAAATGTTGGCTTGCTATGAGGTCAAAATGTGTGGCTAGTTTGGTAGTCATCCATTGTTGAGCTTGGTAGCCAACATATGAATAGTTGAAGCTTGCATTCACACTCTCACATCTTTGGCTATAAATTGGAAGCAAATGTTTTCATATGTAAAAATTACAACCAAGTGTGAGAAGAAGAGAAAAATTGTTCTTTCTTTTCAACTGTTGTGAGGGTGTGACTTGGGTGTATTTGGGATTTGGGTTGTGAGAGTTAAATTTTGTAATTCCTATGATAGGTGGGAGGGTTAATCTCCTTTGTTTGTAATCTCCTTTGGGATACTAGTGGAATTTCTCGCTGTCTTCGAAACTGGATGTAGGCTACACACGGGCCGAACCAGTATAAATCCTTGTGTCGTTTGGATTTCTGTATTTCATATTTTGCTCTTGTTATTTCAACGGTTTCATATCAACCACCCCAGTGCACTTAACCACAACACTAATGTGGTGATTTTGGTTTTCTTTTCTCTGTGGCACTTAACCACAACTAGCTTAACCCTTTATTTATATTATTTTAGTGTTTTCTTATCAATAGATTCATGAAGAGGAAAAGAAAGTCAACATCTTGTGCCACCCAAATAGGGAACAAGGATGACCACATTCAAGCGATTGTGGATTCGGATTCAGTCCAAGGACTAACGAATATAAGGTGATAAGAATGTTTAAGCAAGGGACCCCTCGTCCTAATAGGGTGGCTGAGATACACACACTTGGAGCAGGTTCATGGAAATCTGTTGGTAGTGCTCCCTACTTAGCTAGTAAGCTAGCATTCCCCACCTATGTGAAAGGAGTGCTTTATTGGTTTTGCGATGAATGGTCAGGTTTTACCATAATTTCTTTTGACCTGGATACTGAAAAGTTGCAATCAGTTCCATCCCCGCCTTTTGGACGGGAGGAATGTCGTAATGTGGTCTTGGGAGTTTTGGGAGATCGTATTTGTGTGTGCCATACTGAAGGTCTTAAAATCAAATTTTGGACACTGAATGATTCTGGGTCACAAAAACTTTGGAGGAAGAATATTTCGATTGATACCCAAGATGCTGGAAGGTGGCCGTATGGATCATTCAAACCCATGAAATACTTGCAGAATGGGTGTCTGTTGATGTTTAATTCTCATACTAATGCCTTCTTTTACTATCACCCAAGGAACCACAGTCCATTCATTTTTCTTAAGCTTCGTGGGTTCAAGTCAGATTTTGAGGTATTTAGTCATGTTCCGAGCTTTATTTCACTGAAGGATATTCTGGTGGGGAAGGATGTAGAAGTACTGAATGTAAATTCAAGGTAAAGATTTAACCTTTTTGCATTATTCTTTTACCTTCTAAGACTTAATATGAATTGGTTGTTGTAGTCATGCTTTTTGTTTTGCTATTGGGAAGTTAACTCGTGTGTGGAGTTGCTTTATAAAATATGCCTCTACCTCAGAAGGCATTATATATGGACCAACATTTATGCATGACTTCGTCTATGTTTTGATTCAGTCTTCGATTGTACATGGTTGAGTTTTATCTTTTGGGTAGATGAAGAGCTTATTTGAATTTCTAATGTTGGAAAACAAAAATTACATTTCTCATTTTGGAATAGCCTTATGTAGAAGCCACTTTTTCAAAATTTCCATTAGTCTACCTTTTTTGAGGGACTGGGGCAAAGCAATTGTCCCCTTCTATAGATATTTATAAAAATACCAAATCTTAGACATGTATTTATAAAAATACTCAAACACTATTTAAACATAGAAACATACCCAAAATCAACCCCACAATCAACAATTGTATATTTTTTGGGTATGTTTATAAATGGGTTTTGAGTGTGTGTAATGATGAGTTTTTGGTATGTTTATAAAGTGTTTTGGGTGTTGGGTATTTTTATAATTTCAGCCCCCATTTTGGGTATTTTAGTGAAACTCCCTTCTATTTATTCTGTTTGCATATCTGCTTTAAAATGGTACTCAGTAAGCCATTAAGAGAACATTAACCTAACACATTTGTTCAAGTATTTTTTAAAATTCCTTGGAAATGACCAGTATCTGTTCAAGTATTTTACTTTTTTAATGTCACAACTGCTGATACAGGTGTGCAGGGTTGAAGCTGCTAGGAGAGACCAAAGCTCTTTTTCTGGAGGAAGATATTGCGGAGTTGGGATCAGATTTTTATTCGACTGACAGTTGCGAAGATTGCGAAGATTGAAACAAGCACCCACACACCACACTGCAGGAGGTGATGCAGTCTAACAATGAGCTAAAACACCATTTTGATAAAGGGCTGTGAGCGCCCTTGATTAATATTATATAGTTGGACACCAGAACCTTAATTGGCCTCTAACTTAGTGACCAGCTAGTGTTTTGTTTGATGATACTTCAAATATTTTTGGATTAGAAGTTAAATTTCTTGTTATGTTTAAGGAAGTACAGTGATGTTAAAGGCTAATGGTGATGTTAAAGGCTTTGCTTATATCAACTTTGGTTGATTTGGTGAATGAAGTATGTCTTCAGTACACAAAAATAATTATTGACGCACTTACAACTCATGGTGTTTTTACCCATGAGCTTAGGTTCTCTTGATGGACTGATGGTTGATGAGGCTGAGGTTTGTTTATTGTCAAAAGCTAGAAGTTGTAACTGAAAAAATAAAAGTCGTGACTTGTTAACTAAACTGTGGCCGCCACAGAGGATTTGCAGCTGAGCAATCAGATGAATTGAAATTGTCTATCTCAACAAACAAATGAACCTTGAAGTTGGGGAAGTGAAGCCACATATGGATGAAATCGTGAGATTTGTGTCTGTAAGGAAAACGTGAGAGAGGAGGACAGATCCGTTGCACGACGAACCCACAATCAGTAGACACTCATTGACACTTAACTGGACTATGAATTGGAAAGGTCCCAAAGAAAAGCCTCCATATAGGAGGAGAGCAACCCCTCCTCAATTCTCATCTCCTCTTCTGTTTCTTTTGGGTAAGTGAATAAGTTCATTAAACGTTTTGAATCAGAAGCCTTTTGTTGTGATTTCTCTTGAGGCATGCTCATATCAAAGTTCACCACGACTTCTTTTGGGCTATGTACTCAATCAGATCCTACTCCCAAAACCCTTTATCTAACACTTCTCATCTTCTCTAAATTTTGTTCAACCACATTCTTGAAGAGTGTTGACTTTTGTATATAATTAGGTTTCCTAGTTATAGGTGTAATAGGTGTATTTAGTTAATTCCTCCTTTAACCGGGATTGGTTTCCTTGTAGGGATTGTACTCCTTGTCTAAATTTCCTCAAAAGAGAAGAATAATACAATTTTAGTTCTCTCTATTTCAACTTGGCATCAGAGCCACGTTAAACCAGGAAGATAAAAAACCCTAGGCCGCACTGGCCTAATGTCGGATCCACTCCTGCTCAGTGATGAGCACAAAATTAATACAAGTTTTATCCTTAAATTTATATTTGTTAGTATTTTCTTTTGTATTATGTAAATCTATTAGAGTATTTGTATTGGTTATTTCCAATATTTGTTTTTGTATTTAATGAGTGGTTGTTTGTAGATATTAATTGTCTTCCACCAATGGCATGAGAAGGAGGAGAAATAGGCAATGTGTTGCAAAAATAGAGAAGAACTCAAGTTGGATTTGATGACTTTGCCTTTTACAGCTCATGCTGTACAGTCCATTTGCAGACCTGAAAACCGAACTCTCCCATGCTCAAATGAATAAATATCCTTCATGAAATTTGTTCATTAAGATGTCGACTAAGACATATCCAAAAATTGGAGCAATTAGATAAAAACTCAATCCACAGGCTGTCACACACCAAGACAGGTTCTAGAACTTTGCCTTTTACAGCTCATGCTGTACAGTCCATTTGCAGGCCTGAAAACCGAATTCTCCCATGCTCAAATGAATAAATATCCTTCATGAAATTTGTTCATTAAGATTTTGACTAACACATATCCAAAAATTGGAGCAATTGGATAAAAACTCAATCCACAGGCTGTCACACACCAAGACAGGTTCTAGATGACAGCTTGCACATGTAGCTGGAATGAAAGGGACTTCATGCTTCTATAAATAGGCAACAACTCAAGAGGGTAGGGGATCAGAAATTCAGAGGAGACACAAGGGAAAGAGAAGGAAAGAAAGAAAGGAAGAGAAAGAGAGAGAGAAAGTGAGAAAGAAAGAGAACAATGATGGAAAGGAAAGAACGAGAGCTAATAACTCTCTTAAAATTGTTCTTCACCTTTCTTAGTTCTCATTTAATTCATGTATTTTAGTTTCTTTGTTTTGTTTTAATTATTAATTATGTCTAGCTAAATTACTTAACTAAGGTTGGATGAAACACCATTATTAAATACAATTCTAGTTTTTATCTTCAATTCTCAAATATTGTGGTGTTCAATGATTATAATTTTCACTTCACATGATTAATAGATTAATCTTCTTTTCACCACTTCTATCATGTATTGTGACATATAACATGTATTTGTGGTAGTTAAGAGTTTGGATTAATCTATTAATTCATCCTTGGTTTATATTTCTAGTTTACAAATTTCTTTGATATTTTGTTATTCAAATAAACTTTTTCACATAGGATGCTTAGGAAACTTTGATCCTTTGTAGTTAAATAATTTTGTTTACATTTTATGCTTAGAATTTGTACTTATGAAGGGAAGGAAAATTTACTTATGATTTAAATTACAAGCTTAATTGATAAATCTTGAGAAAGCATTAGATTGATTTCTAGATTGCTACTCCGTGGGAATTGAAAGATAATTAATTAGGATCTTATGGAATAATGGTGTGGATTCTAATACCTTAGTTATTTTTCTTATAAATTTAAATCTTAATTTCAGTTTATTGTCATTTCCATATTTGTTTCATGCTTTATTAAATTTTCTTTATCAACAAACAAATCACCATTTGAATCAACTAGGTTGGAAATGAAATTAACTTGGGTATAATTGGTTTTCTATCTTTACACGCAATCCCTTGGGTACGATCTCGCTCTTACACGCTTATACTATATTCGATTCGTGCGCTTGCGAGTTTATAAATTTTAAAACACCTCTTTTGAGGAACAACAAGTTTTGGCGCCGTTGCCGGGGATTGCAACGGAAAACTAATCAAATTTTGGTTAATTAAATTCTTCCACTAGTTATAATTTAGTTTTGTAATATATATAAAACTTAAAAAAAACGAAATTATAAAATATATAATAAAAAAAAATATTTAGATTTTGTCAATTCTCTTGTTTTTATTGTAATATCATTCTGTATTAATTTTTCATTTCTTTGTTTCAGTTGTATCATCAAAGCTTCTTTTGGTGCAGCTTTGGACTTGGAAGAAGTTTCATATTTTATTTTAAGAAAGTTCATTTCTTTTTTCTTTATGTCAATTTGTGTGCTTGTTTCTATTGCTTGAACTTATTTGTGTGCTTGTTTTTACAGGTATCATAAGATTTTATTGGAGGAGTGAAATTAAAGGTGCGTCTTGGACACCTGGTAAGAAAATTCTAACCCTTCTTTTAATTTCTTGCTTGAATTTTCTTTTTGTTTTATTTTTATATTGTTTTTCTCGCATATAAATAATTAGTAAATTTAAAATTTATAGGCCCTTCTTGAAAGACGTTAACTTGTGGTAACTTCAGTGAATAACTTCTAAACATTACAGTGTCTAGGAAAGTTCTTTAAGGAGGCACCTTCGGTGTTTAAGAAGGACTGGGTTTTAAGTGGGACCATTGTGACCCCTCCACCCTTCCCGGAAAAGACCTGGCTGTGATTTTTGGAAGCCTTTCACTAGTCATCCTTAAGTTTGCTCTTAAGAGAAGGATTTGTTTAGAGCTTTAAAATAAAAAATAAAATAAAAAAACCTATAATTTTTGCTTATTTGTGTGGTCATTTTTGTATTTTCTTGTATATTTTAATTTTTGCTTATTTATTTGTGTGTTTATTTTTGTATTTTCTTGTTTATTTTATGTTTGGTCGTCGTTCTCAAAATTTAGACTTAGAGCCTTTCGACCCAGAAATTGAAAGGACGCTTAGGGAAGAACGAAAACCTAGGATTGTGATAACCAACCCTCTCTTTGAAATGGCAGCAATTGAGCCAGAAAGAACTCTGTTGGAGTGCTTTGCTCCTGTCACCACTAATTCCTCATCTTGCATAGTGTTACCTAACACCAATGCAACCAGCTTTGAGTTGAGAACTCAAGTCATTCAACTTTTGCCCAATTTCCATGGTTTAGACCGAGAGGATCCTTACCTGCATGTCAAAGATTTTCTTGAAATTTGTTCAACATTCAAATTTCAGAACTTTTCTGATGAAAGTGTCCGACTCCGTCTCTTCCCATTCTCTTTGAAAGATAAGGCCAAGTCATGGCTCAATTCCCTTCCTTCTGGTTCCATAACTTCTTGGGACCAACTTGTACAAAAATTATTGGCAAAATTTTTCCCCATGTCTAAAACCAATGGGCTTAGGAGAGAAATTTCTGAGTTTAGACAAAAGGAAAGCGAACAATTTTATGAAAGTTGGGAAAGGTTCAAAGACCTTATTCTTAAATGCCCCCACCATGGTTTTGAAAAATGGCGTTTGGTTCAATCCTTCTACAATGGGCTAACTCAGACTAGTCGCAATATGATTGAATCTATGAATAAAGGAGCTTTCTTACAACTTAGGGAAGCTGCAGCTTATGAATTCCTTGAGAACTTATCCGTGAATTCTCAACAATGGGATTTTTCCAACACCCCTGATAAGGAAATTAGGGAACCTAGGAAAAGAGGGATGTATGAAGTCAGAAGCGATTCTGATCTCGAGATTAAAATAGAGAGTTTGACCCGTAAAGTTGAGGCTATAGCATTGAGCCAAAACATGAACTCTGTCAACAAAGTCCACACTGAGATTTGCTCTATGTGTTGTAGCCCAACGCATTCAGAACAAACATGTCCTTCTAGTCATGGTTATGCTGAGAACAATGAACAGGCAAATGCACTCAATTATTATAGGAACCAGTTTCCTAGTCCATTTTCTGAAACATACAACCCAAATTGGAGGAATCACCCAAATTTCTCTTGGAGGTCAAATCAACCTCAAAATTCTGGAGGAAACCCATCTCAAAATAATCAGTTTCGTCAACCTCCTGCCCCTCAGCCTACTCCACAGTTTGTTGCGACACAGCAACAACAATCATCTTCTTTGGAGGATTCAATCCAAAAGTTCATGCAATTAACTGGTCAGGCTATTAATGATGTCAAAGCTTCCACCCAACAAAATACTCAAGCCATTTCGAAGTTAGAACAACAAATGGGCCAGTTAGCAACTGTTGTGGGAGAGAGAGAAAAGGGTAAGTTTCCTAGCCACCCTATTCCGAATCCGAAGGGTCAATTTGTGATTAATAACCCATCAAGTTCTCCAAATTCTAATGAACATGTTCAGTCCGTCACCACTCTTAGATCTGGGAAACAAATTGATAATCGGGATTTAGAGCCACACTTGAGGGATAAGAATGAGTTAAAAGATGTAGAAACACAAAAGTCTAATGAGAGTCATCCTCATGCATTATCATCAACTCCATCTGATCCTCCTTGGAATTTCATTCCAAAAGCTCCATTTCCTCACCGGTTAGCAAATTCAAAGAAGAGAGCACAATTTGGTGATATCCTAGAGGTGTTTAAGCAAGTTCAAATCAACATCCCATTCCTAGATGCAATCAATCAAATTCCTTCCTATGCTAAGTTCTTAAAAGATCTTTGTACATTTAAGAGGAAGACAAATGTTCCAAAGAAAGCCTTTCTAACTGAGCATATCAATTCCATCATTGAGAATAGGATTCCTATCAAGTACAAGGACCCCGGTTGTCCTACCATTGCTTGCATGATAGGTGATCACCATATTGAAACAGCTTTGTTAGACTTAGGGGCAAGTGTGAATTTATTGCCATACTCAATATATAAGCAATTAGGCTTAGGAGAGATTAAACCAACTCGGGTATCTCTCTTCAGCTGACAGGTCTCTGAAAATCCCTAGAGGCATTGTTGAAGATGTTTTGATCAAGGTTGATAAATTCTACTTTCCTGTAGATTTCATTGTCCTAGATACACAACCTGTTCCTTCAGGACAAAAACAAATTCCAGTCATCTTAGGCCGTCCATTCCTTGCCACATGTAATGCAAATATTAATTGTAGGAATGGACTCATGAATATCTCATTTGGCAACATGACTGTTGAGTTTAATATTTTCAACATCAGCAAGCAACCATCAGATGATGAAGAGATTGGTGAGATCAACTTAATTGATACTATGGTGGAAGATTCTTTTCATTACTCTAGCATTAAGGACCCATTAGAAGCATGCTTAGCTCATTTTGGGGCTAACTTTGATTTGGAAAAATCTTTTGATGAAGTCAATGCATTGTTAGATTCTGTTCCGTATATTGAAACGCCCACTTGGAAACTTAAGGTTGAACCTCTTCCTCTTTCCACGTCACCCCCACTTCCTTCCATCATAGAGCCCCCTAAGCTGGACTTAAAGCCATTACCTGATACTCTCAAGTATGTGTTCTTAGAGTCTTCTGAAACCTTGCCTGTAATCATAGCTTCGGACCTTAATAACAAACAAGAAGGTAAACTTGTCAAAATGCTTAAAGAAAATAAGGAAGCCATAGGGTGGTCTATTGCTGACATTAAGGGTATTGCTCCTTCTGTTGTCATGCATAGAATTCACTTAGAGGACAATGCCAAGAATTCCCGAGAACCACAAAGGCGGTTGAATCCTTCCATGAAGGATGTTGTTAGAGATGAAATATTAAAGCTTTTAGATGTTGGGGTGATATACCCAATTTCTCGCAGTAAGTGGGTGAGTCCTGTGCAAGTAGTGCCAAAAAAGTCTGGTATCACGGTTGTCAAAAATGAGAAAAATGAGCTCATTCCTACACGAGTCCGAACTGGATGGCGTGTATGCATCGACTATCGAAAGTTGAATTCTGTCACGAGGAAAGACCATTTTCCTCTACCTTTCATTGACCAGATGTTGGAGAGGTTAGCTGGTCATGCATATTACTGTTTCTTGGATGGTTATTCTGGTTATAACCAAATTCCTATTGCACCAGAGGATCAAGAAAAAACCACCTTCACATGCCCTTTTGGAACATTTGCCTAGAGACGCATGCCCTTTGGGTTGTGTAATGCACCTGCTACATTTCAGCGGTGTATGGTCTCTATATTCTCTGATATGGTAGAACGATTCTTAGAGGTTTTCATGGACGATTTTTCAGTATATGGATCATCGTTTGATGAATGTTTGCACCATCTTTCTCTGGTATTAATTCGTTGCAAAGAGAAGAATCTTGTGCTTAACTGGGAGAAATGTCATTTCATGGTGAAAAAAGGGATAGTGTTAGGACATGTAATTTCTTCTGATGGTATAGAAGTTGACAAAGCCAAGGTAGATTTGATTTCAAATCTTCCACCTCCACGAACAGTGAGAGAAATTAGATCATTCCTAGGCCATGCTGGATTTTACCGTAGGTTCATCAAAGATTTTAGCAAAATCTCTCGTCCTTTGTGTAGCTTGCTTACCAAAGATTCTGCTTTTGTCTTCAGTGATGATTGCAACCATGCTTTTGAAAAACTCAAGGCACTTTTGACTTCTGCACCTATCATTCGTCCTCCAGATTGGAGTGTTCCTTTCGAAATCATGTGTGATGCTTCTGATTATGCGATAGGTGCTGCTCTTGGGACAACGAATTTCCAAGCTTCCCCATGTCATTTACTACTCTAGTAGAACTCTTTCTGATACCCAACTCAATTATTCTACCACTTGAGAAAGAACTGCTAGCAGTTGTCTTTGCCTTAGACAAGTTTAGATCTTATCTTTTAGGATCTAAAGTCATTATCTCTAGACCATGCAGCGCTGAAGTACCTTTTGTCTAAAAAGGATGCTAAACCTCGTCTTATCCGTTGGGTTCTTTTGCTTCAAGAATTTGACATTGAAATTCAGGATAAAAAAGGTTCTGAGAATGTTGTAGCAGACCACTTGTCTAGACTAATTGTTGAGTCTAGTGAGGATTCCATTCCAATCACTGAAACATTTCCTGACGAGGAGCTTATGCATGTCTCATCCATTCCTTGGTTTGCTGATATTGTAAATTATCTTGTTACTAGTGAGATGCCCTCTCATTGGTCAAAACAAGATAAATCAAAGTTTTTAGCCATGGTCAAACATTTCTTCTGGGATGATCCTTATTTATTTAAGTATTGCCCCCGAATCAGATCATAAGGAGATGCATTCCAGAATATGATCAGACCAATATCCTATCCTTTTGTCATGACCAAGCTTGTGGAGGTCACTTTAGTGCCAAGAAAACTGCCGCTAAGATCCTACAATGTGGATTTTACTGGCCTTCTCTTTTTCGTGATGCTTATTCATATTGCAAAGCTTGTCAGCGTTGTCAACAATTAGGGAGTCTTTCTAGAAGAAACATGATGCCATTGAACCCTATCCTCATTGTGTGATGTATTTGATGTTTGGGGTATTGACTTTATGGGACCATTTCCTAACTCTTTCGGTAATTTGTACATTCTTGTTGGAGTTGATTATGTGTCTAAATGGATTGAGGCAGTTGCATGCAAAACCAATGATCATAAGGTTGTGGTCCGTTTCTTGAAAGAGAATATATTTTCTCGTTTTGGTTCACCTCGTGCTATTATTAGTGATGGAGGTAAACATTTCTGTAATAGGCCATTTGAGCAATTAATGAAACAATATGGTATTACACATCGAGTTGCAACTCCCTATCACCCCCAAACCTGTGGTCAAGTTGAAGTGTCAAATAGGGAGATCAAGCATATTTTAGAAAAGACAGTTAATCCTAGTAGGAAAGATTGGTCTTTAAGACTCACTGATGCTTTGTGGGCTTACCGTACATCATTCAAAACTCCCATAGGAATGTCCCCGTACAGACTTGTGTATGGAAAGGCATGTCATTTACCTGTTGAGTTAGAGCATCGAGCCTACTGGGCTGTGAAGCAACTTAATTTTTCTCTAGATAAAGCTAGAATTCAAAGAAAACTCCAACTCAATGAATTAGAAGAAATTCGAAATGATGCATATGATTGTGCTAAATCATATAAAGCCCGGATGAAGGTGTTTCATGACAAACAAATTTTGCGAAAAATGTTTGAGAATGGTCAGAAAGTCCTTCTGTATAATTCTCGTTTGCATCTTTTCCCTGGTAAACTAAAATCTCGTTGGTTCGGGCCCTTTCATTGTTCGTACTGTTTACCCTCATGGAGCTATTGAGATTGAAAATCCAAAAAATGGAGACATATTCAAAGTGAATGGTCAAAGACTGAAACCATTTTTTGAGTTGAAATCCCCAGGAAGTAGAGGGGATATTTCTTGATAAACCTGTTTATCACGACTGTATTATTCTGCGTGTCTGGATAAATTTTAGTTTTCTTTTTGTGTGTTTTAATTCATTTTGGTCTTTATTTATTTTTGCTTGGATTTTTTTTATATATTTATTGTCTTTTATTCTGCAATGGATAAATACCAAAGGGATTGGCACACATATTTTTCAGGTATTATCTTTCTATTTCATTTACCCTCTTATTTCATACATTTGCTATGCTTTTATTCCGAATTTCTTGTTTCGCTTTGCTTTTATTACTGTAATTCTTTCTTTCTTTTACTTGTTTATGTATTTAATTTGTTGTTAAGTTTGGGAAGTAGATTGCTTAATGATTGCACACACGGAAATTTGGCTCACAATACTTATTCATTTCATAAACATGTGATTACATACACAAATGTGAAAATGCATACATAAAATTCTCAATCACATGTTTGTTTCCAGATTCTAGCAACCTGAGGCATCATGCTAATTGCCTCTACTTGCTCTTACTTGTAGAACCTGCAAAAGTTCGACATGATCATTATTTCTCTTCTACAGTGCTTCTACATTCTGGTTGGCCAAGTATAGCCGTTTCTCGAGTCCGCCACCAGAGCTTTCAAGGAGGCCACCTCCTCACTCCATGCTGAACACTCCCGTGTTCTCGCCAGGAAGCGCAAGCCCGGATTTGTGGCCGAGACCGCTTGGAGCGCGGTATAAGTGTGGGACTCATCCACTGCCACCTTGTCAGAACCTGTGTGCTATATGCCAATGATCTGCCGGTGTGAGCTTGCTGCCAATCATGCCTCCCAGGCAGCACTGCTCTGTCTCGGCCTTGCCTCAGCAAAGTTCGGTATTGCCTCAGGCAAAGTTTGAGGCCGTGCCGTGATGATATGTAGAGTTTGGGAAGACAGGGTTTGGAGGAGCCCTTATCTGCGCATTCGGAGGTGCAAGGGACAATTCCAGGTTGAGATCATCAAGGTGAGCGCATGAGGATGCCATTGCTTCGTTTCTGAATTATTTGATGGTTTTTCTTGAGTTTGCAGGAAGAAATGAAGGGTACTCCAACACTTAACCAATGCACGGTTTAAATAGACATCTCCTGATGAGGGAGCCGACATCCACTTCGGATCTCCAGATTGCTATCCAGCCGTTGCCCTTTTTTCTCGGATCCCTACGCTTCACGAGGATTTTGCGGACGCATGCATTTAGAAGGGAGCATTTCTACTTTCACTTTACTTTTCTTTTTACCTCCGTGTTTTCTGGTGTTTTATGTTTTTACCCGTTACTTTAATTTTCTGGTGTTTTGTGTTTTTGAGCTTTACTTTCACTTTACTTTTCTTTTTACCTCCGTGTTTTCTGGTGTTTTATGTTTTTGCCCGTTATTTTCATTTTCTGGTGCTTTGTGTTTTGCTTTGTTTTATTTTAAGTTTGGAAAGTGTGTTTTCCCTTTCGGCTGTCATCTTTGTTTTATTTCAAAGTTTGGGAAGTGTGCTTACTTTTTCTTTTGCAACTAAATTTCTTTTATTTCCGGAAAAAAAAAGAGTGAAACAAAATGAAAATGAAAAATACAAGGGAAATGGCGAAACAAGCAGGCACACCAATAATACATTAGAAATTATTTTTTCACAGTGCTTGGTGTCTCGACCATAGGAGCTTTGAGTTTGGCCCTCTGGATTTCCTCTCCAGGGTCTTCACCCCACAGCCTCTTGGGGCTCATCACTTGAGCTCCCAAAGATCGCAATCTTCGCTTCAGCATAACTACTCTCGCGATCCGGCTGCTTGCGTTTTCCTCGGTCGGTCTAGGTCCTCCAGTTGCTTTCGCATGTCTCGAGAGTACAACTCTACCATCTTTGATAGATTTTTATTCTCGTCCCGCAATACTTCTAGCTGGTGTCGATTCACCTCCACTATCCTTGACCTCTCCCTTTTCAAGCTTTTTATAACACTGACAATCTTCAACCATACTTCGCTCCGCCGCCAATTGACCTTTCAGCACCTCTATCTCATGGGACTTCGCAAGTAGGCGATGACCCAAACTTGCGACACAAGTTGTACTCTGCACGCTTAGTGCCATGGCGTCGCTCACGACCCGATTGTCCTCCCTTGTGCCCAGCACACGTATATCTTTAGGAGTCACTAGATTTCTCGCAACTCCACTGGCAACATCGTTGTCCAGGAGTATTGAGTCATTTACCTGTTACAGGCCCCGTGCGGAGGCAAAATAGGGCATCCATATTGGTGCAACTGCTTGGCCCCAGAGTTCGAGTCGGTGGAGCTAAGTTAAGATCCAACGAAAATGGATAGGAAGAGGCCATTTTGATTTTTCACTCTCTTTTCTTCTTTCTTTTCTCTTTTGTGTGTTTAGGAGTTTGTGTTTTTCATGTTTTTCTTTGCCTTTAATAGACTTAATTTTTTCTAAACCCTAGCCGCTGCGCTTCTGAGTTTCGCGCTCCCCTATGGCTTATCTCCATCTGCCGCACCCGTCCCCTAACCCTTTTAATTGTATTTCTGCCTTTCAGCGCTTTCAAGAAACAAAAAGTCGTCGCGCCTTCCTACGAAGCCAATAATTCTGGCTTGGGGGATGTGAAAGCGGCCTCTACACGCTGACACGTCTCTCACCTCTTTTGGCCCGTGACCTATCAGTAAACGAGACATCGACCCCCCTTCTCTCTTTTTCAGAAATATTGTTCCTTGCGCTTCCTGACAACACTTCTTTGTTTTCTTTAATTTTTAATAATAATAAATAAAAATCATAAATAAAAGAAGTGTTTGGGCTTTCGTTTGGGTTGGGTTTTTCAATTGATTTGAACGTTCTCATGGGCTGGATTTATGCGTGCGTAGAACCTGTTGTTAGGGCTTACTGTTGTATTTGGTTTTTGTTTGTTCCGTTTGATTTTGTTTTGTTTTTGCAACTAAATTGTAGTTTTAATTGGTTTTGTTTCGTTTGATTTTGTTTTATTTAATTGTTGATGCCTCAATTCTTCAACATTGAGGACAATGTTTGGTTTAGGTTTGGGGGTAAGGTCTAGAAGTTTTGTTTTTAAATTTTTAGGGTAGTTTTGTTTTTATTTTTATTTTATTTCAAAAAAAAAAAATGGTGTTATCTCTAGATTTTTATGCTTACTATCATCAAATCAGATTTAACACTCATGAATGATTTTTACGATTGGAAACATATGATTAAATTTTAAACCCATAATTTTAGTTTTTTCACTTATTTCTATTTAGTGGATAATTCATGAGTTATACTTTGAACTCTCACATGCACATCAACACTTTAGTGAGAATGAAAGAAAAGATCAATTATAGTTAACTTTGTTGTTTTTAGCAGAGTTAGATGACATTGCTCTTAATTGACCTTGGCATAAAAAAATAAATAAAATAAAATAATAATAATAATAATAATAATGTTAATTTATCCAGAGTTTTACTTAGTAACCGGGCCTCTTGCCTAAACAGCAGTGAGTGTTCGCGTCAAACGGTAAAGTTTTAGGGTAAATACATTTTGTGACTAGTTTAGTTCTGTAGCCTTTTTAACTCGAGTTAATAAGCCCTTAGGGGTGTTTCTACACGTAATGCCTTAAAACCTTTGGTTTGAGAGTCGTTGGCCTAAATCTCGCTACATGGGTTAATTAGAAAGCTTAATGGAACTAAACATTGCACAGTCACATTCCAAAAAAAAAAAAAAAAAAAAAAAAAGAGAAATTATATATATGCCTTGGTTAGTTATTTGCACTGAATTTTGATAATAATTGAAATAATGAGGTTACTGTGATTGAAATTGACTTTTGTCTCTAAAATGTGTTGGTTCACTTAAACACCAAAGGAAACAAATGAAAAATTTACTAAATGATTATAAGTGATCAAGACTTTATGTGGGGATTAATTTGAAGCGTGTTTGCTCTTTTAAAAATTGTTCATGAATTTTCAATCCAGATAGCTTTGATGATGGTTAAGCATTTGTTTAAATTTTCAATTTTGTTGTAGCATAATTTTTAATCTCTCATTTCGATGTTTGTGGGTATCATCACTGAAAGCCCTCACGAGACTATACTCGTCCACTAGGGTAACCTAGGGGTTTAAAGGCTTGTTGCATATGCTAAATGCAATTGAGATCCCTGCGAAAGTGGCTTAGTTTTCTTTTCTACTTAGTTTTTATTTTCTTTTGCTCGAGGACTAGCAAAATATAGGTTTGGGGGTATTTGATGAGCACAAAATTAATACAAGTTTTATCCTTAAATTTATATTTGTTAGTATTTTCTTTTGTATTATGTAAATCTATTAGAGTATTTGTATTGGTTATTTCCAATATTTGTTTTTGTATTTAATGAGTGGTTGTTTGTAGATATTAATTGTCTTCCACCAATGGCATGAGAAGGAGGAGAAATAGGCAATGTGTTGCAAAAATAGAGAAGAACTCAAGTTGGATTTGATGACTTTGCCTTTTACAGCTCATGCTGTACAGTCCATTTGCAGACCTGAAAACCGAACTCTCCCATGCTCAAATGAATAAATATCCTTCATGAAATTTGTTCATTAAGATGTCGACTAAGACATATCCAAAAATTGGAGCAATTAGATAAAAACTCAATCCACAGGCTGTCACACACCAAGACAGGTTCTAGAACTTTGCCTTTTACAGCTCATGCTGTACAGTCCATTTGCAGGCCTGAAAACCGAATTCTCCCATGCTCAAATGAATAAATATCCTTCATGAAATTTGTTCATTAAGATTTCGACTAACACATATCCAAAAATTGGAGCAATTGGATAAAAACTCAATCCACAGGCTGTCACACACCAAGACAGGTTCTAGATGACAGCTTGCACATGTAGCTGGAATGAAAGGGACTTCATGCTTCTATAAATAGGCAACAACTCAAGAGGGTAGGGGATCAGAAATTCAGAGGAGACACAAGGGAAAGAGAAGGAAAGAAAGAAAGGAAGAGAAAGAGAGAGAGAAAGTGAGAAAGAAAGAGAACAATGATGGAAAGGAAAGAACCGAGAGCTAATAACTCTCTTAAAATTGTTCTTCACCTTTCTTAGTTCTCATTTAATTCATGTATTTTAGTTTCTTTGTTTTGTTTTAATTATTAATTATGTCTAGCTAAATTACTTAACTAAGGTTGGATGAAACACCATTATTAAATACAATTCTAGTTTTTATCTTCAATTCTCAAATATTGTGGTGTTCAATGATTATAATTTTCACTTCACATGATTAATAGATTAATCTTCTTTTCACCACTTCTATCATGTATTGTGACATATAACATGTATTTGTGGTAGTTAAGAGTTTGGATTAATCTATTAATTCATCCTTGGTTTATATTTCTAGTTTACAAATTTCTTTGATATTTTGTTATTCAAATAAACTTTTTCACATAGGATGCTTAGGAAACTTTGATCCTTTGTAGTTAAATAATTTTGTTTACATTTTATGCTTAGAATTTGTACTTATGAAGGGAAGGAAAATTTACTTATGATTTAAATTACAAGCTTAATTGATAAATCTTGAGAAAGCATTAGATTGATTTCTAGATTGCTACTCCGTGGGAATTGAAAGATAATTAATTAGGATCTTATGGAATAATGGTGTGGATTCTAATACCTTAGTTATTTTTCTTATAAATTTAAATCTTAATTTCAGTTTATTGTCATTTCCATATTTGTTTCATGCTTTATTAAATTTTCTTTATCAACAAACAAATCACCATTTGAATCAACTAGGTTGGAAATGAAATTAACTTGGGTATAATTGGTTTTCTATCTTTACACGCAATCCCTTGGGTACGATCTCGCTCTTACACGCTTATACTATATTCGATTCGTGCGCTTGCGAGTTTATAAATTTTAAAACACCTCTTTTGAGGAACAACACTCAGCCTGAGATTGATCGCTCCAAATTGGTGTGTACTCACTGTGGACTTAGGGGTCATTCAAAGGCTAGGTGTTTTGAATTGATTGGGTATCCTGAAGGATGAGATAAGACTCGTGATCCCCGCTACAACAAGCAGCGGGCTACCATAGCTAACACGAAAGATGAACCCGACCTTGTTGCTAATCAGGCCTCTACATTAGTTACTACTACCGGTAATGAGGGTAAGGTTTTGCAAATTTCTGATTCTGTTAAGAATACTACTTGGATAATTGACTCTGGTGCTACAGCATATATGACATTTGATTCTAAATTGGTCCACACTGTTAACCCCTCAACTCAGTCTTGTGCAACCACCACGGATGGCATTGCAGCTCCTATTATTGGGGAAGGCCATGTCACTCTCAATGATACTTTGAACCTTGATACTGTATTTGTTTTCCCATCCCTTGATTACAACTTGCTTTCTGTCGCTCAACTAACCATTGTTTGAATTGTGTTGTTGTTTTTTGGCTTCACTATTGTGTGTTTAAGGACATCCAGACTTGACAGAAGATTGGTTATGGCATTAGGAAGGGGAAGTTATACTACCTGGATTTGACAGTGGACAATACTTCTTACATGACTCAAGCTCTCCGGTGGGTACCTCACATGGGGAGCCGAAATCTATAGTTGATATTTGGTTGTGGCATCGTCGCTTAGGACATACTTCGTTTGGTAATTTACAGAAACTTTTTCCGAGTTTGTTTGTTAAGTCTGATGTTTCGAGTTTCAAATGTGATGTTTATGAACTGGCTCATTGCCATCATGTCTCTTTTCCACCTAGTTTACATAAAAGTTCAGTGCTCTTTATGCTTGTTCATTCTGATGTTTGGGGTCCAACTAAAATTGCAACTTTGGGTGGTGCTCGGTGGTTTGTTACTTTTATTGATGACTGTATTCGAATGGCATGGGTAGTTCGTTGAAAAATAAAAGTGATACATGTTCTGCCTTTCAGAAGTTTCATAGAATGGTTCTCACACAATATAGCAAACATATGCAGGTACTTCGGAGTGATAATGGCAAAGAATATGTGAATGATGATTTGCAAACTTTTTTAACTGCCCATGGTATTACTCATCACAACGTGTCCGTATACTCCATAACAGAATGGTGTTGCCAAAAGGAAGAACCAGCATCTCCTAAATGTGGTTCGTGCTTTGTTACTTGAAGCACATACTTATGTACATCTTCATAAGCACCAACGGAGTAAGTTGGAACCTCGAGCTATGCAGTGTGTGTCTTTGTTGGATATGCATCACAACAGAAAGGCTATCAGTGTTATCATCCCCCGAACACAGAAGATGCTTGTAACTATGGATGTGACGTTTCATGAGTTGACGATGTATTATTCCTCACCTGAGTCTTCACTTTAGGGGGAGAGACGACGAGAAGTGCAGACTCCGGAGTATATAAGGTCATACCGGATCGTGTTGTTGTGGATAATTTTGATGAAAGTGGTGACAATTCCTTGGATGAGAGTGGTGAAAATCCACCAATGACCAAATCGGACATAGTATCAGTGCCGATGCTATAGCATGCACTGACTGCACCAATTGAACAGGTGACACCTGAACTAGACGTACAACACCAGTCCGATCCGATAACTAAACGGGATGAACCTATGCTGCCTGAGCCTAATGCTGCCAATGATAACCAATCTCCACCAATGATGGATGTCCGTCCACCACGTCTTCCACCAAGAAGTAATCGAGGTATTCCAAAACCCACCTATGAACCATATCCCATGAGTAATTATGTGACCATTAATCATCTATCAGAATCAAATAAGTCATTTATGTGTCAATTGTCTTCCTGTACGTATTCCTAACAGTATGCAGGAAGCCTTATCATATCAGAATTGGCAAGCCGCGATGGAGGAGGAGTTAAGGTCTTTAAAGAAGAATGACACATGGAAAATAGTTGATTTCCTGGCTAGGAAAAAGCATGTGGGGTTGGAGATGGATTTTTACAGTGAAGTATCTGCGAGATGAAACAATTGATCGCTACAAGGCTAGATTAGTTGCAAAATGGTACTCACAAAAATATGGGATTGATTATACAGAGACATTTGCGAACTTAGATTGGCCTTTGCATCAGTTTGACGTAAAGAATGCATTTCTGCATGGAGAACTAACAGAAGAAGTTTATATGGACCTTCCACCTGGATATATGATAAGAGTCTTAAATTACATCTTTTTAATATTATTTTTGGAGACTTTATGATATAATTTTGGCTTAATAAATATAATTTCACTTCTTGTTACATTTTATTCTCACCAACTGGATTTATGAATTTTCTATATTAATTTGGTGAACATATTAGGTGAATTTATCTTTTGTAGGAAGTTGGAAAGCCAAAAGATGAAGACATACATTTGTCCAAGTTCAAGCCATGTGTGAAGAGAATTGTTGTCGGATTTTATTGAAGAATTGATTGTGGGATTATTGTGATTATAAAGAGAAGTAAAGAGGGAGAAGAGAAGACAAAACCGTTGAAGCTAAAAAGCCTATTTCATGTCATTCATAGCCATTAACACCCACTAACTCACCGTTATTTCTTTTCCACCAACTCTCCACCATCATCACATGTTTAATCCAATGAATCTCTCACTTAAACCCTTCATTACCTACCACGAATGTATTAACTTCCCACTCACCTCATTGACTACTATAAATCACCCATCAACTTATTTGGCAAGGGACCTCTACGACAGATTTCTTTATCCATTTCATTCAAAATTTAGTTATGTTTTCACTACTACAATTATGGGAAACTACGACCCGTATTAGACGACCATAAAACCAAAAAGCGTCGTGTTTTTAAAAATCGGAACCGTCATTCTTTAAAAGGCTCAGATAAAAATTACGACCATTAATTTTGAAAATCGTTGTCGTTTAAAGCGCGCTGGACAAAAATTTCATTTAAGTTCTAAATTTTCACGAACAGCTCTGTCTCTCTCTCAAACACTCCTTCTTGCTACCTTTTCTCTATCTCTCTCTCAACTCCCTTTCTTATCTTTGAAACACCATGTCCATAGCGCCATCTTGGTCATCGAGCTCACCGTCCAGGTCACAGATCTCGCCGTTCAGGTCACTGAGGTCGCCATATCCCTTGCGTCTAGGTCACTGAGGTCGCCATCCCTTGAGTCCAGGTTGCTGGGGTTGCCAAAAGTATCGCCATGGGTAAAGCCAGAGCAGCTGCTCTCAAACGAAGTGATTTTCTGTTTGTGTTGTTGATAATACTCTCCGATTATGTCGATATATCGTAGATCTGTTATATGTTTGGCTCCTTTGATTTCTGTTGTGTATTTTCAGATTTTGCTTGTGATTGAATTTTTCATATTGAAGAGTAACTTAGAAAACAGGGAATAGCATCTGGGTTGTTCCAACTTTGTTTCTCACCTCAAATCTGTAAAAGATGAGATTTCTAGAGGTGGCCATTCAATTACTCTTCGCCCACCCACAAATCATGCACTCTGGTTCACCAAATGCACCTTTCAAAGGTAATTCTCATACTTCTTTTGGCCTTCTCTATTGTTAATTTGTGAAATTGCCCACTAGTGTAATTGATCGTTTGCTAATTTAGATAGACAATTTCTTTTGTTGTTAGTTAAAGCTTTTTTCTTTTTTATAGGGCAGATTAGTGCGCTTTGTCAGCACACCAGCAGTTATGGAGAGGTTTGTCAGTATTGAAAGGGAGATTTTGCAGATTGAGAGTTTAGTTCAACTAGAGGAAGGTATCTCAGTTTTCCTTATGGCTTATACATGAAAAATCCTTCTTTTTGGTGGTGTATTAGGTTCTGTTCTATATGTTGAAAGTATTGGTTTTGTTAGGTCTACTCTGTTTGGTTGCTGAGAAAATGGTGTGCCTATCATTGCTGATGGTGGAATTTCCAATTCTGGACACATTGTCAAGGATTTGGTCCTTTGACATATCTTTTATTGCCATAGCAGATATGCTGCTCACACCAAAAAAAAAAATTTACTTTCACACTTCTACCCTGTATGAGTTTGTCTTGAATATGTTTTTTGTGTTTCATTGAACCATTGATGATTTTTTGAGAGTTGAAGGAGTTTATTTATGTGATCGAAGGATCTTGAATTAATTAGGAGTGTTTTCATAACATTTGGAATCTTACTTATTTCTTTGAGAGAGGGCTAGTGCAGATTTTTAGCAGCCAGGCAGGCAATGTTTTGAGAATTCAACTAACCTATTATATCAAAGGAGATATATGCTTGCTTTGGTTGCAAGCTAATATTTCCTCTTATTATATCAAGTACAATCCTATTATAAGCATACTGCTAATTGAGATGCTGGTTTTGAGTTAGTTTCATCTTAAAATTGACAACATATGTAACCTGCATTTCATAGTCAAATGACTATATATCCCACAGTTACTGAATTCATTCTTGTCAGGGTTGTCTTTCATGTCTATATCCACTCTTACAAATCAAATATAATTAACAAATATGTTGCTTATTGATTAGTTTCTCCTTTTACTCTTAGGAAGTGAAGAGGAGATTAAAATGAAGAAGAAGATAAAAGGGTATCAATTCTGAAGCAAGTTGTGTGCTAGCAACATGGAAACTTATCATGTTCTTAACTTGGTCTCCTGTTCTTTAATGTACAGGGGCATAGAATTGTCTAGGGGTAGAGAATTGGTCTACTGTTCTATAATCTCTTACTAAAACTTTTTTTTTTTTTTTTAAATCTTGGTTTTGCAGTACAAGAAGGCAGAGCTAACTCATACAGAAGAACAAATTGATGAAATTCGGATTGAATGGGCAGCATTTATGAGCAATCACATGTAGCTCATCTATTTCTAATTATAGTTTAATGCTATGGATATGGTATTTTGTATGGATATAGTAGGAATCAAGATTGGTAAACTATGTAATTACTATTGAATCTTCAAGTTCTATGAAATAAACAATTTTTGAGTATATATATGTAGGGTGTGGGTAATAGCAGATTTAGACTTGAATTTATTATCACAAAGCATTATGGTTGTTTTTTTTAGTTAAAATCGTTGTTGAGAACCATTGGAAACAACAAAAAAAAATAGCTAAAATGCCAAATTACTAAGTCCAGTTTTACAATTGATAGACGGTGGTTTTTTCAACAATACCGTCGTCTTTAGAATTAATAGACGATGATTTTTTAACGAATTTTTGTTTTTAGAGTTAATAGACGACGGTTCTGCCAAAAAACCGTCGTCTTTATAGTTAATAGACGATGGTTCTGTTATAAAAACCATCATCTATACAGTTAATAGACGATGGTTCTTTAAACAAAACTGTCGTCTTTATGCAAAATAAACGACGATTTTGAATAAAACTGTCGTGTTTACTTGGAATAGACGATGGTGGATTACCGTTTGACATTCAAAAAGATGACGGTTCGATTAACGACGGTTTTCAAAACAAACGTTTTTTTCCCGTCGTCTATTTCAATTTTTGTAGTAGTGTTTCCTTTGTAATGAGTTGCTAGAATTTTAGCTAAGGCTAAGGGGAATGTCCTTTGAGTAAGTTTGTGAATTGTTCTTTAATCCAATATACGATATGAATTGCTAAATTCTTTTATTTTTGGTTGTTCAATATTTTCATATTCTTTTATTTTGATTGATGTTAAGTACTACTATCTTTTCATGAGTTCAATTATATTTTTCTCATTGTTAAAAACTAACTTTGCATGCTTTTAAATTAGAAGATTAGATATTAAGCAACTCCATTTTCTGAACAATCATTAATAAAAGATAAGATTGAAAAATTAAATTGGTTTTAATTTTTTTATCTTCCGGTTAAAGTTTTTCAATGATAATTTTAATTGAGTTTATTTTGGATTAAAGAGCATGAAACATATTTTGCTTAAAGAATTGAATCTTGATGCCTTAGCATTTCCATTATTGATATTTCATTTTTTAAACTTAATCTCTACAACAATCAAATCAAATTACTTTTACATTTTGCTTATCACTTTTATTTTGGTACTTTTAATTATTTCTTTGTGTGCAGACATTTGCCTATCTGCTCCTTGAGGATACGATACTTCGACTTCCAAGATTATTAGTTCTGGATTCTAGTGGGAAGTAGGTGTGCCGATTACAGAAGTCCTTATATGGTCTCAAATAGCCACCTAGAGCTTGGTTTGGGAGATTTACACAGGCTATGAGATGATTTGGTTAGACGCAAAGTAATTCAGATCATACTATATTTATAAAGCAAAAGGATGGTAAAATTACAGCACCGGCAATTCTACCAAATTTTAGAGGCTGAAAACCAAGCATGGCAGAGAGTGGCACAAGAAAACGAAGCCATGGTTGTGTCCTTAACCAACACTCTAGAACAGTATAGAGAGAGAGTCTCGTGTTGTCTCATTAATGGGGCAGACGATGCAGAGTCTTGCTGTGATAACAGAGAAGAAGAAGAAGCAGAGAGTGATGGTGTTGATTATGAACAGATAAGGATGAAGATGAAGGTTTGCAAAAGCTGTAATTCTCGGAGTTCGTGTGTCCTGTTCCTTCCTTGCAGACACCTTTGTTCATGCAAAGCGTGTGAGGCGGTTCTTGATTGTTGCCCTGTTTGCAGAACACCAAAGAAGGCCAGCATAGAGGCTTTGATTTCCTAGGCTGATTTTCCAGGAAAAAATGAAGAGAGAAAAAAAAAAAAAAAAAAAAAAGGGGGAAGAAAGTGACTGAGAATGCTTGGTTTTAGCAGGATGATGTTAATGATGATCATTGATGATGGAGTGAACAGAACCATTTTCGATACAAATGGTTTTTTTATTATTTAATTTAATTTAATTTACTTTTTTCCTTTTTAGGGTCTCTGAATTTAGATTTTAGTTTCGACACAAAAAAAAAAAAGAATTTAGATTTTAGTTTGTACTTTAGACGACCAACAACCCAATTGAACAGAAAAATACAGCACAGAGCATCTTTTTCTTTCTGAACTATTGCATGTTGGGATTAGATATCACATGATTTTTATAATAAAATATCATCTATATTTCTTCTAACCGCAAACAAAGGAAAATTGCACGTTGTTTGCTAGGTTTTATTGAAATATCTCGTTGAGAAATTAAATTCTACGTACGTGTTTGTTAGAAATTAAAATCCTAATACATATCATATAAATGCTATGTGGTTGTTCGTTGGAATACAGCCGAAGTATTTGGTAGTGGAAAGATATATGTGTCCCACAAATATCTTAGAAAACTTGCACCACAATGCGGGGGTATATATCATTTCTGGTCCCCACAAAATGCTTATAACATCCAGACTCTCTCGCTCGTTTCAAGGTATTGGGTTTTCGATGTGGTGCGTGCTGTTGTGAATTAATGACTAACTCACTGCCCTTTTAAGATCTTGTTGTTGATGGGACTTTGGGACAAAGAACTCAATGATGGATGAGTCTTATACACACACACTTACGTTAACCAAGAACAAATGACACAAGTGTTTATAGAGGTTCAGCAAATTGCCTACATCCTCTTTGGTGATCACCTTGATAAATTTCACTAGTGAAGATAGGTTACAACTTTGGTTTACAAAAAGGAAAACCCCCTTAGAACACTACCCTCACAATCTGTTTCTCTCACACCCTTGCTCAACACCTTGATACACTTAGAGAACTCACTTACTCTCCCCTTGGCTTTTCTGAAATTCTCACCAGAAACTCAATCAACCTTCCAGCTTCTACCACTTACTATTATTCAACTTGCTTTCACCCTTGTGTTATCTTACTTCATCCCATTACCTACACAAGCCAATGGACAAGAGATAGGATATCTGATTGTCCTCCACGTTCCTTCCTTTAGTCACCACTTAGACTAAATGTCAGATCAAGTAGGTCAATAGAATCCCACTCAGCCACCTCCATTAAACCAGAAAATGGAGAGGAGATAATCCAAAATAAGATAACCAATTAGCCATGAGTGCTCTCCCAACTATCCAGCAGGTAGTCAACCCTCTTTTACCTTAGAAGTGACCCACTAAGCCTCTGAAATCATGTGGAAAGCGATAGCCATCGAAAACACAGTTGAAAACACGTAAGGAAAACGTCACAGGCACCGCTGGAGCGACCGGTCGCGAGAGGTCTTTCCCTCCAGGTTTTGAATCCGCTTCTCGCGACCGGTCGCAAAAGTCCAGCGACCGGTCGCTCGTGCTTCCTTACCCGGTCGCAAAGAACTAGCGACCGGTCGCTCTTCAGCTTCCGCCTCCAGACTTCCGAATCTGCTTATGGCGACCGGTCGCCGATTCCTAGCGACCGGTCGCTGAGGAGACTCAAAAAATCCTCCTTTAGCGCCAAAACAACCTTGTATCCTTTAGGTGAGCCATTTTTTTCCAACACGTGCTTTGTTCTTCGCTTCCCACTCTAAAATTCATATAAATTCCTCTCGTATCTCATGTGGAACTGTCTTTGGATTGCCAGATCAATGGGGGAATGCATCAAAAAATTTATTAGGGCATGAACTATTCACATAAATAGTAACTTCCCTACCCTCCCCTTGTTTTTGCAAATGGGCGGAAGTGCTGTTAAGCCATCCAAATTTCATAAAATCATTCTATCAAAAAAAGAATAAAAAAATTGGAACTAAAAATGTCATATTGGCATATTGTCTTTGTGGAGCATTGGGCTTTTAACCACCACTGACAGAGGTGTAAATACAAGTTTTGCACCAAGAATTTTAGGCTCGGCTAACTTCGTAACAAATGATGGGGATAGTTAATGTCAGATCGGATTGAACGCTCCTTATCTCTAGAACACACTGAGAACCTCTTGCTCCAGGTATTTGAACTTGGACGCGGCTGAATCATTTGCTCCAGGTATGTTCCTTCGCATCTTCTAACTACTTTATCTTCTTCTCTTCCTTCTCAACTGTATGCGATGGGTGGGTATGTCATAACAATTGTCTGTAATGGAGGAATTTGTGAAATTAGGGCTCCTCTATTTTTAATTTGGCCCCAACTATTAGGGAAGATGAATAGTGGGAGGAAAACGGGTTAGAAGAACTATATTGCAGACAAACAATGGGTCGTGTTGTATCGGGTTTGTGTCATGTCAAGATTATATGTGTCAAAAATGCTAAATTCAAACTCAACCCGTTTAATAAACGTGTCATTTTGGGTTGACCCGTTTATTTCCCGTGCGAGTTTCGGGTCATGTCAAGTTGACCCGCTAAGTGGGTGGTAGCAAATAAAAAATAAATTAAAAAATCTAAATTTTGATAAATTAATCAAGTAATTGCATTTTTTATTTTTTATATAAAATAATTATTCCATTTTGCCTCTCTCTCTCTCTCTCTCTATATAAAGATTAAGAATGAGAAATTAACAAAAATTAACAAAAATTAAAAAAATAAAGAAAATGAAGAAAAAACAAAGAATGGGTTGGCAGGTTACATAGGTATTTTAGAGGATTGACGGGTTATATAGGTATTTTAGCGGGTTGGTGGGTTGACTCATTTAATAAATGGGTTAAACAGGTGTTGGGTTGGCAGATTACATAGGTATTTTATTGGGTTGGTGGGTTATATAGGTATTTTTGCGGGTTGGTGTGTTGACCCGTTTAATAAACGGGTTAAACATGTGTTTTAGCGGGTTGGCGGGGTTTACTCGAAACTCACCCGTTTATAAACGGGTCACTAGAAAGTTGACCTGAAAATGACCCATTTTTTAATCATGCGAGTTCGTGTCTTGTTTTTTCCATGCGAGTTTCGAGTCGTATAACGGATCGTATCAGAAATTGCCACCTCACATGCCACTTATGACGGAATTTTGGATGAAATATGATAAAATCTAACGACATGTGTTAATTTGGGTGTTAAATTGGATGACTTTTTACTCTTTTTAATATGTACAACTTTTCAATAGGATGAAAGTGTATCCAAATACTTCTATAAACTTTATAAATTGATGTGGGAAAAACTCAATAATAGATAAGGTATTAATTGCATAGTGTATATGGTATCAATAAGAACACGTTTGTTCACTCGACTCTGTAACCTGATTGGAAGACATGTCAATTCCAACATTGTATTGCAAGACATGTCAATTCCAACAATGAAAGCGTATCCAACACTTGCAAGACTCGTATTAAACCGTATACAACAATGAAAGCGTATCCAAATACTTTTCCTAGGCAAGGTTTTTATGATGTCACGTTTGTTTGCTCGAATCTATAACCTTTGATAATTTAAGGAAAATTTACTACTTCCTATATAAATATAAAAATAAAATAAAATGAATATCCGGATACTTCTATAAAAAGTTTATAAATTAATGTGGAAAAATCTCAATATAATTGGATACAATATTAATTGTAATTTCATAGAACCAAGACCAGCAAGTCCAGATTGGTCTGGTTCTCCCACCCCTACTAACAAATAACACTCAGTATATACTATCTTCTGATTCTTGGGTTGTAGTTTCAAAATCTCGACTTCTTGGATTTTATTATATTAATGTGGCAAATCTATATAAAAGGTTAAGTAGATCCTAGCAGACAAAATCAAAACAAAATATCTCAGGCCGTACTTAACTATTTCAAAGTAGTCAAGTAGGGATCAGAATATCACATGATTTTTATAATAAAATATCATCTATATTTCATCTAACCGCAAACAAAGGAAAATTACATGTTGTTCGCTAGGTTTTATTGAGGCCAAAAGTTACTTTTGGTCCATATAGTTTGGCATTTCAATCACTTTTGATCATGTAGTTTCAATTTCGTCAATTTTGGTCCATATAGTTTGGCATTTCAATCACTTTTGATCATGTAGTTTCAATTTCGTCAATTTTAACCCTGTAGTTTCATATGATGGTTAAAATTTTTATAAAATATTGTGTGTGTATTGGGAGTTCTGGAAACACAATGTCCCCTATTTGCATAAAGTAAAGCAATACGCATGCCGTTTGTTATTTAATAGCTATGAATGCTTTGATTCACATAAAGTAAAGCAATATTTTCAATCTCATGACATTGATTTTACAGATGCTGGCCCTCCACGATTTCCTTATGTCGAAGCATTTGATGAGGTTCCAGATGAATATTTTGATGATATTTTTAATCAAGCTTCACAAATTTCCTTTGAAGGTGGACCAGAATTGGGTAATGACAACGTGGGAACAATAGAAGTGCCTGTGTATGGACATAATATGGGCAATGAGGATAGGACAGAGGTACCTGTCAATGTTGATGATGAATTGAAGTTGGCCTTTACTTTCTAACGTAGTTTAACAGTCTGGTTGTTGGCCAATATTTTGTGAACTTTCTTCTTTTGCTATAATTGTAACAGGCCTTCAATTCTACTTTTGTTATCAGACATGCTTTTTTTGCTGCAAGTGTAAGACCCCTATTTTGGGTATAATGCAATCAGGTTTGACTGAAAAAACACTCAAATGTTCATTGTGAAATAGCAGTCAGATTTAACAATCATAATAGAAAGATACTAAATTCTTGGTTTTACGTGGGGTATTGTCACGACACAACTTCCCTAGCACGATATTGTCCGCTTTGGGTCCCTCTCTCTATCCTCATGGTTTTGTTTCTGGGAGCTCACGAGTAATTTCCTGGTGGGTCACCACTCCTGGGATTGCTCTAGCCCCCAACTCGCTAAACTTCGAAGTTCCCATAACTCCAAAGCCAGTGAGCTCCCAAAAGGCCTCGTGCTAAGAAAAGAAGTGCCCACACATTTAAAGCACTTCACCTTTCCCTCCCCGAGCGATGTGGGATTGCTCACCGTTCTTGTTTCCCCAAGACACGGGTCTTACAAGTATAGACAAGCTTTTATGTGGGACTTTGGACTGACAAAATTGCCCCTCCACGTGGTTACTCTTTTAAAGAAATTGACAGAAATTTTAACATGTCCTTGAATTGCTACAAATATGAACTACATGGTCAAAAATGACGAAATTGAAACTACATAGTCAAAAGTAGTTGTGCCAAACTATCAGGGACGGAAAGCTGACTTTATTAAAATATCTCATTGAGAAATTAAATGCTACAAACGTGTTTGTTAGAAATTAAAGTCCCGGTACATATCATATAAATGCTATGTGGTTGTTGTTCATTGGACAGCCAAGTATTTGGTAGCGGAAAGATTTATGTGTCCAACAAGTGTCTTAGAAAACTTGGACCACAACGCAGGAATATTTATCATTTCTGGTCCCCTCAAAATGCTTTTAATATGCAGGCTCTCTCCCTCGTTTCAAGGTTTTGGGTTTTGGACGTGGTGGGCTCTTTGTGTTGTAAATAAGTTTTGTAATTATATTGGAGGACTTTTGGTTGTGTTTTAAACACTGTTTCCCGTTGAGGGTTAAAAGTCACAGAATGGAAAAAGAGTTAGGTAGGGGTGGGCACTCAAATCGGCGAACCGGAAATCCAGAGCCAAATCACACCGATTCAATCGGAAAAAAATCGAGTTGACCAAAAAGTCAAAAAATCGGTCAAAACCAAATTGATGGTTGGAACCGAATTTTGGATCCAAATTTCATATCTTCAAAAATTGGATTCGGGCGAACCGAACCAATTACATTAAAAAATATATAATTTAAATATTTATTTATATTTAATGCTATATTTTTAATCTAATAACTAATATTTATTCAAGTTCAATTTTAAAATATCTATCTTTTCTAATTTTAATATTTATTTTTATATAATATTGAATAATTTGTTAATTTTCAAATTAAAAAAAATAAATTTTCAGTTGAAAATTGTATTAAAAAATAATGTTTACAATCCGGTTCAATTAAACCGAAAAACCGAAATTGGATCGAAATCGGTTGAAACCAAACTGGATAGTTTTTGAATTTTTTTTAATAAAAACCGAACCGATCCAAATCGAATAAATAGTCCTGAAATCGGTTCTAATTTGAAGTAAAAACCGATCCAACTTGAACCGTGCCCACCCTAGTCGGAGGGGCTGCGCGCAATCCTGTTAACACCTTTTTCTTTGGGTATAATAAAAAAGGAAGTCATTCATCCCTTCAAATTTGCTCAACTTGCGAGGGAGATGGGTAGTAGTAGGATGGTGATTAAATTAAGGTAAGATTAAAACTCCCAATGTGATTGGCTTTCAGTCGATTCCATGCAGAAAACTAATACAATCTACCTATGGACCTACAGACTGATCCGCACTTAAAGCTGTCATAGTCCTTTTGCAAAGCACCATGTATAAATGGCGGGTGTAATCAACCTTAGACATGTATCCTTTGGGTTTCTCTCTAAGAATTAATTCTTCTTAGATTTGGATTTAATACTCTCTTCCTTAGTTTCGATTTCCTTGTTCACGTTTGATCGATTTAGTTTTTGTTGTTGCCGTGGATTTGTGTTATAAGTTGTAATCACAAGAAAGAGGTCGTAATATTTTTCTCTTCTCATAAGAAAAAGAAATAGAAAAAGATAAGATAATGGCCGAGAAGGTGATAGTTAGCATAAGTGAGTCAACAATGGTGAAACCAGAGGAATCAAGGCCTCGAGGCTCTCTGTGGCTTTCCAACACGGACCTATCGTACCCGCCCTATCACACGTCAAGTGTTTACTTTTACAAACCAAGCGGGGGTGAGCAAAACTTCTTTGACCCGGTAGTGCTCAAGCAGGCACTCAGCAAGGCTCTTGTGCTCTTCTACCCCATGGCCAGTCGCTTCAAGCTCAATGACCAGAATGGCCGTATGGAGATTGATTGCAATGAGGAGGGAGTGCTCTTTGTTGTAGCGGAGAGCAGCTCAGCCGTTAATGATTTTGGGGATTTTGCGCCCACTCCCAATTTCCTTAAGCTCATCCCCGCCGTTGATTACTCTGCTGGGGTATCCTCATATCCCATTTTGGTGTTGCAGGTATTTAATATTTAATATTCCAGTAATATTACATGCAAATTTAATTAATTGGGTTTAAAAAGTATATACTTATACATGGTTCTGAGCATATATCCAAAAATGCAGGTCACGTACTTCAAATGTGGTGGAGTGTCACTTGGTGTTGGCATGGACCACCGCATGGCAGATGGAATTTCTGGTGTGTACTTCATAAATACATGGTCTGATATCGCTCGCGGTGATCTCACAAATATTGAAGCACCCTTCATGGACAGAACATTACTTCATGCTCGAGACCCACCTCAACCTGCATTTCCCCACATTGAATACCAAGCTTTACCCCAAATGAAATTAGCTTCTGATGAACATCTGCAAAGCACAAGAAATATTACTACGTCCCTTTTTAGATTGACGCCGAAGCAGCTCAACATGTTGAAATTGAAAGTCAATTCGAAGGAGGAAGATGGCGGCGGGAATATTAATAATAATACAATCAAGTATACCTCATTTGAGATTTTGACGGGTCATATTTGGAGATGTGCTTGCAAGGCACGTAAACTTTCCGATGATCAAGACACCAGCCTACGAATTGCCATTGATGGACGGTCCAGACTGCAACCTTCACTCCCAGCTCGTTTCTTTGGCAATCCCCTTTTCAGAACCGTACCAACTGCTACAGCCTGGGATATCCAATCGAAACCAACATCGTATGCTGCAAGCTGTGTTCGCAATGCTTTGGTGCGGATGGACGATGAGTATCTTAGATCAGCCCTTGATTATCTTGAGCTTCATCTTCCTAGTATTTCCATACCTGTCAACGGATAAACAGTTGGCTTAGGTTGCCGATTCATGACGCTGATTTTGGTTGGGTCGACCCATTTTCATGGGGTCTGGCCGTCTTCCGTTTGTGTTTGACGGCATGTCTTTATTTTTACCAAGTGCAACTAATGATGGGAGTTTATCAGTGATCATTTCCCTACAATCAGAGCACATGAAATCATTTTCCAAGTTGTTGTATGACATATAATCAAGCAAATGAGATGGTCAGAGAAATTCGGTCCTGTGCGGTTTGAATCATCATCGTCATCCCCTTCATCTTTAAGGCTGTTCAAAATTGAAGTTGTGTGTACAATGTATTGGTTTTTGCACATTGCTTGATTGGGCATTGTAAGCTTTGTTTCCTACGTCGTGAATGTATTGATGCCAGTGGTGGACTTTACGTCCACAATATATACTGGCTGTGTTTTATGTACTGCGATTCTTAATAAAATTTTCTTTCTCATGAAAGATATAATAAGAATCTTGAATTTGATATCAAGTTTGATTTTGTTAAAGTATGTTGTTTTTGGCATATGCTCATGCAACATCCAGAAATTTTTCAAGAAAGTCAACATTTAAAACGCTAAAAGTTTATGTACCAACAAAAAAACACCGATTAAAAAACAGGAATTTTTTAATCAGCTTGATTTATTGCATAACATCCACAAAACTTATTTGCGGCTAAAAACCATTTTCATAATTTGAAATCTACAAATTATACTGTTTAAAGTTCCATAATTCTCTAACTGTTTGTCTCCAACAGGGATTATACTTTTTCAATTCCAGCATTGTAGACTTCATCACCGAACTCGTACCTTCAAAATTTTCAGTTTTTTTCATTTCCTTCATTAATAATTTATATGTACACTCAAATCCGATATAATCCAGAAAGGCAGATGGGAGATGAGAAGTTCGGGATGACATTAATCAAGCACAAGAAAGTTATGGCAAGAGAATGATGGACCAAAAGGATGACAATCTTAATGTAAGGGATAACTATTTTAGAAAATAATCTTAAAAGAAATTACCAACAAGAAACTAAGGGATTAGTTTCTCTATCTCCAACGTATAGCTCGAATGGTTTATACAGGAGCTTTCCAAGTAGAGGTTTGGTTATTAAACAAGCAATTAAGTTGCATAAAATGGTCCCACTGTTAAAAAGCAATAAGTTGCCATCATTAACATGGTTTTAAACCAAATATGAATATATCAAATTAATACACAATCAAATCATAGCTATTTACATTTGGCCTACACGTTTTCTCAAAATTTAAGACATTAAAATCCAAAACAAAACTGTCAAAAGAGATCAAAGCAATATTAATATCAATAGAACACGTACAGATAGTGATAATAACAAATATAAATTTAATAATAATTTTGTATTTTGAAATACTCACAAAAATTCCAACAATCACCATCCAACTTGATCTCTATTTAGGCCTCTGCACAACCACAACAAATCATAGCCAGTTACATTTGGCCTACACGTTTTCTCAAAATTTAAGACATTAAATTCCAAAACAAAACTGTCAAAAGAGATCAAAGCAATATTAATATTAATAGAACACGTCCAGATAGTGATAATAATAAATATAAATTTAATAATAATTTTGTATTTTGAAATACTCACAAAAATTCCAACAATCACCATCCAACTTGATCTCCATTTAGGCCTCTGCACAACCACAACAAAAAGTTGATTGTGCGTGTGGAGTTGAGCAAGCCACCAAGACCTTCCCACCCTCAAGGCATATGGCCTTTCGCTCCTAGCATGATATTTTAAGCATTTGTTAATTGCTAACTACCCATGGTGCATAGGTGCCTGTTGGCCTAGGACTAGAACCAAGATCCACGTGTAATCAATCACTTTAATACCCTATTTAAACCTCAATGTAAGGCCTTATAAGTCTTCCTATATTTCATTAAGTTTCCAATATGGGACTCTAGTGTTGTTTTAGTTTGTGTAAGAGCTAGAGACAACTTGTATTGTAAAGGAAGGGATCTGAGGTGAATTGCAGACATCTCTCTAGCCTTTGTTTCTAGGGGGTATGCCGCTAGAAAGGTAAGAAGGTGCTTGGATGTGTTCTTGTTTGAGGGTGGTGAGAATTCACCAAACCCGGGTGCCTTTTGGAAATAGAGAATTGGTTGGGTGTAAAGAATAGAAGTTGGCCGGGTGAGAGGCTTGAGATGCGGCCCGGGGTGTGGAAAAAATGTGGCCGAATGTCTACTTGGTTGGGAGAGTGCGGCCGGGTCTATTGTGAAATTCGGCCGGGTTTATTAAAAACAAATGCGGTCGGGCTCGGAATGGATTCATGCGGCCGGACTTTTTGTTGCCCAAGGAAATGCGCCCAGCTTTTCTCGAATAGATGCGGCCGGATACTTTGCTATTGATGCCCAGTTTTTGGCGGCCGAAAGACCACAAGTTTTTGGGCAGGAGTCTTGGGGGGTTTTCGTGGAACCTAGAGTTTGTAGGTATTGTGCAAAGTCGGCCGAAGGTTTTGAAGGTTTAAATCTAATATCATCCATATATATATATATGAATTTAAAAAGCCCAAGTGGCTAACCTGGCCCACATATATATATATATATAAAAGGATTTATGTTTTGTGCATGCAAAATTGCATATACTATGCGGCCAACTTAAAAAATCGGGCGACCCACATGTACAAATTAAAATATAAACTTATATGCATGTGCGGCCAGCTCCCAAATCCATGCCCCATACATTCCATTTTATGATAATATAGTTGTTTGAGTTGGTCAAAAGTCACCCAATTTGCCAAGGAAGAATTCATAAAGGCGGATTCTAGGTGGCATTTGGAATATTAGAATTGATGTGGCGGGAGGGTTTTTGCTTGAGCCCTCCTTATCTTACTTCATGATAGTATAATATGTAAGGGAATGAAGACATGCGGCCAGATTGGAAAGTTTGAGCCTTATGCTATTATATATATATATATATGTATATATATATAATAAGTAGTGAAAGCATTCAAAGTTGGTTTGGCCGAAAGCTTCCTTGTCTTTGTCAAAGTAGTGAAAGCATTCAAAGCATTTAATATATATATATATATATATATATATATATGTAATAGAGGAACTTGCTTTCCAGGATTTGACCAACAAATGGTTATAGAATAATAGTAATATATTACTTTGGTAATATAATTATTCATGTGGGAGGCATCCACTCATCGTTTGGGCGGAAACTAGTAAGACAGCTATCCATCATGCGGCCGACAAGGTATGGCCATATAAACAAAAATAGAGAACTCCTTTGCCAACGGGTTCTCAACCAAGGCTAGAATTTCCAAATATTTGGAGAATTCATCATGCGGCCGATATCAAATATTTGGAGTTCGCATGCCACTTAATGTTGGTGGGAGTCTTAATCAAATCCAAAGCTCAGCCTACAAGTTCCAGCGAATGTTTTCCTACATGTGGCGGAGTTCAAAGACCAAAAAACATTAACATTGGGAAGATTTCCAAGACATCGGGCAGTTCATTCCTAGAGCTCGGGAAGCATTAATATCGGGAGGATTTCCAAGGCAGAGTTAGTTGAATGGCCAAACTCATGAGCCGAGGAGCTCTATAAATAGAACATCAGAATGAAGAGAGAAAGGACCGCCGAACTGAACACGCAACATCTATCTCTTTATCCCTGACTTTTCAATTCATAGTCTAGAATTTTATCTTTCAAGTTTTCAGATTATCCAAGTTCTTCGTTTTCCTAGTGTAAGCTTACATTCTTGCAATTTAATTTCAATTGTCTTTACATTCAAGTTTAATTCAAGTCTTTATCGCTTTAATCTATTTTATTGCACTTACATTTCTGTCATTTCTTTTATTGCACTTACATTTCTGTCATTTCTTTTATTGCATTTACATTTCTGTCACTTATCACAAAAAATCCTAAAAATAGTCATACAAAGCTCGATCATCCTTGACCTCAAGGAAGAAAAAGAATCTAGGCCAAGAGGAGGTTCCTTGCTTGGCCGATTAATCGTTTGATTAAAAGTCATAAGCGCAAACACACTCACACAATCTTTCCATCCAAGCCATCAAGTGGCTTGGTGGTGGCACGCCTACGCATCTCAAGAGAAGAAGGACCAAAAACTCCTTCCATCGGCCTACCCGGCCGAAAAGAGGGAAACAGTTCTCAAAGATCTTTCAAGCTTGACTTAAACACAGGCATGGCAGTCCCACAACTTGTCCTGGCAGACGCTCGATGTCCACTAATATAACCGGGATAATTTTCATGTTTTTATTACTTTCTTGCAGTTCGTATTATTTACAATAATTTAATAATTTTACATTTTCTTGGTCAATTAGGCTTTCTATATGTTTTCTTTTTCAATTATGATTTCTTAATGCAGTTAAGTTTTTTTTTGTTTTTTTTTATCATAGGGCAAACCTTTTTCGCATTCTTAAGGTAGTGATAATATCGTGATACCTTGGTTGGTTTAGTTTAGACTTATTTTGGTCGGTGAGTCATGTGAATGTTTAGATATTTATTAATGGCTTTAATGTTAAAACATATTTATAAATTGGTGTGAAAAATATCCCATTAGTATAATTACATTTTTTCTATTTCAACAATCATTAAAGGTTTCATGTGGAGATTGATTTGACTACTCATTCATAATGTTTTAGATATTTTCTCTCTTTTTTAGTTTCCATATATTTTCCAGATATTAGAATTAGTGGCAAAGCCAGAAAATCATGGAATGCAATAATTCTCAATGTTATACTTGAGGATGAACTTCTTCTCATGTTGATCGAAAGGCCAATTCATGATTTTCAAATTTTTGAGACATCTTTTAACAAAAAGGAAGAGAAATATCTCTAAGCATTATCAGCACGGGCGGAGCCAAATAGTCCCAAGGAGCGTATGCCTCCTAGTTTACTAATGTTCGATGCTTTTTTATACATGTGAGTATGCCTCCACAAGTTTGCTAGTTCTATCTTTAGGAAATGCATTAAGGATCTTTATGTTATACAAGCTTGAGATTCTTTGTACTCACTCTCTCCTTTTTACTCGGTGCAAGAATAGACACACATTTACTTTTGTTTGATTGCAGTAATCTTACAATATTTTTGTTGAAGGAGATCAAGAGCAAGTTTTATTTCGAAAAATGAATTTGCTTACACCAAGATGGATGACATGAATATTCAATCGGATCGATGATTGACAAGCTAAGGCATGTCCTTTGCTCGGCCCGACACGGGTGTCAAGAACCCGTTACTTGGTTGAGCCTCAAGAATGCTCTGATTTTGACTTGAAGGACTCTCCCTGTGATTATGGCACATCCAAGTGTATCCAGTTTCACCCCCGAATGTTGCGCAATGCTGACCAGGCAACCAATGCAATGCTTAACAGGAAACTTACAACTAAAAGGAAACTTCCTCCAGCAGCTCATGAGACTTATATCAATGTGTGGGTAATGGTAGATTATGGTGCACAAAAATCTTGGATAATCCACAATTTGAAGCAATAAGTCATGTTCCAAACTTCATTTCGCTCAAGGACATCTGGTGGTGTATGATGCCTCAGTGCTGAAATAAATTTCAAGGTAATACTGGTGTGCAGAGTGCAAGTTGCCTTAGAGAAACTAGAGGTCTTGTTTTGGTGAAAGTGGGTGGGGATTTTGAGGCTTTTTACAATAATTGAAAAAAACAACTAAAGTCACAGTGCTGGTATATACCCTTGCCCCTTTGAAGAATATGAGTCCTACGTCGAAAACTTGACTAAATAATATACAAAATATAATGAATTAGTATACTATTAATAATATCGAAGTCTTTTGTGATAAAACATCATACCTACTAAGTGGTTAAGTTGGGGACAATATTAGTGTTGTTAATAGTGGGCTGCTAGCCTGTCTCTCTAAAATTTAACATGGTTTTGCTCATGACGCCGGAGTCGGAGGTGCTGCAGCGGCGAGTGATGGGAGGAAGAACATGTTCAGAGATTTGGGAGTTAGAAACGTGTTTTCCTGCAAGAGGCTTTTTTAAAAAAACTTAAATCTATTTAAGAATTAAAAAAGATAATGGGTAGTTGTATTTCATAAAAATATGACCCATTATCTTATTTTTCTTTTAATTTTAAAATTTTTTAATATGAAAAAGTATGAATTTACCATATTATTCTCATTTAATTAATAATTTCAATTCTTAATTTTTGCATTAACCAAGGGCATTTTCCCTGGTATTTTGAATGTTTTATCTTTTCTTTTTTTTTTTTTTTTTATACGAAAAGAAAGTTACAAACAGAAATCACGAGGATATGCAGGTTTTATCATTATCTGTCCTTTTGCTTTATATATATAGATTAATATGTCATGCAGTAAAGTAAAAGAAAATTAAAATTTTAAATTTGTTTTGATCTTCGGGTTGGACCCAAACCCGGCCCGAATCCTACCCGTGTCCACTGTCAGTAACCCAACACACCATTTCGCTCTCAATACAAAATCGAAACTATTCTCAAGAGAAAAATAATAAAAAAGGAATTGTGCTTCTGTCTTCCTTGCTTTGAGAAATGAATGTTCTTGGCGGTGGAGGCCATGGCGGGCTTTGGGGTTGGAACCCTTCACCGAGAAAACCGAAACAACAAAGAAAAAGGCGATTTGATTCCAAATCCCAATCCTCCAATTCTGTGGAGGCAACCGGAGGAGGCGGTCACTGGTTCCCCTTAAAGCAAGCCGCCACAGCTGGCTCACTGGCTCTAACAGGAGACACAATTGCTCAGCTCAGCCAGCGGTGGACAAAAGCCAAGGCTCTTAACCAACAGGTTTGGTGAACTTTTTCTCATTTTTGTTTATTGGGTTTTGTTTGGTTGCTGAGAAACTGTAGGAAAAGGTTAAGGTAAGAATATAAAAAGTGTTCGGTCAGTTTCTTTTGGGACATACTCCTTGTGAAGAAAAATGTTGGGATTATATGCCGTGGTTGGTTGCTGAGAAAATGTGGGAAAGAGGAACTTCAATGGTTTCACTGTTGGGATGGGGTGGGGAATTTATCCTTTTTCCCTGTTTGGGTGCTCAGAAAATGTGGGAAATGCAAGTTTGACACTCCTAATAATTTTTTATAGCTGGACTGAAAGATGGAGACATTTTTGGTTTCTATGGTTTGGGTATTAGGAAAATGAAGTTTCAGTTTTCTGTTTGGTTGTTCTTAGTTTTGTAAGTAACGGGTACTTGAGACTTGAGAGTTTTTTTTCTGTAATTCTGAGGGGAGCACCGGCATATAAATTTGCAGGCGGATGCTGTTTTTCTTCAGTGCCGCAAAGTTAGTGCAAATGCTCATACGTATGCTCTTTTTGGTTGTATATACTGTGTGAATTTTAGGAAAGCTTGTTTTTATTAATATTACTAACATAAGTGCCGAGTATACCAGAATAAATGGAGTCTATATCATGTTCGATGGCCTCGTTAGACCTTCCAGCTATAGGTTGTTGTCTGCTAAGCCAATGCTTAGTCAAAAGATTGTGATTCTAAGGTTGTGGAGGGTGGAATGATGGATCAAGACTCTGTTCTTTGAAAAATTTGGCTCTCCTAGTTGTTTTGCTTGCAGAAAATTCAGTTCTAGGTTGGAGACATATTAGGGCTTTCATGGCGGGCTTCCTAGTTGATTTTGGTGGTCCATCCTCCAGGCCTGTTGACTCTTTTGTTGCTCAGTCAATTGGCCTTGTCATGTCCAATCTTAACTTAAGGCACTTCAAATCACTTTTTTATAGTTTATTTCTTGTGAGGATGCTTTGTTACATTGTGGTCCTTTGAGTTTAGTGTTTGACCGAAGCCTCTTTCTTAGGATGGAAAACATGCTCTCCTCTCAGATCATGATTGGCTTCGTGCACTTCGGATGACTTCCTATGGGTTTCTTTTATACGGCCCCGGTTCCTATGCATGGTACCAGTTTCTTGATCATTCTTTACCTGCGAAAACAGTAGGGAACCTACTACTGAAGGTACGACCTTTTTTTTATAAATACTGAGGTAGTCTCATCTTATGGAACTTGGAAACCCCAAAAAAAAATTAAAAGCAACGCAAGCCTTTAAAATGTACCTCATAGCTTTCATTTCTTACAGGTTTTATTAAACCAAATTGTGCTTGGTCCAACTGTGATTGCTGTTGTTTTTGCATGGAACAATTTATGGCAAAGGAAACTCTCACAGCTCCCGGACAAGTACCGGAGAGATGCTTTTCCCACTTTACTTTATGGTAAAAACCTCTTCTGATTGATATATGTGTTCACTTGATACTCCATTTCAGATTTCAATAACTTATAACTTTTCATTTGATTATTATTATTTGTGCAGGATTTAAGTTCTGGATACCTGTCAGTGTATTGAATTTTTGGTACACCTTTTTCCCTTCTCTTTTTTTCTCCTCTTTCCCCCTCATTGGTATGGGTAATCCAGAGCTTCTGTTTATACATTTTGTTAGACACAGCATTGAAAACTGTTTGTAAACGTTAGTTTCTGTATGACCCCCTAAATGTGGCAAATCTTTTCCAAGAGCATCATACTTTAGCATAGATTTCAATTTTTAATGTCAAAATTAAGTAGTACTTTTGTGTGATAGTTTAACCTCACTGCCTCTCTATACAGGGTGATACCTCTTCAAGCCCGTGTAGCTTTCATGTCTGTGGGCTCGATATTCTGGAACTTCTGTTTGTCTTCAACTATGAGCAAGTAAAATCTGCGCATTTTAGGTTATTTTATATCAGCAAGCAGACTTGTGAGCACGAGGTAACTTTTGCATATCCAATCTCTTACATGGTTTTGAGCTTCTTAATTCTTTCTGGTTTATGTTATTTCTCGCTTGTTCCAGGTGAATTTGCAGGTCCAGCATCTGGTACATTCGAGAAAGAAAATGAGGACCTGAAGCACCTTTTTTAATTGAAATTCATATGCTTCAAATTTAAAGACGAATGATTCTTCCGCTAATGTGGAAATTAGACATCAGTAGACTAAATTAAATTTTAAATTGCTTTGTTACATGCATTGATGCATTGACAAAGTTAATGGGGCCAAAAGGTGACAACTGAAAGCTCAGAGGAATAAACTTTTAAGCACAGGCAAATGCAGAGTTCACTTATCATTAGAGAATTTCAAAACTGCAATATCAAGGGGTAGAAAATTCTGTCATTTCTGAACAGAGACAATCGTCACCCTTTCCCAGAGAAAGGATTAAAGTTTTCTAAAGAAATCAAGAACTTCACCAATCAAACACAATCGTCCATTTGCGCATGAGCGACTGTATACATCAACGATTGCTTAAGCGTGTGTGAAAACGCATGCGTGCCGATGCTGGGAAATCTCTACCGTAGAATACATCGTCATCTCAATCACATAATCACAGAAACAGGAAAAATATCCAATGCGAGATGGGGTAAGAATCGATTCCTACCTTACTTTCCATCGAATCTGTTGTAGCTTTTTGACATAAGCCACCAGAAAAAAGGCATCTATATAGAATGAAGAAACCATCACATACTTCACCACTTGACGTTACAATGCGAAAGTGTTGAGCATAAAAGCAAAAGATGAAAACATTGAGAAGATATAAGTATTCCCTAGTGCCTGAAAGACCTTCAATGACAGGAAGGAATAAAAGCTCATAAAATCCCAAAACCATCAGCATTGCATCTAACCTACACCATGAGAAGAAGCACCAACAGTAACACTCCAGCCTATTCTCCTCCTCTTCTTACCTATCATGATCCGTACGACTACTTCTTTGGAATCAATGACGATATCGGTGAATGGCCCCGGTCTGATAATTTTCAAGCCACCCAAGTAAGTATAGTCTCGTCCTCTGTTTCTTTATCGCACTATTCAAAGATGATGAGATTGTGACATGAATTGTTTTGGTTGCATCAACAGGCTACCAGAACAGGTGCATCGGATTCAAGGCGACCATTTGAGGGAACGCTAGCACGAGCACGAGCACAGCCTCTTGGCTTAGCAGGGTAATCACAATCAATTAAATGATTAGTATACACATGCATGAGGTTTAACATCAATAATTTTCAATTTATGTGCATAGAAAAGCTGCAAAGTTTCTAGTTCCATATGGAAAATTTTAATCAACTACAGTAAACTAAAGTTACTAATTTTTGGAATAACTTCATTCCCAAGTCTTCTGAGGGGAACCTCCTTTTCTGCCAATGTTTGCACATTTGATGCTAAGTATACAAGAATTAGTAAAGCTCTAAGCCTTTAACCATACTATATACTTACTTTCTATTACTAATACGGACGTAACTTGACAAATTATATATCGTATAATGGGCGAAATGTGAAGTGCATCACATCTCAACCGTAGCATCCATTACTTGTGCATTGTTATTTATTTTCTATCCGTCTCTTTTTAATTTGGGATCACCATCTATATATATATATATATGAAATTGCAGATCAGCAGCACCGCCAGGTTCCCGAATTCATATTCTGGTCCTTGGCAACGAAATGGCAGGACAGGCAAACCCCTGGGGACAGATCATCGGCAACCAATGGAACGCAGCCGCCCCGTCTAGGCTGGAACAGGACTCAAGATTGAGCAACACTGAGCAAAAGCGGGCATTGCAGAATCTCAAAAAAGAAATATACAAACCTTTTAGGAGACTATCACAGAGGGTCAACTTGTATTACAGAGACACGGTTGTGAATACGAATGAAATGGAGAAGGATGAAAATGGCAAGAGGTGCGCCGTTTGCTTGGAAGACTTTGAGCCCAGTGAAGAGGTTATGCTCACACCTTGTAAACACATGTTTCATGAGGAATGCATTGTGCCATGGGTGAAGAGCAATGGCCACTGCCCTGTCTGTAGGTTTGCAATATGTGAGTAAAGCAAGGGAGCCTGCTCTGCATCCTTAACAACAAAAACAGTCAAAATATCTTATGTTGAGGCCAATGCTTATGTTGAGACTATAACTCAAAGTTGTATATCAAATGAAGTTTGTACTTAAAAAATCCGAAATGTCTGTGCCTTTAATTAGAATGCCAAAATGCTTGCTAATACTCCACATATCATGAACTATCTCCTACCAGCCGCTTCTTCAAAAAGCGCTTTTATTGCTCATAACCATTTTTAAATTTTTCTATCAAACCCAGTCAAAAGTATTTTTGTTTGCCACAAAGCGCTTTTAGCTCTTTCAAAAGCGCTCCCCAAATGGAGATAGTTCCTTATATGTGGGGCTCTGGCCTTTATATTTACATCAGATTAGCCAGTTGATGAATGTATACCTGTATTTTCAACGTTTCGCTTTCATGTTGTGATCAGCAAAAACGTACACGTAACCCTATTGATCACCAAAAGATACCAAATTGAATAAAAATATCACTGAATTATTTCTCATTAGATGTCGGTATTGATACATGTCTTTCAACTATCTTCATGTTCACAAGCAAAACTAAATATTAGACTCATAATTTCAGTGACAGTACACTTGCATTGACTCCTGTTTAATGTCACAACTATAGGATGAGATAAATCAAATTATAATCTATACTTCTATTACAACAAATAATTTTGTAATTCAAACAAAATATAGGTTCTTTGCTTCACGTGCATAAAGGTCATCTTAGTTAACTCGAACTTTAAAGTTGTAAAATAATCGGTGTTTGTTTGAATATATTATATTCTTGAGAATTCTGTAATTATAAAATAATGTACATAAAATTTGAACTCAAAATTTTCTTCAACAAAATGAAAATTAGGTGCAATTCCACTGAAAAAATGTTTACCGACTGTTTTAACTTATTGGAAAAGAGAAAAAAACAATGTTTTTAAAAGTTTTGATTGTGTCCACATGGTGCAAAGTGTGCGACGTGTACTCTTTTTTTCCCAATTCCTGGCTTAAATATGTGACGTGCCCTTTTGAGATCCCCAGCATAAGAACAGAAAAATTAAAAATTAAAAACAAAAATCTTAAACGATTTCCAAGTCCTCTGACCGAAAATGAATTTTTTTCAAAAACGTCCGATAAAAATCCAAACAGGTGAAAAAGACAGGAACTAGCCACTAGCATCAAGCCACGTACGCCGTTCTGAAACCACATCCACTCCTTCTAAAATCCCCTTTTGCTTCTTCATCCTTCACCTCTCAGCTCTCTCTGCACCAAAGGGTCCAGAGCTATTTATCTCGCTCGCCCTTCTTAAATCCACATTATTTCCCTCTCAAAAATCCTTCCTTTTGCAAGGTACAAACTTCTTCTACTGTGACTTAGCTTGAATTAGCTTGTATCTGTGATGGGTTTGTTTTCAATTGTTCAGTTTCAGTGCATTTTAGTCCATAACTTGCCTTATACCCATATGGGTTTGTGTATGTCTATGCCTATGTCTTGATATTGGTACTTCGGAAACAAAAATTCTGGATAAGGGGTTTGATGGGCTTGGCCTGAATGTGAACTTTTTTAATTTTTTGTTACTGTCAATGGATGGGATGCTTGTTTCTTGAGGTAGCTAAATATTATTCATAATTAAGCTTTATTTTGCATGTTTTTGTGGCTTTATTGAATCAGAAAGTACCATCTTTGTTACCAGTCCTTAAATTTGTCTCTTGATGGCTTCTTTCATTTTCTCCTCGTCCACATAAAATTTATGCTATTGTGTTTGCTTTTGATTAAATTCATTTTCTTCTGAAGAAAAAAAAAAATTTAACTGAAAAAAATCATGTGTTGGGTAATAACTACATTAGTTGGTTGAGCTTGAATGTGTTGTTATTGGGTTTAAAAGTTTATCTTGTGGCTATTCCCTCTTTCCATTATGAGAAATTGCTTAAATATTGTGATATGCGTGAAGATCTTGGAATTCATTCATGTTGTTCTATAAAATGTTGAATTGCTCTAATTTCTACTCCAGTAATGTTTATTCATGTCACCTTTTGTCTTAAGGTCATTATTATAATGCTATGTCTTGAAATAAAGCTGATTTCATCTGCCCCTTACTGTGATATTTTTTGTCTTGCATGGCTGTTGAACTACTTGATTTAATTTCCATAATCTGACAGTCATTCTTGACATTTCAATACTTATGCATTTGTTTTTGGATTTTTCATTAATTCATTAACTTACAAGCACCTTTCTTGTTGTACTCACAGATGGCGGCATCGTCAGCATGCCTTGTGGGGAATGGGTTATCTACCCACAGTACTAAACAAACTTTGAGCAAGGACTTTTCTGGGAGGCATCTCTTGCACCCTTCAGCTGTGCCATCATTGGGTAAGGTGACCAAAACATCTATCACAAGGGCATCGCTGGACCAAAGGCAGCATGAGGGAAGAAGAGACTTTCTGAAGTTGTTGCTTGGAAATGTGGGAGTAGGAGCTCCTGCTTTACTTGGAGCAGGGAATGCTATGGCAGCCGATGATCAAGGGGTCTCTTCTTCAAGGATGTCTTATTCTAGATTCTTGGAGTATCTGGACAAGGGCAGGGTGACAAAAGTTGATTTATTTGAGAATGGAACCATAGCTATTGTTGAGGCTGTTTCTCCTGAGTTAGGGAACCGATTGCAGCGAGTTCGCGTTCAACTTCCTGGACTAAGCCAAGAGCTCATTGCGAAGTTCAGGGAAAAGAACATTGACTTTGCAGCACATAATGCCCAAGAAGATTCAGGCTCTCTTTTATTTAACCTGATTGGAAATCTGGCTTTCCCACTAATCTTAATTGGGGGTTTGTTCCTGCTCTCAAGGCGTTCATCTGGAGGCATGGGTGGTCCTGGTGGGCCTGGATTTCCTCTACAATTTGGTCAATCTAAAGCCAAGTTCCAAATGGAACCGAACACTGGAGTGACATTTGATGATGTTGCTGGGGTAGATGAAGCCAAGCAGGATTTTGTGGAGGTCGTGGAATTCTTGAAGAAGCCCGAGAGGTTCACTGCTGTTGGGGCTCGAATTCCTAAAGGGGTTCTTCTTGTTGGTCCTCCAGGAACTGGAAAGACTCTGTTAGCAAAGGCAATTGCTGGTGAAGCTGGTGTTCCATTTTTCTCCATCTCAGGTTCTGAGTTTGTTGAAATGTTTGTTGGTGTTGGTGCTTCCCGAGTTCGTGATCTTTTTAAGAAGGCCAAAGAGAATGCACCTTGCATTGTATTTGTTGATGAAATTGATGCTGTTGGACGGCAAAGAGGAACTGGAATTGGTGGAGGAAATGATGAAAGAGAACAAACCCTTAATCAGCTTTTGACAGAAATGGATGGTTTTGAGGGCAACACTGGTATCATTGTGGTTGCAGCGACTAACAGGGCAGACATTCTTGACTCTGCCTTATTGAGGCCTGGCCGATTTGACAGGCAGGTGTCTGTTGATGTCCCCGACATACGGGGCAGAACAGAGATCTTAAAGGTTCATGCTAGCAATAAGAAGTTCGATGGAAATGTTTCCCTAGATGTTGTAGCCATGAGGACACCTGGTTTTAGTGGAGCAGATCTCGCAAACCTTCTAAATGAAGCAGCTATATTGGCTGGTCGGCGTGGGAAGACGGCAATTTCACCGAAAGAGATCGATGATTCAATTGATAGAATAGTGGCTGGAATGGAAGGAACAGTAATGACAGATGGCAAGAGTAAAAGTCTGGTGGCATATCACGAAGTTGGTCACGCCATCTGTGGGTAAGTGATAATTTAGTCTCTGGTTCTTATTGTTCTACAAATACTCTTTATGATAGTTGTCATCAGGCCAAGGTTCATTCTTTATGATAGTTGTCCTCTTCGCATTACACCCATGAATATTCGGCGATATGAATCTTACTTATTTGTTTTTAGTTATGTTATTTTATAGATATAAAATTAGGTTTGACTGTTTGTATTTGTAGTATAATAATATCATCAGCGGCAAAGAAACCCATCCAATATCTTAAGACTATAGAAACTTGTTTAGGTTTTCTACAAGAGTGTTCATTAATTCATTCGTGATCCAAGTTCATCAACTAAATTTTATAAAAATGCGTTTTAACTTCGGATGGTATAGCTTTGAATGTTATAGGTTCACACCGATGCTCACCTTTTTGCTGTATGCTTTTCTCTCACACTCATTTCTACTCCCTTGCACCCATCCTATTATTTGATATATCCAAAGATATCATACTTAGCTTGTTATTACTTGTGCTTATGAAGCTCAAATAACTTGTAAGGAAAATTGTACAAAAATGGAAATTAAATAACCCACACAATGTTTTCATTTTTTCTTCAATGCAGGACATTGACTCCAGGGCATGATGCTGTCCAAAAAGTGACCCTGGTCCCTCGAGGTCAGGCACGGGGTCTTACCTGGTTTATTCCTGCAGATGATCCTACCTTGATCTCCAAGCAGCAACTATTTGCAAGAATTGTTGGTGGGCTTGGTGGTCGAGCTGCAGAGGAAGTGATCTTTGGTGAGCCTGAGGTGACAACAGGTGCAGCTGGTGATTTGCAGCAGATCACTGGTTTGGCCAAACAGGTAACTGAACATATTCATTATCTGGTTATAAATAACTGTCGAATTTCAGTGATCCTTGGTCTTATGAAATGTGGCTTGAAACTCTTAATTCTTTTGTACTTTAGAAGCATAAGAGCTTTATTATATTGTTACTCATGTTAGCTTCCTTATAGACCGCTTAAGGCAGACATTTGAAATTGCCAGTTTAAATAGTGGTTTCCAGTCCTGTTTGTTGAATTCCTAGTGTGGCTCCGAAGTTAACTGCTTGAAAAGCACCCTCTCGTTAGCTCATTTACCATATTAAATCAACTGTACTGAGACTTAATTGGCGTTGTTGCAGATGGTCACAACCTTTGGAATGTCTGACATTGGACCGTGGTCATTGATGGACGCATCCCAGAGTGGTGACGTCATAATGAGAATGATGGCAAGGAACTCAATGTCAGAAAAACTTGCTGAAGACATTGATACAGCTATCAAGAGATTATCCGATGAAGCATATCAGATAGCATTGACCCACATAAGAAACAACCGTGAAGCAATTGACAAGATCGTGGAGGTCCTCCTTGAGAAGGAAACAATGACTGGGGATGAATTCCGGGCACTTCTCGCTGAATTCGTTGAAATCCCAATTGAAAACCGGGTCCCTGCTTCAGTTCCATCACCAGTCGCTGTTTAGGTAGTGAACTCAACTCATACTGTCATCGACACTTAGCTAAACGTCTGTAATTGATTAAATGTATAAAGTTGTAATTTTTTGATCATATGTAAAGTACTGTAAGTTGGAATGACCAAATATACTTGGGCCTTTGGTCTGTTTGAAAATCCTTATGACTCTGCAGACTTAAACTGGTAGGTTTTTGTTCGCTCTCTGCGCACACGATGCTCAAGCTATAATGAGCTGATTAGCAGCCATGGTTTCGCTGTACATTTAGGTCAAATCAGTGAGTTCTAGTTTTGCACTACATCATAAGTTGCATTGAAGGGTTTCTCTCTTGAGAATTATAGGTGGTAAATTTGTAATTTAGGATCTGGATGAATGTACTAGCCCTCCAGCAACTTACCAAACAATCGTTCGTTTCGATTCGATATTGAAGCTATGTTTAAACAGATAGCTCTGGGTATATTGGTACTTCTCTTTCCTCCTACCAATTTTAATCCTCCAGTAACATTATGTTTTGGCCATTTTACCCATTTGATCCGTGAATCCTTAACAAAAGAAAATTCCTCACTAGTAACTTACAGTAATTTCGATGCTCATATGTAAGATTAGTATACGATGATGGAGAAATATTATTTTTTTTTTATTTAAAAAAAAGTGAAAAATGCAAGTAATTACGAAATACATTAGATTTTGTGAAAAAGATCCTTTATTCAAAACGTATCATATACATAGTAAAATTTGGACACTTGATGGTATATTTCTCGACACCCAATACTAAAACTTTTAGAAAAGGTCATAAGTTTGAATCTCCTCTTTCCGCTTTTCAAAAGAAAATAAAAAGACATAGTAAGCACGATATTTTTTTAGTATTGTTAAACGAATTTTAAAATTAATTGAGTACATCTATGATCAAAGAAAACCCTAATATTTAAATCAAAATATAAAATTAATTAAATATACCATATTTAACTACCAAACATACCCCTAATAATACACCCTAATATACACTACCAAAAGTTTAAAATACATTTACACCATTCCTCCATAAATGTCCAATGTTCTATTATTTTACAAAAGTAATTTATTCAGAAAAAGTATGAACAAATGGTTTCCAGACTTGCAAATTCCACAACAGGAGGAACACATTAAACGGAATTTTTTTTCTCCATTAATATACTCAACATCGTTATAAAACCACTCCATGGCCATAAGCAAAACTTAATCATCATAGTTTTCTACACCACAAAATCAGAACTTAGGGGGTAATCCAACCCTCTTCTACATGGATCAATTGAAGAAAACCGATAGTCATTATGTTATATCTAACTTATATTTGATGCAAGAATGTAATTCACATAAAGAAATTATCTGAATTTCTCTCTTTGACCCAAAAACAAAAAAAGATATTTAGTCATATACCCATTCTTAGCACTAAAACTATAAATAAACCTCACACCATTTAATTTCTATAAACAAACAAAAAAAAAACCCAAAAAATGACAGCTTGTCATATTGAATTTAATTTTGATTATTAAATTACTTTGATGCCCTATTGAGTGTTTAAGGCTTTTTTATGAGGTTTTGGGGTTGGGTTTGTTTTAAAAAAACAATGAAAGTTTTGTAATTTTAAAAAAGTTAAAAGCCCTTTTGTTATGTTGAAAATGGGTTTTGGGCGTGTTTTAAAGTCCATTTCATATATGTTTTTTTTAATAATTTGGGCTCCTATATTGGGTATAATAGTGAATCTCCCAAAAAAAAAAACTGACTCTTTCTCACTCTTTAGCAAGATACTTCCTAAAAATAAAAATTTTAAAACGGAAATATAAAGATTCAGTCTTGAAACCTTTGTGTTATCAAGAAATACCCAATTCAATAAGAAGTGCAAAACACAAAGATCCGATAAAGATAAATTTAATTCGTTCCTTCTACTTCAAAATTTGGACCAACCATATTCAGGTAAAGCAGCAACTAACTTAAATCTTTATAGCTTGAAGCTCTAACAAACTGAAAATGATCATTACCCAAGAAATAAAAAATAAAAACAAATTCGCAGTTCATAGTAAATTAGTATTGAAAATAAATAGTAGTAGCAAAAGAATTGGTACGTTTGATTAGGGTTTTTTTATTATCGAAAATAAGTAAATTTCATTAACCGGAAGCATTGGTTACAATAAGATCATAAATAATACAATTCATTAGCCACACAGGGCCTTATTCTAACCAATAATAAGGACCTTGTTCGTGTAAAGCAAAACGGCAATAGCATGAGCCACTTTGTTACACTCCCTAGGTTGAAATTGGACTTTCTTTAAAAAAAAACTGCATGAGCAAGTCTCTCACATCATCCATAATGTTGCCGACGGTAGCCCAAATAGTCTCTCATGAATTAATCATCATAATAGCCTCAGAAGAGTTAGTTTCTATGATGAGAAGGAAAAAACCAGCACATGCAGCAAATAAAACTTCTCTATAGATCGCTTGAAATTTTGTAGCTATAATGGAAACCCGAAAGGACTTTGTATGGCTAGGGCACCCATAAAAACTCTAGAATCATTACGAACAACTGTACCTATACTACGCAATGAGCTTATAGAAACCTTCAGGGGGACAACTCCAAATCTCATTCTGATTAACCCTATAAGCACGTGGTTCTTCTTGAGATTTATGAGATTCTTCATAAAGCTCAAAACTCTCTCAAGAAGATGGGTAGGATTATGCACACCTTGACCATGAAGATTGTCATTTCTAGCTTTCCACAACATCCAACAAATGTAAGCAAATTGCTCCAACTCAATAGAAGACAAAACTGTTTTAGCTTTCTCAAAGAAATTAATGAAGCTCAACATATGCCACTGCTCGACAACAAATCCCAACATAGAAAGCCTCCATACTTTCTTGCTTAGTTTGCACTCCCATAAAGCATGGATAAAAGATTCATTAGACTTGACTTTTGGGATTACTTTACTGTGATAAGTAGGGTGTACTTATTAAAATTATAATTGTTTTGCAATTCAATATATCATTTTTTGTCACTTTATATTAGGGTAAATTAGTAATTCAATAAATAGTTTGGTAGTTAGGTGTACTTCAGTTAATTTTAGAATTCGTTTAACAACACTCTTTTTAGTATGAAAAAAGTTAGAGTACCTATATATTATACTTCATTTGAAAAATAATGACATATTGCATGAATTCTTTAATACTTCTGTTTTTTTTAATAAAATAAAAAAGGGAGCTCCGTTCATAAATTTTATTGTACACAAAACCCTGTAAAATCTTAAGCTCGAGTAAAAAAGAAAAAGGAACTTCCCGCCACAGCACCACCTTGATAAAGTTCCAGTCCTTGCATGTTTTGAATACAACTCGCCAGCCAGATGTATGGGGACAAGTCTTGCAATTCCGTATTCAACACTATACGCATTCCCACGCCACGCTTTCTGTCCACAAACACCTCCAGAGTTGTATCTAAGCTTGGAGACTCCGCCGCAGAACAGTTGAGCAGCCTCTGCTCCAAAGGACATATCAAAGAAGCCTTTGAGAGCTTTAAATCTGAGATATGGTCAAACCCATCTCTCTTCTCACACCTCCTCCAAGCATGCATACCCAGAAAGTCACTTTCATTAGGAAAGCAGCTCCATTCTTTGATTATCACATCTGGGTGTTCGACGGACAAGTTCGTATCCAATCACCTCCTCAACTTTTACTCCAAAGTTGGAGACTTGGGAGCAGCGTTAACTCTGTTTGGTCATCTGCCAAGGAGAAATATTATGTCTTGCAACATTTTGATCAATGGGTATGTGCAAAAGGGTGATTTGGAAAGTGCCCAGAAGGTGTTTAACGAAATGCCTCAGAGAAATGTGGCTACGTGGAATGCCATGGTCACGGGTTTGACCCAGTTTCAATTTAATGAGGAGGGGTTGGGTTTGTTTTCGGAAATGCACGAGTTGGGGTTTTTGCCTGATGAGTTCACTTTGGGTAGTGTTCTTAGGGGATGTGCAGGTTTGAGAGCATTACATGTCGGGCGACAGGTTCACGCTTATGTGATGAAATGCAGGTTTGAGTTCAATTTGGTTGTTGGGAGCTCTTTGGCTCATATGTATATGAAGTCTGGTAGCTTGGAAGAAGGGGAAAGAGTAATTAAATCACTGCCAATTCAAAATGTGGTTGCTTGGAATACTCTTATTGCGGGAAAAGCTCAAAATGGGCATTCTGAGGCAGTGTTGGATCAGTATAATATAATGAAAATCGCAGGTTTTCGACCTGATCAGGTCACATTTGTGAGTGTTATTAGTTCGTGTTCGGAATTGGCAACACTCGGACAGGGTCAGCAGATTCATGCTGAAGCAATTAAAGCTGGGGCCAGCACAGTTGATGCGGTCATTAGTTCCTTAATTAGCATGTATTCAAGATGTGGGTGTCTTGAAGATTCTCTAAAAGCTTTCAAGGAAAGTGTAGGTCGAGATGTTGTACTATGGAGTTCTATGATTTCTGCTTATGGGTTTCATGGACGAGGAGAGGAAGCCATTCAGCTGTTTGAGGAGATGGAGCAGGAAGAATTGGAGGCAAACGATGTTACTTTCTTAAGTTTGCTTTATGCCTGCAGTCATTGTGGATTGAAGGAGAAAGGGATTGAGTTCTTCAACTCAATGGTAGAAAAGTATGGGTTGAAGCCTAGACTAGAACACTATACATGTGTGGTTGACTTGCTTGGCCGGTCTGGCCGTTTGGATGAAGCTGAGTCAATGATAAGATCAATGCCTGTTAAAGCAGATGCTATCATATGGAAAACTTTGTTATCTGCATGTAAAATCCACAAGAACGCAAATATAGCAAAAAGGATCTCTGAAGAAGTTATTAGGCAAGATCCACAGGACTCGGCTTCTTACGTGCTACTTTCAAACATTCATGCTTCAGCTAGAAGGTGGCAGGATGTTTCTGAGGTGAGAAAAGCCATGAGAGATAGAAAGGTCAAGAAGGAGCCAGGCATAAGTTGGCTGGAAATTAAAAATCAAGTTCACCAGTTCTGTATTGGTGATAAATCACATCCACAATCTAAGGAGCTTGATATGTATCTTCAAGAACTAACATCCGAGTTGAAGTTGCATGGTTATGTGCCTGATACTGGCTCTGTTTTGCATGACATGGATAACGAGGAGAAAGAATACAACTTGGCTCACCATAGTGAGAAGTTGGCAATTGCTTTTGCGTTAATGAACACACCTGAGGGTGTACCGGTAAGGGTGATGAAGAATTTGCGTGTTTGCATTGATTGTCATGTTGCTATTAAGTACATATCTCTAATAAAAAACCGAGAAATTATTGTACGTGATGCTAGTAGATTTCATCACTTTAAAAATGGGAAGTGTTCTTGTGGAGATTACTGGTAAGGGAGGTCATACTGGTAGGTGTTCTTCATCTGATTTAGAAATGTTTTGAGATTACTTTCATTTTTTATGTCTGTAACCACACCATTCCCGAATTGGGGATAACTCTATTTTATACAAATAAATTAGAAACTTCTGTCAACATTAACAGTAACGTGATACTCGTTTCATTTAAACTTGGTTTCCAAGTAGTATGCCGTGGGGTTTTCTGGATGATGAAAACAGATAATATATGGTTAGGCTGTAACGTTCTTTGTAATTGGGTATTTTATGGATACTGTCACAATTCTTGCCATAGCTGCCATTCTTTTTTCTTATCTTCTGTATACAGCATAACGGTAAGGAAGACCAAATCGAAGGAAGGTGAAGACGACATTGGCAAAGTTCTTGGAATTCCCATCATGAAATTTTCATACGTTGGCTTGCAAGTTGCAACAGAGGATTTCAAGGAAGAACTTGGAAGTGGAGGCTTTGGTTCTGTGATCAAAGGAGTTATGGCAGATGGCAGAATGATTGCAGTAAAGCGGTTGGATAACAGGGGCCAGGGGATGAGGGCGGTCCTAGTTGAAGTTGATACAATTGGGAGACTCCACCATTTTAACCTCGTAAGGTTGATTAGATTTTGTGCATAAATTTCATCCACTATATGAATATATCACTTGAGGGGTCTTTAGAAAATTGGATTTTCAAGATATTAGAGCAGCAAATGGTCTAGAATTAGATTTGGAAACTCGAAAGAAGATTATACTTGACATAGCCAAAGGGGCTTATCTTCATGAAGATTGTAGGCAGAAAATAATACACCCTGATATAAAACCGCATGATATTCTCTTGGATGAAACTTTCAATGCCAAAGTTGCAGATTTTGGGCTGTCGAAGCTAATTGTAAGAGATGGCAATCAAGTGCTAGGAACTCCAGTGTGCCTTGCCCCTGCTAATAATTAGTCACTGTTAAAGTGGGATGTTTATAGCTTTGGAATTGTTCTTCTTGAGAGTCACAAGAGGGAGAAATGGGGATCGCTGAAGCTCAGGAGTACCTCCCAACAGATTTCATTTTATGTCTGCTTTGAACTAGATTTGGTGGGGTGCGCCAGGCCCATGCAGTAGTGCAACACTCGGGCGACGCTCAGAGCCCCGGTAGCAAGCTACCGTAGTGGACCCTCCCCCTAAAGAAATTAATTTAATATCGTGTGGGCCATTGGCCCAGGTATCAGATATTAAACTGATAAGAACAGATACTACACTTGATCTTAGCCAAAAGGCCGAGAAAGGTATGCTTTTTCCTTTGTTTGGTTTCTGCTTTTATACACCACTTCACCAACGCACTTCTCTGCTGCAGCCGATGTGGGATATGAAACTTCATAATGTTTTTTCATGTTACTTTTGAAATTATATATTATATACTTTGTGATGTTGAGAAGGACCAAATTGGAGGAAGAGGAAGGCAATAATCTTGTTGAGCAAGTTCTTGAAACGGAAATAATCATGAGGTTTTGATCACATGATGAAATTGCAAGTTGCCACAGAGGATTTCAAGGGAAAAACTTGGAACTCGAGGTTTTGGAAGAGTTGGGAGCTTACACTATCTGAATTAATATATGACTAATGGGTCTTTAGGCAATTGGATTTTCAAGAGATCAGAGCATACCAATGGTATAGAATTAGATTGGGAAACTCGAAAGAAAATTAAACTTGACATATATAGCCCAAGTGTTGGCTTATCTCCATGAAGATTGTAGGCAGAAAATAATATATTTTGATATAAAATGCCAAAAAATTTCTGATCTTGGGTTGTCCAAGCTATTTGCAAGATGATGAGAGCCAAGTTTTATCCTTGTTGGCAAACAAAATTAGAAAATCATAAAGGTGGTGATGTGAAATAACAAAATACGAGAGTAGGTTCTTTATTTCTTATCTTCAAGTTTCTATATTTCACGGGGATTTTCACCCGTGCTCTGCCCCCTTTTTGATGCTTACTCTTTCAATAAAACTTATCAAATGCAAACAACCTATCTACATATTTATAAACACAAACACACACACATATATATATATATATATGAGATGCCAAGTCCTTCCAATCTATGAAGATCTCTACATTGATCTCTACCAGGTAATCAATCTTTTAACCACGGTGTTACTCTGCAAAAATTGTCACTTCATAGTTAATTGACTTAAGCATAAGAGATACTTCAGTCAATACCACATTAATGCCAAGATTCTCATCGATCTTCTCATCATGCGTATCCGCTCCAAGTTGCCAATGGAATACCACATTAATGCCAAGATTCTCATCGATCTTCTCATCATGTCGTATCCGCTCTAAGTTGCCAATGGAACACTGAAGCAGCACTTGAAGAATTCATTCCCCTTTTGGCCCCATTTAGTTCATGGAAAATGAGATTTGGGGATGGGAAATCAATTATTTTCTCGTGTTTGGTAAGTCCAAACATGGGAAATGGTTTCCTCGCACATGAGAAATTAAGGGGAAAGTGAAGCCATCCTCCCAACTTGGGTTTTATTTTCCCTCCTCATGGGAAAGTACGGAAAAATGAGCTAACATTAAACGTACATTTTTCATGACCATTTTGTCCTCATTAACAATTTGAATTATAATATATCATTAAATGCATTCTTTTTTTATTTGATGTAATATGGGTATAATTGGAAAATTATATGAACTTTATTCTTCATTCCTACTCAAAACAAACATGGAAAAAGAAATAAAGTGATATCTTTCGGTTACTTTTTCGGCGTTACCAAACATGGGAAAGGAATCTTCCATTTCCTATCTCTTGAAAAGTGACTTGAGAAATGATTTCCCCTCAAATTCATTCTGTAAACCAAATGGGTATTTAAGTTTTCATTTTTGAACATCAACAATTGTGTTCACTTTGGTTTTTGCCTTTCAACTTATGCACCATTATTTCTTTATGGGTCAAGATAGCATCCACTTGTTTTACAACAAACGAAACTCTTTATTTTTTTGGGCTATTGGCAATTTTTTAAACATTGTTTCAGTTATCAAAGTATAATTTACCTCTTTCGCAAAAAAAAAAAAAAAAAAGAAGTAAAATTTAGGCTTATTTCCTGGAGCACCCCCTGAAACTTCGGTCAAATCTCACTTAACCCCCCCAAAGTTAAAATGACCCACTTAACCCCCCACCGTCAAGTCAATCAAAAACTCTGTTAAAAATACTGACGTGGCACAAATAGGACCCACAAATTTGTTGAATTGGATGCCACAATGGTGCCATGTGTAAAATAAAATAAAAAGAAAGATTTTCTGTTAAATAATATTTTAAACAAACCAAAAAAAAAAAATTCCAATCCCCTCCTCCTTACCCAGGGTATGCATTGATCTACCCACTTCTCACTATCCCCAAAGATGCCCCCATCATCCTTCCTCCTCCCTCTGCAACCAACAACCAACCCACCATTATCCATAAACCACCCAAACCAACCACAAGCCATGCCTCATCATCCTTCCCTCTTCAACAACCAACCATCACTATCATCCATACCAAGCCATACCCACTGCCAAAAAAAAAAGGAAAGGAAAGGAAAGGTAAACAAGAACGCATACATTTGGCGCATGGATGGGTTTGTGGGTTGAGGGGGGCCAAAAAGCTTAATGATGAAGATTGTGGCGTGGCCTTGGTCCTTAAGGGTTGGATCTGGTATTGTAGTTGAGTTGAGTTTGTGATAGATCTGGGATGGCACTTGGGTTGAGTCGTGAGCGAATTTGGAGTTTCAGGCTTGTCGGATCTGGAGAGAAGAGAGAGAGAGAGATTGTCTTGGGGTGGGGAGACGAATAAAAAAATTATATATATATATATAAAGTTGGCTAGGTACGAAGGGAGAGTGTGGGTGATCGGTTCATAATTGTATATTATTTCTTACCCTTCTAGCTTATGATTTGGTTATGTTTTTGAGTTAAACTTGTGCTTTTAATCCTTTTTGTGTTTATCTTTCAGTTAATTGAGCTTTAGGTAACAATGATGGCTTTGGAGAGCATAATTCATGCAATTCAAGCATGTTAAGGCCTAATTTGGATGAATTGATGAAGAGCTTAAAGACAAATTCATTATGGCTACAGCCCCCTGCCAGTTCAGTTCCGTAGGTCATATTGCAAGCTTTGTTTCAACTACCTACATAGCTCGAATGAGGCCACATTCTTCATGAAAGTTGTTCCAATGGGTGTGTACTATAACATATCCAAAATTCAGCCCCATTGGATAAATCTGGAGTCCGTTACATACCAAACACAGAACCATGCTCAGGATGGATCTTATCAGCTCGGAAAATGAGTTAGCAATTTGTTTCGGCCTTAACTTATTCCTCCGACCTTGGATTGGCCCAAATAACATATGGCTGGAAAGAAGACATTCTGAACTTCAATTTCGAGTGCTTAAAGTCCTAATTTGATTAAGAGAAGCCCAAGTTGTAAGCCCTTGAAGTTGTTGGTCATGCTGACCTCAGCATGTGCTGGTTGGATGCTTGGTCATGGTGAGCTAGGCATGAGCTATCATTTCTGGTTGGAAGCTTGGTCATGGTGACATGAAGATGAGCTAGGGCTGCTGGTGGGATTTATTGGACAAGTGCATCAACCAATTCAAGATTTTCTAATACAAGTGCATCACCCAATTTAGATTTTCTAATACAAGTGCATCAACCATTTCAGATTTTATAAAACAAGTGTTGTATGCATTAGCCATATTGAATTCAGATTTTCACTTCCCCTAGGCCTATAAATAGGGAAGTTCTCTAAGCTTGTAAACACACCCCAAGAGGGGGAGCTCTCAAGCACTTCTCTAGAGCTCCCTTCCTTATCTCCCTCAAATTCTCTTAGTTTCCCTTTGTAGTTCTCAATTGTTGTAACAAGATCCTAGTACTATAAATCTCAAGCATTTTTCCTTTCTCTTCTTCTATAAATTCTCCAAACACTTCTCTATTTTCTTTCAAAGTTCTCCATGCTCTAAAACATCTCTCAAACACATGTCTCAACCCTTCCAAAATCCTCAAAGCTCTCAAACACATGTTCTTCCTTCTCTTTCTCAAACACATCTCTCTTCTCTTCTAAAATCCCTTCTCTAAAACTCTCAAACACTTTCCTTCCTTCCTCAAATTCTCTCTTTAATGTTCTCTTAGTTGTAATTTATTTTTCTTGTAATGTACATTCTTTCTTCTTGTTTTGTTTCTTTTGTTTTCATTTTTGTTTTGTGTAGGAAAACCGAATTGGATCATTCAATCACCAATCCCTGTGGAATCGACCTCGCACTTACATATGCTAAACTACCAACGGCTCGTGCACTTGCGAGTATCACAAGTTGAGGATGCAGCTGAATCCATTTTGGTGCAGCTGAATCTACACAACAGTGGGGTGAGGGAGGAGATCTATTGGCCATGGTAGAAGGATATAGAGAAGACAATGTTGCTGGTTTTTTTAATTTCCTATTAATTTTTTCTTTTGTTATTTTGTATTTTTATTGTTATTTTTCATTTATTATTAATAGTTGAGTTAAGTTTTTTTTTTATAAAAAAAAAAATCTTAAATTTTATTTTTTTATGCATGGCACCTACATGGCATCCAATTCAACAAATTTGTGGGTCCCATTTGTGCCACGTCGGCATTTTTAACAGAGTTTTTGACTGACTGGTGAGGGGTTAAGTGAAAGTTAAGTGAGATTTGATCGAAGTTTCAAGGGGTGCTATAATAAATAAGCCTAAAATTTACCTCAAAAGTTTGTCTATGCCCTTCTAAGTATAACTTACCTCTTAGAGCAGTTCCGCCCATTTGTCACGGCAAAGGGCAAGGGTAAGCAAGGGCGGGGTACTATGCATGCAAATAGTGTCTACACTAACAATTTTGTGTTTGCTTTCCCACCTATTGTCATGGCAACCCAAGGGTAATCACTATTCCCACTTATTTACATTTAGGAGATTAATTTTAATAAGATTAATTTTATTTATACTTATGATATGAGGAGAGGTATTTATAAAAAATAATTTGATAACATTCCTAGGTAAACAATGTATTTTATTTTAGAATTCTTTCCTATTTTCTTTTCAATTTTTATTACACAAAAATTGGTAGTCATTGGATGGAGAAAAAAAAATTGAATCAGGACGCCCAGGAGCCGTCACATGGTGCATATGACTGTTGGAGATTTCTTCACTAGGTGAGATGCGTGTGCGCGCCAATAGTGAAAAAAATAATTTATTTGCTAAGGTCAGCACCTTCAGCAGCAGCTCGAGTTGGTCTTACCTATTTTGATGGAGCCCACAAGTTGCCAGGGTTGGTTTTGTTGGTGTTGGGGGTTTTTTCAACCTAGGTCCCCTTTTGTCATGGTACAAGCAATGGGTGGAAGTGCTCTAGGGATCATCATTTGGCCCACGAGCTGAAAAGGGTAGCCTGAGGCCCGATGGGCTAAAGGCCGGCCTAATAATTAGGCTTGCTCGGTCTGGCCCATTCTAAGAGTGGCTAGGGCTTGGGTTTAAGATTTGAAACCTTTGTAGCCCACTATCTAGCCCGAGTAGGCCCACCCATGGCCTGATTAGTTTGGCCCAAGTAGGGCCGTCCATTACCTTATTTCCATCCCAAACAGTTAAGTAAAAGTCTTGTTTAATTTATTTGTATATTACTTCGTTTACTTAATTTTACAATGTAAATAAGGAAGTAGCCCCCATTTGGATTCAATTAAAAATACTAGAAAATCAAATTCCCAACAAATCAAAATATGATAATTCAATTTTAGTATAAGATATAGTTATACCAATATTGATACCTCAATAAGTCAATGTATACTTTATACTAAAATATCATAAAATCGTGTTTAATTATTTATGATGTAAGGAATATAAACCGCAAAAAATATCATTGAAAACATTAGTATTTCGAAAGTTCATTTTTCATATTTAGTCAAATTTTGAGAGAAAACTAGTTTTCAAGTATGATTGTGTTAAGAGTTATGTAAGGCTAACATAATGCTAACATTATTTTTGTACATTGAGGTTGTAAAGTGCAAGAGTGATTGATAAGTGTGTAGGTGCCAATCTAGTTGGGATGTACATATATTTGGTTGTGCCAACCTAGATTGCATCAAACACGATTTTAATTATATTAATGATTTCTCTCAAAATTTGACTAAGTATGAAACTTAAGTAAACCTATTACTACCTCAACTTTTCGACTAAAAAGTTAAGAAGCTTTGAAAACCTACGCTCTGTGAGAAAAAAAAACCTTATGCACCGCACAACCTGAGGGGGAAGGAGGTCCTCTCCTCCTCCCCTTTCCTCTGGTTTCTCTTCTCTAGCATGCTCCATGCTGCTTGTGGAGACATGTCAGCCCTTTTTTCTCTCCTTCTTTGTGGGTGTTTCTGCTCTCCTCTTTTGTGGGTGTTCTACTCTCCCCTTTTGTGGGTGTTTTGTTCTCCCCTTTGTGGGTGTTTTGCTCAAGCTTTGCTTGAACTCTGAGGCTTTATGCCTTCGGCTTCCTTCATTTACCCCGATCCCCCTTTATGTCTCATCCCTTGTATTCAGTTGTCCCCTCCTCCATCAATTTCCTCTTATCTCCCTAACACACTCCATTCAAATCCCTTCTCTATGGTCTTGGTATCGTCCCTTCCCACCGAAATTTTCTCCTCCTTATTGATCTAGCTTCACCTTGTGGCTGCTTCGGCTAGCCGAAAATGCGGTTTCTTGCGCACAACTCTGAAGATGTGTAGACTTCGAGCTTTTGCTCTTTCTCGAGTGCCTACACCACCTCCTTCTACTATGTTGATGTTTATTTGGGTTTTGTGTTTGTTCTGGTGTTTTGTCAGGTTTGATTTGGGAGGTGATGATCATCTTGTGGCTGGCTTCTTTTTTCTTGTCTATGTCTTTGCAATATGTGGGATTTTAAGGTATTTGGGTGGATCTGTGGGTAGTGTGATTTTTTCATTTTCTGCCCTTTGGGTGTGGCAGCTCTTCCCCTCAACTTGTCTCGGTGATGTGATCAGGCTTAGGTGGCGGCGGCGGCTCAGTTGAATTTTGGTTAGGATTTGTTAGCTTTCTTGGCCTTGGTTTGAGCTTGTGTGGGCTTAATGCCTTCTGGGCTTTTAACTTGTTATTGGTTCTTTTGCATTTTATTCGGGTCTCTGGCATTTTCGCTTTGTTGTTGAGCTCAGTTGGTTGGTTCTCACTTTTTATCTGATTTCTTTGTATGTTTTAGGGCTCGTTTGGGACCGCTTCTCTAGGAAGCACTTCTAACAAAAACGTTTTTATTATAAAGTTGTTGAAAATTTCATAAAAAATCGAAGTGCTTCCTGAAAAAGCACTTGGGATTGCTTCCTGAAAAAGCACATGGCAGATGCTTCTCCAGAAAGCGCTTATATGGTCATAAGCACTTATATGGCCATAAGTACTTCTAAACTTTTCTGTCAAATGTCGTCGAGCAACGCTTTTGGTTGTTAGAAAGCTATTTTAGCCCTTCCAGAATGACTCTCAAACAAGCCCTTAAGCATTTGTTGTTACATATGATTAGCATTACTTACTTTTATGGCTAAATTGTCCAAATCGCCATGAATTTTCCTTAATCCGAAAATTGAAACTTGAACCATTGAAAATGATAATAATTGGATCCTGTCATCCTCCCCGCTCCATCTCTTGATATACTACGTGTCGTTTTTGCTTAAAGGGATTTGCGTATACTGCCGTCTGCCTGCCGCTGTCCTGGGTAGTAGACAGAGACGATAGATTCCGAAAAACCCTGCTCCAACTGGTTGGTTCGCTTATTGACGCCATGGATTCCTTCCACAGTCTGCAAAGCTCTGCTTCAAAGCAAAGCCCATCTAATTGTATGTAAAAGTTCCTACTTAAACCTTTTTTTTCCCAACATTTGTTCAGTGATTTTGAGCATCATTTACAACATCGACACAGAATATTCAATTCATAGCTAGAAAGAGCAAAAGGTTCATGGCCAGAGCTCCATCTTCAATCTTAATCTTCCTCCGCCAAAACCCTCGTGCCCGCCAAAACCCAAATACCCAAATCAGATACCATACAACAGAAACCAAAGAATGTGACTTTACAGAAGTTGCCCAACATATTTGTAAGATTATTAGAACAAAACCCAGATGGGAGCAGACTCTGCCCTCTGAGTACCCTTCTTTCAATTTCTCTGATCCCCAATTTTTCACCGAGCTTTTCAAGCTCCAAAAGAATGTGCTTTTATCCCTTCGATTTTTCTTCTGGTTGAGGTCTCATAATGGGTTTTCACCCGACCCCATTTCGTGTAAAGCCCTTTTCAGTGCCCTCGTGGAGGCTAAGGCATGCAATGCTGCAAAATCTTTTCTTGAACATACCAGTTTTAGCCCTGAGCCTGCCTCATTAGAAAGTTATATTCAGTGTCTTTGTGAGGGTGGATATATTCAGGATGCGATTGATGTGTTTTATAGGTTGAAAGAGGCTGGAGTGTGCCCGGCTATAATGACTTGGAATGCAGCTTTGTCGGGTTGCCTTAAGGTTGGGAGGACTGATATTATTTGGAAATTGTATCAAGAAATGATAGAATGTGGTGTTGTAGCTGATGTTGATGTTGAGACTGTTGGGTATCTCATTCAAGCTTTTTGTGCTGATAACAGGGTTTCAGAAGGTTATGAACTTCTTAGACAGGTTTTGGTAAACGGACTAGTCCCTGAAAATGCTGCTTTCAATACATTGATATCTGGGTTTTGTAAGGAGAAGCAATATACTAGAGTATCTGAACTCCTCCATACCATGATTGCAAAGAACCGTGTCCCAGATAATTATACGTATCAGGAGGTAATCAATTGGCTGTGTAAGAAAGGAAAGGGGCTTGAGGGTTTACGTGTTTTTAATGATCTCAAGGATAGAGGCTATGCTCCAGATATTGCCATGTATACGACCATGATTCATGGTCTTTGTACAATGGGTTGGCTTGGGGAAGCTAGGAAGCTGTGGTTTGAGATGATTGAGAAGGGATATCATCCAAATGAGTACACATACAATACAATGATTCATGGGTTTTGTAAGATTGATAATTTTGAAGAGGCCAAGACCTTGTACAAGGAGATGTGTAATAAAGGTCATAAAGAAACCACAGTCAGTTACAACGCAATGATGACAGGGCTGTGTTTACATGGAAGAACCGACGAGGCATATAGATTGTTCCAAGAAATGCACCAGAAGGGTATTGTTCGTGATTTGATAACATACAACACTGTAATCCAAGGTTTCTGTAAGGAGGGCAAGATAGTAGAAAGTATGAACTTATTCCGAGAGCTCCTGGCTCAAGGTTTACAACCATCAGCTTACTCATACACCCCACTTATTGAAAAGCTTTGTCAGGTTGGAGCTGTACAAGAAGCAAAAGGTTTGTGGAATGATATGAAGAATGTAGGTTTGGAACCAATTGTCGGTACTCATGATTATTTCATCATTGGGTTGTGTGATCAAGGAGATGCTGCAGAGGGAATGCAATGGTTCATAGAAATGTTAAATAGTAAACTTAAACCAAAGCAGGAAACATTGGGAAGACTGGTTGAATGTCTCACACAAAGAGGTAGGTTGGATGATTCTTTACTTGTTTTAGAATTTATGTTTAGGACAGGTTATGCCCTGGAAAAAGGCATATGTCATTCCCTGGTCAATAAGCTTTGCTGGGAGGATAACCATTTTGTTGAAAAATGTCTGGGGGAGATCTTAGAAGGAAAGTGATGTTTCAACAGTTTTTGAGATGTTCCTTGTAACTTGTGTAAGTTACTTCTTTTTTACAGGAAACTTCTGTAAGTTACTAATAATTAGAAATGCATAAATGATTTTTCGCTTCCTTTCAATTATTTTACAGCTGGTGATCATTTTGTAGCGTGCTTTGTATGATTATTTATTGTGTTATGAGTAAAGGTCCAATCCTATGAAATTTGTTAATGAGTAAGAGGCTGTTTTTTTTTTTTTTAAAGACTTGAATGAAAGTTACAAAAACCCTAAGTCTGAGTAAGATATCACAAATGGGTGCCACGAGTTTAAGATCAGTGGGTACTCACTCGTCAAGGGTATGGGAATCGTCAAGTACATTGGGTCCTATTCATTTGTGGCCGGTGGCTATACACGGGCTACATATTTCTACCCAGATGGCAAGAGCGTCGAGGCCAATGCCCCATCCGTGTCTTTCTTCATAACTCTGGCAAGGGAGGGCACGGACATTAGGGCTTTGTTTTCGGATCAGAGAGAGAAACAATGGCACAGGGTGTAGCCATTTTATGAAGAGGTTCCACAGTGGTATGCACTGAATTTTTTTATTTAAATGCATAGTTTTTTAATATATATGTATGTATGTATGCAATTATGTATGTATGTATTGGATTCTGATTGCAAATATCTGTTTGAAAGTGAGGCTTTTGGTGTTGGATTATTTAGTACATGATGGTATGGTCTGTCTTTGATATGCAATGTTGCAGGTTTGTTGAGTAAGAGTTAATATTAACTATGCTTATAGGGATTAAAGGTTTTTTTAATTCTTTTTTAACCAATTTAAGTTGAATAGATGGTAAGCTGAATGCAGTTTATTCCTGATGTGGTTATCAACCTGGACTCCACTCCACTCCCCTCTCACCAGCCATTGTCAAACGCTTTCTTGCTCTCTCTAAATTCTTTAGCTGTCGTTGTTGGTTTCTAAACTTTCCATGATCGTCGTTTATTAATCAAGTTGGTAAGCCTAATAGATGTTTCTTTGTTCAGATCTGTATAGTTTTCTTCTTTTCCTTGGGCACATAAGGCAGCTATGTATATTTGAATACCTCTGGAAAAAAAATGATACCATACAACAGAAACCAAAGAATGTAACTTTACTGAAGTTGCTCAACGCATTTGTGAGATCATTTGAACAAAACCCATGGGAGCAGACTCTGCCCTCTGAGTACCCTTCTTCAATTTCTCTGATCCCCAGTTTTTCACCGAGCTTCTGAAGCTCTAAAAGTATGTGTTTTTATCACTGAGATGTTTCTTCTGGTTGAGCTCTCATAATGGGTTTTCACCAGACCCCATTTCGTGTAAAGCGCTTGGCAGTGCCTTCGTGGAGACTAAGGTCAATCCTGCAAAATCTTTTCTTGAACATACCAGTTTTAGCCCTGAGCTTGCCTCATTAGAAAGTTATTTCGGTGTCTTTGTGAGGGTAGATATATTCAGGATGTGATTGATGTGTTTTATAGGTTGAAAGAGGCTAGAGTGTGCCTGGCTATAATGACTTGGAAGGCGGCTTTGTCGGGTTGCCTTCAGGTTGGGAGGACTGATATTATTTGGAAATTGTATCAAGAAATGATAGAATGTGGTGTTGTAGCTGATGTTGATTTGAGACTGTTGGGTATCTCATTCAAGCTTTTTGTCCTGATAACAGGGTTTTGGAAGGTTACGAACTTCTTCGACAGGCTTTGATAGATGGATTGGTCCCTGAAAATGCTGCATTCAATAAATTGATTTCTGGGTTTTGTAAATAGAAGCAGTATACTAGAGTATCCAAGTATCCAAACTCCTCCACACCCTGATTGCAAAGAACCGTGTCCCAGATAATTATATGCATCATGAGGTATAATCAATTGGCTATGTAAGAAAGGAAAGGGGTTCGAGGGTTTAACGGTTTTTAATGATCTTAAGGATAGAGGTTGTACAATGAGTTGGATTGGGGAAGCTACGAAGCTGTGGTTTGAGATGATTGAGAAGGGATATCATCCAAATGAGTACACATACAATACATAAACGTCATAAAGAAACCTGTCAGTTACAATGCAATGATGACTGACAGGGCTGTGTTTACATGGAAGAACCGACGTGGCATATAAATTGGTCCAAGAAATGCACCAGAAGGGTTTTGTTCGTGATTTGATAACATTCAACACTGTAATCCAAAGTTTCTGTAATTCAACACTGCACTTATTCGGAGAGCTTAAAGACTTGAATGAAAGTTATGAATACCCTAACTCTAAGTAAGATATCACAAATTGGTTCTTTAGCTGTCATCGTTGGTTTCTAAACTTTCTATGATGTTCGTTTATTAATCAAGGTGATATGCCTAATAGTTGAATTTGTTAAAGTAGAATTACTAATTGGCTTCTGTCTAAGTTATTTTTTGGTTACTTTTCTCTGGATGTTAAACTACATATCCTCTAGACTATGTTGCTTTCTACATATCTCTGATGAAATATGTTGAAATTTGGGTGTTGTGGATAGACGGATGACCATGCTACCTTCAACTCCCTAAGAATGTACTATTACTAACATAACATTGTGACTTATCTGAACTCGACTGAAGGATGAGTTGAGGAAGAAGATGAAGGGTGAATGCTATTGTTCGTTATGTTTCTGCTTCTGTAATGGATCCATACCAGACATCGCAGATGCAACTTTGTGCCACTGACTCGATGTCCTTAAGGCTTTTAGATAGCTTGCCTTGCAGCCTTAGTTATTTATTTGATTTTGAATCAGTTATGTTGTTGGCCAGGAAAACAGACAGTTGTGAGTTTTAATTTTCTGTTTGTCATGTGATATATAGAGGAAGCAGTTGGAAAAGTATAGTTTCACGAATCAATGAAGCTTATTGCTGTTCTCTCTTGCAAAGAATGAGAGAGAATATATAAACAGTTGACAAATGTAAACAGTTCACAAAGTAATGTAACATTTCATAATGTAGGCCGGTTAGGATAAATTGAGACGGTATTTTGTAAATACGTCATTATATTTAATATATTAAATACTTTATTGTCAAATGAAGTTCTGACCACAGTTGCACTCAAATTCAAATTCCCTTTTTGCTTAGAGGTGCAATGTCGCGCAATTCAAGTCCTCTTTCTGCTTAAGAGGTGCAATGTCGAATCCTCTTGAAAGCAATTCAAGTCGCTTTTCTACGTAAAACATATAATGTTGTGTGGTAACCATAAAAACTTTCTCCCTGCCAGACTGATCATCAACCTCTTGTTCTTCTTCCTTCTTCTCCAACTCGTTTCCTCCTCCAGACCCATCGCTCTCCATCAAGAACAGATGGTCTCTTTCATGCTCTTCATCCTTTTATTCGTTCTCCCTTGGAGAACATGGGTTTCAAATTTCTTAGACAGTGTAGCACACGAATATAAGTTTAAAAATAATAAGAGGTTGGAACTAGAATTGAAGGGGTGCGCCAGGCCCATGCAATAGTGCAACACTTGGGCGACGCTTGAGAGCCCCAATAGCAAGCTACTGTAGTGGGCCCTCTCCTTAAAAAAATTAATTTAATATCATATGAGTCATTGACCCACGTATCAGATATTAAACTGATAAGAACAGATACTACACTTGATCTTAGCCAAAAGGCCGAGAAAGGTATGCCTTCTATTTTGCTTGGTTTACCGTTTTATACACCACTTCCCCAACGCACTTCTCCTCTGCAGCCGATGTGGGATATGAAACCTTTTTATTTATTTATTTTTTTAATGTTACTTTTGAAATTATATATTATATACTTTGTGGAGTTGAGAAAAACCAATTGGAGGAAGAGGAAGGCAATAATCTTGACGAGCAAGAAGTTAAAGGGATTTTTTTTTTTTTCATTTCAGTTATTATGTGGACCAAGCTTGAGTTGAATTTAGAAGGTTGATGAGCCTGCCCAGCAATTGGAATTTGACTGAAATCTGAAAATACACTTTGTGCAACAACAAGGTGTTGTTCTAAACATGGAAGCTATAGCTCATGAAATTCTTCTTGAAAAAATGACTAGAACCTCTGATCAAACCATTAGCTAAGGCCAAAAGATCGAACCCTCAAACTTTTAACCAAATTAAGTAGACGTTTTGATAGTAGGTTCTGGTGGATTTTGATGATTGTTTTTATTTGCATATCATCCACCGTCTTATACCTGTGCTGGCCTCTTGAGGATTTGTAGTTGTGATGTTTTTGTCCCACATTGGAAAAATTGATGTTTTGCATAAGAGTTTAAAAGATATAACTTTTTGGCCTATGGTCAACTAATTGTGGCTTCCTTCAATTCTATTGTGGTATCAGAGTCATGTTATTTGCATGTTGCCACAACATATGTGTTGCTCATATGGATAACCTGGCTCTCAGAATTCTGTTACCAATAATAGAATTAGGGGATCAAAAAATTTTGGATTTGGTGTTTTTATTTATATATTTGTTCGTAACTTTTAATTCCCTAGAATATATAAATGGTTTAATTCTAGAGAACCAGACATCTGTTCTCTCAAAAAAGTATATTTGCTGCTTTATTCTATTGTTTGAGAACAGGGATATTATTTGTTCACTTTTTTTTTTTTTTGGGTCGAAATTTGTTTACTGAGTTGTTGTGACCATACTTATATTGACTAAAACGTTTTAGTTTAGAATAACTAATTTTGGTCTGTTTGTTCTGTTATACCCTCCAAATTTAAGTCATTTTATGATATAGTTAATAAATTGGGGATATTATGCTAGGAGCTTTGGGGTGGCATTATCTTCAGGTGCAGATTATAGCCGCTACTGAAACTTACAAGTTAACCTCTGTAAAAAATTCCATTGTTAATGTTCAACCCGCCTGCCGTCAAATCCGAGGGCTCAACCCTGAACATGCGGTGGAAACTACCAAGCTGGAGCACTAGGCACCATTTCAACAATTTGATGCATGTTCTACGTTCCTGCCAAGTCTAAACATACTCTGCAGTATAACACTTTCAAAATCTGAACTTTCCAGTTTCCAGAGCGCACAAATAAAAATGGTAAAAGATTGGATTCTTCTTCAAGATTGCAAAGCTTAATGTGACAGTTTTATGAAGATGGTTACCACGATGAGACTCTGAATAGTAGAATCTCCCTACCTCTTGCTTCCATTTTCATTCCAACTTAATGATCAAACAATCATTTGCTGTTATCCGTCGGCTGAGAAAACTATATACAAACAAAAAAGGGGAAGCAATATAGGAAAAACTACCAACTTTATACACTATCCATACCCTAAATATGGTAAAGATGCCTCCTGCCTAATCTGTACTTCTGTCTCAAAAATACTAACTCTGTTATTGAAAAAACAACAAAATTTGACTCAGTTTTTCATGGAGAGCTTTCATATCCTTCTTCAACGGGTGGCAAAGAATCAAAGGCTTCAGAAAGACATTCAAGCATGTTTATCACTTCCGTTGTATCGTCCAAATAATAAGTAGCCTTGCTAGGCTTTTGTCCAACCGTGCAAGCGAAAACTGAAGGTTTGAGAGAGAGAATACTTCTCAGCATAGCATTATCAAATATCTCAAACATGTCCTCATCAGATCTGTCATCACCAATACAGAGCACAAAGTCTGCATGTTTTCCATTCTCAGCCATTGATGAGAAAATCTTCTCTGCTACGTGCCCTTTACTAACTTCCTAGAATCATAAACAAACAAATAGAAGTGAAAAAAAGAAAAAAAAATCTTTCTCTGGACTCTAGATTGATATAACTGTTTAACTTTATACATGAAATCAAACAAACTCTATAAAGAAAAATTTATGAGACACACTAACGATGGTCCGTGCCAGCAATGGAAACGACAGCAGGGTAATAGATGAAAGCAAAGTTTTCTATCAATGATGAGACCGTTATCTGGCAGTTAAAAGTCAGAGTAACAAACAAATACATGTCCTAAATGTATATTTGAATTGAAACAAGAAAACAAAAATGAGGAAGTAACAAGGACCATATAGGGGAAAAATGTATCATGTCAAAAAGAACTGAGATATCTCTGAATTACCACAAAAGAAAAGAAAAATGAGGGGAAGCGTAGAAGAAGTTTATTGGAATTGCAGACGTTGAGATTCATGGATATATACCTGAGGCTTTACTTCTACAATGAACTGACCCCTCTTGACAGCAACAGGTTCATTTGCTAAGACACTCTCTAGATGGTCTAACATCTCCTTTGCCTGGGAGGACCCAAAACCTGGGTCTGCATCACGATATTGCCAAACCAAAGCACTTTCCTTGGTTTCAATAGAAGAACCATCAGTAGACTCAGTATACAATTGCATCACTGGTTCAACAATTTTCATCCAGCCAAACTCCAAACCCTGACGACAGATTTCCCACTCCTGATTTTGCGACCATCTGAGAAGTTTCATAAATTGGTGTTAAAATTTCGTGAAAGCAAAAGTTCTTTTTTAAGCACTCTCCTAGCACAACTTATTCAACACTTCTTGAAAATAAATTAAGATCAATCAACTGCAAACAATAAGTTTACTATAGCTCCCACATATTTTCTTTCATATTTTCCCATCCTTGGCAAAAGCACAAGCTATGCTTTCAAGAAAATTGTACCATAAATTCTGACATTTGAAATACAAGTGACCTGGAGAGAGAGAGAGAGAGAGAGAGAGAGAGAGAGAGAGAAGCACACCTCAAGAAGTACCCATGTTCTGCCGCAATTCCAAGCCTCTGACAGGGAGAGAACCACTTACTTAAGCTCTCCCTCCCTCTTCCAGTGACAATGAAAACTGTATTTTTTGGGTCCATACAAAGTGTGTTCATAATTGAGATTACCTTCTGACTAGGGTACTTGTCAATTGAGTTCTGGGGCATTACAGTACCATCGTAGTCCAACAGAATGGCCCTAGTTTGTGCCCTCCTATAAGCCGATACAATAGCATCAAGTGACAGCTTTCTGAAATTAGGATCAAGGGCCACAACTCTGAATCCGAAGCCAAAACCAATTCCCCAGCATCTTCTCTTAAAATGGTCTGCGCAAGCTCTCTGCATGTCTTGCGAGAAACTGCGGGACCAATAAGAAACATCATGTGTACTTACATACCGATAATGCTTCTCGTGTCTTAATTCTTTCTCTGAATCAAGCATTGAAATGGCGACATTCATTGCCTCCCCAGTTGTTTCAACATTCCATGGGTTGATACGGATTGCCCCACTAAGTGATGGAGAACATCCAATAAATTCTGACACCACTAACATGCTCTTCTTTGGGCCATCGAAATTTAGACAAGTTTTAGAACCAGGTATTCCCTGTCTACAGACAACATATTCATACGGAGTAAGGTTCATCCCATCTCTAACAGCTGTCACAACAACACACTCAGCAATGTTGTAATAGCAAATCCTCTCATTAATGGAAACTGCCCTGTCAATAAGGATTATTGGCTCATAGCCTGGTCTCCCAAATTGTTCATTGATCCTCCGGCAGCTTTCTTGTATTTCTGCAAGTATTTCCTCTAAATCTATCCCCTTACCTCTAGCAGGGTTTAGAATCTGGACCAGCACAGCCTTTCCCTGCCACCTGGGATGCTGCTTCAGCATTTGTTCCATTGCTAGAAGTTTCAAATTAATACCTTTAAAAATGTCAGTATCATCTACACCAAGCAACATTGTTTTCCCTTGAAATTTTTGTTTAAGCTCCCTCATTTCACTCTCCTCATCCGCCACTTTCATCACTGACTCTATCCAACCCATATGAACCCCAACTGGCATAATCTTGATCCTAATGGTCCTTCCATAAAATTCCAATCCTAAGTAACCTCTCTTTGACTGATATGCCAAGCCCAACATCCGACTGCAACAAGTGAGGAAATGACGAGCATAGTCAAAGGTATGGAATCCAATAATATCGGAGTTGAGTAAAGCCTTAAGTATTTCTTCTCTTACAGGAAGAGTTCTATAGATCTCAGATGAGGGAAATGGGCTGTGAAGGAAAAATCCCATCCTAATCCGATTAAAACGCCTCCTTAAAAAGGTTGGCAGCACCATCAAATGGTAATCATGAATCCAGACATAATCTTCATCCGGGTTTATAAGCTCAACTACCTTTTGAAAAAACAACTTATTAGCTGAAATATAAGCTTCCCACAAAGAACGATCAAATCGGCCTCCTTGATCAGCTGAAAATGGCAACATGTAATGAAACAGTGGCCACAAATGCCTCTTGCAGAAACCATCATAGAATTTTGACAGAATATCAGGAGGTAGAAAAGTAGGAACACATCTAAATTTATCCAATAAGACCTGGGACACATCATCCTGCTCTCTAGGATCAACAGAGACCTTCAATGACCCTACATAAAGAACCTCCATGTCTTCTGGTAGCCCATCCTTAAGGTGCAATAGCAAAGCATCCTCGTTCCAACTGAAAATCCAACCTTTATTATCCTCTCTCCTCTTTGCTTTCACAGGAAGTTGGTTTGCTACAATAATCATCCGATCTGAAGCAATTGATGATGGCTGATCAGATGACACACTACGTGCTTGATCATCATCAAGATCTGACAAATTGCCCGGAGCTGTATTCACCCTCGGAAACCGTCTCCTTTTCCCCTCCATTGTAGGGAAGTTCCCTGATGCCAAATCTAAAAGATTTACGTATGACTTCGACATTATTTCACAACCTTTATAAATGGATAATCTCACAAGACTCTTTTCCACTCAAAATAGCAAAATCACACAATCTGCATATAGCCCATCAATTTCACATCAGTAACAAAAAAACAACAATCCTAATCCACTCCTACATATTATAAATAACACACAGAAAAACGAAAGGTAAAACGTTCCACAAAAAAGATAATATGAAAACAAGAATCAGCCAGAGCCATACATGGTTCAATGCAGTGAAAATCAAACACAGAACTAAAGAAACCGAAAGAACAAAGATTCTCATTCTGAAAACAACAGAAACTACTGACATATCCAACACATATTCTAATCTTACAGATGCAAAAAGCCCAAGATTCTTTTTCCCTCTAAGTGGGTTAACTTATACCACATAATGTTCTCAAGAACCCAGCTTTTCCACAAAATGTAACAGAGCAACCAAAAACAGGTACACTTAGATACCACATTCAGATCTGTGGCAACCAGAGCCACATTGTACAAAATTCTCATGAACACAAAAAACAGAGCACACCCCCAAAATCAAAACCAAAATGCTATCTATTGACACTCAACCATGAAAAACATGAAATATAAACCATACCCAGATACTGCAAGGGCACAAAAACAATAACCCAATTCTTCAAAAACCCTAATCTTGAGAAATGATAAAGAGATCATGATTATAGAAGAAGATTGAAACTGACCTGTGTGTTAAAAAGCAATAAGAAATGACGCTTTATTTTGGTGCAGTTTGATGTTGGAAGCCAAACTCACAAGTTTTCTCTAGGGTTTCAATGTATTTACATATATCATTGTTTGACATCTACAATTTTCTTTCCCAAATTGAATTGGGCAAATTAGGGCTATCATTATTCACGGAATGGTGTGTTAGGGATTAATTAGGCAAAAACTTAATGAAAACATTAACTTGCCTTTCATGTAAACGTGGAACAAATCCAAGGGAAATTATACGATTACCCGGCAGCCCACGCCAAGAGCCAATGAGAGTGGATACTGGCACGTGAAAGCGTTGAACTGAGCCAATAAAACACAACGCCGGTGATGGTATGGTGTACTCTGCTGGTGACTTTATCAGCGCTTTATAACAAATTGGATAAGGTCAGCCAGCTGGCCTCACGCGGCGACTAGACACACGTTCAACACGTGAGCTGTGAGAACTGGCAAGTAAGACGAAGAGAGTAGGAGAGTCTAAGCGCGTGAAAATGCCTCGGGCTTTGGTGCGTACGGACTGACCAATCAGGGGCGCAATTTAGGTGCTGACTTGGATTGACAGATCGGACGCTTGGCACTTGGATGCTACACGTGGCAAGTGGGAGACAGGTTTGCGTAGAAGGCGCTGCATTAAGTGGCGACTTTTAGCAGGGACAGCTTGACGTCATTGGAAATGAGCTGTGAAAACTCAAAATGATTATTGTAACCGAAAAATTATAAATAGAAAAAAAGAAATTATTGAAATGATTGCGTTCTTTATTTTTAAGTTCAAATTTAGCAAAACATATAAAAGTTATTTTAAGAGCTTTTATTTTTTAATTCATTTATACGTTTTTATTTTATTTTATGTCAATCCAATCATACTTTCTAGTTTAACGAGTCCTAAAAACTATAACTCTTTTAATTAGTTCACTTCTATTATATATAAATAGTTAGTGTTAATTAAAAGTTTAAAATACTCATAAAATAAACATGCATTAAACTATAAGGCGCCACTATGATTTTTTTTCTTTTTCCTCATATTTAAAAGCTCCTGGAGTTATATTTTTTCAAATCCACCCTAAAATTTGTCTAAGAATCTAATTTAAAAAGCTCATTATAGATGATCAAATAGTGAAATCCTTTGATGTTTGGTTTTTTTTTGGGTCAACAAAACCCTATGATGTAGGAAGACTAACTTGGACTTCACCGATGTGGGACAGCAGTGATTTTTTTATTTTTGGGACAAAGGCCAAAGGGACAGCAGTGAATATTTACTTTAGTGAAAACACTAGTGCAAAATATGGTTCATTTTAAGCACTTGGAATTTTCAAGGTGAAAGTTTGACGAATTTTTGTTTCTGGAGAATGTAATTTTAACTAGGTTCATTTCAGAACTAGTAATGGTTAGTGGCACGTGTAATATTAACATAGGATATTCATAAAATATAAAAACATAAATATTGATTTGGATACTTTAACATCCATTTGTATAACTTAGAACCTTGCTACATGGTCCCCCTTAATGCTAAATTTGTAGGCCTTTCGGCTTTAAATATATCTAAAATTGATCCATGTAGTTGTCGCAACGTGATAGAGTAATCAATTAGCTCTTAATTTACCGATATTTTTCTTCTTATTACTGACAAAGTTCGAAGTTCAAAATTCCTCCTACCATATTGATAAAAAGAAAATGTGACACGGGTATATTTGGATGATAATATACAATTACCATATTCCGTTTGATTCCTAGGTTTAATATCCCAAGGCACACAAGAATTATCTTCCAGGAAATTTTGATCATCCATAAAGAAATTGAACCCAATAAAATTAAACATAAACAATTAGATGGTAAATTAGAGGGTATAAAAACACTTAAAACTAGAATTTGTAGGTCTTTACCCCGAAGGGAGCCCTTGCAGAAATTCTCGAAGGCACAAGGCTGAACCAAGGCCTAAGAGGGGGTTTGGAAATAGTTTTCAACCAGCAATAGACGCGCCTCGGTTAGAACCTCATTAGCTGCGTCATTGCCCCAAGCGCAAAGATAGGTTACCCATTGTGTTTTGGTTGCATTTTATACACACATGTGAGCTTTTATTTCTGTACTTTTTCGATGTGGGAGAATAAGTTAAGATGGAAATTCGCTTTCCAAGTGGTGGAGAGGGCATATAGACCATGGCAATCACCAATCTGCCCCCTAGCTAGTGAAATTGCTATAAGCAATAAAAATGAACTATTTGGAATAAACAATATAACTTTGTCTTTGCTTATGTGGTCAATTTGCAAGCATTGAATTATTTAGACGATCTAGATGTTGTGAAATGCTAAAAAGAAAAAAGAAATGCGTACTTTGTAGATGTAGGTACCGATATCTACATATACATATGAGTAAGTGAAACAAAATGGATAAACTTTTACTTGGGGCCACAACAAAAACACAATCATGTAGCATTACGTAATATAAACATGATAAAAATCAAGCACAAAAGATTGAGAGAGCTTTAGAGAGAGAGAGGCTCCTCCTTCTCTCTAGAACTTCTCTCCTTTTCCACCTCCCTCTTCTTGGAGCAGCTGGTGGCTCTCTCGTCGCCCAACCTCCGCCACCTCTTGTGTGGCTTTTCTGCCATCTTTTGTTGTGGCTTTCCTTTCCCTTTTTTTAAGTTTGCTTTGGTTTGCCCTTCCTCGTATGTTTTTCCATATGTAGGCCCAGATCTCTTCCACATCCCCTCCATCACTACCTTTCAGCCACTTCACCTCTCTCACCTTTTTTCCCTTTCATACACTCACCCCCAATCAGTCCATTTCCCTCCCCCTCCTAGGAAAACTCAAACCCTAAAATCCTCCTCCCTCCCTATAATTTTCTTGGTTGTCTACTTCTTTGCTGCTTCTCCTGTTTCTCCCCTACAAACCAACCTAGAAGTCTAGAGATCAGGTTATGGAGGTATTGGCTTTGCAGTTTAATGGTCCATTTGGACCAATACCTGCTCCTGGATCGCTTGAGCATGATGCATGTTGGTGGCTTGCTTCCCCAACTCCACGCTCTACAGATCCCCTTTGTTGGTTCCCTTGAACCTTCTTGTTCTTTTGGCTGCGGTGACGGCGGTAGATTAGGTGGCGGCGGCTACTTGGTGTTTCTAGGGTTTGATTCTAGGGTTTTTGTATTTTGGGGGTTTTTTATAGTGTTTTTGGGCTTTTTTGTATTTTGGATTGGGTTTGTATTTTGTTTGGTTGAGCCCTTGTTTTTTGTTTCTGACTTTTGTATTGGGCTCTTATGTAACACTATGGTAATGACATGTTCATTACTTTGACCAAAAAAAATAAAAATAAAAAAATCAAGCACAACAGTTTAACAAAGGGAACAAAGGGTAACTGAGAAAACAAGAAATTCATGCAAATAAAATAAGAACAATGAATTCTAAGGCAGTAAAGTTTGAATTGATTGTTCATTCTAGGTACATCCAGTCGCAAATGAGATCAATTAAATCCATAAATCCCATAGTTATCACTTACAAACTTAAACCAAAGCCAAGTTGATGGAATGTAAACGAAAACAACGCAGCAGAGACCAGTTAAACTTATACAAAATAACCTATAAGTATTCATATAGTGCTCGTTTGGTACCCTAAACTGTCCTGACTAATTTCTATAGGATAATATTAATTTGTTCAGGAAGAGTCCTGACTATTATCCATAAAATTGCTAAATTGTAGCAAAGGTAGACTAAGCCCCAACTTTACTTTTCGTCTCTTACATTGTTAAATTGATACTGTGATACTTTAATTAGATCTCATGTTGCATCATTGGTCTTTCCGTCAATTTAGTTAAATTTTCTATCAAAATTAAGGGCAAATTGGGAAATTCATAATTATATATATATATATATATATATATATATCTCTCTTTTTCCTCTGCGCTCTCCCATTCCCCCGATGATTTCTTCTTCCCCTAACCCCAGCACCCACGAACCCATAACCCTTTACCCTAGCCCGCAACCCCATCACCCATGAACCCGAAACCCCAGCCCCCATCCTCCACCCCAGATTTGATTAGAAGAAGCAGAGGCATCTTTTCTTTTGCTTCTGGATTTGTGAAGAGAAATTGGTTCAATCTTTGAAGGAGGCTGAAATGATGGTTCATAATGACATTCTTCCCAAATTAATAGTCTGTGAGCAAGTTGAAGTATTTTCTTTAAACTCAAATTAGATTTTTTTTTTTTTTGCCGAAGGGACCTCTAGAAATTGAAACAGAGAAAATATTCCATTTGTAGACTATAACGAGCCTCCATTACTTACAAAACCGAGGCCAACTCCATAGCATTTGGATAGTATTTGTAGTACTTACAAGTCTGGCTTTGCCAATTCTTCCCAAAGTTGATAATGCCAACTGTTTTTCCAGGAGAACCAAAACGAATTTAAGAAAGGAAAACCATTACAAAAGATACAACTCTCTCTCTCTCTCTCTCTCTCTCTCTCTCTCTCTCTCTCTCTCTCTCTCTCTTGCAGGGTTCGGGGTTCATTTAGGGGGGGGGGGGGGGGGGGGGAAGAGAGAGATTGGGGCTGGGAAGAAATTTGGGAGGGTTAAGAAATTGGCGGGGGAGAAAAAATCTGGGTGAGAATCGCGGGGAAGAAATGGAGGCTAGAGAGATTTGATTTATTTTTATAATTTTTTGTGTGAAAATACATTTTTGTCCATGCCAAGTAGGAGTTGTCATTGCCATGTCATCATTTTTAACGGAAAAGTTGGCAGAGATGACGGAAAGGACGGTTTCTGAAACTGGAGGCATAATTAAAGTACCACGGTAAGTAAAGTTGGGGCTTAGTCCAGGGACCATTGCTACAATTTTTTCCAATAAAATTATAAGGCGTTTGGTGCTATTCCAGATAAATACTCTGACTAAGTTATAATGTATATGGTGCTCCGTCCGATTATTATTTTTTAATTCTTTGACAAGATTCATATGACCTTTTCTTTTTTTCTTTTCTTCTTTGGCCAGGATCTATAAGACAAGTTTAAATCAACTAACCCATTATCATAATTGTAGAATTTGGAAGTGGGGTGACATGAGCGGTTGTCATAGCTGCTCATGATGATGTATTGTTTTTGTCTTACCTCGGGTGAGATTATTATAGGGAGTTTTGAGAATTTTAGAAGCAGTTTTTCAAAGTAAACAATTACCATACCAAGTACTCAAAAGAGCTTGAGTGGCTAAACGAACAGGAAAGTATAAGCACAAAACAAAAATTGATTGTTTCTCAAACTAAAAAAAATTGAAATCCACACTCCCCCAACCTGACCTAAAAGTATTAATATATATATCAAAGCCATGTGTCTTATCTCACAAAATTGCCAATCTAACTCTAAGTAATACTCCTTAAGAATAAAACTGAGTTTCACTCTTCCCCTATGCTAAGTCAAACTACCAGAATCCGAGGATGGATGCCACAATCAAAGAACACTTAAGTCATTCATGGATAAATTCCTAAAGCCCATGAAAGAAGTTTATCATTCATCTCTTTTCATTGAGGTCAAACATAAACCTTTTGAAGAAATAATATAAGATATTGATTATTTACTTATTGAAGCATATGCAAATCATAAAGCTAGAATATACGCATGCTTCCCTATGCTGATACGACATAAGATTACCCAACTTTTCTCTAGCAATGTAGATTGTTTTGTGTTTGAAATGAATTAAGACATTGCTTGGAAAACCAAAGTTTATTCTTGACAAATGAATTAAGACTCTTCTTGAAAGCCATTGCACTTGAATTAAAGTTTCAAATTCTTGGGATTACTGATTGCAATGTGTATGACCTGCGTATTTTAAGTACTTACAAATGAGCATTTCTCAATTTACCTAGGTGTTTCATCTCTTCTAGACATCCCATGTACACACGACTTATAAATTTAAGTCTTTTACTTGACTTTTAAAACTTATATATGCAAGAGCTCAACACTTTCTTTTCTATGAGTCAAACAAGTTTCTTAAAGCTTAATGCCACATCTAAACAAACATATAGTACTTAAAGCCAGAAAACATAAAAGATAATCGAAACTATAATGCAACATACTACTTATAGCCAGATAATATTACAAGGAAAAAGAATGGACAATGACATCGCAATCATTACAAAAAGGACAAATTAAGTAGAAAAAGAAAATCCTAAATAACAAGAGCCAAGAACAATGGAGGAGCATGCAACCAAGGTGTTTCCTCTCCTGCGCATTCATGCTTCCATCTCCTCCTTCTAGCTTCACGTCTCCATTTGCACTTATATAGCAAATCTTCGTGTATCCATACTCTTTAGTAATCTAGTTGGGTTCTGCAATTGAACTCATATGTTCCTCAACTGGCTACAAAAACAAAAAATCACATTACAAAATTATCCATAATAAATTATAAATTAGCATCAAAACACTCACCTTCCACTACCGTGGCACATGAATCATTTTGAAGCCCTCAAATTTGGCAATTTTCAAAGCATCCTCCAGCTCTTTATCTTTTAGATAAGTCGAGATGAGCACAACCTTGTTGCACTACTTCCGCTCCCAGTTCTTAAAGTTCGTATTAACCTCATCGCGGATATCTAGAGAAGTAATCCTGTGGGTTCCTCAATTTAGCTAGATGCTTCATCTCTTCTGGACATCACACATACCCACAATCTATAAATTTAAGTCTTTTACTTGTCTCTTTAAACTTATATATGCAAGAGCTCACAACTTTCTTTTCTAATTCGCATCTATTTAAATTGTTTCGACACTAATGAAGAAGTTTCTACGAGCCAAATTTTTTTCTTAAAGTTGGAAGCCACATCCAAACAAGCATATAGTATTTAAAGACAAAGAACATAAAATATAATAGAAACTATAATGCAATATACTACTTAAAGCCATATAATATTGCAAGGAAAAACAATGGAAAAGAACATCGCAATATTACAAAAAAGATAAATTAACTAGACAAGGAAGATCGTAAATAATGAGAGTGAAGAACAGTGGAGGAAGATGCAGCCAAGGTACTTCCTCTGCTATGCATTCGTGCTTCCCTCTCCTCTTTCTAGCTTCATGTCTCCATTTCCTCTAATATAGCAAATTTTCGTATATCCATACTTTTTAGTAATCTAGCCAGGTGCTGCAATTGAACTCATATTTTCCTCCACCGCATACAAAAATGAAAAATCACATTACAAAATTATCCATCATAAATTATAAATTAGCATCAAAACACTCACCTTCCGCCGTGACATAGGAATCATTTGGATGCCCTCAGCTTTAGCAATTTTTAAAGCATCCTCCAGCCCTTTATCTTTTACATAAGTCAAGATGAACACAACCTTGTTGCATTACTTCCACTCCTAGTTCTTAAGATTCGTACAAACCTCATTGCTTATATTGAGGAAGTAATCTTGTGGGTTCCTCAATTTATCTAGGTGCTTCATTTCTTCTAGACATCATACGTACACACAATCTATAAATTTAAGTATTTTACTTAACACTTTAAACTTATATATGCAAGAGCTCACCACCTCCTTTCCTAATCTTCCTCCATTTAACTTGTTGCACACTGATGAACAACTTTTTATGAGCCAAAAAAGTTTTATAAAGCTTAAAACCACATCCAACAAACATATAGTACATAGAGCCAGAGAACATAACAGATAATAGAAACTACAATGCAACATACTACTTCAAGCCAAATAATATTTGAAGGAAAAAAGAAAAAAAAAAGGAATTGGACATCACAATCATTACAAAAAAAGACAAATTAACTAGAAAATGAAGATCTTAAATAATGAGAGCCAAGAACTAGCTTCACGTCTCCATTTGCAGTAATATACCAAATCTTCATATATCCATACTCTTTGGTAACCTAGCCGAGATCTACAATTGAACTTATATTTTCCTCCACCAGCTACAAAAACGAAAAATAACGTTTCATAATTATTTATCATAAATTATAAATTAACATCAAAACACTCACCTTCCTCCACCGGGATATAGGAATCACTAGTGAAAGGTGCCCGCTGAATGCCTGCGAGCTTTAAAACCCAAGGCAGTTTGTACTAAACATATATGTCTGAAAATCAACCCAAAACATCAATAAAATGAAACCAAAGGCAGTTTATAACAACTCCACGTCCTTTTTCATGTTAAAAAAGCTCCCTCAAAAAAACAAAACATTTCAAAAAGCCACACGAAAAGGCTATAATCAAAAGCAATATCATGTTATTATCACTCTTATCAACAACTCCTCGAAACACATCATATCTTCCATAAACTAAAAGTTAAAAGTCAAAAATATTAATATGTATCTAAGCACAGATCATACATGAAATAGCTTGTTATTGGTTCAAACTACATAATAATTACTTGGCTTTATTTACAGCTGTACAACCATAGCAATTAGTTCAAATTTATCCCAACCAATTGTCAATTTATGTCATTAGCTAATTACTATGCTTTATTCACATAACCGAAACAATAAGTTGGAATTTCAACATAGAAACGCACCTCTAGCTTAAGAGAACCAAAAACAACCACCAAACAACTTTATCTAAAGCAGCAAAACACCACCTACAAAACATCAAAAGGAGACATGGTTAAGAAAGAAAAGGAGAAAAAGCAAGAAAAAAACTGAAAAAATTGAAAAAATTGCAGTTTATGATTTCTTAGTCCCAAAACTGTCCAAATATGTTTTTATGTGCAGTGTTTTTATATGAGATGCTTGAACTTCGTTAGTCCACTACTAAAACAAAAGAAAAATCCTGGAAAACAAAAACAAACACCTGCTAGTTCATCTTTGGCCAGTGACTATACAACATCAATCGACCACATGATGTGGAGCCCTGATGGGACACTTTTAGGTAAGCATAGGTGTCCTTGTTTGTTTAGTGTCTATTTAATTTTATTCTCATATTGTGAAGTAGACACCTGCTAGTTCATCACAACAAAGTATTATCAAGAAATAGGAAATCAATCTTAAGCTGGTTATGATCAATCAGGTTTCTACCTAAGGTGTAGCATACTCTAAGCACATCATTCAGATATACTCCTATGGGGGTAAATTGACTTAAGTATTGTTGTGGTTGTCCTCTTGTTTTCAAATTGATGCTCATGTATGTTGTCACGTGTGGGGAGGATAAGGTCATTAAGGTTTGATCTATGACTTAACTAATTCTGAAGTGATTGTTGTTGCGTAGATTCAGCTGCACCAAAATAGATTCAGCTGCATCCTCAACTTGTGATACTCGCAAGTGCACGAACCGTTGGTAGTTTAGCGTATGTAAGTGCGAGGTCGATTCCACAGGGATTGGTGATTGAATGATCCAATTCAGTTTTCCTACACAAAACAAAAATGAAAACAAAAGAACATAAAACAAGGATTTTGTACAACACTTGAGAACATGGAGAGTTTTTGGAGAGAAAGAGAGAGGTGTTTGAGAGCTTGAGAATTTGGAGGAAGGTGTTTGGGAAGCTTGAGGATTTTGGAAGGGAAAGGAAGGTGTTTGTGAAGTGTTTGAGACATGGAGACTTTTGGAAGAGAAGGGAAATGTGTTTGGGAAATTTGGAGAAGGGAGGAGAGATGTGTTTGAGAAAGAGAAGGGAGGAGTGTTTGGGAAGTGTTTGAGAATATGGAAACTTTTGGAGAAGAAAGGAAAGTGGTGTTTGAGAACTTTGTGGACTTTGGAAGAGCATGTGTTTGAGAGCTTTGAAAAGGGAGAAGAAAGTGTTTGGAAAGTGTTTGAGAATTTGATGAAGGAATGGGAGAAGTGTTTGGGAACTTTGAGAATCTTGGAAGAGAAAGTGTTTGGAGAACATGGGGAATTTGGAAGGGAAGAGACATGTGTTTCGGGTTTGGAGAGTGTTTGGAAGAGAATAGAGAAGTGCTTGAGATTTAATAAAAAGAAAATTGAGTAGAATGATCTTATTACAACAATTGAGAACTACAAAGGGAAACTAAGAGAATTTAAGGGAGAGAAGGGAAGGGAGCTCTAGAGAAGTGCTTGAGAGCTCCCCCCTTGGGGTGTGTTTACAAGCATAGAAAACTTCCCTATTTATAGGCCTAGGGGAAGTGAAAAATCTGAATTCAATATGGCTAATGCATACAACACTTGAATTATAAAATCTGAAATGGTTGATGCACTTGTATTAGAAAATCTTGAATGGGTGATGCACTTGTATTAGAAAATCTTGAATGGTTGATGCACTTCACCAATTAATCCCACTAGCAACCCTAGGTCATCTTCATGTCACCATGACCAAGCTTCCAACCAGAAATGATAGCTCATGCCTAGCTCACCATGACCAAGCATCCAACCAGCACATGCTGAGGTCAGCATGACCAGCAACTTCAAGGGCTTACAACTTGCGATTCTCTTAATCAAATTAGGACTTTAAGCACTTGAAATTGAAGTTCAGAATGTCTTCTTTCCAGCCATATGTTATTTGGGCCAATCCAAGGTCGGAGGAAAAAGTTAAGGCCGAAACAAATTGCTAACTCATTTTCTGCGCTGATAAGATCCATCCTGAGTATGGTTCTGTGTTTGCTAGGTAACGGACTCCAGATTTATCCAATGGGGCTGAATTTTGGATATGTTATAGTAAACACCCATTGGAACAACTGTCATGAAGAATGTGGCCTCATTCGAGCTATGTAGGTTGCTGAAACAAAGCTTGCAATATGACCTACGAAACTGGACTGGCAGGGGGCTGTAGCAAAAAAAATGAGTTTGTCTTTAAGCTCTTCTTCCCTTCATCCAAATCAGGCCTTCATATACTTGGATTGCCTCATTTCCTATCCAAAGCCATCATTATTACCTAAATCTCAATTAACTGAAAGATACACACAAAAATGATTAAAAGCACAAGTTTAACTCAAAAACATAACCAAATCATAAGCTAGAAGGGTACAAAATGATATACAATTATGAACCGATCAAATACCCCCAAACCTAGATTTTGCTAGTCCTCGAGCAAAACAACACAAAACAAAGTTAAAAACAAAATAAGAAGTTAACTAAACCACTTTCGCAGGTAACTCGATTGCATTTAGCGTATGCAACAAGCCTTTAAACCTCTAGGCATCCCTAGGAGGAGGAGTTGTGTCTCCTGAGGGTTTAACAATATCGAATACCCACAAACGTTTTTCTAACTATATAAAACAAAATGGTTAGAAAACTAAAAAGATTGTTAGTCTTTAAGAAAAACCAAAACCAAAAACAAAAACAAACATAATTACATTAACAAAAACAAAAACGAAAACAAAACAAAAAAAAACAATTACAAAAATAAAAAGAACTCAAAACAATCTTTCCGAACATTTTATGAAGAGAAATGACTCATGCACATGACTTAAACGTTTTAACAATAAAAGCTCAATTTTGGACATTATTTACAAGGCGGCAAAGTTCAAAACACAACATGCTCAAAGTGTAGTAGTGTGATAGCCAAATGCAACAAATTCCCCAATCTTAGTTTTCACACAATTTCAAAAATCATACCAAGCACAAAAGCAACTTCAAATCTCACCAAAGTTGTCCTCTCACAAATGAATCACTCAGAAGAGGGCTACAATGCAACACTCAGTTATAAACATGAGATTAGAGTTAAACCATAAGGGACTTAACTCAAAATAGGAAGATGAAGAACTTGCATTAATATGATCTCAAGAAGGATGCCAAACACTTAAAAGTAGAAAAATGAATGCAATTCAACCACATGACATTTAAGATCAATTTAGGTCTTTATTATAGGTTGTAATGGGGCCAAGGGTGTAAGGTGAGTGAGAAATGAAAGGTATGGATAAAACAAAGTCCAAGGAACTCGCAATGTAAGAGCATAAAACAATTGTTTACAAGACTTCGAATCATCACGATTAGATTTTTTCTTTTACATGATCAAAACTCCTTATACCTTCATTTACATTGATTCATACTCCTTTCCTTTAATTGAACGAACACCAATTTATTTTGAAGGCCCAAAAATGAAATTTTCAATCAACCACCACTTTTCTCTTTTCTTTCACCAATTGTGTGATTTTTTTGTTTTTCTTTTTTTTTTTTTTTTTTTTTTCGAAATGTAACACCTCTTCCCAAACTTAGCATGAAAAACACATCCCAATTAAAGCTCATGAGTTCCTTAGAAAGGTAAATATTTGTTTTTTGGGCTAAGGCGAGGAAATAATATTGGTAAATGAAAGAAAAGGTTTACATGTAGGCTCAAAATGGTTAACAATGGAAAATCATGCTTAAGCATGCATAAGGTTAGCTCGAAAGGCACAAACGATCCAAAGAGGGCCTTAATATCACTTCTTAAATGTCATGAAATCAAATTGCATAAGAATGAATGACTTTTAAGTGTTCAACCAAATCAATGAATAATGAGATCAAACAACAACTTAGATGACAAGAAAATAAGAGTATGTATATAACACTCATGAATTGAAGTACAAGGCTCAAAAGCTCACTTTATATGGTTGGTTATATAAGTCTAATTTATGCTTCATACAATTCTTTAGATCATGCAAATCCTTTGATTGGAAAATTATGAAACAAATGGCAAGTGTAAAGAAGGTTTCAAGCATGTCATGATAGAACAATGCCAAATTTTTTTTTTTTTATAGAAATTTTTAATTTTTAATTTTTATAAAGAAAAGAAACACTAAAATAAAATGAAATCCAATTTTTATTTAAGTCATGCAAACATTTATCACTATCTCATCATAAGTGTTCGGAAAGTGACTCAAAAACAAAACAAGACTCAAATACCCCCAAACCTAGAAATGAACATTGTCCTCAATGTTTAAAAATTAGTCACAAACAATGTCATAACAACAAATGAAAGGTATTAAAGTAAATATAAATCACAAAACACACAAAAATTAAAATACACAAATAAAATAAAATAAATTAATTAAAAAAATAAAAATTACAAAACAAACAAACAAACAAAATGAAACAGTAAACCCTAATCACACAATTCTGAAACCCAAAAATAATTTGAAGCCCAAAGCCCACAATGAAATTAACCCAACAATGGTAAAACCCAACCCAACATGAAATCTGAAACCCACATGTTTTAAATTTAATTTTTTCTTAAAAAGATAAAACGTGAATTATGAGCGCAAAGCGGGATTTCTAAAAAGAGGAAATGTGGTCCCTGATGTCTTCTCATGGATAGTCACGGGCAGAAAGCAGGAGCCACGTGTCGACGCATAGAGGCGCCGCAGATCCACAAGCGAAAATTACGGGGCCATGGAAAGGTGCGACGACTTTGCTGAACGCGTCCGTTCAGACAAAGCAAGTCGTGACAAATGAGTTGGAAACGGTTGGAAAGTGAGAAAGTTGTGGGACTCGAGGAACACTTGGGGATTCAGAAAATGCTTAGACGCTGCGATGGCTAGGGTTTGTCAAAGACTATGTCTATAAGAAGGAAAGCGAAGGGGAAAAAAACAAAAAAAAAACAAACTCAGAAACACAAAAGAGAAAAGAAGCAAGAAAAACTGAGAAATCAAATGGCTTCTTCCTACCCATTTTCCTTGGATCTCAACCTAGCTCCACCGACTCAAACACGAGGCCAAGCAGGTAGCACCACTATGGATGCCCTACTTTGCCTCCGCACGGGGACCTGTGACTGTCAATGACTCAATACTCCTGGACAACGATGTTGCCATTGGAGTTGGCAGAAATTTGGTGACTCCTAAAGATATACGTGTGTTCGGGACAAGGGATGACAACCGGGTCATGAGTGATGCCCTGGCACTGAGCATGCAGAGTCCAGCATGTGTCGCAAGTTTGGTTCATCGCCTACTTGCGAAGTCCCATGAGGTAGAGGTGCTGAAAGGTCAGTGAGCGGCGGAGCACAGGTATGGTTGAAGAATATCAAAGTGCTATAAAAAGCTTGAAACGGGAGCGGTCAAGGATAGTTGAGGTGAATCGAGACCAGCTAGAAGTGTTGCGGGACGAGAATAAAAACCTAACAAAGATTGTAGAGTTGTACTCTCGCGACATGCGAAAACAGCTGGAAGACCTAGACCGACCGGGTAAACGCAAGAAACCAGATCGCGAGAAAAGTTATACCTGAAGCTAAGATTGCGATCTTTGGGAGCTCAAGTGATGAGCCCCAAGAGGCTGTGCGTGAAGCCCCGGAAGAGGACAGCCAGAGGGCCAAACTAAAAGCTCCTATGGTCGAGACACCGAGCGCCAAGAAGAAATGATTTCAGCTTTTATTTATTTTTTTAATTTTAAAAATGTATGTGCGTTTTTTTTTAATTGGGAAATAAAAACGTTATGTTATCTAAAAGACACGAATAACCCTAAATTTAAAGAACGACGATCAAACAAAAACATGAAAACCCAAACATGCATTTTATTTTTAGTTAAGTAAACACACAAGTAACTGCTTATTTTAAGAGAAAAACTTAAGGATGACCAGTTAAGGGCCTCAGAAAACAAAGCCAGGGGATCCGGGAAGGTTGGATGGGTCACAATGGTCCCTCTTAAAACCCAAACTTCTTAGACACCGAAAGGTGCTGCCTAAAGAACTCCTAGACACTCTCAATACTGCGGTTGCTCACTGGAGTTACCAAAAGTTTAGCTCCTTCAAAGAATATCCTATGAGTTTTAAATTATACTACCTAATTAAATAAAAACAAAATAAAAATAAAAACTGAAATAAACACGCAATTCAAACAAGAATTTAAAAGAAGAGTTGGGATTCTTGCACCAGGTATCCAAGACGCATCTTTAATTTTGTCTCTTCTTCAACTTAAATTCTTGAGAAACCTGACAAACAAGAAGAAAACAATTGAAAAAAAACAAAATAAATAAAATAACAATTGAAAAAGCAAAAACACAAACATCAGAAAAACAGGGAGGCAAAAGTAAGTTAAAGTGTCGACATGCTCCCTTTTAAAAAAACGTGCTCGCAATTTGCGGCAGAAATGAAGGGATCCGAGAGAAAAGAACACAGGATAGCACCCTCGAGATCCGAAGTGCTTTCGGCTCCCTTGTCTGTATAAGTCTATTTAAACTCGTTTTGGTGAAGTAGAAGAGCACCTCGCATTTCTTCCTGCAAATTAGAGAAAAACATCAAAAAATCCAGAAACAAAACAATGGCATCTTCATGCACTCACCTTGATGATCTCAACCTTGAATTGTCACTTGCGCCACCGAATGCGCAGGTAAGGGCTCGTCCAAACCATGTCTTCCCAAACTCCACATATCATCACGGTACGGCCTCAAACTTTGCTGAGGTAATACCGAACTTTTCTGAGGCAGTGTCGAACAGAGCAGTGCTGCTAGAAGGCATGATTGGCAGCAAGCTCACACCGACGGATCATCCTGCATGTGGCGCAGAGGTCTGACAAGGCAGCGGTGGAGGAGTCCAACAATTTAACTGTGCTCCACGCGGTCTCGGCTACCAACTTGGGCATGCGATTATTGGCGAGGACACGGGAGTGTGCCGCTCTGAGCGAGGAAGTAGCTTCCTTGAAGGCTATGGTGGCGGACCTCCAGAAGCGGCTCTATTGTGCCACTCAGCATGTAGAAGCACTCGAGAGGAAAAATGATGACCATGTGGAGCTGCTGAGATTCTGCAAGTAAGAGAGAATAGAGGCATGCCATGAAGATGAAGATGAAGATGATGAAGATGTTGTTTTTATTTTTAATTTATTTGAATGTTTTTTTTTTGTTTTTTAAACTTTTTAACTTCTTTTTTTCTTTGTTTGCAGTGTTTGAATGAAATAAAAATGTGTTTTTAACACTCAGAAATAAACTAACTAACCACACTACGTAAATAAATACATAAACTAATTTAACAAAACAAGACAAAGAAAACAAAGAAGTTCCAAATTGATTTTTTTTTATTTTTTATTTATTATTATTTACAACTAACTGACCACACAAAGAAAAAAAAACAAAGAAGTTCAAATTGCAATTTACAAGGAAAAATAAAAACTCAAATTTCAAATTTTTTTTTTTTTAATTTTTTTTTAATTTTTTTAAAAAAACAAACAAACAACGGCGCCAAAAACTTGTTGCGTAGATCGAGCTGCACCAAAATAGATTCAGCTGCATCCTCAACTTGTGATACTCGCAAGTGCACGAACCGTTGGTAGTTTAGCGTATGTAAGTGCGAGGTCGATTCCACAGGGATTGGTGATTGAATGATCCAATTCAGTTTTCCTACACAAAACAAAAATGAAAACAAAAGAACATAAAACAAGGATTTTGTACAACACTTGAGAACATGGAGAGTTTTTGGAGAGAAAGAGAGAGGTGTTTGAGAGCTTGAGAATTTGGAGGAAGGTGTTTGGGAAGCTTGAGGATTTTGGAAGGGAAAGGAAGGTGTTTGTGAAGTGTTTGAGACATGGAGACTTTTGGAAGAGAAGGGAAATGTGTTTGGGAAATTTGGAGAAGGGAGGAGAGATGTGTTTGAGAAAGAGAAGGGAGGAGTGTTTGGGAAGTGTTTGAGAATATGGAAACTTTTGGAGAAGAAAGGAAAGTGGTGTTTGAGAACTTTGTGGACTTTGGAAGAGCATGTGTTTGAGAGCTTTGAAAAGGGAGAAGAAAGTGTTTGGAAAGTGTTTGAGAATTTGATGAAGGAATGGGAGAAGTGTTTGGGAACTTTGAGAATCTTGGAAGAGAAAGTGTTTGGAGAACATGGGGAATTTGGAAGGGAAGAGACATGTGTTTCGGGTTTGGAGAGTGTTTGGAAGAGAATAGAGAAGTGCTTGAGATTTAATAAAAAGAAAATTGAGTAGAATGATCTTATTACAACAATTGAGAACTACAAAGGGAAACTAAGAGAATTTAAGGGAGAGAAGGGAAGGGAGCTCTAGAGAAGTGCTTGAGAGCTCCCCCCTTGGGGTGTGTTTACAAGCATAGAAAACTTCCCTATTTATAGGCCTAGGGGAAGTGAAAAATCTGAATTCAATATGGCTAATGCATACAACACTTGAATTATAAAATCTGAAATGGTTGATGCACTTGTATTAGAAAATCTTGAATGGGTGATGCACTTGTATTAGAAAATCTTGAATGGTTGATGCACTTCACCAATTAATCCCACTAGCAACCCTAGGTCATCTTCATGTCACCATGACCAAGCTTCCAACCAGAAATGATAGCTCATGCCTAGCTCACCATGACCAAGCATCCAACCAGCACATGCTGAGGTCAGCATGACCAGCAACTTCAAGGGCTTACAACTTGCGATTCTCTTAATCAAATTAGGACTTTAAGCACTTGAAATTGAAGTTCAGAATGTCTTCTTTCCAGCCATATGTTATTTGGGCCAATCCAAGGTCGGAGGAAAAAGTTAAGGCCGAAACAAATTGCTAACTCATTTTCTGCGCTGATAAGATCCATCCTGAGTATGGTTCTGTGTTTGCTAGGTAACGGACTCCAGATTTATCCAATGGGGCTGAATTTTGGATATGTTATAGTAAACACCCATTGGAACAACTGTCATGAAGAATGTGGCCTCATTCGAGCTATGTAGGTTGCTGAAACAAAGCTTGCAATATGACCTACGAAACTGGACTGGCAGGGGGCTGTAGCAAAAAAAATGAGTTTGTCTTTAAGCTCTTCTTCCCTTCATCCAAATCAGGCCTTCATATACTTGGATTGCCTCATTTCCTATCCAAAGCCATCATTATTACCTAAATCTCAATTAACTGAAAGATACACACAAAAATGATTAAAAGCACAAGTTTAACTCAAAAACATAACCAAATCATAAGCTAGAAGGGTACAAAATGATATACAATTATGAACCGATCAATTGTGCAGGTTCAAGTTCAATGTCAGTTATGATTTTTCAATATTCTGCAGGTGTGAGATGCAGTCAAAGAGAAAAACTTAGAAAGTGAGTTTCAGAAACCATACCTCAATTCTTGGCACCGGTTTCGCAGCAAGGATTGAAAACGCATGGGATTGGGATTTTGGAATGGGAGAAGGAGAAGGCGGCGAGTTCAAAGCGGGGTGAGATGATCAAAAATTGATTAGATGAAGACGATCGAAAACTGATGAGATCAAGACCAAACGAAATCCCAAAACACCAAGGTGGTCTTGGCAGCCATGGGAGGCTTGGAAATTGGAGGGTCGCTTGTGTTCTTGATGGGTTTCAGCTTCTTGGCATCAGTGACGCTTCTGGTTTTAAGCTCACCGCTTATGTTGATCTTCATCCCTCTGTTGTTTTTTGCTGGGTTTATGTTTGTGGGAGCAATGACTAGGTTTGCTATGGCTGAAGCCATGGCCCTCATAGGCATGCCTACTTTGGGGTGGATTTTCCAGGAGCTTGGAGGCATAGGTCTTTTGGGATTTGGTGGTGTAGCTGAGAGATTGAATGAACAGTTTTCGATTGGAAATGGTGCGTCTCTGAGCGAACGAACATTTGGGAATGGAAGAAAACTGAAGGGAAAGGGACAAGAAGGGGAAAAAAAATTAGCGAAGGGCAATACGGTCATTTTACTGTAGTACTAAATATGACAACAAAGAACATAAGTAGGGGCAAAACCGTAAATTCACTGTTCCTAATGGACAGCTTAGGAACAGTGATTCTAAACTCAATTTTAGTATATATATAATTTTGATGCCCTAAGCGTTGGCAATTTTTGAAGCATTATCCAACTCTATATCTTTTAGATAAATCGTGATGAACACAACCTTGTTGCACTAGTTCTTAAAGTTTGTACTAACCTCATCATTCATATTGAAGAGGTTATCTTATTGGTTCCTCATTTTAGCTAGGTGTTTCATCTCTTATAGACATCACACGTACACACAATCCATAAATTTAAATATTTTACTTGACTCTTTAAACTTATATTTGCAAGAGCTCACCGCCTCCTTTTCTAATCATTTTTATTTAACTTGTTGCACATTGATGAACAACTTTATAGCCAAAAATGTTTCTTGAAGTTTAAAGTCGCATACAAACAAATATATAGTACTTAAAGCAAGAGAACAAAACAGATAATAGAAGCTATAATGCAACATACTACTTAAAGCCAAATAATATTACAAGGAAAAATAATGGAAAAAGATATCGCTATCATTACAAAAAGGACAAATTGACTAGAAAAGGAAGATCCTAAATAACAAGAGCCTAGACCAATGGATGAGGACACAGCCAAGGTGCTTCCTTTACTACCCATTTGTGCATCTCTCTCCTCCTTCTAGCTTCATGTCTCCATTTGTAGTAATATAACCAATCTTAGTGTATCCATACTCTTTAATAATCTAGCCGGGTTCTTCAATTGAACTCATATTTTCTCCACCGAGTACAAAAATGAAAAATTACATCACAAAATTATCCATCATAAATTTATATATACTAAAGCTCAATCCAATTGGACACTATTCCTAAGCACAGTTGAGTGATACAAATGCCCCATGTTTTACTGTTACTCAGCCTTTTTTTTTTCCCAACAACACAGTGAAATGTCCAAATTGCCCTCCACTAAACCTTTTCTTCCATTCCCATTTTGCCTCTCCCCCTTCGAATGCTAACCCCTACAATTGTTTAGTTTGTACAAAGGCACTGTTTGTTTAGAACTAGCCTGGTTGGGCTAATTGTGGGGGTAAGGATGGGATGCGTTGCTTGGATTTTTGGGATTCTTTTGGGGCCATCGATTCCAGTTTGGGGTGGCGCGCTGCAAATCTCGCCATTCCTTTGCTCTTCAGCTCATCGATTTGTTTGTTGGTTGAGAGATTCTTCCTCATTCGTAAAGCATTAGTCTAAGAGATCTTTCATCTTTGTTGGTTGCCTCAACTTAGATTGCTAGTATTTATTGGGTTTTCTTCTTTAACTTTTCAATTTTTTCTTCCTTTTTCTCCTCTTCTTTCTTGACCATGTCTTCTTTTGATGTTTTGTAGTGGAATTTTGCTACTTTGGATAGAGCTATTTGGCATGCATTCATTTTACTGTTCTTAAGCACAATGGAGTGACGCAACTCAACCTCTCTTTTTCCCAACATCACAATGAAATTTCCAAACTGCCCTCCACTAAACCTTTTCTTCCATTCCCATTTTGACCATCCCTCATAGGATGCTAACCCTTGCGACTGTTTAGTTTGTCCAGAGGCGTCGTTCGTTAGAACTAGCCTGGTTGGGTTAGTTGGGGGGCAACGATGGGATGCGCTGCTTGGATTTTTGGGCTGTCGATTCCCGTTTGGGGTGGCACGCTGCAAATCTAGCCCTTCCTTTGGTCTTCATCTCATCGATTTGTTTTTTGGTTGGGAGATTCTTCGTTATTCGTAGAGCATTGGTCTGAGAGATCTTCCATCTTTTTGCGGCTGCCTCAACTTAGATTGCTAGTATTTATTAGGTTCTTTTTCAACTTTTCAATTTTTTTTCTTCTCTTCTTTCTTGACCATGTCTTCTTTTGATGTTTTTTAAGTGGGATTTTGTTGCTTTGGATAGAGCTGTTTGGCATGCATTCATTTTACTATTCCTAAGCACAGTGAAGTGACACAACTCAACCTTTTTTTTCCCAACAACATTGTGAAATGTCCAAACTGCCCTCAACTAAACCTTTTCTTCCACTCCCTTTTTGCCCATCCCCCTTCGGATGCTAACCCATGCCACTGTTTAGTTTGTACATAGGTGCCATTCATTCAGAACTAGCCTGGTTGGGCTAGTTGGGGGGACAACGATGGAATGCACTGCTTGGATTTTCGGGATTCTTTTGGTGCCGTCAATTCTCGTTTGGGGTGGCACGCTGCAAACCTTTCTTTGGTCTTCATCTCATCGATTTGTTTGTTGGTTGAGAGATTCTTCGTCATTCGTAAAGCATTAGTTTGAGAGATCTTCCATCTTTGTTGGCTGCCTCAACTTAGATTGCTAGTATTTATTGGGTTTTCTTCAACTTTTCAGTTTTTTCTTCCTTATTCTCCTCTTCTTTCTTGACCATGTCTTCTTTTGATGTTTTGTAGGTGGGATTTTCCTACTTTGGATAGAGTTGTTTGGCATGCATTCATTTTACTGTTTCTAAGCACAATGGAGTGACTCAACTCAGCCTCTTTTTTTCCCAACACAATGAAATGTCCAAACTACCATACACTAAACCTTTTCTTCCATTCTCCTTTTGCCCTTCCCCCTTCGAACGTTAACCCCTGCAATTGTTTAGTATGTATAGAGGCGTTGTTCGTTTAGAACTAGCCTGGTTAGGCTAGTGGGGGGGCAACGATGGGTGCGCTACTTGAATTTTTGGGATTCTTTTGGGGTCGTCAATTCCCGTTTGGGGTGGCGCACTGCAAATCTAGCCCTTCATTTGGTCATCATCTCATTAATTTATTTGTTGGTTGAGAGATTCTTCGTCATTCATAGAGCATTGGTCTAGAGATCTTCCATCTTTGTTGGCTGCCTAAACTTATATTCCTGGTATTTATTGGGTTTTCTTTTTCAACTTTTCAGTTTTTTCTTCATTTTTCTCCTCTTCTTTCTTGACCATGTCTTCCTTTGATGTTTTGTAGGTGGGATTTTGCTGCTTTGGATAGAGCTATTTGGTATGCATTCATTTTCATGACCTAAAATAAGAATTGAATTTGATTTTTATCTCATGACCTAAACTCTCATATGGTTGTTGGCATATGAGAGTTTATTTTCTATGAATCTATAGGTGTTATCTATTAAGGATGATTTCTGCTTCAGCCTTAATTGTATTGATAAATAGATTAACCTTAGCTTGAGATTATAGACTTATTATTGTAGTGGGAATTAATTAAACTCTAGTTATAAATTAGAAACAAAACACTCACATTAATCATTTTAATGCCCTCAGGTTTGGCAATTTTCAAAGCATCCTCAAACTTTTAATCTTTTAGATAAGTCGGGATGAACACAACCTCGTGGCACTACTTCCACTCCTAGTTCTTAAAGTTTGTACTAACCTCATCGCTTATACTATGAAGTGATCTTGTGGGTTCCTCAATTTAGCTAGGTGCTTCATCTCTTCTAAAATTCACACGTACACACAATCTATAAATTTAAGTCTTTTACTTGACTCTTTAAACTTATTTATGCAAGGGCTCACTACCTCCTTTTATAATATATCTTTATTTAACTTGTTTCTCACTGATGAACAAGTTTCTACGAGCCAAAAAAGTTTATTAAATCTTACAGCCACATCCAAACAAACATATAGTACTTAAAGCCAAAGAACATAACAGATAATAGAAACTAGAATGCAACATATTTCTTAAAGACAGATAATATTACAAGGAAAAATAATGAAAAAGAACATCGTAATCATTTCAAAAAGGACAAATAAACTAGAAAAAGGAAGGTCTTAAATAATGAGAGCCAAGAACTATCTTCACGTCTCCGTTTGCAATAATATAGCAAATATTTGTATATCCATACTCTTTATTAATCTAGCCGGGATCTTCAATTGAACTCATACTTTCCTCCACCGACTACAAAAAAGGAAAAAATAATCCAGCTCTTTATCTTTTAGAAGGAAAAATAATAAAAAAAGGAAAAATTAACTACAAAAAAAAGGTCATGAGAGCCAAGAACTAGCTTCACGTCTCCATCTACACTAATATAGCCAATCTTTGTGTATCCATACTCTTTAGTAATTTAGTCAGGTTCTGCAATTGAACTCATATTTTCCTTCACCAGCTACAAAAACGAAAAAATGTTACAAAATTATCATAGATTTGGCTAGGATTTGAACTTGGAATATGTGTTATGTTTGTGCAAATTTCTCACAGGAGAATATTCGAGTGTAGATTCTTCACCCTTTGAGCTTCCTTTTCCCTCTTCATCGGTTCCTGTGAAATAAATATGAGTAAAAGACCACACCCGGGAGGGGGGGGGGTGTTGGCCAAAGGCTCTTCGATGCCTAAGTTAGTTCAATTGGATCTTTGAGAAAAGATGTGGCAATAGCTAAAATAGACAGAGTAATCTCTCACGGGGAGAGTCAGGTGGCCAGAGCGGTGTGTGGTGGCACTTGGTTGTGTGAAGAGAAAGGGGAGAGAGTGGCGGCAAGAGAAAGGTTTTTGGAGTGAGAAAAGAGTTACCTTGAATGTCTTGTGTAGCCAGGTATTTATAGGCTCCTTGTGTGTTGGGGTTTGAAGAATAATCCTTATTTGGTTAGGATTATTCTTACCCATAAATAAGAGATTGGAATTACTCAAGGAGATTTGATGGAAATCTCATCCTTGATTTGGGGAGATATTCTCATCTTAAATCATAGTTAAATTTCCCAATTAAGTAGAATTTAATTAGGGTAATCAGTTGACCTAAGAAATATTTCTTTTTCACGTGTCGCTTATCTATTGGTTGCCGAAACATGTGTTCCCACAAATGACCCCCACCTTCTACATGGTGCTTATGTGGCATAGAGAAGATGAGAAATATTTATCGAGCTTTCCAGCTGCATTGGGCTTCCAATTATGAGTTGGGCTCCTAGTTGGAATAGGCTTGTGGCTCCTAGTTGGTCAAGGATACCCAAATGCTATAAATGCAAGGCTTCTCTTGGCTCTTATTCATATCGCCAACTTGCTTTCCTCTACTTTCTATCTTGGGAGAGAGATCTTGGAGGATTGTACTACTTGTTGAGGAGAGGAGTTGTCGTGGACACCAAGGTAGTTCACACTTGGGTTTTTATTTTTCTTCAATTTTTTCTTCGCAGCAAGGACCAGTTGGCCGGTTGTTGTCGACTGTTGCTATTACCTATTGGTTGCAGAGACTGTGGGCTGCTCTTGTAGTTGTGGGCATGCTAAGGTTGTGTTGGTCGGTTGGTGCAATATCTTGCTATGATATGTCTTAAACTGATGATCTGCTTTATTTCACATATCCAAAACTTTGTTATATGTGAGTTCTTGTGACCAATCAACTTATGTCTTTTGCTTGCAGTTTGAAGAGATCAGTAAAATGCTTGATCTCGAATCGGACATGACTAAAGTTTGGCAGGCCATGAAAGCAAGAAGGTGGTCTACCCCCAGCTAGTGATGTTGAGAGATGGAAAAATCATGGTCTTGACTCGGATATCTACTCAATGAAAGGAATGAGTCATTGACTGGCGCATCTAAAAAGAGAAAGCATGTTCCCATTAGTGTTTTTCGAATGAGTCATCTACTTGAGGTGAGCAAGATATCATCACGAACACAGATACGGCCAAGGAATAAGTAGTAGGTGAGACGGTGGTGATGAGCCTGGAGTTCGAGGAGGATGATGCTAAATAGGGTGGAGCTGATAAGGCAGAGGCTAATGTTGTGGAGCAGGTAGCTAAATCTGATGAGCAGGGTGGCTGCAGCGATGAGCAGTTGGTCAGTGACACAGGAGCTGAAGAGAAATGCGGCTGATGAGACTGCAGTTGAGGAGGATGATGCCAAGAAGGGAGTAGCTGATGAGGTGGCGCAGGTTTGGCTGAGCAGGCACTGGGGCTGCTGAGCAGATGGCTGCATCTAACGAGCATGTAGCTGAGCTAGGTAGAGCCATGAAGGGCTAGTTGATCAGGCAAAAGTTGAGGAGGTTGTTGACCAGGAGTTGGATACCTTTTTATCTTTTCAAAACTGATTTTCTGTTGACCATCTTCTTTCTTTTTAACACAGCCGGTTGGTCACTTCACTATAGAAACTTCAATTATTTCTTTAACTTCAATTCACATTATGTCTTGTGAATTGCTTGAGTGACTGGTTGGAGCCTTGGTTGCGCATTTCCCTTGGAATGTTTGAATGTTTACCCACCGCTTGCTTGAAGGGTACGATTCCATTTCTCTCTTAGGATGCTTCATGGTAGTCGCCTTACGTCACTCTTAGGACGCTTCTTATGGACAATGGCCTGGTTGTCATGCGTCTCCCTTTGGATGCTTCATGGTAGTCACCCTGCATCTCCCTTAGGATGCTTCTTATAGGCGACACCATGGTTGCCCTGCGTCTCCATAAAGTCAATGGCCCATTGTATGAATAGCCACAAATTGTTCTGCAAATGGTACACCTCGGCAAGCAGGCGAGGAACCGACTTGTACCATTGGTATCGGTCACATCTTTAGACATACTCCATAGAGTCATGGCGCATGGTAGGCAAGAAGTAGCCCATGTTGATAGCCTTTTGAGTGAGTAACCTGCCCCCAGAGTAGTTGCCTCACTGTTGCGTAGATTTCAGCTGCATCAAAATGGATTCAGCTGCATCCTCAACTTGTGATACTCGCAAGTGCACGAGCCGTTTGGTAGTATAGCATATGTAAGTGCGAGGTCGATCCCACGAGGATTGGTGATTGAATGATCCAATTCATTTTCCCTACACAAAACAGAAATGAAAAAGAAAGGAAATAAATAAACAAGGAAGAAAGAAATAACTAACTCAAGCAGATAAGTTCCCAAGTTCAATTAGATTAACGGATTGATTCTAGCTAAAGTATGATTAAGCCATGGTGTTTGGTCATAACCTGGTGTTCCTAATTCCCTAATTTGATCATTTGTTGTCTAACCTAAAATTAAGCATTAGAAACCCATTAAGCATAGAAGAACAATTTAAACAACCAAGCATGTATCTAATCCCTGTTGTCGAATGTCCATACATACTCTTCCTATTCATAGTTCAATTCGAATTAAAGCATGGTGTATACTCTTAATTCAAACCAAGATAGCTAACATGCAAACCTAAATGGTGATCAATCATTCAAACTAGCATATTAACTTATAAGCATAATGAATAAGTCCAAAAACCATAATTGAAACTTGGAAACTAATTAAACTTGAGACTAAAGAAAAGAATTTACATAACAATGAAAATTAAAGTAGAACTTGGAAAGACTTAAAGGAAAATTTAGTAAACTCATTTTGTTACAACAATTGACAACTTGAAAGGAAACTAAGAGAATTTGAGGGAATTTGAGGGAGAGAAGGGAAGGGAGCTCTAGAGAAGTGTTTGAGAGCTCCCCCCTTGGGGTGTGTTTACAAGCTTAGAGAACTTCCCTATTTATAGGCCTACGGGAAGTGAAAATCTGAATTCAAAATGGCTAATGCATACAACACTTGTATTATAAAATCTGAATTGGTTGATGCACTTGAATTAGAAAATCTGAATTGGTTGATGCACTTGTATTAGAAAATTGTTGATGCACTTCACAAATAAATCCCACTAGCAGCCCTAGCTCATCTTCATGTCAGCATGACCAAGCTTCCATCCAGAAACAATAGCTCATGTCTAGGTCACCATGACCAAGCATCCAACCAGCTCATCCTGAGGTCAGCATGACCAGCAACTTCAATGGCTTACGAATTGGGCTTCTCTTAAGCAAATGAAGACTTTAAGCACTCCAAATTGAAGTTCAAAATGTGTCTGATCCAACCACACAAGTATTGGCCCAATCCAAGCTCGGATGAAAAAGTTAAAACCAAAACAAATTGCTAACTCGTTTTACTCGCTGACAAAAATCCATCCTGAGTATGGTTCTGTGTTTGCTAGGTAACGGACTCCAAATTTATCCAATGTGGCTGAAGTTTGGATATGTTATAGTATACACCCATTGGAACAACTTTCATGAAGAATTCTGCCTCATCCGAGCTGTGTAGGTTGCTGAAACAAAGCTTGCAATATGACCTACGAAACTGGACTGGCAGGGGGCTGTAGCCAAAATAAGTTTGTCTTTAAGCTCTTCATCCCTTCATACAAATCAGTGATCGGTTCATAATTGTATATTATTTCTTACCCTTCTAGCTTATGATTTGGTTATGTTTTTGAGTTAAACTTGTGCTTTTAATCCTTTTTGTGTTTATTTTTCAGTTAATTGAGCTTTAGGTAACAATGATGGCGTTGGAGAACATAATTCATGCAATTCAAGCATGTTAAGGCCTAATTTGGATGAATTGATGAAGAGCTTAAAGACAAATTCATTATGGCTACAGCCCCCTGCCAGTCTAGTTCCGTAGGTCATATTGCAAGCTTTGTTTCAGCAACCTACATAGCTCGAATGAGGCCACATTCTTCATGAAAGTTGTTCCAATGGGTGTGTACTATAACATATCCAAAATTCAGCCCCATTGGATAAATCTGGAGTCCGTTACCTAGCAAACACAGAACCATGCTCAGGATGGATCTTATCAGCGCGGAAAATGAGTTAGCAATTTGTTTCGGCCTTAACTTCTTCCTCCGACCTTGGATTGGCCCAAATAATATATGGCTGGAAAGAAGACATTCTGAACTTCAATTTCGAGTGCTTAAAGTCCTAATTTGATTAAGAGAAGCCCAAGTTGTAAGCCCTTGAAGTTGCTGGTCATGCTGACCTCAGCATGTGCTGGTTGGATGCTTGGAAGCTTGGTCATGGTGACATGAAGATGAGCTAGGGCTGCTGGTGGGATTTAGTGGTGAAGTGCATCACCCAATTTAGATTTTCTAATACAAGTGCATCAACCATTTCAGATTTTATAATTCAAGTGTTGTATGCATTAGTCTTATTGAATTCAGATTTTCACTTCCCCTAGGCCTATAAATAGGGAAGTTTTCTAAGCTTGTAAACACACCCCAAGGGGGGAGCTCTCAAGCACTTCTCTAGAGCTCCATTCCCTTATCTCCCTCAAATTCTCTTAGTTTCCCTTTGTAGTTCTCAATTGTTGTAACAAGATCCTAGTACTATAAATCTCAAGCATTTTTCCTTTCTCTTCTTCTATAAATTCTCCAAACACTTCTCTATTTTCTTTCAAAGTTCTCCATGCTCTAAAACATTTCCCAAACACAATTCCCATTCTCTTCCAAATTCCCCATGTTCTTAAACACATTCTCTTCCAAACATTCTCCAATTCCTCAAACACATTTTCTTCCAAAAGTCTCCAAATCTCTCAAACACTTCTCCCTTCTCAAAGCTCTCAAACACATGCTCTTCCAAAATCCACAAAGCTCTCAAAACACCTTTCAAGATTCTCAAAGTTCCCAAACACTTCTCCCATTCCTTCATCAAATTCTCTAAACTTCTCAAACACTTTCTCCTCCCTTCTCTAAGTTCTCAAATTCTCCAAGTTCACAAAATCCTCAAACTTCCCAAACACTTCTTTTCTTTCTCAAAGTTCTCTTAGTTTCCTTAATGTTTTCTTAGTTGCAATTTATTTTTCATTGTAATGTACATTCTTTCTTCTTGTTTTGTTTCTTTTGTTTTCATTTTTGTTTTGTGTAGGAAAACTGAGTTGGATCATTCAATCACCAATCCCTGTGGAATCGACCTCGCATTTACATACGCTAAACTACCAACGGCTCGTGCACTTGCGAGTATCACAAGTTGAGGATGCAGTTGAATCTATTTTGGTGCAGCTGTATCTACGCAACAATCAGGCCTTAACATGCATGGATTGCATCATTTCCTATCCAAAGCCATCATTGTTACATAAATCTCAATTAACTGAAAGATAAACACAAAAAGGATTAAAAGCACAAGTTTAACTCAAAAACATAACCAAATCATAAGCTAGAATGGTACAAAATGATATACAATTATGAACCGATCAAATACCCTCAAACCTAGATTTTGCTAGTCCTCGAGCAAAACAACACAAAACAAAGTTAAAAACAAAAGAAGAAGTTAACTAAACCACTTCCGCGGGTAACTCGATTGCATTTAGCGTATGCAACAAGCCTTTAAACCTCTAGGCATCCCTAGTAGGAGGAGTTGTGTCTCCTGAGGGTTTAACAGAAACGATACCCACAAACGTTTTACTAACTTTACAAAACAAAGTGGTTAGAAAACTTTACTAAATTTTTTAGTCCTTAAGCAAAATAAAACAAAAACAAAACAAAAAACAAAAATAATTACAAAAACAAAAATAAAAATAAAAGAAATAAAAATAAAAATAAAAATAAAACTCAAAACAATATTTCCGAACATTTTCTGAAGAGAAATGACTTATGCACATGACTCAAAAGTTTTAACAATAAAAACTCAATTTTAGACATTATTCACAAGGTGGCAAAGTTCAAAGCACAACATGCTCAAAGTGTATAGTGTGATAGCCAAATGCAACAAATTCTCCAATCTTAGTTTTCACACAATTTCAAAAATCATACCAAGCACAAATGCAACTTCAAATCTCACCAAAGTTGTCCTCTCACAAATGAATCACTCAGAAGAGGGCTACAATGCATCACTCAGTTATAAACATGAGATTAGAGTTAAACCATAAGGGACTTAACTCAAAATAGGAAGATGAAGAACTTGCATTAATATGATCTCAAGAAGGATGCCAAACACTTAAAAGTAAGAAAATGCATGCAATTCAACCATATGACATTTAAGATCAATTTAGGTCTTTAACAAAGGTTGTAATGGGGCCAAGGGTGTAAAGTGAGTAAGAAATGAAAGGTATGGATAATACAAAGTCCAAGGAACTCAAAAATGTAAGAGCATAAAATAATTATTTACAAGACTTCGAATCATCACGATTAGATATTTTCTTTTACATGATCAAAACTCCTTATACCTTCATTTACAATGATTTAAACTCCTTTCCAAACACCAATTTATTTTGAAGACCCAAAAATGAAATTTCATTCAACTACCATTTAATCACAACTTTTCTCTTTTCTTTCACCGATTGTGTGAAGTTCTATATATATATTTTTTTCTTTATGTAATATCCCTTCCCAAACTTAGCATGAAAAACACATCCGAATTAGAGCTCATGAGTTCCTTAGAAAGGTAAATTCCTGTTTTTCGGGCTAAAGCTAGGAATTACAATTGGTAAAATGAAAGAAAAAGTTTACATGTAGGCTCAAAATGGTTAACAATGGAAAATCATGCCTAAGCATGCATAAGGTTAGCTTGAAAGGCACAAACGATCCAAAGAGGGCCTTAATATCATTTCTTAAATGTCATGGAATCAAATTGCATAAGAATGAATGACTTTTAAGTGTTCAACCGAATCAATGAATAATGAGATCAAACAACAACTTAGATGACAAGAAATTAAGAGTATGTGTATAACACTCATGAAATGAAGCAAAAGGCTCAAAAGCTCACATTATATGGTTATATAAGTCAAATTTATGCTTGATACAATTCTTTGGGTCATGCAAATCCTTTAATTGGAAAATTATGAAACAAATGGCAAGTGCAAAGGAAGTTTCGAACATATCATGCTAGAACAATGCCAATTTTATTTTATTTTTTTATTTTTTTAAGTTTTTTTTTTACAATAAAAGTTACAAAAAATATAAATAATAAATAATAAATAAATAAAATTCAATTTTCATTTAAGTCATGCAACATTTATCACAATCTCATCATATGTGTTCGGAAAGTGATTCAAAAACAAAACAAAACAAGACTCAAAATAAAAGAAAAACAAGCAATAATTTTATTTTTATTTTTTTATAAAAAATTTAGAAAAAACCACATTTATTTGCTAAACTTTAATACCCCCAAACCTAGAAATGAACATTGTCCTCAATGTTTAAAAATTAGGAACAAGCAATGTCATAACAAGAAATGAAAGTATTAAAGCAAATAAAAATAATAAAATACAAAAAGAAAATAGTTACAAAATAAAAATTACAAAACAAACAAACAAATAAAAAGAATTGAAAACACTCAAAACAGTAAGCCCTAAACAGACAGTCTTACGCAAACCCAAACCCAAACAATTGAAAACCCAACCTAAAAGAAAGTTAACCCATTTTGAATCCTAAACGGTGAAAACCCGAAGCTCACAATGAAGTCCGAAGCCCACATGTTAAATTTTTTTTTTTTTTTTTAAAATGAAACGTGAATTGGGAGCGCGAAGGCAGGATTTCTAAAAAGAAAGAGTGTGGTCCTTGATGCCTTGGTTCTTGGGAAGTCATGGGTAAAATGGGGGAGGGACGTGTCGGCGCAGAGGGGCTGTCACATCCCCCAAGCCAGAATTATTGGCCTCATAGGAAGGCGCGACGACTTTTTCATGTAAAGGTGGTGAAAGGTGAAAATGCAATTAAGGGAGGTTGGGAAACGGGTGCGGCGACATATAGAGATAAGCCGTAAGGGCCGCACAGAACTCAGAACCGCAGCGGCTAGGGTTTAGCAGACTAAGTCTATAAAAAGCTAAAAAGAAATGGTGAAAAACACAAACTCAGAAACACACAAAAGAGAAACGAAAGAAAGAAGAAAAGCGAGTGAGAAATCAAATGGCCTCTAACTACCCATTTTCGTTGGATCTCAACCTAGCTCCACCGACTCAGACATGGGGCCAAGCAACGGTACCAGTATGGGTGCCATACTTTGCCTCCGCACACGGGACCTGTGACAGTCAATGACTCAATACTCCTGGACAACGATGTTGCCATTGGAGTGGGCAGAAATTTAGTGACTCCTAAATATATACGTGTGTTCGGGACAAAGGATGACAACCGGGTCACGAGTGATGCCCTGGCACTGAGCGTGCAGAGTACAGCATGTGTCGCAAGTTTGGGACATCGCCTACTGCGAAGTCCCATGAGGTAGAGGTGCTGAAAGGTCAGTGGCGGCGGAGCGAAGTATGGTTGAAGAGTGTCAGGAACTGCTATAAAAAGCTTGAAAATGGAGAGGGCAAGGATAGTGGAGGTGAATCGACACCAGCTAGAAGTATTGCGGGACGAGAATAAAAGCCTAACAAAGATGGTAGAGTTGTATTCTTGTGACATGAGAAAGAAGCTGGAGGACCTAGATCGACCGGCTAAACGCAAGCAAGCAGATCGCGAGAGTAGTTATGCTCAAGCTAAGATTGCGATCTTTGGGGGCTCAAGTGGTGAGCCCCAAGAGGCTGTACGTGAAGCCCCGGAAGAGGACAGCCAGAGGGCCAAACTCAAAGCTCCAATGGTCGAGACACCAAGCATCGAGAAGAAATGACTTCTCCTGCATTATTGATGTTTTTATTTTATGTTGTTGTTTTTGTATTTTCGTTATTTTGTTTTGGAAATAAAAGAGTAAGGTTGCAGAAAGAAAAAGAAAAAGAAAAGACACTTCCCAACTAAAATAAACCAAAGACGACAAACGGAAAGAAAACACATTTCTTTAACTAAAATAAGACAAAGGTGATAGCCGAAAGGGAAAGGCAAAAACACAAAGCACTAGAAAATGAAAATAACGGGCAAAAACATAAAACACCAGAAAACACGGAAAAATAATAATAATAAAGTAAAGTGAAAGTTAATGTGCTCCCCCTTGAAGCGATTAGGTCAGCATGCCCGGGAAATCCGAAATGGTGTTGGCTCTCTCTCATCAGCATATGCCTATTTAAACCACACCTCTCCAAGCGGATGATACCCAGCATTTCTTCCTGCAAACTCAAGGAAAAACATCAAAAAATTCAGGAGCAAAACAAATGGCATCCTTATGCACTCACCTTGATGATCTCAACCTTGAGCTATCCCTTGCACCACCAAATGCCCAGATACTGCTCCTCCAACTCCTGTCTTCCAAAACTCCACATATCATCATGGTACGGCCTCAAACTTTGCTGAGGTAATACCGAACTTTTCTGAGGCAGTGCCGAACAGAGCAGTGCTGCTGGGTAGCATGATTGGCAGTAAACTCACATCGGCAGATCACCTGCATGTGGCACAGAGGTCCGACAAGGCTGCGGTGGAGAAGTCCCACAATTTAACGGTGCTCCATGCGGTCTCGGCTACCAATTTGGGCATGCAATTACTGGCGAGGACACAGGAGTGTGCCGCACTGAGCGAGGAAGTAGCTTCCTTGAAGGCTATAGTGGCGGACTTAGAAGCGGCTCTCCTTGCCAATCAGCATGTGGAAGCATTGCAGAAAAAGAATGAGGACCATGTAGAGCTGCTGCAGATTCTACAAGTACGAGACAATAGAGGCAAGCCATGATGATGATGAAGATGAAGAAGAAAAAAGAAGAAGAGGAAGTTTCTTATTTTTATTATTGTTGTTGTTTTTGTTTTTGTTTTTGTTTTTTGTTTTTTTTTGTTTGTTTTTTTTAATGCAGTGTTTGAAATAAAATAAAAATATATTTTTAACACTCAAATAAACTAACTAACCATACCACAAAAACAAAAACAAAACAAAAACAAAATAAAAATAACGACTAAACAAAATAAATACAAAAACTAACTTAACAAAACAAAAACAAAAACAAAGACTAAACAGAAAATAAAACAAAGAAAATAAAAAAAAAACTTAATTTGAAAACACATGAATATACAAGCAACTCACGGATAACCAGTTAAGGGCCTCAGAAAACACGGCCAGAGGATCAGGGGAAGGTAGGAGGGGTCACAATGGTCCCGCTTAAAACCCAAACTTCTTAGACACCGAAGGTGTCGCCTAAAGAACTCCTAGACACTGGATTGAGAGAGACGCTCACTGGAGTTACCACGAGTCAGCTCATATAAAAAATCTTTTTTAATTTTTTTTTAATTTTTTAATTTTTTTAATTTTTTATAAAAAAGAAACATAAATTTAAAATAATAACAAGTAAAGAGAAAGGATTGAAATGCTCCCCCTTGAAGCGATTAGGTCGAGCGTGATGCACTTGGAGGTCGCAACTTCTCCCACTACTCCACACTTCTCATTCTTATGATTGAAGTTGACATCTCTCTCCATTTTTATTGAGCTGTCATAAATTGCTAAAACAAACACACAAACGTGAAATGGAATTAAAAGGATTAGGAAATAAAATGAAAAACACACATCCAATTTCATGCTTCAAAGTAACAAGCAACAAAGTAAATCAAACTAGCTTATGGAGTTCGTTCTTTCTCAAATATGATTATCCATATGGTGTGTGGTTTTAATCAAGTATTCAGAAAAAGCATTTAGCTATGGTGTTTAGTCTAAACACAAATTCCGAACCCATTAAGAACAAGAAGAACAATAAAGAACAAAGTAGAATTTAAACATGGTGTTTGTCTTCAATATCTACCCATTCATTCACTAATCAGTCCAAGAGTCATATGGTGTTTATGTAAACTTGGACAAGATATTTAATTAAGAGCAAGTGAATGAAACCAGAAACTAGAAATAATCGACATGCTACTTGAACCTTTTTTTTTTTTTTTTGTGTTGTGTAAGCTGGGACTCAAACCCAGTTCTCTTGCTTGTCAGGCAATTGTCCTTGTCCGTTGGACTACAAACACCACTTGTCAATTAACCTCATTAACTTTAAAACATGAAACTGTCTAGTTATATACAAAAAATAAAAATAATAAAAAGTAGGAAAACCAAATAGAATCAAACAATGTTACCGATCCCGGCAACGGCGCCAAAAACTTGTTGCGTAGATTTCAGCTGCATCAAAATGGATTCAGCTGCATCCTCAACTTGTGATACTCGCAAGTGCACGAGCCGTTTGGTAGTATAGCATATGTAAGTGCGAGGTCGATCCCACGAGGATTGGTGATTGAATGATCCAATTCATTTTCCCTACACAAAACAGAAATGAAAAAGAAAGGAAATAAATAAACAAGGAAGAAAGAAATAACTAACTCAAGCAGATAAGTTCCCAAGTTCAATTAGATTAACGGATTGATTCTAGCTAAAGTATGATTAAGCCATGGTGTTTGGTCATAACCTGGTGTTCCTAATTCCCTAATTTGATCATTTGTTGTCTAACCTAAAATTAAGCATTAGAAACCCATTAAGCATAGAAGAACAATTTAAACAACCAAGCATATATCTAATCCCTGTTGTTCGAATGTCCATACATACTCTTCCTATTCATAGTTCAATTCGAATTAAAGCATGGTGTATACTCTTAATTCAAACCAAGATAGCTAACATGCAAACCTAAATGGTGATCAATCATTCAAACTAGCATATTAACTTATAAGCATAATGAATAAGTCCAAAAACCATAATTGAAACTTGGAAACTAATTAAACTTGAGACTAAAGAAAAGAACTTACATAACAATGAAAATTAAAGTAGAACTTGGAAAGACTTAAAGGAAAATTTAGTAAACTCATTTTGTTACAACAATTGACAACTTGAAAGGAAACTAAGAGAATTTGAGGGAGAGAAGGGAAGGGAGCTCTAGAGAAGTGTTTGAGAGCTCCCCCCTTGGGGTGTGTTTACAAGCTTAGAGAACTTCCCTATTTATAGGCCTACGGGAAGTGAAAATCTGAATTCAAAATGGCTAATGCATACAACACTTGTATTATAAAATCTGAATTGGTTGATGCACTTGAATTAGAAAATCTGAATTGGTTGATGCACTTGTATTAGAAAATTGTTGATGCACTTCACCAATAAATCCCACTAGCAGCCCTAGCTCATCTTCATGTCAGCATGACCAAGCTTCCATCCAGAAACAATAGCTCATGCCTAGGTCACCATGACCAAGCATCCAACCAGCTCATCCTGAGGTCAGCATGACCAGCAACTTCAATGGCTTACGAATTGGGCTTCTCTTAAGCAAATGAAGACTTTAAGCACTCCAAATTGAAGTTCATAATGTGTCTGATCCAACCACACAAGTATTGGCCCAATCCAAGCTCGGATTAAAAGCACAAGTTTAACTCAAAAACATAACCAAATCATAAGCTAGAATGGTACAAAATGATATACAATTATGAACCGATCACTCACTCGCCGTTGTGAATTTTGCAGAGTACCTAAAGTGTTTAAGGGTACTTTATACATGTGAGATGAGGGCCGGAGTACGATCTACAAATGAGCTTGTTGTCTTGCATGTAGTATCTCGCGGCTTTTTGCTAGACCTTCGTAGCTTCAGACTTATCCTTAGTCAAATTTCTATTTGCCAAGTAGTCGATGATGGGGTTTTGCAGCTAGGGTTCTCATCAATTTGCATTGAGTCTACTTGTTCTATCTCTTCGATGCTTAACCAGTCAAGGTGTCTAACCGGGATGGAGTGTCTGAACTGGGTGTCCAGCGCTGATCCTAAGCTTGCCAATGTATCTGCATGAGTGTTCTATGCCCGGGGAACTTGTTGGATAGTGAAAATAGGGAATTCCTTGAAAAGCACTTGGACTTTGTCGATGTATTGGATCATTTTCGAGTGTTTTGCCATGTACTCACCAAAAGCTTGATTTGTGATTAGCTAGGAGTCTAAGTAGATGGCTAATTTCTTGATCGATAGTTCTTTTGCGAAGCGCAGTCTAGCGAGGAATGTCTCGTATTCTGCTTTGTTGTTTGAAGCTGGAAAGCGCAATGTGATGGCTTGCTCTAACAAAGTTCCATAAGGGATGAGTATAATAACACCTACTCCAGCTCCCTTATGATTTGATGCTCTGTCTATGCGCAACTTCTACATGTCTTTGGGTAGGTCTGGATCGATGGAAAAGGTATCGTCTGCCTCTAGAAGTTGTATAGCAATATTGGGTAAACTCCACAACAAAATCTGCTAAAACCTCAGCTTTTATAGCAATATTGGGTCGATAGAGGAGGTTGTATTGACTGAGTTCGATAGGCCATTTCATGAGTCGCTGAGAAGTGTCAGGGCTATGAAGGATCAATCTCAAAGGAAATTCCGTAATGACGATTATTGGGTGAGCTTGGTAGTAGGGTCTTAACTTTTTTCCAGAAACTACAAGTGACAAAATGAGCCTCTCCATTTTCAAATAATGAGTCTCTACATCGAGGAGGGCTTTTGACTTGTAGAATACCAGATGTTGTACCCCAGCTCTTCTTGGATGAGAGTTGAGCTGGCTGCTAAGTTGGACACCGTCATGTAGACGAACAAATCTTCGCCTAGTATGGGTTTTGAGAGTAGGGGAGGTGAAGTGAGGTTGGTCTTCAAGTTTTGAAAAGTTACTTCGCACTCTACATCCTATTTGTCTCTTTGTCGTTTCTTCAAGGCTTTGAAGAATGGCCTGCACTTGTCAGTGGATTTTGAAAGGAATCTGTTGAGAGCTGTTGCTCTGCTCATTAGACTTTGCATCTCATTCATTGTGGCAAACGACTTCATATTGAGGATGGCCTTGATTTGATTCAAATGTGCTTTGATACCTCTTTGGTTAACTAAATATCCCAAAAATTGGCTAGATGAGACTCCAAATGTGCACTTGCTCATATTCAACTTCATATTGTACTTTCAAAGAGCAGGTTGAATGCTTCGACAAGATTCCTAATATGATCTGCTCGTCAGGGAGCTTTGACTAGTTATAAGTTTGATAGTTATATTGAGTCCAACGTACATGTTGTTGTACTTTTTAGGAAGCTAACAAGTGTAGGAATTGGTTACCACCTCATTGTCCAATTGTTTCCTTGATTGCAGTCCTAAGTTTCAATGAGTTATTATGAAATAAAGTGGAGCCTCGTCAAGGTATTAAGCAGTCTTTGCAAGCCGCATGTCAAGCCTGGATGAGAGGAATATTGCATATCTAACAGCCTCCATTAAACCTGGTTTTTATTTGTTTTTGTTTTTAGTGAAACTTAAGGAATATTGTAGATCAACGGCCCAAGTTTAATTTTAGTGATGCCAACCGAAAAAAAATATATTTCCAAGTGTCAAAATAATATTTCAAAAATAAATAAATAAATAAGATCCAACCTCAAAACTCAGCCAAAACTCTATAAAAACCCATCAATTTGTTGATTTCATTTCATTTTAAATTAAGTAAGACTTAAATTTTACCGTGCATGTTGAAACTATAGTCAAATCACACATTGCCCCTAAAACTCAAAATGACCCACCTTGTCACCTTGACCGATGTTTCGCATCTCACCTTATCCTTCATCCTCAAGTTCGTCAAAAAATCTGTGTTTGGGGTTTTGATGGTAGTGGCTGTGGGGGTGAGGTGATTAGCACTAGAAAAGTTCATGGATTTAAGGCATAAAAGGGGTGTTGGGAATTAAATTAGGGTTTTGTTTAGATGAAGGAGAAAACCCTTTTGGTTTTTCTCTCTAAGAGAATGAAAGAAGGCTCAAAGGTGAAAGTTTTTTAAGGGAATGGGGTTAAGGGGAGATGGGTGATGAAGGTTGTAATGAGAAGAGATGACAAATATATGAAGTGTGAAAACTCTCTCTCCTCTCAGCCAACCCGTCGAATCTCGCTTGCTGATCTAAGGTCGGGGAAGGAAGGGTGGTTTTGGGTTAGGGAGGTCGGGTGGGGATATGGGATCAGGGAGGGGGGTAGCGGTTCTGGATCAAGGAGAGGGCCTGCAGATTTGGTTCATGAAGGGAGAAGAGAGAGAGAGAGAGAGAGAGAGAGAGAGAGAGAGAGAGAGAGAGAGAAGGGGGGAGGTGTTGGTGGTGGAAACGGGGTGGGTGTGGGCAGTGGCGGATCAGGATTGTTACCCCAAGGGGTCTTGGCGTAAAAGTTTCAATATGTTTTTAAGATGAAAATAACACTAAAAGATAATTTTCTATTACTTTCCTCTTATCGTTCCATAATTCTAAGCATAAATTAATCAAACCAAACAGTCAATATTTTTTATTATAAAAGAAACATATTTTATTTAGACAAATGAACAAACCTATCTTATTATAAGTTATCCGTCACAAAATTAATCATAAACCCTAAACTCCAACAAATCAAATAATCATATATAGTCATCCAATCCAATAAATCATCCACACACAATCATCAATATTCATCCATTCCGATTAATCATTATCCAATAAAAATATTAGGCATTATCATCAAACAAAAGAATGTAACATAAGTATACCGAGAACAATACATTTATAAAATCAGAGATGGAGAGGGAAGAGAATAAAATTTTCAGCCATGTTGAGGGTTTGGGGGGAGGAGATTTAGTTTAGGGTTTAGGGTAGAAAATAATAGAATTTGGGGATTTTAGGAGTCCATTCTAGTGTTTGAGTTGAATAGAGCATAGACATGGTATTTTATTACAATTATTTTAGTATTTTTATGTTTTTCATAAATCTTGTTGGGAAATATGAAGGGTTGTTGGGCAAAGGTGTATATTAAACTGTGGTCAATATTTTCTAGATTTGATAAAGTTGGGTGGGTTTGGACTTTTGGGGGGAGTTGTTGGGCCAAGGCCTTTTAAAGACAATTCCTGGGTCAAAACGACGTAGTTTTGCTCAGGATGTTTAAAAGAAAAACAACAGTGCTTCTTCTTCCTTGTAGCTTCTTTCTTCCTCAGGAAAAACGTCGAGCACTTGGTGTGCAACTCCAAGGGGTCTCTCCCCAGCTCCAAGGGACCTCTAAGCCTATTTCCCTGGCTTCCAAGAGGTCGTGCAACCCACTGACCCCACTGTGGCTCTGCCACCTGGGTGTGGGTCGAGTTGGCTGGGAGGTGGGTCAGTTGTTCTGGAAATTTAATTGAAGAAGAAATGTCTGGGTTGTGATTAATGTCTAGGTTGTGGGGGTTTTGCTTTTCTAGTTTTTATTTTTTGAAGAAACTTATGGGTTTGATTCATTTTCCTTTGTGTTTTTTCAATGTTTTTATTTTAAATTTTAATTATTAGAATATTTAATTTTGTTTTAATCTATGTGGAAGTGGGCTCCACTTGCTATATCACTCACTCAATTGGTGGATAATAATCCATGTATATGAGATTACAAAAATACCATTGCTACGTCATCATAGTTAACAGACTTTTGGAAGGAGTTGACGGTAGGGGGCAAAGTGGGTCACCAAACCACCGTCAAGTAGGATAAGTGGGCCACTTTAAATTTGGGGGGGCAATGTGAGATTTAATTGTAGTTTCAGGGGGTATTAGTGTAAATAAGCCTTCTTTTATATATATATATATATATATATATATTATTTATAGAATTAAAGGATTTTTTATTGGATGAGTTCAAATCAAAGATTTTTTTTTTTTTGTCTATCTTATTTTCTTTCTATTCATTTTTATCTTCTATGAATAATAACATATTTATAATAATTAAATAATAACAAAATTCAATTTATTAATAACTCAATCAAAATAAATAAAATACAATTATTTTGATGAAGAAAATGTTTGTTATGTTCTATACATTAAACTTGATATGAATATCTATAACTCTAATTAGATAACCTGACAGTGACTAAAATTCTAATCAGAATACCTGACAATAACAAAACTCTGGTATGATAACCTTATAGTGACAAAACTTTATGTTTATGTTGCTCCTTATCTTTCTCTTTTAGTTTTCTCCTCACTTTTCTTTTGGTTCATCCATGTAATTATATCTTGAGATATATATATGTTAGTGAGAGCGAAAGATTCATACTATTTCTCCATCATATTGATTACCTTAGTTAGCTAGTGGACCTTGTAAGGCCCAAGATTGAAAGATGGAGAGAAACAACTCTCTGAGTCATTTTTTCAATCCTCTTGATTTGAAGCTTCTCTCTCCCTTTTCTTTTCATTTATTCATAAACTATCTTTTACAATTCATTTTATTTTTAAAGATTTTGCACCTTTCATTTTCTATTTTGCTATTGTGGGAACCCTAGCTAGCTACCTATATGGGAAGGCAATCAATATGATGGAGAAATATGATAAATCTATCGATCTCACTCACATATTTACCCTAGCTAGCTACCTGCAAATTTTGTTATATGGGAGCTGGCTATTCAATAATTGAGGCTAGGCATTTGGGTTTTTTTTAAAATTAAAATGCCCAATATAAGAGCCCAAATTCTATATATAAAAAAATCATATATGAAATGGAACTTTAAAACACACCTAAACCTCATTTACAAGATAACAAAAAGTCTTTGAACTTCCTATAATTTACAAAACTACCATCGATTTTCTTAAAACAAGCCAAACCTGAAAAACCTCACAAAAAAAAAAAAAAAAAACCCAAAACGCTCAAAACAAATGAAATCCTAAAACACTTAAAATTCCCAAATTTTAAGGATATGTGATCCGAACCCTCTTTTGTGATAGCCTCTTTATCCACAGATGAAATTCTAATTTCACCACTGCAGTTCCCCAATTTGATTTTAACAAGCAACCATAACACATGTTCCCGGCTTCTTCCGTTTGCAAATTGCAACATTTTGGATTTTTGGTGTAGCTTCCGCGTAAGAAAGTTAAGAATGTTTTTGTGTGTGTCTGTCTGTACAAGAAAAGTTGTGTGGCACCATTATCGTATTCTCGTGTCTTCGGCTATTATTCTCTTCCTAGATTTCAGCCAGACCAGTAAAATAGTCTCTATCATTTCCCATTTCAAAATCTATACCTACAAAATCCTTCAATATATTAGAAACCAAATCTTTACCTTTTTCTAAAAAAGAAAAATTTTAAGACCACCATATCCCCATTTGCTCTTACGCCATTTTTCAACACTTGTTAAGACCAAACCAAGAAAAAAGCTGTGTCCTTTATGCTCGTTGCTCTTTGCTCTTTCTTTCTTTCTCTATTTCCTTTTCTCTGTTTCTCTTCTCTCTCAGAGTAAGAAGTATATATCATATATGGCTGGGTACAAAGCTGATGATGACTATGATTACTTGTTCAAGCTGGTTTTGATTGGTGATTCTGGTGTAGGAAAATCAAACCTTCTTTCCAGGTTCACGAGGAACGAGTTTAATCTGGAGTCCAAGTCTACTATTGGGGTGGAGTTTGCTACCAAGACTATGAACGTTGATGGAAAAACCATTAAGGCTCAGATTTGGGACACTGCTGGCCAAGAGAGGTGTGGCTTTTCTTTTTCCTTTATTTATTGCCAAAATTTTTGGCTTTTGTGATGTGGGGTTTGATCGTTTTATCTGATTAGACATGGGTTTTCTCTAGAGTATTGGAAAAACTTTGATTTTTACTATTTGGGGTTCGAGTTGGATTGTATGCTCTAGGGGCTTATTCTTTCTGAAGATCAGATATCATAGGTTTGGTACTTTTCAAATTCTTCTGATGATTTATGATAGCTGTTCTTTCTTTCTGCTGAAATATTTAGGCATATGAAGCCTTAGGCAGATTGGTTTGTATATGTTAGTACTGAATCAGAGGTAAACAGGACGAATACAACATTCGGTTTTGTCAAAAGGGTTTTTCCATAGTTTCTGAAATATCATGGGGTTTTGATGTTTTTTCCTTTGTCTTCCTAAATCTTAGGCAATTATTTTGAAATTTTATCTGTAATAGATATAATCGCTTGGTGAAGTTTTGCATGCTTTGACTTTGCAGTCCTTTTGTATGCTATCGTGCTCCTAGTGTGGCATGATATTATCCTTGGGGAAAGGATACTTTTGCTATGCAGAATTGGTTGAGAAAGCTATTATGTTACATCAAAATGAAATTTGATATTAACCCTTCTTATATGTTCACATGGCATTTTATGTGGTTAAAAATCATTTAATTCACTTGTTAATAAGTTCAACATGTTGGAGGCCTTGTTATCATCCCTATTGGCTATAGCCTATAGAGAAAATTAAGTGATTTGAACATCATCTACTCTTCTTTTAGAAGACAAGAATTTGATGCTATAGAGAAAAACCATGACTGCCCGTGATTAAAATTTCTGAGTTTTATTATTATTATCATTATCTGTACTGGAGGGCAAAATGGATATTTTCTTTTTTCAAGTGCTCAATTTTTCTGGTGATGTAGATCAGAGTGTTTGAAATTTATTAGAGATTACACTTTGATGTCACGTTTGCCCTGATGAAATGTTCCGTTAGATAAATTATTCCGAGTTTTTTTAATAATATTTTTGCATAAAGAAAAAAGAATAGGATTTATCTAGGTGTAAATGGATAGGCCATTCTAGACCCTATGCGTCTAAAGCACTATAGTTTGTCTATAGTGGGGATGTTATAGGTGTTAGGCACAAACATGCATCTCCAACACATGTTATTTAGGGATTTAGTAGCAAGGCATATTAATTAGGCTGTGTTGGAATATTATGTAGATAGGTAATAGATGATCATTGTAGCACTAAAGATCAGAGAAGCATGCATTTAATAGGGCCTGAAGTCTCAACATGCTTTGGATGTAATACATAGGAAACATAGATTGTGTGTTCACTATACAACTTTCTTCATGTGAGAAGCTGTAAGACACTTTTCTTATTTGTTTCTCATTTCATTACTCGGAAATTTGGGGCTCAGAGTAGTTGATCCTTTGGAATTGTATCCCTAACATGGACTATGCTTTGTTCTTTTTTATTACTTGGCTTGTTGGCAGTGTATGGAGGGGAGGTTTTTCAATTATTCATTGTTTGATCTCAATATTCAAGAATCATTGAAGCATTTATTTGTCTCCATTATGGCTACTTAATTGTAATTTGTTATTAAGCCAGTCTTAAAAGCTTTAATTTGCCAACTTGGTGGCTGGAAAGTGTTAAGTCCTAGGGTGAGTTAAAATTTGATAAGGTGATTAGGTCACCATCACAATCTCGTTATTAATGGAGAAAGAAAATAGGCAGATATTGCTTGACAAAAGAAAAACTGAACAGAGAAAAGGTGATTTGAATGTAAGGGCTGTTCTTAATTTACCCTGTTCTAAAAAAAGCTTCTTTATATTCATAGCATAGTAGAAAAACTTTTGTTGTTGTTGTTATTAATAGACTCACCTGAATAGTGCCCACAACCTACAAGATCCAAGCTGGCTCTGTTGATGATGAAGCGGAGAGTCCAGTACATGAAACATGATGTATGCAGACTCAGCAAGTTTGTCTGCCATCACATTTGCCTCTTTGATAACATGTTGGAGTTCTGTGTGCTCTATGTGGAAGCTGAGTGTAGATCTCTCATGACCAGCAACTGCTATGGCATGTTTTTTTTGGCTTGTGGTGCTGTCAATTACTAGTTTGGAGTCACTTTAAGGCTTTGCATTCTGCCATTGGAACTGTACCAAAGTCTAGGTCTCTAGTGTCTGCAAAGAGTGGGTTTTATCAGAGTTTTTTATGATAAAGCTGGATTTGACTTGATTGCTATTCTTTACTGGAGCATCCAAGTTGTGTTTAATGAAGTGCTCCTCTGGGGGTTTCCATTTGATCCTCTTTGTGGGAGGGGATTATCTTGGTTCTTTTTGTATGATGTTGTATCTCAGGGCGAAGTCTGTGAGACATTTAGTAGCAATAGTAATGACCTGAATAGGGTTAGGCTTGTGGTTCTTGAATAACATTGCACACCATGTTCCCGGAGCTCCCAGCACAAGGCCGACGGTTTTTCCAACAAATTACTAGTGTCATTCCCCTCGTCATCTGTTTGTTCTCTATATCTTCAACCCAATCGAGAAAGGGTAAGTTTGTGTTAGGGTATTGGCAAACCATGCCAACACGCATCTAGACACTTTTCAAAACAGGACATTATGTCAACTAGTGGTCAATGTTTTCCACCACCTCTCTACAAAAGAGGCATCCCTGGTCTATATTTGGATTAAATATTGCAATCCACGGTTTCGTTTTGAGCCTTCTTTGTAGAAAGATGCACCTGAAGAATTTGATTTTTTGCAATATGTTCAGGTTCCAGATAGTTTTTGGAGGAGGTGCTCTAGGGTGTTCCTCCGTCCCCTCATTTGCATCCAAGTTGTTGATTTGATAGAAAAATGACCATCTGGCTTGATGTTGTCTTTATATTGAATGTCTTTAGAAATGAATTTGAAGTAATATGCTAAAGTGCACTTTTAGTCATTAATTACAAACAATCCTCAGAGTAAAAGAAGGAATTTTGAAAACTTTCAATTTTGAGTTTTGTTGGTAAAGTGTAATGAACCTCTGCAGTGCTCTTAACAGCCATTTATTTCTGTTTAATTCATGGAGATACTTGTATTTGCCATCTGCTGTAGTATGAAACCTTACTTCTATGTTTGGCTTTGGGAAAACTTTTTGTTTTTTATCCCACTCTATTTCTAGCTTTCATTGTGACAACACTCCTCTCCTATGAGTTAATTGTCATGTTCGAAGAATAGTTTACCTGATTAGCTTTCGCAAATGCTTTTGACTTTCATATATCTGCACTCAAAATACACTAGTTACTGCTTTAGTTCATTTCATATGTATGTATGTTATTTTTGTTAGCTGCCTGTAAGTGATTGATTCCTATCAAGTCCTGGTGGAGAATATAATTTTTAGGAAAAGCATGAACAGATAAACCAGCTAGCCGCCTTATTGTTTATGCTGCCTAGGACTGTAGCATGTTTTGTCTAATTCGTGGTTCAGTATATGCTAATCACCATGATTTGTTGTGCCAATAACTAAACCATAGGGCATTTGAACATGAGTTGCATGAATGTTCAATTTTCAGTGGAGCTAACTGTTATCAGGGCATTTTATTTTCACCAATTCATGATGTTGTATTGGTATCTAAAATGTTATCAGATGGCATAAATGCTTGATTTTCATCCCCAGTCACATTCTGCCTGCAAAGCTGCAAATAGTTGGACTGCTATATTTTCGTGTACATGAAGTCACTTCTAGACCCCTAGTAGTGAACACAGTATTAAAGGCCCATATTTTGTCTCCGTTGGAATCTACCTAAAATTGAATGTCATGTCCAACTGGAAATTATATCAAATCAATTTTCTGATCAATTCCCCTCTAGAGAATACTGCTATAGTTGCAAGTTGGTATTTAAAATTCTAACATTAATGATTTGTGTCAAATTAACAGCTGTTTTGTAGTTTCCACTAATTTCCTTGTTCTTATAGATATCGAGCCATTACAAGTGCATACTACCGAGGAGCCGTGGGTGCTTTGCTAGTGTATGATGTGACTCGGGGAGCCACATTTGAGAATGTAGCAAGGTGGTTGAAGGAGCTGAGGGACCATACCGACCCCAACATTGTAGTCATGCTCATTGGCAACAAATCAGATCTTCGCCATCTGGTGGCCATCTCAAAAGAGGATGGTAAATCTTTTGCTGAAAGAGAGTCCCTCTACTTCATGGAAACTTCTGCATTGGAAGCAACCAATGTAGAAAGTGCATTTACTGAAGTCTTGACTCAAATATACCGGGTCGTAAGCAAGAGGGCAGTTGAGGCAGGCAACAACGGAAGTGCTACTGCTGTTCCATCCAAAGGACATACCATAAATGTCAAAGATGATAGTTCTGTTTTTAAGAGAATTGGATGCTGCTCAAACTAGACTTGGTAATTCTTTCTGCTGGTGTTTTTTTTAACTGTTTTTATCCCTTCTCTTTGTATATGATCACCGGCAGTGAAACTAGTTTCTCAGATATATTGTTTGCAAAAATTGCCTACTAGGCAAGAGTCTGTATACGTAACTTGTAGCCCCCAGGTGATATTTGTTTGCTTGTTATAGTATTTTAGCAAATTCACCCTATTTGTTTTCTTGCAAAATCATGAGGAAACTAAAAAATATGTTTGAAAAAAGAAAAAAAGGAATAATAAAGGCCATGCTCCAAATGTCCAAGGTTTTTCGTGTCATTATATGATGTCAATCAAATTTTATGAATGTTATCTTTAGATCTGGTCGGCAATAATATCAAAACTACTACAAGTACAAGTTGAATTAATAATCATAAACATGGCAGAAGGAAAATGTTGTCCCCATTTTTTCCCTCTTTAATCTTTGCGTTTGTCCAAGAAAAATTTGTACAAAACAAATACCAAAAAAAGATTATGAAACATATTTTATACAAGAAATTTTGTAGCTCCTTAGGGTCCATTCAATCAACAAATAATTATATTAAACACCGAGTACTATTAGAGTTACCACTTTTTTTTACCACGTGATAAGACAGTTAATGTGTAAACTAACAACTGTCTTACCCGCTTTGTGATTAGAAAATGTGGTTCCTATACTCTCAACCATTTGATTCAAGTCTAGGGTTTTTATCCTCTACTATCACAACAAGGAACTACACTTAAACCACATCTCCGGTTTTGCTCGTTCGATTCCACCATCCTGTGTCGGAAAATCACTGAACCCTCCGGTAATTCGCCCAGATCGGCGAACAAATACTCGTCCTCCTCATCTCCCAACCTCGTTGCCACGTCATAATCATCGCAACTACTATTTCCCACACAAATCGGACTTTCTAGAACAGCTGTCGATGCCACGTCACTGAACCAACCGAAGTCGCTAAGCAATGTGGCCGAGTCATCACTAAGGTCGAGGTCGACTTGGCTCGCAAAAATTCTGAGCTCCTCATCATTGGGCGTGACAGTTTTGGCAGGAAGTTCAGGTTCGGTGTTGGGTGACGTGGCGCTGGAGGGTTGGTGTGGTTTGGTGGTGGGCTTGGGGTGGTTGTGTTCACAAGCATAGGTGATCAAGAGCATTGTGGGGTCCACACGACTTCTCTCCACCTGTTTTCTCGCCGGGCAACCCTTGGAGCTACTACATCGATAATATCCCCTGCAAAAGATACCAAATGTGGATTAAATAAAATTATTAACAAACAAGTAGTTAAAACAAACGCCATCAATAAAAAATTTGCATTCATATCCTAAATCAATATATAAATCAAAAGCTTATATAAAAATTTGTGTCACATTTAACACACTTGAAAGAGTGCAAACTTATTTTTTATTAAGAAAGAAGCGTATATTATTTTCGAATGAGGGCGTTCGTGTTAAAAATAATGTCGTTTACCAGGTCTTGTAAAGTGAGCTTGTAACTAAGTTGCTAGTATAATGAGCTAAACCAAGTAAGCAAGGTGGTCTTAATCTGTTCATCATTACAAGGTGGTCTCAAACCCTCAGGTGGGTAGCAAAAGATATTAGTGGTGCAACGTTCACAAAATTTTCAGTATACATACTAAACCCTAAATCGAAAATTTAACTTTTAAACCTCAAAATGAGGTCACTTTTCATAGTTTCTTAATAGAATAGAATGAGACCTGCAACAGTTTTCTTTTTGCTTAGGAATAGGGAGGGAGATTTTTCACACACATTATCATGTTGCCATGAGGATTCAAACCAGAGATTATTTGTCTACAAATTAAGGATATTTGCCATTAGTCTAGACCCCCTTGGCATAAAAGTAAAATTTCATATTCCTATTTTTTTTGTTCATATAAAATATCTTTTTGCATCTCTAAGTTTCTACTATTTGTACCACATTTATTGACGACCTTGTTGACGACCTCGTCTCTAATAGAGGTGGACTACACCGTTGCATGTGAGACTCACTAATATTAGAGATGTGATCAGCAATGTGGTCAGTAAATGTGGTACAAATAGTAACATTCCTGAAATTACTGCCAAATGAAAGTCCACAGCAATTATATATTAGGTTTTTAGTAAAAAGCTCATTTTTGCATGACATATTATACAAATACCCATAGAACCTATTTGAATAGAAAAATCCAAAACTAGCCACTTATCTTTTTTTAATTGGTTCTTAATGTGTTTAACCCCGCAACCCAAACCTTTTCGTTAAAAAATATAAATCCTCAAAACCCAAATAGAATCCATTGTATTTTGATTCCCATGATCAGCCACGTAGAAAAAACTAAAGATTCTAAATTCTAGTCCGTAAGGAAAAGAAAAGGGATTGGCTTTCAATAAAAATGGAGTTTGGGCGGGTTCTGCTCATCCTTTCTGAAGAAAGAAGCGGGACATTAGGTTCCCTTTGTTTTATTTTCCTCAAGTAAAAGTGGTGATGTGTCTTTTTTTTTTTTTTATAGGGAGAATCACTATTATAGCCAATATAGGAGCCTAAATTATTAAAAAAATCTGATATGAAATGAATTTTATAAACAAACCCAAAGTCCATTTACAACATAACAAAAATGCTTTTAACTTCTTTTAAATTACAAAACTGCCATTGATTTCTTAAAATAAACCTAATCCCAAAATCTAATTAAAAAAATGCTCAAAACACTCAATAGGGCATCAAAGTAATTTAATAATCAAAATTAAATTCAATGTGGTCAACTGTCAATTTTGGGGTTTTTTTTGGGTTTGTTTATAGAAATTAAATGGTATATGATTTATCTATATTATTAATGTTAAGAATGGGTATATGACTAAATATCTATTTTTTTTAACCCTTAGATTGAATTTTAATGATGTGTCAAGCTTATATTAATGAATAGAGAGAGTTTTAAATTTGTCCTTAAAATTCATTTTGCAAATGAGTAAATTTGTCTGTAAATAGCAGTATTCTAAAAATAGGGCTGGTCAATGGAAATGGCAGTACTCTAAAATCTTCTAAGAACCAATTATAAAATAATAAGTGACTTGTTTTGAGTTTTTCTCTGTACAGACGGATATTTGTAGAATGGATCTATTCATGAAAAGCGGATTATATACTGTGGTTCAATTAACCTTAAAATCTTGAGAAAGGGCGAGAGAGAATCTGTCATTTTTGAACTGGATCCTAGAGCGTGCTTCTCACGAGATGTGAGAGCGTGGATGGTGTTCCCTACTAAGACAGCAGGCGCATTTTAATAGAGCCGCCTTCATGGACTAAAATACGCCGCAGTATAACAAATGAAAGACACCAAATAATCAATACATCATTGATTAAAAAAAAACATTTTAAAATTTAATCAATACAACATCCGGCGGCGAATACAAGAAAATTGCATGCCTATTCCACCACAAAACTTATGAAGCTCAATGCATCAATTATTTTATTTTTCTTCATTTTCCACTAAAAAAAAATAATTTTTTAGATTTTTTAGGATATCCAAAATACTATAAAAATATAATCTCTTGAATTTAAACCATATAATATATTATATTCACACACTAAATGATTAAAATCACTGCATCTGTAATATTATTTTTGTCTCGAAAAATTCTGAATTCAAATTTCACAGTTGTTGAATTTTATAAAAAATTGTATTGAGAAGATATAAAGAAGAATAATTGAATAAATACCTGGGATATGGAGACCCTTTGATGGGCTTTTGGCCGTACTTCCTCCAAGCCCAAGAATCGGACGGTGGATGGCCCTCCCCTTTGCTCTTGGATCCCTCCACGTCACCGATCGGTACTGTCACCACCCTCTTCTGCACTCCCCTCCTAAAACAGAAACCAACAGAACCAACCATTATAACGGTCAATTTAATTTCCTTTTTTTGCAAAAGAAAAAACCCAAAAAAAGAACTATAAAAAATTACCTTTTCTTGGGTGATGGGGCAGTGGCCACCTTTGTCTCCTCCCCTGAGGAGGGCGAGCCTGGACCATTCTCTGACGTCATGGGCTGATCAGGGTCTGCTGGGTCAGTCCCAAATGGGGAAATTCTGTAGAATTTAGGGTCCATAAGGTCAAGAGGCTCAAGAGCAGCTTTGTTGGCTATATTATTCTAGGGTTTTTGGGTGGCAAAGATGAACATGGATTTTCCCGGAAAATAGTGAGAAAATTAAGAAGTGTTTGGCAGAAGAGAAAGTTGGGGCTGAGGTTGGGGAAGGGGAGAGAGTGTTGAGGGGCAAATAAAATGGGGTTGGGGTTGGGGTTGGGGGGGTGTTTAATATCGTCATGTTGACAGCTGGGCAGCTAAGTAGTTTATTAGGGACGTGCAAGCAAATAAGCACTAAAATACATAAAATGTGTGTATAAAACTATAAAGTTGGATGATTGGGTGAGGCTGAGTTCATCGTAAGATTCTGTGGGATCATGAAATGATTGGGTTAGATTGGATTAGATGGGATTGGGATGTGACAACAAACGGTCCAAAATCAAGTGGGGGGGGGAGGTATGATATGGAAAGGAGAAATAAAAAGGTGGAAGAATGATCAAGTGGAGAGGGAGTTACATTAATATTTTTATATAGTTGGATTCTTTCAAGATGGATAAAACATGTTTTTAATAAATAAAGTGACTTTGTGTCATGTGAATGGATTGTGGCAATAGTGACGGAGTTAGGATTTCACATTAGAGGGGACTCTTTATAAAAAATTTAAAAATAATTCGAATAGGAGCCTTCAAGCGCTAATCGGGTTAATAAGTTAATAATATCATTTCATACTAATTTATAATTTATTCATTTATTACAATCATAATTGTCTTGAATATCATATTTAACATGGTTGAATATTAATCTCATCATCTACACTATTAAAGACTCAAAATTTAATAATTTATACTTCAAGAGAGAGAAGAAATACAAAAAATGTTCATAAATCTCAATATTAAGATGCCCTATTTAGACATGTAAAATAGGAGAAATGGAAATTTACAAAGCTTAAGTTAATCAAAAGAGAATGAGAATGAGAAAAAAAAAGAGTTTTTACTCCAAGAAGCAAACATATAGCAACACATATAAGTAAAAATATGAGAAAATAAAAAATATGAGTGAGGGCCTAGGCCCACCCTGGTCCTTAGGTGGCTCCGCCACTGGTGGTACCTTGGAATTGCCAAATCATTATCACTGAAAAAATAAAAAAATTTATTTGAAAGACACCTTTCGAGTTTCATCATTTTATCTTTTAATGATCTCAATTGTTTGTTTTTTAAATCTTGATTCATGGGCCAGTTTAAAAAAAAAAAAATTAAACATTAGATAAATCATAAACTAATAAGACATCTAATTATGATGGAATGAATACACGAAGATGTTTCCAAAAGCAACACACTAAAATAACTACCATTTAATAAATTGAATACATGTTTTTCACTTTTGCTATTTTTTTAAGGTTTATTTTTATTTTTAATATTAGAGAGGGGTATTTAAACTCAAGGGTGCATGAATATTTCTCTTATTCACTTAATCTACAAACAAGCCCCTTTCTGGCACAAAAGATATTTGAGGTCTATGAATTTGATGGTTCACATTATTACAATATAATACATAGCTCTGAATTAAATGGCACTTTATGACGTCTCATCTTTCTTAAAGGCATGACACATTGAGAAGTGGGATTAGGGTAGATTCTCCACATATATAACTGTATATATTCTTTGTTACAATGGCAAAGGGAGCATAGGCCTAAGAGCAAGGTTGTCAATGGGTCGTGTCGTGTCGTGTCGGTTCGTGTCGTGTCAAACTTTTAAACGTGTCAAGAAACCCCAACCCAAACACGACCCATTTATTAATCGTGTTAGGAAATGCAAACCCAAACCCAACCTGTTTATAAACAGGTTGACACACGACACGACCCATTTATAACCCGTTTATTAAACAAGTCGTGTCATGGGTCGTGTCAACCCGTTTACTACCTGCCAACCCGCGAAAAAAATTAATGAAATTGAACCTTCAGCACACCCAATGGGTTTCGAACCCCAGCCAATTCCACCTCTCTCCTTGCTCCTTATCCATCTTGGTGTTGATAACTTTGTGATTATATGTTACAACATTTGATATTTATAATGTCTTTACAAACTGATGAGCACTTAATTATTACATTTTTATCCATAAATTATATTTGTTAATTACCTTATTTAACAAATATATTTACCTTATTTGCCACATGTAAAATATATTTAACAAATAATAAATTACCTTATTTTCATCTCCAACATTTAAGTAAATGTCTTTGTCCTTTTACTTTCATTTATTTTTATATTACTCCATTTACTTAAGTGTACAATGTAAATAAGGAAGTACCCCCCATTTGGATTCAAGTAAAAATACTAGAAAATCAAATTCTCACCAAATCAAAATATGAAAAATCTGTTTTAGTGCAATATATACTTCATACTAAAATCTCATAAAATCAAGTTTTCTTATTTTATGTGTAAGGAATAAAAACCGCCAAAAATTATCTTGAGAAAATGATTATTCCGAAAAACCATTTTTCATACTTAGTCAATATTGCATCTCCGCTAAAAAAGTGACATGATACAAATTTTATAAGTTATACGAAATTTCTTTTGGGATTTGGGTTTTAGGGTTTAGGGTTTAGGGATTAGGGTTTAGAGTTTAGGGTTTAGGGTTTAGGGTTTAGGGTTAGGGTTTAGGGATTAGAGTTTAGGGTTTAGGGTTTAGAGTTTAGGGTTAGGGTTTAGGGTTAGGGTTTAGGGATTAGAGTTTAGTGTTTAGAGTTTAGAGTTTAGGGTTTAGGGATTAGGGTTTAGATTTTAGAGTTTAGGGTTTAGGGTTTAGGGATTAAAACGTTAAACCCTAAACCCTAGATACATAATTAATTCAAATAATAAGGAATAATTACTAACAAATATAATTTATGGATAAAAATGTAATAATTAAGTGCTCATCAGTTTGTAAAGACATTATAAATATCAAATGTTGTAACACATAATCACAAAGTGATCAACACCAAGATGGATAAGGAGCAAGGAGAGTGGGTGAAATTAGCTGGGGTTCGAAACCCAGTGGGTGTGCTAAAGGTTCAATTTCCTTAATTTTTTTCGCGGGGTTGGCAGGTATTAAACGGGTTGACACGACCCATGACACGACCCGTTTAATAAACGGGTTAAAACAGGTATTTAAATGGGTTGGCGGGTTGACCCGAAACCCACCCGTTTATAAATGGGTCAGTGGTGGGTTGACCCGAAAATTACCCATTTATTAATGGGTCGTGTTTGAGTCGTGTTTTTCCCTTGCGGGTTTCGAGTCGTGTAACGGGTCGAGTCGGAAATTGCCACCCCTACCTAAGAGGGGAGAAACACTCTCATACAACAGGGATAACACTTTTTGTTATCCCCAACCAATAATGAAATCAAGGGCGGATCCATGCTTGGGTTAGAGTGGGCTTTAGCCCAATGTTGACTTTGGAGAGAGAGACAAATTAGGCTTAGTTGTGTAAGCTTAATCCAGAAAAATTAAATAATAGCCCACCATTTTTTCTAGAAAGCAGCTCATATCTACAGCCAAATACTTTAATACTTCAATTACTATTTTTTTTTTCCTCTCTTCTTTGGTTTATTCAGCTTTTGATTTGACTCAAATTATGTTTATATGTCTCTCTAATTTTGTTTTTTTTCGAATTTATTGATGTCGCTTCTTTTGGAAATATTAAAATATGGACTCTTCCTAACTAAACAACTCTGCTGACCCAAAGTCCTCAAGCTTCAAATTGTTCTTTGTCTAAGCCTCTGAATTTTGGTTTTTCTAGGTTTTCTTTGTTTGTTGCAGGTTTCTTTGTTCAGCTATCTCTCTGAAAATAGTTTTTTTTTTTTAATGAATTCTGAAAATAGTTTTTAATATGAAGGAAATATACTGATTCAATCAAAAAGTATACCATTTTCATTAATCTGAAGTAAATATTGCTTTTGATATATATTTGTTTTAAAATTGGGCTTATAATTGATCCCAACAAAAAAAAAATTAGTCCACCTCCATAAATATTCCTGGATCTGCCATTGAACGTAATGACACGTGGGATAACTTTTCCATATATCATTGTATTATTGGCTGCGAATAGTGAAATAATGCTATACCCGTTACAAGTAAGTTTTTTCTGTTAAGTGGGGTACATGCCCCTTCTCTCTTTTGTTATTGTCAAAACAACTTATGAATCTTGTACAAGTAATTGCAAAACTCCTCTTAAATTCTTAAGTGTCTCCTATACCCTTTCTTGCTATTCGTCGCTTCATTGTTATTGTCAAAACAACTTATGAATCTTGTACAAGTGATTGCAAAACTCCTCTTAAATTCTTAAGTGCCTCCTCTACCCTTTCTTGTTATTCCTCGCTCCATTATAAAAATATAGGAGCCCAAATTATAAAATATCATATATAAAATGGACTTTAGAAACACATCCAAACCCCATTTACAACATAACAAAGAGACTTCGAATTTCCTATAAATTACAAAACTGTCATCAATTTCTTAAAACAAGCACAACCTCAAAACCTCATAAAAATAAAAACCAAAAACACTCAATAGAACATCAAAGTAATTTAATAATCAAAATTAAATTATATAGGGCAAGCTGTCATTTTTTGGGTTTGTTTATAGACATTTAGAGATATTTAGTCATATACCCATTCTTAGCATTAATGATATAGATAAATCCTATACCATTTAATTTCTATAAACAAACCCAAAAAAACTCAAAAAATGACAGTTGGCCCTATTGAATTTAATTTTGATTATTAAATTACTTTGATGCCCTATTGAGTGTTTATTTATTTATTTTTTTATGAGGTTTTGGAGTTGAGCTTGTTTTAAAAAATGAAATGACAATTTTGTAATTTATATGAAGTTAAAAGTTTTTTTTGTTATATTGTAAATGAGCTTTGGGTGTGCTTCTAAAGTCCATTTCATATAAAGTTTTTTTTATAAATAATTTGGACTCCTATATTGGGTATAATAATGAATCTCCCATAACTAAATAACTCTAATTTTTATACCATCAGTTGCGATGATTTCTGGATAACATGTTGAATGTTCTATACAAAGAACACATTCAACCAAAGTATTAGGTATCCAAGAAATACAATCCGAACAAGCTAAACTTCTGAAGACAAGTCCACCTCGGGGTTTTGCCTAATACAATTTGTCTAATCTTTTTACCGTGGCAACTCATAGAAACGATGATATACCTTCTTTTTTTTCCCACTCTTGAAACCTCTTTCATACTATATCCTCCTAAACTAAATCTTTTTTTACCAGCACTTCCACGAGATCACGGTTTGAAGCTCCTGAAAAATGTCTATTTTCTACTGTGGCTAATTCAATATGGAGATGTAAGCCCTTGCGGTCAGCTCAACTGGTGAGGAAGTAGGGATCATAATAAGTTTAAGGTTCGATTCCCTCTAATATTCCAATGAAATCAAAAAAAGAAATCAATATGGAGATGTGACCTATACCCCTTTTTCGGTGTACAGATTTTTAAGTACAGTAGAAAACAATTATTATCTCTTTTGAGAAAGAGAGGTTGAGGTTGAGGCGGTGATGGTTGTGTACAGATTGAAGGCGCAATGAGGATCAAGGATAGATCTGCCAAATCCAACGATAAAGAGAGGTCAAGGTTGAGAATGGTTGTGCGAATCGAAGGAGCTATCCATATCAAGGCCTTTGTCGATCTTCCGAATTCGACAAGAAAGAGAGGTCAAGGTGGTGGCATTTGCTGTGCATGGAGAATTTGGGTGGAGATTGGTGAGTAGTGGAAAGAAAAGAGGAGATGTTAGCGTTTTAGGCGAGGTTTGATATGATGTGAAGAGTAGTAGGGTAAATGTTGTGTCCAACCAATGTGTTATGCCACGTGTAATGATTTATAAAAATTGAAAATTAAATTTTCTAGAATATACTAGCTCGATTGGGTAAACAATCAGTTTTGATTTTAGAAACCAAGAACCGGACCACTGCAGCCGGTCTAATTAGACTTCCAAACCAATTTTTTTTAAAATCAAAGCAAAAACCACACTAAATCAAATTAGTTAGTCCAATTCAGCCGGTTTTCTTGTTTTAAATCCCCAGCTCTAGGAATTGCAATCGAATATTTATCCGGATTTCAGGTAGGAATGAATGACCCACTAGATGTATATAAAATTTTAATTTAATTAAAAAGAAAAGAGCAACTTGTAGATAATATATTACACGTTGCCAATATATATTCAATATGAGCCAGTAATGAGGGGCAACAAGGTTGCCAATATATGTACGTCAACCCCGTACTTATCTACAATTGGCAAAACATCTACAATTAGCAAAACATCTTGAACCTTCTAGCTCTCAAAATGGCTGCAGAAGAAGAAGAAGAAGAACTGCTTCTCAGCCTCTTTGATTCATACTGGTTTGAACATGGAATTTTGAGCAAGAAATCCCCTTCACAACCCCAAGAAGCAATAAACCCGAGTCTCCAAGTGGACCAATCAGCCCAAGAAGCAACCCAACAACAAGTACCAGATTTCCCCAGCCTTTCATGCTTGCCAAGGTCTCTGAGTGATGACCACTACTTTTTGAACACCCAAGGGAGCCTCTTCTCTTCTGATTCTCTCTCCCCAAACTCAATCCTCATGAGCACCACCACACCAAAACTCCATACAATTTTCTCTGGTAAACAAGTCATAGAGTTCTCCAAACGAAGTGTGAAACAAGAACAAGTGCCAGCAGCTCAGACAAGAAGGGTACATGGTCATGGTGAAAGAAACAGAAGAAGAAGAAGAAGAGTAGGGCCCAGCAAGAGCTTGTCTGACCTGGAGTTTGATGAGCTCAAGGGTTTTATGGATTTGGGTTTTGTGTTCACTGAGAAAGACAAGGATTCAAAATTGGTTTCCATAATTCCTGGTTTGCAAAGGCTTGGAAGTATTGGGGAACAAGATAGAGATGAAGAGGATCGGAGAAATAATAATAATAATAATAATAATAATATTGATCCAAGTAGTCATCATGTGGTTTCAAGGCCTTATCTGTCTGAGGCTTGGGATGTTTTGGATCAAAGAAAGAAAGAGAACAAATTGATGAATTGGAGAATTCCAGCTAATTTAGGTAAGGACATGAAGCATAATCTCAGGTTTTGGGCTCATACTGTTGCATCAACTGTAAGATAACAATACTTTACTCCCTTCTTTTCCTCTTTTTCTAATTAGATTCCTTGGAATAAATCTTGTTCATTAGCTAGGTTGTGTTCTGTCACACCGAAAAATTACTTACTTGCTATCGGATATATTTTGCAGTTATCATTACAAAATTTGTAAATGTAAATTTTGTTTTCCTTTGTTTTTTTGTTACAAATGTAATTAAGTGGGTAGGATGCCCCTTCTTTGTGCTAATTTTTTCTTGTTAGGTTTTTTTCTTTCTTAATTTCTCTTTGTTCAAGTTTGTGGGTTTTTTTTGGAAATGTTGTTGTAAATGAAATAAAGAGATAATGTATCATAGCTGTGCTATATTTGGTGAGGACCACTAATTCATTTGGATTGATGCTCCTGGACCGATAAAAAAAAGTTTTTCACAAATAGACCCATTTTAACATGAAATTTTGTTTTTCAAAAAATCCTTAAAGTCCAATACTTTTATAAAAAATAAATAAAAACTCCGTGTCTACGTTCAAGCGAAAAAATGGTAATACACTAAGAACTAATTACAAAATAACAAATGACTAATTGAGAGTTTTTTTTTTCTTTCTAAATAAGCTTTTTAAAGGTTTTTATTTATTTATAAAATATCATGTTAAAATGAGTCTATTTATAAAAAGGGATCAATAAATGTCCCATTTTTTTAAAATTCAAATTAATGATATAATTGTGGCTTCAGGAAAGTGGCACCATTACTTTAAAGTGGGAGTTCATGAGATCATTCAAACTTTTTGGGTTTTTTTCACTTAAAAAAGAAAAGTATATCTTGTCACGTGGTGACTCACTGCTATTTCTCCTTTCTGAATTCTAAAGCACGTTTTGACGAAATACAACTGCAGTTTAAAAGAAAAACACAAGTTAGCCAACTGGAAGTTTTTTCTTGCATCAAGTCACATGTCATTTGTGCACGTGTACATTTATTTTTTGGGCTAGTTGTGTGGCTATCATATGTTGAAGAAATAATTTGGGTCGGGTCAATTTTGGTTCCAATCCGTCACTTCACTCAAAGTATATAATCTTTTGGGTTTAAGATTCGCTTATTATTAAGTCAATCCAATTCATTTCAATACTTTTATTATCGGGTTGAGTAATTCAGTCGGATTAATCTAAAATTATGCACATTCTTAAATTTTGGTCCCAATCCGTATATAGCGGGGTTTGCATGAACTCTTATTTTACGATATGGTGGACAACAGCATCACTTATTAAACTATTTAATGCGTACATCTTTTATTAAAGATCTGATGTAACACAGACAACAAGTATCTTATTATTATTCTACGTCTGTCTAATGTAATACAAAATATATATTGTCCTTCTAGTCAACTTTCAGCCTCGACAGATTAAATTTCTCACCAAACAGATGCATGTGATGTGTATATCAATAATTTAAAGGAAAACAGTAATATACAGTACTTGTCCTGGAGCCTACAGAGAAGTATGTAATTATAGATACTTCTGATTAATTCTTAATTATGGAATCTGGAAGAATCAATTTCAGGATTGTTAATCTCTGATCAACTTATCTCATTGATACCCTCACTTTGATGGAAAGTCGAAACCTCGTCGATGGTACATAATAGTATGTGACATACCGATATGATATTACGAGTTCACTTAAATTATAATATGTGTATATTTATTAACATTTAAGCTCTTATATAAACTCAGTACACGAGTTATAATTTGTGACTAGCATTCAAGAAGTATTACCATTGTGCACAATTGTTTTTCCTTCTACTATCTACACAATATATGTTGATCTCGATTCTTGTTGTAACTTTTAAACTTGACTGTTTAAATATCTACTTTAATTGGCTATTTAAAACAACAGAAAACATAAGGAAAACAAAGGTTTGGTTTAAGTTTAGTTTTGTAGTAGCCGCAGGGTCTAGTCCAGTGAAAAAATATTTTGATTTGCAAACCAGTGGTAGTGTGTGTGAGGAACACGCCTCCCCCCGCTCCCCTCCTCTTCCCTTTTCTCCCATCCCCACTCCTTCTCTCCCTTTTATAATTTAGACTATCGCTTGTATTAATTTTTTTAAAAAAGTTTAGTTTTTGTAGTATGAGTTTAGACTATCCCTTTTAACGGGCAATATATCCGACTGTCTAACCGTTGACTACTAAACTATGTAGACCCTCAGAATAACCTACCATTATTGCACATCAATGGAATTATAAGATATCGCGAACCCACATGGCATAACCATTTTGACTTGTGACACAACTGTAATGATTGCTAATCTACTTACAATTAAATTACATACAATTGCTTTGTAAGTTGAGATGGAAAATCACAATTTTAAGAAGTTATTTTTCTTGGTAAGTAGATAGATGTCAAATTATGATTGATTTACTTATCTCAACTTGTAAGGTGTGGTATTGAAATACTGCCGCAAGTAAAACTAATCCGTTTATGTTATAACATATAAATAAACTCGTTATGCCGCAAGTAAAACTAATCCGTTTATGTTATAACATATAAATAAACTCGTTACCGATCCATATTATAACACTTAAATTAATTATACCACGTGATCATCTTGTAAGCATAGTTCCAGTGAAAACATAACCCCCATTCTCTCTCTCTCTCTCTCATCAATTTATTGTAAATGATAGCATTTATACTGATTATACTTCAAATTTTACATGATTGTATATTGACGTATAGAGTATAAAATAATTACATTTTATGGTAAAAATATTAATAGTGTTAAAAGATTATATCCAATGTAAAAATATTAATGGTGTTAAAAGATTAATGGTCACTTATCCGTGTTGGAGATTGCCTCCGGAAGTTTATAGCTAGGAGGCTTATCAGCACCCCTCCTTGAGTACTCTCTCCATCTACGAGCCGCTGCTGCAGTTCTCTTTGCTCTTTCTTTCACTTCCTCCTCTGCAAATAAACACATTTTAAAAACTTTGATTTTTATAAAAACATCTGAAACCATGAGAAATATGTCACAAGTTGAAGCATCGAACATGTTTTACACTAACGTTATTGAAGCAGCAGACATGTTGTGCAGGGGCTTTAACTATAAAGTGATCCTGATCATTGTAACCATGCATCTACTATAGATATTTTGATGAGATAGTTCAGAGTGAGTTCAAATTATCATACTTTTATGTTGAAAGCCTCTTATGAGCTGAGGCGGGAGGAACCACTAGTGAAGATGATTCAGAGGATACCAATCCAGTAGGCACGTAAGAAAATAAGGGGGATAAGAACACGTGCTCATGGAAGATAGCATGTCGGGATGGAGAGAATCGGGAGGATGAACATTGAAAGCCTTTCTAAGTTTGAGGCATTGCCCCTTTAAAAAGAAACATCTAATTGGACGAGTTGATACTGACGATTACAAGGACAGGAAAAGACAGGAAAAGACACAACCCTAGACAATTACAAATTCAAGAAGTGTAGCAATCAATGAAAGAAATCAAGGCTGGTTCAGATCTAATTCGAGCCCTAAGAAGCTTTGGAAGTGGTTTTATTTTCCCTTTTTTCTGGAAAGGTTTTCAACTAGCATTCACTGCAGAGGCTAACAAGGAAAGAGAGGAACTTTTTGAGAGAAACTCAAATCCCCTCAAGAAGGAATATAATGGTGCGAAATGAATGAATTAAGGATGGATGATGAGACTCACATCAGGTACGTTCTATTATGTTTTAAAAATTAAAAAAATTGGGGCGTCGGTAGGTAGGTTTTTTATACCTGAATTTCGGTAGTCCTTGGTGTTGCCCCAAATGTTGTCCCAGTATGATTCTGTTTTATCTGAATCCTTCTGATTCATCATCCTCATTTTAGCTTGTTCCTGCAATAAAACCAGGGGTTTGTGAACTGTTAGAATATCAGAATATCAAGGGATGCATCCTTGGTTCTACAACTGACACCCAGCACCACAGATTTTACTTTACAGTCCCCTTCCCTTTTGTCCCTACATCTCCCTTCCCACTCAAATTTGACTTTTTTTAAAACCACTCCTATGTATGGTTAAAAACATTCATCAATCCTGGCATGTTATTGAGATGTAAAGCCTTGTATCTTTTACTTCTCATATTAGTATTTTGGGAGCAATATACTTAGTTGTTGCTTAGGTCACCAAATTTGTTAAGTTCATGTGAACGTTTCAATTCTATATATGCAATCTTAATATAGATAAAAAAATGATAAATTTGGTCTTGAAAAAGTTTTAGAACTCAAAAGGCTGTAATAAAAGGTATCTTAGAGTAAATCATAGGTCTCAAAAGTATGTCATATTATTGAAGTTTTCTAGCTGAAGATCTTCAAATCATAGATCTCAAAAGTATGTGATGTTATTGTTGTTTTCTATCATATTCGAACTGTCAAGATGACTTTAAGGAAATATCCCAGAAGCAATAAAATTTTCCGGTTGACATTTGAATTATCTATTTATTTTTTCTTTTGTTGTTGAAATTTGAATTTTTCTATACTTCATGTGCCTTTACAATGTAGGTGATGGAAAGGACGGTATCAGAAAAACAAATAGTAGACTGAAAAATTATTCATGAAAGATTAGATTAGTTGAGGGTGAAGAAAAATATGAGTTCCTACCAAGACTTTTGATTGCCTCTTTTGCCACCGAGCACTTGCCTGCCACATTAATAAGCATAAATGAATAAACTGCTAAAGCTAGTTATGGCAAAAATGAAGCTAGGCTATAAATAACTTTCATCCTAAGATCACCTAAGCAGATGAGTTTGAGAACCAAGTGTAACAAATATTTCTACATTCTTCTTGCAATTTGACTCTTGATTACATCTGAAAGTGTTTCAAGAGCTTCAAAGGAATACACTTCTCCAATTGCTAGTCTTTTTTATATTTATATCACACAAAGTGTAGTTCAATCAACGCACAGAAGCTAAGTGAACTGAAGCAAGTCATTTGAAAATGGCTTCAAGTCATTAAGTGGATATTGCTAATATTGAGACAAAGAAAAAGTAGCATACCATTCTGAAAACATCCGCTGATGAGCCCATACCTGCAAGCATCAGTGCGACCTGACCAATTTACACAACACTTTTAGCCACTGAAGTTCCAAATGAAACAAAAGGTAGAGAATGCAGTGCTATTGGTTAAAGAAGTTTCAGATAGCTAGACAGACTTCAAATTGATTAGTACGCCCAAGGAGCTACTAAAACTGTTCAGAATTATGGATTTCAAAATGGTGACATAAGATAAGAAGATTAAAATAAAACTAGGATGAAAGTAAATAAACTGATTATTTTCCTTACATTTACTCTTTCTACTCTGCGCATTTCATCTTCCAGCAATGATAGTTGTGCAGCAGAAGTCCAATGAATGCAATCGACAGGACTGAAACAAAGAAGATTTTGTCAACTAACAGTTAAAAGTCGTTAATCTAGTAATATCCAGGCATCTGACAGTCCAATTCATAACTACCCAACTAGATGAAACTTCTAAACTTCAAGTTTACAAGAGAAGTACAAGCATACATAAAAGGCAAGTAGTTGATGCCGCAGAAAGATTTGAAGTATTATAGAATAATGATTTGATTGATTGTCAGAAAATAGAGACACTCTAATTGGCTTATGAAGACTTGCGAGAACACTTTTCAGCATTGGAACTGAACATAACAAAAAGTGCAACATCAATTAGTTGTTCACAAGAGTTAGAGAAAAGTAACTATCTTAAGTGAATTGAAGCTAATTATCACTCATCTTGGAAGTTCATCCTGTTTCTACCTTTTAACAAGTGAACCATTAAAATATAAAGATGCCTGATTTGTAATATTGCAATGTGGTTTAAGGTTTATTCTCTTTATACCACATCACATATCTCTTCAAATTATTAACAGCACATTAAATTTGAAGACACAATATAATAGACAAGAATGGAAGTAGAACTTATGGGTTTTTTTCACAAATGTTAAAAATGTTCATCATATTAGCAGGACCTACGAAGGAGGACTTACCAACTATCAATTGCTTGTTGAACTAGGTCTGGGTTCCCACACTGACTGTATACTCTGGCTCTTCCGAAGTCTTCTTCGATTCCAAAGACATCCGGGGCCACATTGGCACAATTTTTGCAGCCTGGAAAGAAACATACGTTATAAAGTTCTTACCAATATCAGTACTCAAAGATTCCAAGGAGTCGTACATCTAGCCCCATTTCACAGTAGGCAATAATGTTCAAGCATTCATTTACCAGATATAATTAATGTTCAAGAAAAGAAAGATCCAATTATCTCTATGCATGGGAATTGGATGATATCTCAGCATCTCAACTTACCTATGCAGCTGAACTCATCAACAAATGCATGATCCCTTGTTGTTGAGTCATCCAGGAAAGGATTGACTGCCGTCAATGCATAACCATGAATTTCGTCGTAAACCATTCGTTGCACGGGGTCACTGAGCACCTGCACTGCAATGCTTTATTTCCAGTGAAAGCACACAGAATATCCAAACAAAACAGCATAATTGATCAGAGTTCAAAGCATTCAAGTTCAAACGGAAACCCACCTCGTAGACCTCATTAATGAACATGCAGAAATTTGTGGTCTCTGGATCATCACCACTCAAATCCGGATGGCAAGCTTTCATACAATTATAATAGGCCTTTTTTATTTGTGTAGGTGTGGCATCTGGAAGCTAGTAACACATACCAATCAATGATCAGACATGATAAATACAAAATCAAAGCATTGCACAAAACCCAAACTTTTAAAAATTCAACACAACCATTATAATCATAAAAGAAAGAAAATTTTCCCAGACAAATCAAACTAATGTGAATTGTAAAATATCATAAACTTCATAATCAAATTAAACAGACATATAATATAACCCAGGCTAAGTACAATATTTTGCATGTTTAAACAAAACCCAGATCAAATTAAGAGAAATACCAATCCCAAGACCGAGTAATAGTCATCAGCCACTGCATCAGTTGAAGGTGAGCCCCTGGTTGCCACTCTGACCCTGCCAAAGCCTCTTCGCCTCTTCCCGCCATGACCCATCAAAGATAGACTGCTGCTGGTCTTAACTAACATGCGCCATGGGCTTCTTGAGCACCCGTTTGGTAATGGGTTTTGGAATTTGAGAGCTTCAGAGAACCCAGGGGACAGTAATTGAATTTGAGCCATTGAACATGCAATGCAATGCAACTCAGCTTTGCTTTGGGCTAATATGAAACAGAGGAAAAGGAGGTCAGAGTGAAAAAAAAAAAAAACATTTAAATAAAAAAAAGTTGGATTTTTTTAACGGAATCTTTGAAAATCTTGAGGTGGAAGAGAGTGATGCTGACATGGCAGTTTCATAGCCAATTGTTTTCCACAGAATCTGGACGGACCCGAGAGGAGTCCATTTTGTGAAGTGGCGAGGTACGTTAAGCATACATGGAACGCGTGTCACCTCGTGAATAATTGTTGCTTGACTCTTCACCCAACTAGTTATTTTAGTTGAACAACCAATGAGAAAAGTAGTTATGGAAAATACGATTACGCCACTGTGTATTCCATCCGGAGGCTATGATGAGGAGTTTAAAGTAAGGAAAACCTTTTGAGGAGGTCAATTTCATCATCAACAAATGTAAAGAAATCATGGGACTTAAACATTTTAAATGTTGTTGGGCTTTTTCGTCTAAATCGAGCTCAGTTGGTGGGCTTTTTCCTCTGAATTTAACCAAGCTGGCATATGTGGGCTTTTTATCTCTCAAATTCATACAAAAGGATTTTTTTTAAAAATCATATATAAAATATAATTAAATAAATGACAAGTTGCTGATTTTGGGTTTTTTAAATCCAAATTAGATGAATTAGGATATCTTCATAATATTGATACAAAAGTATAAATAATTTTGTAGACTTTTTTAAGCAAGTGACTTTCACAGACCTCACAAATTATTAACGATTTTCATAGACTTTATGCAATTAAAATGACAAATTTTCATAGAGTTGTCATGATCAGTTTTTCGTTCTTTCTCCTCATTCCCTCACAAAAAAACTCCATGGTACCCAGAATGAGAAATCACTCAAGAAAGATCCAAGATCCACTAGTTTTTTTTTTCCTTCCTCCAATGGTACTTCATTTGAATAATCAACAAAATTTAAACCCAACTAATTATTCTTCAAACTTTAAGACTTTAATCTTAAAGTCATTAACTTTTTGGATACCACCAAACTTTTAGAGAGTTTTTAAAATTCATAATTGAATACCACTAAACTTTTATAAAGTCTTTAAAAATATGAATTGGATACCTCTAGACTTTTTAATTTCATCAAAGTCTTTAAAATTCCACAAAAGTATGAATTGAATACATCCCAATTTGTATTCAGATAACTCCTGTCCATATCTAGTGATATGCTAAGCCAACCGGCAATCCGTTTTTTCTACTAAAAAAAATTACAACACATAATCCCTACGACAACTTGTACTCCATTTATCCAAAAAAGAAAAGAAAAGGCATTGCACGGGTAGGGAGAATGCAATACCAATTATGACAATTAGAAATGAAATGGCCCAAATAGGCGAAAGCATTAGCAACAAAGTTAGCCTTTGTGAAAATATATCAAAAATTGCACAACATCAGAACATCAACAATCAACTTGATGTCTCGAATGATCATCCACACTCGCCAAGGAATGGAACAAGCCCCTAATAACCAATCAATCAAGAGTTTTGAATCCCCTTCCACCAAAAGCTAATGAATTCTTTTACCAGTAGCGCAAAGTAATTCATCTTGTAGAGCTAAAGTCTCAACACCTAAAACATTATATAGTAGTGAAATGAGATTGGGAACATCATTACATAAGGTGTACTGCACTTACATAAGACATTTCTGGAAGTGCAATACATCTATTATATATATATAAATGTTTTGAAAAGTAAGCCATTGATGCCAGACGTTTTAATCGCGCTATGCGAGGTGTAAGCCTTGAAGCGGTGAAACGTAAGCCTTTTGAACTTTACCTACTCAAATGTGCTCCAATTCCTCTCACACTCAAATGCACTACAAGTGAGGCTAAGGACCCGAATAGCAAACTTCGTCAACTCAGGTGTGTCCCTTCTAAAACGCTTCCACCAATTTGCTAAATTAAAAAAAAAAACAAATCCATCTAATTAAGTTTAACATTTTTTTCAAGTGTTCATTAATATCATTATACTCAAATTAAAATAAAAAAGTAAAGATTATAACCAGGAGTTCGTAGTTTTCTTGAATTCACAACAAGCCAACCTCCAAACTCTCCTTTTGCCTCATCATACAAGTCCAACTGGATATCAGCAGCCATACGATCCTCAAAAGACAACATCATTGTCATGCAATCTTCCAATTCCTTCCTCACTTCATTAACATTAGAAAAGGTTTCTTCATAATGCAATTGAGGGTTCAAATAATAACCCGTAGCATGTAAAGGTTGATGAAGTTCTGGGCCCCATCTTTCGTCTATTCTTCTCCAAATTGGTTTATACTTTCTTTCAACTCTTCCACAATTAAAAGCAATCTTATCTTTTGCAACATCCATTAACTCATAAATAAATCTAATGGCGGGTCTCTCCTTTAAATCAACTTCTCCAAAAATAGATACTAACGGAATAACACTTTTGATGCAAAAAGCAACATTGGACCAAAAATTAACGTATAAAGTATAGTTGAGTGAGCCCTAATACCTGCATTATGTTGGACAAATGGTCCATTGTGCCATTCTCTAAAAGAAAACATAGCTTGAAGAGGTTGTTTTTGCTTATAAATGTTTTGAAGAGTAAGATAAGAAGTGGCAAACCGTGTGATTGCAGGGCGAATTATCTCTTTCTTATGTTCTTCTATTATTGTATTAATGTCGCCAACTTCTTCCTTAAGGATCCAAGTCCTCAGCTCATGCATTGATGGAAGCTTAAATCCTACATCATATGTGGCAATCCCTTCTACTATAAGTAGCCAAAATGGATCATTTACAATATTATATGAGAGTGCTCTAGAGAAGAAAAAGCTGTCAATCTTTCGACAAACTTCCCTTTTTTCTTCTTGTATGCTGAATTTAATGTACTTTGCCGAGCTTCTAAAATGACAAATCTATTCATTGGTCATTTTGATTTAGGTTGAGCTCTACGAGCCTTATCAACTAGAGCACTCCTAGTACCGAGGATTCCATATTCTTCATCCAATGGAGATTCCATACTCTGAGTCCCTTCTCCTAGACTATCCACAATCTCTCTAAGCATTTCAATTTTCTTTCTTTTTTCAAGTTGAAATTTTTTCAAAGTTGCAGCACACTCTTTTTTCACATGCTCAGGAACTTTCTTACATTGTTGCATACCATGATGAGTTTGACCCAAATGATGTTTAAGTCTAGAAATTCCTCCATTGCATCTTTGTTCACAAAATGCGCATCTTAAGTATTTTCCCCCCTCTATTTCTTTTGCATACTTCCATGTTGGATCTTTTCAATTCATAGCTATAAAACAACACCATTAATATTTTTAAGATACAAGTATGATGCTTGCAGTGGCGGATCCAGGAAATTTCCTTCCAAGAGGTCAACGTCTAAAGGTTAAAAAAAAATTGTACAAAATATACCCATAAGAATGAAATGATAATATTATAATTCATAATTAATATAACCACATTACAATTGTCCACGATGAGTTTTCATATTCTGAAAACGTAGCATTACAGTTTCATTATCAATACAAGCAAACACATCTTTCTCAATATAAACAAGTAAGCTATCACTCAACCATTGATCTCCCATTCGGTTGCGCAGTGGACCTTTCACAATATTCATAGCAGAAAATGCTCTCTCCACAGAAGCAGTTGCAACCGGTAAAGTTAAAGCTAATGTGAGAAGCAAATAAACATAATTATATGTTCTAGGCAACCCTTTCTCCACCATTTTTCTTGCAAGGCTACCAATCCCTTTCAATTGACAAAAATCGGTCATCGTATGCATATGATTAATATAAATCTCAAGTTGATCCTCAAGTGCTAAGAGATCTCGGGAAGTAAAATCTTGAGGATAAAATTCAGCAAAACGAAGTAGCTTTTGTTTGTCATAAGCTATGAATGAATCATCCGGACTCAAACATGTCAAACAAAGAAGTAACTCAGTATTTACCTCATTGAAGTGATTATTTAATTCTGCAAGTTGCCACTCAATGATTTGAATAAAGATGTCTACACGATAATGATGGAGGTGTGTTATTGTAGGAGCTCTCCGATGTGATCTCCATTGAGCTACATATGCATCATCCATGTTTGGAACCAAGATATCATGTTTGCTACAAAAGGAAGATACTTGATCAAGCAAGGCTTCAATGCATTCTTTCTCATGTGTAGTAGTTGATCCTTGCAAACTTTGACTAAAGTCATTGCATTCCTAATATCTTGGTCTTTCCTTTGTAATGCTTGTGACACGTCATTTGTGGCTCCCAATATAGATCTCATGAAAAACAAGTGAAATACAAAGTCAAAATATTGTATTTCTCTCAATGACCTATTTACTTCACCTAGATTATCAGTAGAGCCATCCTCAATAATCAATTTAAACACTTTCACCACAGATTTAAACATGGAGATGATACTAAGTAATGTACCATAATGTGAGTTCCAACATGTATCACCGGACGCTTGAGACAAGCTTTTTGATTTAAGTCTCGCCCGTTGGAAAAGTATCCTTTTCAAGAGCTTCCGTGATATCTTTTTGTAGTTGATCTCTAAGCATGTCACAACGCTTACATGATGCTCCAACAATATTAACCAAACTATTGCAAGATGTGAAGAAAGTGGCAATATCAGCATCTCCCTTGGCCACGGCCACAAAAGCTAATTGAAGTTGATGTGCAAAACAATGAATATAATAGGCACAAGGAATTTCTCTCAAAATCTGTGTTTTAAGACCATTGAACTCACCCTTCATATTACTAACTCCATCATATCCTTGTCCTCTTAGCATGGAAATGATCAATTCCTCTCTTGAAAGAAATGTGTCAATAGCCTCCTTAAGTGAGTTTGATGTAGTATCGCTAACATGTTGAATGCCCACAAACCTCTCAATTACATCCCCACTTTTGTCCACATAACAAAACACCACCGCCATATGTTCTTTTACTGACACATCACGTGATTCATCAACTAATAAAGAGAAGAAAGCACCATCCATATCCTTAATGATTTTCTTAATAGTTTCAGTGGCACAAGCATTCACAAGATCTTTTTGAATTGTTGGAGCTATTAACTTGAGATTCTCGCGAGCATTTTCTAACACAACGGCCTTAACTTTCTCATCATGATCAGCAAGAAATTGTAAGAGCTCCAAATAATTCCCCTTGTTTCTTGAAGTGTCACTCTCATCATGCCCATGAAACGGAAGACCTTGCCTCAACAAAAATCTCACGCAATCAAGAGAAGCTGTCAAGCAAATACGATAATCAATACGAGCTTGCTCTGATTGCTTTATCAAAATTGTTCGGATGTGTTGCTTTTGATTCATAAGATCCACACAATATTGTCTGGATTGATTATGAACACTTCCAACAGCTCCAACTTGTTGCCTAATTTTATCTTTCTTCTTCTAATTCCTAAAACCCATCTTTGTGAAGGCGTCGCTACATCCTTGACCAATTCTGAAATTTGATTTGAAGAGATAACAATAAAAGCAAAATGCAGCATCTTTACTAATACTGTACTCCAACTAGTCAAACTCATCAAACCACTTGACATTAAAGCGTCGATCATATCCTGAAAGATCAGTTTGTGGAAATGTATGATCCTTAGGCTGACATGGACCCTTTTGTAGATATGCTCTTCGAACTTCATCTCGAATGTTAGGATCATAATCCAACATTTTAGGTCGAAGTCCAGGGTCTGCAAAAAGATTAGTGATCGGTTCATAATTGTATATCATTTTGTACCCTTCTAGCTTATGATTTGGTTATGTTTTTGAGTTAAACTTGTGCTTTTAATCCTTTTTGTGTTTATCTTTCAGTTAATTGAGATTTAGGTAATAATGATGGCTTTGGATAGGAAATGATGTAATCCAAGCATGTTAAGGCATGATTTGGATGAAGGGAAGAAGAGCTTAAAGACAAACTCATTTTTTTGCTACAACCCCCTGCCAGTCCAGTTTCGTAGGTCATATTGCAAGCTTTGTTCCAGAAACCTATACAGCTCGGATGAGGCATATTTCTTCATGAAAGTTGTTCCAATGGGTGTATACTACAACATATCCAAAATTCAGCCCCATTGGATAAATCTGGAGTCAGTTACCTAGCAAACACCGAACCATGCTCATGATGGAGTTTTGTCAGCGAGCAAAACGAGTTAGCAATTTGTTTTGGCCTTAACTTTTTCATCCGAGCTTGGATTGGGCCAATACTTATGTGGTTGGATCATACACATTCTTTTCAATTTGGAGTGCTTAAAGTCTTCATTTGCTTAAGAGAAGCCCTGTTGGACAGATTTTACTCTATCTATTTCTCGCAAGTGCACGAACCAATTATAGTATAGGAATGCAAGCACGAGGTCGTTCCACAGAGACTTGGATGAAAGACACTTAATACTACTACTTAGACTCACAAGTAATCCTAAGACTAAACAGAATTTAAATGAAGTTTTGAGTTTGTTGGAATGAAAACTGCAAAAAGGAAATGCAAAGTAGCAAGTGACCAGCAAGTAGATGTTTTAGAAAGTTGAGAGACAAAGGAGACAAGCACTAGGGTTTCAACTTCACCATGACAATCCAATTTCAAGCTACAAGTTAACAATCACCTAAGTTGATTACAATTTCTGGAGTTCGTTCTTTCTTATGTATGATTATCCATATGGTGTTTGGTTTTAATCAAGTACTCAGAAAACACAACTTAGCTATGGTGTTTAGTCTAAGTTATGAATCTGAATCCATTAAGTTTAAGAAGAACACAAGGAACCAAGTAAACATTTAAACATGGTGTTTGTCCTAAATGCATTACCCACTCATTCACTAATCGGTTCAAGAGTCATATGGTGTTTATGTAAACTTGAACTAGATAACCAACATACATGTGTTCATAATGGCCAGTTATTTAAACATGCATAAAGATTCAACTAAGAACAAGTGAATGAGACCAGAAAATTAGAAGTAATCAACAAAGGGTAACATTAACTTGAAAACATGAAATTATCTTGTCAGGTTACATTGAAACCCTAGTTATGGGAATTAGTTACACTCCATTAATGGAAAATACATTTGAATCATAATAAACATGGAGAGAGTAAGAAAAACCCGTGAAGAACGAATTGTTGAAGAGCTCCTCACAGCTTCCACCATATATGATGCAACCAGAGATGAAGAGTGGTGTAGATGGTGTGGATTGTGTTTGGGAATTGATGGGATGGTGGAGGATGGAGTGATCTGTGGGAGAAGTGTATGAGCTGGGATGAGTGGTCTGCTAGGAATTGGAAGAGAGGGATTGTGAATTCCAGGATTTTTTGTCTGTTGAATGTGGAATGGGTGTGGTATTTATAGGGAGAAGGAAAGGGATATCAGAATTGAATATAGCAATGACCTAACACACTTGCATTAGATAATCAGAAATGGTTGTTGCATTTCACCAACAAATCCCACCAGCAGCCCTACCTCATCATCATGTCAGCATGACCAAGCTTCCATCCAGAACCAATAGCTCATGCCTACCTCACCATGACCAAGCAAGCAATGAGCTCATCTGCAAGTCAGCATGATGAACAACTTATTGGGCTTACGAATTGGGCTTGGCTGAATCAAATGATGACTTTAAGATGTCCATTGTGAAGTTCAGAATGTCTATGATCCAACCACACAAGTATTGGCCCAATCCAAGCTCGGATGAAGAAGATAGGTCCGAAATGAAATTCTAACTCATTCTCCAGTTTTTGCACGTTTTTGCTCCATTTTGCTTCAAATGCCTCAAGTAGTACCTAGAGCTCAATGAACTGAATAACAAACACAAAATGGATTAAAAGCACAAGTTTTACCTAAAAACATAAACAAACAATAGGGTAGAGTACTACAAAATTATACAGAATTATGCATTGATCAAGCCCAATTCGTAAGCCATTGAAGTTGCTGGTCATGCTGAACCTCAGGATGAGCTGGTTGGATGCTTGGTCACGATGATGTTGCGTAGATTTAGCTGCACCAAAATGGATTCAGCTGCATCCTCAACTTGTGATACTCGCAAGTGCACGAGCCGTTCGGTAGTATAGCATATGTAAGTGCGAGGTCGATTTCCACAGGGATTGGTGATTGAATGATCCAATTCAATTTTCCTACACAAAACAGAAATGAAAACAAAAGAAACAAAACAAGAAGAAAGAATGTACATTACAAGAAAAATAAATTACAACTTAGAGAACATTAAAAAGAGCATTTGAGGAAGGAAGGAAAGTGTTTGAGAGATTTGGAGAATTTTGGAAGAAAAGGGAAATGTGGAAAAGAGTAGAGAAGTGTTTGGAAAGCTTGAGGATTTTGGAAGAGAAAGTGTTTGAGAACTTGGATGATTTTTGGAAGGGAAGAGAAATGTGTTTGAGAACTTGGAGAATTTGATAACTTAGGGAAGGAAGAGAAAGGTGTTTGTGAAGTGTTTGAGACATGGAGACTTTTAGAGAAGAAAGTAGAGAGATGTTTGAAAACTTTGTGGATTTTGGAAGAACATGTGTTTGAAAGCTTTAGAGAATTTGATGAAGGAAATGGGAGAAGTGTTTGGAAAGTGTTTGGAGAAGAGAGTGTTTGAAGAATTTAGAAGAAGAGAAAGGAAAAGTGTTTGAGATTTAGTACAAAGAAAATTTAGTAGAATGATCTTATTACAACAATTGAGAACTACAAAGGGAAACTAAGAGAATTTGAGGGAGAGAAGGGAAGGGAGCTCTAGAGAAGTGTTTGAGAGCTCCCCCCCTTGGGGTGTGATTACAAGCTTAGAGAACTTCCCTATTTATAGGCTTAGGGGAGATGAAAATCTGAATATACAATTGAATTCACTAACCACACTCACTTCACCAACTTACAACACTTAATTCACCTAACATACTATTACATTTGAAAACAATTCCTCTTGTCTTTAGGCTTAGCGTTGCAACTCCCACTTCATCATCTTTTGGCTCATTTGGCTGCTGCAAAATTCCACTCAATTATAGGTATTGAATATGCTTCACCAAACTTACCCACAATCAACAACACTTCATCATGCATATGTTATGCATGACAATGCATTGCAGCCAGCTTGTGGGCTCGTTTTGGGCTTGTTCCTCTAGTCTGAAAAATCTGGAAAAATATGGATCTTGAAGCTCTTTGTCTTATCTTTCTAAGCATATGCAGCCCAACTCAAGGAAAAATCGGAAAGACCTTCAAATGTGATTTCTGGCCCAGTAACGCAGATGCTGCCGAATTTGACCTTAAGTTGCCAAAACATGTATAACTTTCTCTAGAAGACTCGGAATCATGAACCGTAAAATTCAACAGAAAATAGACTTCCGTATCTTTCCAATGATGTATGGCTCATTATCTAGTTCTTCTTGAGCAAGTACAGTCCAATCCGTGAAGTTGGTTGATCTGCAGACACCGTTTTGAGTTAACTTGTCTCCAAAATGCAATTAGTGAGTTCTTAAGCTTATTACACTGAAACAAACACAAAACTTATTAAAAGCACAAGTTTAACTCAAAAACATAACCAAATCATAAATTACAAGGGTACAAAATGATATGTAAATATGCACCGATCAGGTGACCTAGGCATGAGCTATTGTTTCTGGATGGAAGCTTGGTCATGCTGACATGAAGATGAGCTAGGGCTGCTGGTGGGATTTATTGGTGAAGTGCATCAACAATTTTCTAATACAAGTGTATCAACCAATTCAGATTTTCTAATTCAAGTGCATCAACCAATTCAGATTTTATAATAAAAGTGTTGTATGCATTAGCCATTTTGAATTCAGATTTTCACTTCCCTTAGGCCTATAAATAGGGAAGTTCTCTAAGCTTGTAAACACACCCCAAGGGGGGAGCTCTCAAACTCTTCTCTAGAGCTCCCTTCCCTTCTCTCCCTCAAATTCTCTTAGTTTCCTTTCAAGTTTTCAATTGTTGTAATGAAATATTTGTGCTGAAATTCTCCTTAAGTTTTTCTTAGTTCCACTTTACTTTTCATTATGTAAATTCTTTTCTTTAGTTTCAAGTTTAATTAGTTTCCAAGTTTCAATTATGGTTTTTGTTCTTATTCATTATGCTTATAAGTTAATATGCTAGTTTGAATGATTGATCACCATTTAGGCTTGCATGTTAGCTATCTTGGTTTGAATTAAGAGTATACACCATGCTTTAATTCGAATTGAACTATGAATAGGAAGAGTATGTATGGACATTCGACAACAGGGATTAGATACATGCTTGGTTGTTTAAATTGTTCTTCTATGCTTAATGGGTTCCTAATGCTTAATTTTAGGTTAGACAACAAATGATCAAATTAGGGAATTAGGAACACAAGGTTAGGACCAAACACCATGGCTTAATCATACTTTAGCTAGAATCAATCCGTTAATCTAATTGAACTTGGGAACTTATTTGCTTGAGTTATTTCTTTCTTTCTTGCTTTATTTATTTCCTTTTGTTTTCATTTATGTTTTTTGTAGGAAAACTGAGTTGGATCCTTCAATCACCAATCCCTGTGGAATCGACCTCGCACTTACATACGCTAAACTACCAACGACTCGTGCACTTGCGAGTATCACAAGTTGAGGATGCAGCTGAATCAATTTTGGTGCAGCTAAATCTACGCAACAATTAGCCAAGATATCTTGCAACTCACTTTCTTTCGAAGTATCCACATATGTTGAAATACCCACATCTCTTGAAATACCCACATTATCCGAACTAGAAGTAGTTGATGCGAACCTTCTCTTAAAGTAGCGTTCCATAACTGTATTAGTGGAAACAACCAATCAAGTATCAACAATATAAAAAAAAAACCTAACTTATGCAAACTAACCAAAATAAAATCCAAATCAATAATCAAATTTACCAAAATATAATCTAACATAAAACACTAATTTATTCAAACGAACTAACCAAAACCAAAACCCTTAATTTATTCAAACTAACCAAGAGATATAATCTAACATAAAAATAAAACCCTAATTCATTCAAACTAACTAACCAAAACAAAAATCCCTAATTTATTCAAACTAACGAACCAAAATAAAACCTCAATAACAAACAACATCAACAAATCAAGGAAAACACAAACATATTACAATATTTACTAATTAATTAAAGCATAAAGAAATTAGGATAACATACTTTCAAATTTGAGGGACAAATCCACCTTTGAAATCAAATTGAATTTGAGGCTCACTTATGTAATTTGCAGCTGCACCACCGCCACTTTGCTACCGCCACCGCCACTTTGTTGCTGTCGCCGCCGGATTTGTGGGGGAAGGAAGTGAAGGTTGGGTTGGGGATTTAGGGTTGGGAAGTTGAGAGGTAAGAAATGAATAAAACTCAATTGGGGAGGGGGAATTATCGGGCAAAACAGAAACAGGTAGCTTGCTGCATTTTTTTTTTCTTTCAAAAAAACCAGTGCCAAAACGAAGAAAAAAAAACGCAGCAAGCTACTGTTTCTGTTTTGCCCTATAAAAAAAAAAAACTTAAGTGGAACAACGTCGTTTTGACATCGAGCGAACAAAAAAAGAAGAAGGCGCGCTCTGCGCTTCTTTGCGAGGGTCAACTTGGGCGGCTCTAATGGATGATTTCAGAGGTTGCAGGGGTCAATTGACCACCCTTGCTCCTCTGTGGATCCGCCACTGGATGCATGTACGTCAAATTTCTACTATATCACATAAACGAATAAGATAAGTAATATATTGAAAAAAAAATTAACACCTAACATGCATGTATTATGGCTTAAACTTATACGAAACTTCAAATTACAGCTACGAAGAATTACATACCGAAGGAGAGAGATGCTTTAACTTATGTGGAACTTCGAATTACGGTTGTGAAGAATTTGAGAGAAAAATAGAATGGCTTACTTGCAGTCTAAAGATGAAGAGAATTCTTGAAATTGATGGGGATTATCGGGTAAGGGTAGAAATTAAGGTTGTACTATAAAATATATATATATATATATATATAGGGTTGTACTATACAAGGTCTTAAATATCGGAGTTATCGGAAATATCGGAAGTCAAAAAATACGGAAATATCGCAGGAAATATCGGGATATTATCGGTATTCGGAAAAAATTGAATAAAAACCACAGAAATTGTAAGAAAAACTTAGAAATTTTTATTGAAACTTTGCAGGATGTTTATTTAGTCAATTATCTATTAGTTTATCACAAAAAATTGGAAGGAAATGCATTGCATGATGGATTTAACTGATTTAAGTTGATTATATAGGGAGCTGGCAAACACCGTAAGTGTAGAAAATATGTCGTAATTAATGAAAGAAGATTAAGCACACCATAATCATTTATATATAATGAATTACTACAATATTTTACACTTTATACATTGCATGGTAAGATACATGAGTGACTTAGTACCACATAGAGTTCCTATGAGGTTCAAAATTTTCACTATCTTCATCATTTCTATGTGTAGAGTAAGTATATTTTGAAGAGTAGTCATCAAATAATAAATCCCCAAAATAGTTTTGCATGTAATTGTTAACATGTCACCCATATGGATCCGAGATTGGTTGACGTTGTCCCTGAGTCGCTTGATTGAGTCTCGGATTCTTTCCTCAAGTCGCTTGATTCCATCCCAATAGGAATGGGATATGAAGGGTAGGGAAATGGTTGGTTATGAGTATAACCATAGTTACTACTCATCTCATGTGAAAATTTGTTTCTTGCAAAAAGAATTCAAAACAAAACCAAGTATATATATAAATATTTTAGTATTTTCACAAAAACATAAGTGATATGGTGGTTAAGGTGTTGAAGGAGTTAAATGGTTTTCACAAATACCATGTATATAAATATTTTTGGGTTTCATATCGGGATATTATCGATAATATCTCGATATATTGCCCAAATCATTCATAAAAATGTTGAAAATATCTTCCCGATATTATCGGGATAATATCGATACATTGACAATAACACTATGGTTAGTTGTTAAAATATCGGACCCCCAAAAATCAGATATTATCGGGATAATATCGGGGATATTATCGATATTTAATACCTTGGTACTATACAATATATATATGCCGCAACTTTGAAAAAAGACAAAAAACAAACTTGAAAAAGGCACAGACCTATTGTGTTAATATATCAATAGGTAGCGTGTTTCAGTGGAAGTTTGTTACTTAATATCAATAGGTCTATGTTAAAAAATTAATTTTATTAGAAAAAAAGCAAGAAACCTCATTTGTGGTTAAGTAACCTCAATTTTTAAAATGCTGAAAGTGAAATGATGTCGTTTCATTACAACCCTAAAAAAAATTCAAGCGAACTCTTCTTCTTCCTCGCGCAACCACTTGGAGAATACACAGCGGCGCCTCTCCGCCTAGCCAATTGGATCCTCATACGTATAGTATAGATTTGATTTATCCGTATGTTCCACCTTTGATAACCTTGTGCGCATTGTGCACATGATTTATCCAATTTTCAATATTATGAACTGTAACCATCAATCGTGTTTCCACATGGGTTTGAGTGAAAACATGAGTTCGAAACATTAATAATGCTTGAGATGGGGAATATTATAAATGTGTACCACTACTTTGTGGGCCTATAATGGAGACAATGACAAAGGAAAGTCTGCATTCAACCTATTTAACCTCCTTGATTAAATTGTCAAAAAGTGCGCAAACCTCTTACCCGAGTTCAACAATTCAATCTCCATGTTGATCAATCGGCTGTTGATAGAGCAGAATTTGATCAAAAGGTAACACACTCTCTCCTTGTTTGGGCCTAAAAGTGGTCACCCAGTCCAAAGTCAAAAGCCCACATCGTTTTAACAGGCCACCTGTTCGGACCTTGAGATTTGATACACTCAGCCCATCGAACGCGCCCAGCCCATTATCAAAATTAAAAGGGCCAGAGCAATACACTTGGCCCAAATATTGAGGCTGGAAAGCAATTGAAACCGAAAAGAAAATTGGGCTGGAAACCAAAATGGACCTGGCGACTTTTTAAAGAAAAGAAGATAAGCCCGCAAGAGGAACAGACTCACGTGACCCGTGTTTTAAAAAGTCAACAATTTCGGCTGGATTGAATAGAGGCAGTTAAAAGAACATCTCTGAAAAAGCTCTGCCAAACCTCCTGCCAAAGAGATCAAAACCCATTTTTATCTATCCAGAGATATTTTCTCGCTCCAAAAAGCACCATTTTCAAGGGATAAGCAGACTATATTTCTATGAAAATGAGATAAGCGGGAAACATGGAGTTGTTCAAAGACTCGAGAACTTACAATCACAAGCTTCAGACTCTTGCAAAAGCAGCTGAATTGGAAGAAGGGCATGACACCCCATCAAAAATACAGGGAAATAATCACTTCAAGAACTGATGTTTGAAAGCTTGCCTCCAGAAAATGGATAGAACTCCTTTCTTTTTCTTTTTAAAAACTAAAGATCTTTTGAGATTGTTTGCCACCCATTATTAAAAGAATTAAAACTCCCGCTCCCAAAACCATTTCTTATAAATACAAGAGAGAGTGAACAAAGCAAGGACAGTCAACTCAACCAAAAAACTCAGTCAAAAGACAAACACTCAAAATGATCCCTTGATCTCAAAAATTTGCAAAAGCTTCACAACAAGCTTGTAGAATCATCCTGTTTCTTCCCAGCAAAGCAGTTAGAACACTGCTTCTGATTTAAATCCCAGTTTACAAAACAACAAAACGAGATTTCCTCGTTACAAATTTGGTTTAAGCAAAGCCAAGACAAGCAGAGTTTGAGTTTTCTCACAAATATGAAAACCTCAACAAATTTATGGAGAGCCCTGACCAAGCAGCACACGTACCAGGACAGTCCAAGCTTAAGTCCAGTCACTTCTGCCTCTTTCAGATTGGAAAAGTCCAGTTCTGCCCATCCAAAAGCCTTCCAAGGCTTTGAAACAGATTAAAGCTTTGCCAAACTCAAGCTTTGGTATCGATTTGTAGTTGAAATCCAACGGTTGAAGCTCTCAAAGACCCAGTCCAGCCCAGGCATACCCAGTCCAGCCCAGAACAAAGGCATCCACCCGGGACAGAAATGGAAGCACAGCCTGCTTTTTGTCTTTTTATAGTTAGTTTTCCCTTTTTGAGATTTGTAAAGGCAAATTCTGCCTAAAAGCGGTTCACTCTCCTGTTATTGATTCTAGCCAAAACTACCAGTTTTACACTGTGAAAAATTGTGAAGTCGTCACCAGTCTGAGGGAGGAAAAGAACTTACTTGGGAGATATTCCTCACCCAAATTCACAATCGCTTGTTCAAAAGTTAGTAACTTAAGGCGCAAGTTATCTACTTTTAAAGAAGTCCGCTAGGATTTTTTTCGCTCGCTAGCGGTGGCACGCTCGACACACAAAGAAAGTTAATTTATTGACCAAACATGGTCTTTGGATTAATGGAGAACTTTACCCTACCATCACAGGAAACAAATCAAAACGGTGAACACTCCTTCAGGAGCACTGGGGTTTAGGGTTTAGGGAAAGGTAAGTCACTGAAACTAAAAATTAAAGTAAAAAGAACATTATTTATCAGTACTAACAAAGTTAAAATCTACAGGTTTGGGAGAAAGAAATGATGTACAAGAGATATAGAGAATGAGCGTGATGCAGCAAGGATGGTATGTGTGTTTCGGTACCCACTTTTGTATAGTTGTTTACAATTCTATCACTACTAGCTTTCTTGACCTTTTTAAATGTTTGCAGGTGGAACCAATGAAAGCAAAGTCACCACAGTTACGTGTGCGTGAAAGGAAAGAAATGCAAAAGATGACGATCAACTCCGGTGTTTCCAACGCTGCTGTGCTGGAGATGAGATGATGTGTGATATGGTATGGTAGTGTTTAAGAAGTCTTGAACCATGTACAAGGGCTGTACAAATTTATGTATCTCCAACCTCTGGCTTAACAGAGATTACTGTAAAGTTTCACTTACAATGACAAACCATGAATGCCAATTGAATGTCACTCTCTCAATCTTGCCGCACTTTCTCTCTTTTTCTGATCATACACAATGTTTTTGTATGAAGTTTTAAAGTAGGTTCATTAGACGTGGCCATATAAAAAAGACCAAATTTCAGTTTTCATTCCTGAGTTTTTGCTCGATTTTGGTCTATGTATTAATTTTAGCAATTTTGGTCTATGTATTAATTTTAGCGATTTTGGTCGATGGAAACTTGCGTTCAGGTAAAGCAATCCCCCCGTCTCCTACATCACTAAAGCAATCCCCTAATCACTAAAGCAATTACCTAAATTTTCAATTCACCTGTCTCCTACATCACTAAAGCAATCCCCTAATCATTTGATTTTCTAAGTTCAAAAGATCCTGGCATGTCCTAAAGAAGAAATTTGCTCTGTATATGAAAAAACAAAACAAAATAATAATTCGTGCTGTTGGCTGTAAGAATCATGAACTCTAGGTTACAGTGAGAAAATAGAAAAGAAATGGATCTTAAGATACAATTTTATTTGAATATATGGACCGCACGGAGCTGATCTTTGGCTGTGGCCTGGATCTTGACAGGGCAGGGTCAGGGCTTGGTACTTTATGGTGACTTCTTCTGTGCTTTCTAGCAAGGAAGTATAGTTTCTTCATTCCTACGTAAAAAATTCCAAGGAGGTTTTGGTTTCTTTTTATTAATTTCCAACATCTAATAAATACAATAATCTTTCTTCTGCACTATTAACAATTTGGTGGTTTATTGATTGGTGAAGTGCTCCGTTGTTTTATATAAAAAGATAATAGAGTTACACAAATGAACTGTTATAATAATAAGTTAAAAAGAAATAGGCTTCTGTTTATGATTTCTGAGAGTTCATTTATACATCTTAACATGTACAATTTCCAATGGATCATCTTCGAAAGATTGAGACAAATTCAAGAACATCAAAGATTATTGGGCACATATTGGAAAAGTTTGCACGATCATCTACGATGTAGATGTTTCCTAAAGAAATATTACAATATACATTATACGAAATGATTAATCTCATGTTTTCTGATCGGTGCATAATTACATATCAATTTGTACCCTTTTAACTTATGATTTGGTTATGTTTTTTAGTTAAACTTGTGCTTTTAATAAGTTTTGTGTTTGTTTCAGTGTTATAAGCTTGAGACTCACTAATTGCATTTTGAAGACAAATTAGCTTAAAATGGTGTCTGCAGATCAGTCAACTTCATGGATTGGACTGTACTTACTCAAGAAGACCCAGATGATGAGCAATATATCATTGGAAAGATACGGAACTCTATTTTCTGTAGAATTTTACGGTTCATGATTCCGAGTCTTCTAGAGAAAGTTATACATGTTTTGTCAACTTAAGGTCAAATTCGGCAGCATCTGCGTTACTGGGCTAAAAATCACATTTGAAGACATTCCCGATTTTTCCTTGAGTTGGGCTGCATATGCTTGGAAAGTTAAGACAAAGAGCTTCAAGATCCATATTTTTCCAGATTTTTCAGAATGGATCCACAAGCCTAAAATGAGCCCACAAGCTGGCTGCAATGCATTGTCATGCATGACATATGCATGATGAAGTGTTGTTGATTGTGGGAAAGTTTGGTGAAGCATATTCAATACCTATTTTTGAGTGGAATTTTGCAGCAACCAAAAGATGATGAAGTGGGAGCTGAACACTAAGCCTAGTATGAAAATTCCAAACTCACAGAAATTGTTGTGAACTGCACATAAAAATTCTTCTCTAATATTGCTTTTAATATCAATTCTATACATAAAAATAAATAATATTAATACAACCCAAAACCATACAAAGATCAAATTGTTTGAAACTGTAACACTAAATTAAAATACAAGGTTGATTCTTCTTCATGCTTTATTGTTGGTTTGAAACTGTAACACTAAACATATATATATAATATTTATAAATTAAAAAAATTGAAGTTGGGCCATTCCAACGTTGAATGGGAATAATCTGAACATTTGTTAATGTTTCTCTCTCTCTCTCTCTCTTTCTCTCTCTCCTCATTTCCTCTTTCTTCTCCTGTGCACTCTGTTTCTCCAGCAAATACCAAGTCAGAAGCCTCTATATCTCTAACTGACAGCATAGTAAATTAAGAAAAATCAAACATGTCCAGGTACATCAATATATAATTTCCAAAGTCCACATAAATATATAATTTCCATACTGAAAATCAAATAAATTTACCGAATCAATTAAGAAAAACATTCATACCTTAAGATAGGATTTAACAGCAGAAAAGATCTTCAAAGACAGAGAGGAGAGATCGCAAGAAGAAGGAGAAGATGAGGACTTGAAAGAGAAAGAAAGAAACATGCAGAGAAGAGAAAAAAAAGAAAGCGGCTGAATGAATGAAGAGAAAGAGATGCTAGGGTTATTTTTTTTAGAATAGAAAATTACAAAATTACCCCGCTTAACGGGTTGATTCGTGTATTCGCAAATGGACACCGAAACGACCCGTTAGCTTAACGGGTGGCTAACGGGTCAACACGATAGAAACACGACACGATAACTCCAACCCGAATACTGAATTTTTCTGTGCGAATTCGTGTCGTGTTATCGTGTCGTGTGGGATTTTTCCAGGTCTACTTAAATGTCATGTGGTTGAATTGCATACATTTTTCTACTTTTAAGTGTTTGGCATCCTTCTTGAGATCATATTAATGCAAGTTCTTCATCTTTCTATTTCGAGTTAAGTCCCTTTTGGTTTAACTCTAATCTCATGTTTATAACTGAGTGTTGCATTATAACCCTCTTCCGAGTGATTCATTTGTGAGAGGACAACTTTGGTGAGATTTGAAGTTGAACTTGTGCTTGGTATGATTTTTCAAATTGTGTGAAAACTAAGATTGGGGAATTTGTTGCATTTGGCAATCACACTACTACACTTTGAGCATATTGTGTTTTGAACTTTGATGCCTTGTAAATAATGTCTAAATTGAGCTTTTATTGTTAAAACTTTTGAGTCATGTGCATGAGTCATTTCTCTTCAGAAATGTTCGGGAAGATTGTTTTGAGTTTTATTTTTGTTTTTGCTTTTATGTTTGTTTTTGTTATTTTGCTTAAAAGACTAACAAATTCTAATAGGTTTTCTAACTACTTTGTTTTGTAGAAATTAGTCAAACGTTTGTGGGTATTTCGAATTTGTTAAACCCTCAGGAGACACAACTCCTCCTACTAGGGATGCCTAGAGGTTTAAAGGTTTATTGCATACGCTCAATGCAATCGAGTTACCTACGAAAGTGGTCTAATTAACTTCTTATTTATTTTTTATCTTTGTTTTCCTTTTGTTTTGCTCGAGGACTAGCAAAATCTAGGTTTGGGGGTATTTGATCGGTGCATAATTACATATCAATTTGTACCCTTTTAACTTATGATTTGGTTATGTTTTTTTAGTTAAACTTGTGCTTTTAATAAGTTTTGTGTTTGTTTCAGTGTTATAAGCTTGAGACTCACTAATTGCATTTTGGAGACAAGTTAGCTCAAAATGGTGTCTGCAGATCAGTCAACTTCACGGATTGGACTATACTTACTCAAGAAGAACTAGATGATGAGCCATATATCATTGGAAAGATACGGAAGTCTATTTTCTGTAGAATTTTACGGTTCATGATTCCGAGTCTTCTAGAGAAAGTTATACATGTTTTGTCAACTTAAGGTCAAATTCGGCAGCATCTGCGTTACTGGGCTAAAAATTACATTTGAAGGCCTTCCCGATTTTTCCTTGAGTTGGGCTGCATATGCTTGGAAAGTTAAGACAAAGAGCTTCAAGATCCATATTTTTCCAGATTTTTCAGAATGGAGCCACAAGCCTAAAATGAGCCCACAAGCTGGCTGCAATGCATTGTCATGCATGACATATGCATGATGAAGTGTTGTTGATTGTGGGAAAGTTTGGTGAAGCATATTCAATACCTATTTTTGAGTGGAATTTTGCAGCAACCAAAAGATGATGAAGTGGGAGCTGAACACTAAGCCTAAAGACAAGATGAATTGTTTTCAAATGCAATTGTGTGTAGTTAAGTTGGTGAATTAAGTGTTGTGTGTTAGGTGAAGTTAGTGTGTTTAGAAAATTCAATTGTATAATTCAGATTTTCACTTCCCTTAGGCCTATAAATAGGGAAGTTCTCTAAGCTTGTAAACACACCCCAAGGGGGGGAGCTCTCAAACACTTCTCTAGAGCTCCCTTCCCTTCTCTCCCTCAAATTCTCTTAGTTTTCTTTCAAGTTGTAAATTGTTGTAACAAAATGAGTTTACTAAATTTTCCTTCAAGTTTTCTTAGTTCCACTTTACTTTTATTTGTAATGTACATTCTTTCTTAAGTATTCAAGTTTAATTAGTTTTCAAGTTTCAATTATGGTTTTTGTTCTTATTCATTATGCTTATAAGTTAATATGCTAGTTTGAATGATTGATCACCATTTAGGTTTGCATGTTAGCTATCTTGGTTTGAATTAAGAGTATACACCATGCTTTAATTCGAATTGAACAATGAATAGGAAGAGTATGTATGGACATTCGACAACAGGGATTAGATACATGCTTGGTTGTTTAAATTGTTCTTCTATGCTTAATGGGTTCCTAATGCTTAATTTTAGATAAGACAACAAATGATCAAATTAGGGAATTAGGAACACAAGGTTATGACCAAACACCATAGCTTAATCATACTTTAGCTAGAATCAATCCGTTAATCTAATTGAACTTGGGAACTTATTTGCTTGAGTTATTTATTTATTTATTTCTTTATTTATTTCCTTTCTTTTTTCATTTCTGTTTTGTGTAGGGAAATAAATTGGATCATTCAATCACCAATCCCCGTGGGATCGACCTCGCACTTACATATGCTATACTACCAAACGGCTCGTGCACTTGCGAGTATCACAAGTTGAGGATGCAGTTGAATCAATTTTGGTGCAGCTGAAATCTACGCAACATTTTCTCTACGAAAACAAAATTAAAAGATGGTTTATTATCACAAAACGTCCCTAAGGTTTACGAAACTATCAGATTGCATCCTTAATGTTTTTTTGTGTCATTGATGGTCCTCAAGGTTAGTATATGTGATCACAAATGAATCAATTTTAGGTTCCGTCAAAAACTCCGTTAGTTTGATGATGTTGCATATATATATCACAAACCATCCTTGAGGTTTACACACCTATCACAAATGGTCCTTGCAAATTTTTAAAATTTTTAAATTTAAAATTCATAAAATTTTGGTTTTCTTTTTTAAATCTTATGAATTTTAAATTATTTTAAAATATATATTGTATTTTAAATACACATGACACTATATTATTTTAGATGTAGGCTCCACATATAGGCCACATCAACAAACTAATGGAGTTTTAAAAAAATAATTTAAAAATGAAAAAAACCAAGGATTTAGGGTTTATAATTGGTCCTCAAGGTTAAAATCCTTATATAAATAGTTTTTTCATTCTTAAATTTTATGAATTTTAAATTATTTTAAAAAAACTTCATTAGTTTGTTGGTGTGACATATATGTGGAGCCCACATCTTCAAAAATATAGTGTCATATGTATTTAAAATACAATATATATTTTTAAATAATATAAAAAAGAAAACCAAAATTTTATGAATTTTAAATTAAAAAATTAAAAAAATTCGTAGGGACCATTTGTGATAGATGTGTGCACCTCAGGAATGTTTTGTGATATGTATATATGCCACGTCAGAAAACTAACAGAGTTTTTAACGGCATGGACCATTTGTGATCACACATACTAACCTTAAGGACCACGAGTGACACAAAAAAACATTAAGGATGCAATCTGATAGTTTCGTAAACCTTAGGGACCTTTTGTGATAATAAGCCTTAAAAGATTAACAAGAAATATAGCTTACTTCAAAGTAGAAATATAGTTAAATGGAAGATAACTTACTTCAAAATTATCATAAACGTGTCAGTCAATGAATTATAATATGAATTCACCAGTTAATTATGATAAACCCAATTTTGAAGGGTAATAACAAGTTCCCTGAAAATAAGAGTGTACATATCCTCACAAATATGTACTTTTGTATGTCAATATTTTCGGAGGTAAAGTTGGTTGTTGTTGCCACATGTTATATTTAACAACATCATTACAGAAAACACCTTTTTGAAACTTGATTGAGTTGTTTTAAAGAGTTGACATGAAGAACATGAATAAGTCAAACCTCGACTTAGTAAAACTACTCAAGCGGTTTGATCTAGCTACAAAGTCCTTCAAATTCGGCACCAAATCATTCAAGATCATAGCAAATGAAGTGACTGAAATTGTAGGACTGCCAACACGAAGGAAAATCTATCAAAGTTGATAATGAAAAATACACATCAACCTTCAGAACAAGGCACTTTGGAGGAAATTCAAAACCATCAAAAGGCCTTGTAGAAGAAGAATTACACAAGGCAATTGCCTTGGCAAACAAACCAAAGAAAGAAAATGCTAACATAATACAAAAGAAGCTGAAGAAGAAGAAGAAGAAGAAGAAGATGAGGAGAAAGAGAAAGAGGAGGTTGTTGACTACGACAAGGATGTGGTCAGCTTAATCTTGATTCAACTCTGCATGACATTGATCTTCGCCAACTCTTCAAACACTTTGCACTGGACAATTGTTGAGCACTGTGTGAATCTAGACACACTATCAAGCTATTTGTGGGCAAGAGCTGTTTCAACCTACATAAATGCCTCATTACTCACAAAGGCAAAACAAAGAAGGAAGGAGAAGCCTCTATAGGAGTTGTTGCAGGTTGCACTCTCTTAATATTAGTAAATAAACAGTGGCTTATGTAATGCAGTTTCAATTTCCTGCAATGCAATTTCTATTTTATCCAATGCAGTTTCTAACCTAGTATCTATATATTGTTTTTAAATTGTGCAGTTTTTACTGTGTGAGAGGACAAATATTATACAAACATATCATTGGCAAGAAGAAAGAAACTCTTGCAATTCTTAAATGGAGTCTTGTTGAACTCCACACAAGATTCAACCAAATCAAGGATTGAAATGACAGAGGTATGCAATTTATCGCACGTTCTATTTTAATGTATCTTGAATGTGAATCTATTCTAAATTATTTTCATTATACAAGGTATTTTCAAAACCTCTAAAAAGCAAAAAACTACAAGAGAAGAGGGAGACCCTGTTGACAAGGTAATTAGAATCTCTAAACAGTGGCTTTTGCATTAGTTTCCGCTTTATCCAATGCAGTTTTTAATTAGTTTCCGTTCAATTGCAGAAAAAAGATAACAAAGATGATGAAGGAGAACAAGGACAAGCATATGAAGAAGCAGGACAAGGAAAATATGATGATGATCATAAGAGTCCAAAATAAAAAAAGATTAGAAAAGAGAAAAGGTTTGATATTTGGGTTGGAAAAGAACCTGTTGGAATTCATGACCTCTTGGTGAAGTCTATGACAGCCCAAATCAACTACCGCCAACACCAAGATCCTTGCTTTGTTTGCCTAAAAAGCTTAAAACTGTGGAAGGATGAAATTAATAAAGACAGTGAGAAGAAAATGATGGAATTGTGTGATATATTTATCCAAGCAGAAAAAAGATCAAACAAGCTGGAAGAGGAGTTGGCAATACACAAAGAGAAATTAAATGATGAAGAATATGTGTCTGCTACTATGACAGTGGAATCTACAATTCATCTTCAAGAAATACAAAATCTAAAAAAGAGGATTGCACAATTGGAAGGCAAGGAACCTCATATTGACCCGGAGTCGAGTGCTAAGAAAATGAAGATTCAAGAAAAGTACAAGGCAGAAATTGAAAGTATGTTCTCGGACCCAACAATCTTTGAAATAGAGTGGGATGTGCCTACAACACAACCAACACAACCAGTTGAAGAGAAAGAAGAAGAGAAGAAGAAACAAGAAGAAGAGAAAGAAGAAGACAAGAAGAAACAAGAATAAGAGAAAGAATAAGAAAAGAAGCAAGAAGAAGACAAAGAAGAGAAGCAAGATAATCAAACACCTGATATTCCTACAAGAATACAACGGCTGAAGAATAAAGAAGAAAATGTATGTTTTTAATAAATGGAAAGTTCAAGAGAAAGGATAATATCTAATTACCCTTGAAGCAATTATATGAACCAATTTGTGTTTGGTCTTCTCTTGATGATTTCCTCTTTCTTGATCTCTCTTTGATCTTTGATCTTTCTCCTCCATGTGAACCACAAAAGTATATGGCCTCTAAGTCTCCACACCAATGAAACCTTGAGATGAGAGGAAGTATCTTGAGAATACAAGGATGCTAGTGCAAGATTCTCAAGATTGATTTCAATCTAAACCCTTTGATAAAATTGGAAGTGTTTCACTCTTGAAACTCTCTTTTATCTCTCTTTGATCTCCCAAACCTATTTGGTTGATGTTGGATTGTGTTTGTGCGTCAATTAGCTTAGGGAAACAATTCCCATACGCATTTACTTAAGCATTTTCGGCCAAACCCCAATGGGCTTCCAATTTGGGGCCTTGTGATACTTAAATCATAATATTTAGGTGTCTTAAGCCCTTGAGCTTGATACCCAACCATTTGGGATTCCCGTTAATTGTTACTGAGGCCCAAATACGTTTTTATACGTAGTAAATAATCCACAACAAATCAATCAAATTGATTTCTTCATTCTCATTTGTATTACTTAAAGTTAACCATTTAAGGTGTGCGATCAATTAAGTTCTCATTAGCAAGGCAGTGAAAAAAATATTAGAACTCTTTTTAATCAACTGAAATTAAAACCCCTTTTTAATTCTTCCTTTATATGGATTGATCACAATCAATCCTAGGACTTTCACAAGCCAAGAGTGACATCTAGCAATATATCAAGGCTACCCAAGCTAACAAGAATAGATGAAGAGCCTATTTAGTTGGAATTGCAATGCAATACGGTCTTTCTCTTATACAATGTTTGAAATCAAATTATTAGGGTACGTATTGATTATGTCAAACCCCTAATATGATTTATAACCTCATGTGATTCAAAAGACCATGATTAAGAACAACATTCTAAATCAAGCTCAAAATACTTTGGCCAAAGATTTGCTGAATCACATATCGAAACATTCTCCTTCTTTATCAAAAGTAGAGATTCCTTATTGTACATTCACATGCCCATGTGATGAATTAAGAGATCCCAACAACACTTAAGACAAATATTTTACGACTTGCCTTGAGAGCTATTAAAGATCAATAACGCATCACAGGACAACCATGATGCCTCAGGTCTAAGGACTAATTTGCATTATTACAACTATGAGTTCTCGTTGACATGTAGATAAAAATTCATATGAGAACTACGGTTAATGCGTTCAGTGTACTCATTCACTAATGAGCACCCACATACTTATATTAGTGTCAACCACACAAATGGTTTGAGACTAACCATCCTCCTTATTGAGCATACATAATATGTGCTAATCTTGACGGTTTATCAATGCCCATTTGATAACCCTATGATTAGAAAATTTTGGGATACTATAGTTAGAGAGCAAAGGTCTCTTAAATCTAATATTCTTTAGATTACTTTATCTCCTATTTAGTATTCCTGGACTTTGTTTCTTTAATCGATGTAAAAGATAACAAAATAAGTTTGTCATTTATTATCATATACGAAATGTATTCTAAGGAGATTACATAAAATGTATTGGCTCTTAGGGCACATTTCTAACAATGATCACATATCAGAATGCCTAGATACATGTAATAGAAATGAGATAGAGAACAATAGCTTTTTGAAGAGATTGTTAGGGCCATAACTAGGATGAAAAGTGAGATTAAGATATAAGTAGAGTATGAAATATCACAGTAAAGAGCAAAGAAGAGTATAAAAGATCGCATTGAAGAGCAAAGAATAGTATGAAAAGGAAGAAGGTTGTTAGTTAAACAAGCAAGTACTGCTGAAATTGTTCATTTAAGCACAACACCAACCAAGGTTCTAAGCTTCGCACACAATAAGTGTAATATTCACACAAAATCTCTTACAAATATTAAACATTACCACATTGACAAGTTTTCCCATTAACATAAGTTTTGGGATTTTGCACTATGTAGTGTAATGTGCGCATGACATCCAATCTCCGAAAATTTTAACATCCATTTGATATACTGATACATCATATTTTTAAACGGCTAGATTTGAACATTTCAATCATATGGCTCAAAATGAGTGACCGGCCAACTTGTTCTCCCCTTTAACTCTTACATGTATTAACATTACAAAATTGAAAAATCCTAATAAAAAAGTTTGGCAACAACCCAACCCTCTCATTACCCAGCAACATGCAAGTCTCCCTTCACTCCCCATAAAACTCATTCATCCATACCCCGCAAGATCCTACGAACTCCATTGTTCATTGATGTTGGATATAATTTCTAACTAATAATATCAAACTCCAAAATCAATTAAACCAATTGAGCCATTTGATTGAGACTTAAATGTCATTTGGATCTTAGTTGCAGTTGTTAGTTTGTTAAAGATCAGTTAGGCTAGACATCATTCTTTTTTTTAAAGTGTTGTTCTTGAAGGTGAAATATGTGGGCTAAGAGTGTTGTTCTATGAGGAGCATTTATCAATTGTTGGGGATGGGCGATGGGATGAGGGGCTCATGGTTATTGTGAAGTTATCCACCTATGAGTAGTTATCACCTTGCTTGTTTTGTGAAGTTATTTTCTTTGTTCACCATCTCATATTTCGATATTGTATTATGGTTTAGGGTAGTTAATATGGGTTTCTAAACCCTTATGTTATGTTCTTCACAGTTTTTATTATGTGACCACCATTTGTATTATCTGAGACTTCACAATTTTTTGTTTTGAAATACAAACCAATGTTTCATGGGTAATTAGACATAGAACTTGGAAGTTTACCACATGAATGACCCCTTTGTCGTTTATTGGGTAAAACATGCGGTTTCTTGGGTAAGTACAATATGATAGCTCTAATTACAACTTGAATGACGTTCTTTACTCATGAAACGAGGAAAACTCGTTCAAAGGGTAATATCCACATTTAATGAGTAATTACCCACATAACGTGGTACTTTGCCCCATGAACAACCCCTCGTTTAGTGGGTAAAGCAAATTGTTCCTTGGGAAAATACAATATGAACGTTTGAATTACCACTTGAATGACGTTCTTTACCCAAAGAACGAGTGAAGCTCGTTCAGAGGGTAATATCAATTTCAATGGGTAAGTACCTACAAAATGTGGTAGTTTACCATATAAACATCGTTTAATGGGTAAATTAAGTTGTTCATTGGGTAAATACAGGAGGAACATCTTTTTATAGGGTAATATTCACGTTTAATGGGTAAGTACCTGTAGAACGTGACATCTTACCAAATAAATGAACCCAAGTCGTTTAATAGGTAACGCAAGTTGTTCCTTATGTAAATACAGTAGGAACGTTTCCAATTACCACTTGAAGGACATTCTTTACCCAAGGAAAGAGAGAAGCTCATACAGAGGGTAATATCCACCTTTGGGTAGCTAGCATGTTGGATCCTAGTCATTACTCATTAGGTAACGTAGAAAAACAATAATCACAACCAAAAAAAAAAATGATGGAATTAAGTGGAAAGGTTTCAAATGTCTAATTTTGGTTGTAGATGAAAATTGCTAAAAACATAATATAAAATAACCATATGTAAAATTGCATATAATGTTTCTCGAAGTGACGTCAACACTAAAGCTTACTTGCATTAATAGTATCATTAACATAATATTATTGATATATATTTGTTTTATTTTTTTAATTAATCTTTTGTAGGGCTATAAAATGGGCCGAGTAGGGCTAGTTTGGCTCTAAGAGGTGTGAGCCCAAGCCCTATCTAGTGATGAGCTTTTCGGGCTTAAGGATTGAACGGGCCAACCATATCTTAAATATGGTAAGCCTAAGCCCTACTCAGGGGCTAAAAATTTCCATACTTATAGGCCGTGCTTATATGGCCCATGACATTTTTGGCTTCGTTTCTACATTCCTAATAATTTAAAATCTTAATAAATTTAAAATTTATTTAACTTATTAAATATTAAACACAATAACATTATTCAACTTATTATTTATATAGTATTCATGTACATACAAATACTAGTGGTGGACAATGAAGTTATTGTTCATATCATAAAAATTAAGAGGGCAAATTGTTTCAAGAGAAGAGTGTCAGACTCTCGTGGTATGAAACTCATTAATGTAGGTTTTTATACAACCACCTTGCCTTTGCAGTTTGAAGTCTTTGGTTTTTGTTCTTTTGGTCGAATTGAAGTTTGAAGTCATTTCAGTTAATATAGCCTTTTAAAATTTGTTGCCGCCAGCTCCTCTAAAACAAGTAATGTGCCATCTTCACTTGTGTCAATTATATTGGAGCCATTGCCTTATGAGATGATCTTGTATAAGCAAATATAGGAGACGCACATGGGGTGGCACCATAGTGGAAAAGTGGGTCAAGCTCTCCCCTCCCCCCAAAGTGTACTCGGGTTCGATTCACGTAGGAAACAATCTTGAGGCAACTCAATATATTACTCCCACTTCCCCTCCCTAGCGAATGAGAGAAAAAAACTATATAGGAGACAATGTGGTAGGCATCAAGCATGAGGCGTGGGGTAGGACTTATCAATAATTCAACAATATAATTAATGTTAATTGATTAATTATAATAGCGGGTGAGGCCGGGCTGCCTATGGGCTTACAAATCAAGGATCAGGCCCTGCCCTTTACAGAACGGGTTGAGCTAAGCCCGTCCACAGTTTCATATCGGGCCAACTCATAGCCCAAACTAACTCGAATTTGACCTGGATTTTATTGTGTGGATTGATCCGAAATTTATTTGTACATGTTATGAATTATTTAAAGCAAAAATATGTTATGTAAAGCAAATTCTTTTATCTTTTTCTGTTTTTATTTTTATTTTATTTTTATGGGAGGGCATTCCAAGTTCCAACCCTGACTATAAACCTCCGTCACCAGCCCAAGGGGTTCTTAGTAAGGTTCTTTGGAAAAGGTTGGAGGTGTTATTTTTGAAAAGGGAAGAAGCTCCGCGCTGTCTGTTCCGAAAGAGAACAGCGCTTTTAGTTGCAGGCAGGAGAGGTTTAGGGTTAGGGTTTTGGTGAAAATAGAAAGAAAGAAGTAGTTCGCAATGCAGCCCTACGGTATACAGTCGATGTTGAAGGAGGGGCACAAGCACCTCTCCGGCTTGGATGAAGCGGTGGTGAAGAACATCGATGCCTGCAAGCAACTCTCTACCATCACTCGAACTTCTCTGGGTCCCAATGGTATCGCTTTCTTACTCTAAAACTCAGAGTCTCAGTTGATCAGATTTGAAATCAGTTAATTTCTTAAAATTTGTTTGTATTCATTACTGCTCAGGTATGAATAAGATGGTAATCAATCATTTGGACAAGCTCTTTGTGACAAATGATGCTGCCACCATTGTCAATGAGCTTGAGGTTCAGCATCCTGCTGCCAAGCTGTTGGTTTTGGCAGGCAGGGCTCAACAAGAAGAAATCGGTGACGGTGCTAATCTGACCATTTCTTTTGCTGGGGAGCTCCTGCAAAACGCAGAGGAGCTTATAAGGATGGGCCTGCACCCAAGTGAGATCATTAGTGGATACAATAAAGCTATCACAAAGGTTATTCAATGATTTGCTGATTGTTTACCCATTTGGGTTTATTGGAATTCTTCCGTTCTGATTTTATTTTTATTTTTGGGATATTTCAGACTATTGAAATCTTAGATGAACTGGTTGAGGAAGGTTCTCAGAAAATGGATGTTCGCAACAAAGAAGAAGTGGTTTCTAGAATGAAAGCTGCTGTTGCCAGCAAGCAATTCGGACAAGAAGATATCTTATCCTCACTTGTCGCAGATGTAATTATAACTTGCGTACCCTTATTTGTTATTGCTTATTTTCTATGTCAGCTAGAAGCAAAGAAAAGGAAAGGAAAAGAAGAATAGCATGTCACTTTTGTAAGCAAATTCTAATAGTAGCTCTTTGATTGGACAATATAGGCATGCATACAAGTATGTCCCAAGAACCCAGCAAACTTTAATGTGGATAATGTACGTGTTGCAAAGATTGTGGGAGGGGGTTTGCATAATTGTACAGTAGTTCGAGGCATGGTGTTGAAAACTGATGCCATGGGGAGTATAAAGCGAATGGAGAAGGCCAAGGTTAGCAGTCTTTTATGTATATGTATTTTAACTTTTTCATAACATTTGTATGTTATAGCATTAAATGATGTGCTCTGTTTGTTCATGGTCTTTGGCAGATTTAGTCTTTCTCTAATTACTTTTTGGTCAACTTTCTCTAATTACTTTGAGTCTTTTAGCACCATTTTGTGAGTGGTTCAGTATTCTTTACCTTTGGCTTTTGTTATAAAGACACAATTTACTGGTTCCTGTGGGTATTATTGAAGTTCAGAGGAATGCATAGTCTTCAATAATATGCTATACTCAAAATGTGCAGCAGCCTTCTTGTCATGACATGCAGCGCTTCATATATTGAAGTTCAGAGGAATGCACCACACCTTTGACTATTTAGATTTTTGCTTTTCTATATGCATGTGACTTGAGCATTACAAAGGCTAACATTGTTTATTTTTTGGGTCCTTTTGTTTGTTGATACCGATTTCACAAATTTGAAGTACCTATTTTTTGTTTCTTGTAGCAGGAAAATTGTGCTAAAATAAGGCAAAACGGTAAAATGTACCATTGAAAACTCAACATATAAGAGATTGGTGGACGTTCACTTATCATCACAAGCGTTTTAATAATTTTTCAAGCTTAGTACAGATTTATGGTTTCTTATTATGTGGTGATTGGTACAAATTTTTTTGTTTATACTTAAAGTGGCCCTAAGCGGAATTATGGTGATATAACCAAGAGTATTTTTTTGGTTTCATTTGTATTCGTTATTTAACTTATATATAGCAGATAAATTTCGTGATTTGTGCTTCATGGATTGTACATATATCTGTTAAAAGTGTTCTTAAAATGTTTCATTTCTCCATTTTTTGAATTATTAAACTAGATTGGGTTTTGTGAGCTAAAATTGTTAATAATATTTCGAATTGCTGATATGAATAATGTTGAGTAACTTTATAGTGTTCTCATTCTGTTTAACTTGCAATGTGCTTCTGTTTAACTTTGTACTTGGTCACATCTGTTTTTAATTGTGTGATCCAGTTGCAGTATTTTATTATAAGAACCCTTTAGCCATGTTATGTGGTCTAAATATATTTTTGAAAGGTTCAGGTTTCTCAGCTTTAATATTCTGTTATACCTTTTCAGGTTGCTGTGTTTGTTAGTGGCGTTGATACCTCTGCAACGGAGACCAAAGGAACTGTCCTAATTCATTCTGCTGACCAGGTAATTGTTGAAGAGGAAGGCTCTCCCTGTGTTGAAGTTATTATAGAGACTGCCTTCTATGTTGTATATATAGCAGGAGACTAAAGTGCTCGCCTCCCTCCCCCTCCCTCTGTGTGTATGTTAGTGTTTGTGGTTATATGCAACTGATTCCATAAGGTCAAATATTTTTTGGTTACACCATAAGGTCATATTTAGTGGCAGTTTCTTGAAAGCTTATTCTGTGTGCAACTAGTTAAATTTTGCCTCATATGCATACGTTTCGTACGGTTTAATTTATTTCTAATCTATTGGTTCTTGTTATTGCCTTTTAATTTCCCCTTTGTCTTCTGTAAAAGGACTGTACATGAAACATTAAAGATGTCTTCTAATGTGATTTACCATTTTCTGTGATAGTATGGCCATTTTGTATGGTTCTTTCGATATTAGATATGTATGTCTTGTGGACTCAAATTTTGATTTAAAACTCTATAATTTTAACTTTTATTACTATATTACTGGAATGTGTTGGTATTTTACTATTCTTGTCTTCAGGTCCGCAGCACTTGAGCTAGTTGTGAATTGATTGCTGCTTAGTGTTACTTCTGTGTTGATACTTCGGCAAAAGATTGTTCTTGGTGTTTCGTGTTGTTGGATAACTTGTAGTTTTGGAGCAAGGATCCCTTTTTAGTTCTAAAAGCAAGTGCTGAGTGACACTTACTTTCTGCTCACAATGATTTCTTCAAGAGGGAATCCACTCTTCTTAGTATGGATTCCTAACCGAAGCTTTTAGCTTAACCATGATATCAGTGTACTTACAAATCAGGATGTCTAATTTTTTATGAAATCAATTAAAATCTCCTGGTTTGTGATTGAAATTGTAGTAAACTCGAGACCCATTGGAGATGAGGATTTTTAACGAACTGGTAACCTAGTAAAATGTTCTACATTCTGTATATAGTACTGATTCTTCAACATTTCATTGATAATTTGGTACCAGATACATGCGTCCAAGTTGCATGTACCTATAAATATATCATTATACCCTTTACCTTATAGGTTTTTTTAATAGTTCATTTCCCTGTTACAAGTACAACATGATTTATTAGTACTCTAAGGTAGAGTGTTGGGTTTTAGGGCTTAGGATTTAGAATTTAGCTTCGGGTTTTGGGCCGTGAAGCATGCGTTTTTCCTTTTGCCGCATTGTTTGAACTTTACCTCTTGAACTGCGAGATCATGTTTAAGAATCAGGATCATGTACCTATATAATGATATATCTGTATGTCTACATGTGTGAATTTGGTTTTTCCTGTTAAACCAGTGTTATGTGGACATTGGTAAACAAAAGGTTGACGTGGGTCCTAAAACTCTGATAAGCAGCGTAACCTAATGTATGTTCGAGCCTGCTTAGTATGTAGGGAATGTTCAGCTTTATATCTTAGATCTGCAGATTACAACTCGGGAACTCTTAATGCAGGCTATTGTAAAATCATTCTCACCTACAACTTCCTTTGCAACGTTTTTAATTATTAGCTTCATTATTTATTTTTCATTTTGGGAAATTGATTATTGGTAAATATGTTTGAATTGAATGGTGCTTGAATTCTCTGGTTATTGCATGACTATTCTAACCGGTTTTGTTTTAAAATGTTTTGACCTTTTTTCTGGGTATCTGATGTCTGTTACTATTAGTCTCGGTATATTAAAGTTGATCTTCCTTTCTTGTTTGGCTTGGATGTTGGAAATTATCTTTGCCTATCTGTTTAATTTATTTGCATAGTTAGGTTTAATGTGGTTGATCTATTATTAGCTAATAAGTGGTTTCTTGGTCATCCCGTAGCTAGAAAATTATGCAAAAACTGAAGAGGCTAAAGTTGAGGAGCTCATCAAAGCAGTTGCAGATTCAGGTGCCAAAGTAATTGTCAGTGGAGCAGCTGTAGGAGAGATGGCACTACATTTTTGTGAGCGTTACAAGTAAGTGTCAATGGCTTTTTTTTTTCATTAAACTTTTTTCGACCCCTGTGCATTCATGCTGTGTGTATGCATTAATGTTGTAATTGTAGCATAAACTGGGACTTATGAGTTTAGGTAGACACTTTCACTAAGTACTACCCATTTAAAGGTATTTAGATCTCTTTTAGTGTTTTAACTTTTTAGTTCTTGATTCTAGGCTCATGGTGCTGAAAATCAGTTCAAAATTTGAATTGAGACGGTTTTGCCGCACAACTGGTGCCGTTGCCATGGTAATTTTACAAGAATTTGATATTTTATGTGTACCTGATCGAGTGCTTCTTAATACACTTTGTATTTGTGTAACAGTTGAAGCTTGGCCAGCCTAACCCAGATGATCTGGGATATGTTGACTCTGTCTCGGTGGAGGAAATTGCTGGTGTTAGGGTATGCTAAGAAATGTTTCCTCAGACAGTGTATTTTGTCTATAAATTTGCTTATTCATGCCTCATTTGTTTTTCTTATTTCTTGTTAATGTGTCCAATATGTAGGTCACTGTTGTGAAGAATGAAGAAGGTGGTAACTCTGTATCCACTGTGCTTCTACGAGGAAGTACTGACAGTATATTAGATGACCTTGAAAGAGCAGTTGATGATGGAGTGAACACTTACAAGGTAATTTATAAGGCACATTTATAATTTTGTACGTCTTGCTAGGCTGGGTTTGTTTTACCTCTGAAATTGTTGTTAGCATATGGTTCTCTGGAACTTTTAAAATAATTCTTTGACAAGTTGTCATTGATATCTTACTCTCTTAATGCATTTCATTTTCAGGCAATGTGCAAGGATAGCCGTATTGTTCCTGGAGCTGCGGCAACTGAAATTGAGTTAGCTAGGAGACTGAAGGAATTCTCTTTTAAAGAAACAGGGTAAATTGCCTCTGCTTTTGAATTTATTTGTTTTAAGTGATTTCCACAATACGTCTGCAATATGCCCAACTTTCACCACTATTAGATATTTTTGCTTGATTCTATGAAAATTTTAAGGTAGAGTCACACAGAAATTATCAACAATGACAAAGATATATCCTCAAAGGAGTTGGAAATTGCTATGCAAGATTCTGTGGAGTATAAGGAATACATATCATATAAGGAATTTTATTGAAATTGTGGTATGAGGTAAATTGAAGTATACAAGATGTATAAAAAATTAAAATGGTATCCCAATAAATTTCCTAGAAAATGCCTTAAAGAAGCATCATGGGCATTACAACCCAACTAGAGAGGGACACCCGTTTTACAGTTTTAAATGATCAAACTTAGGTAACACATAAAGGAGCAATTGCCTAGCACTAAAAAGAATAAAAGGAAGAAACGGATATATCATGGATGTTCTTGTCCAAAAAAGGTGTGGTTGAGATAGGTAATTGTAAAGTACTTTGATTTGAATCATTTAGAGTTCTTTGATATTGATCTGAATTATTGGTTTTCATAATACGCATGTAATGTTGTACCTGAAAGCATAAAGTAGAATCTGGAGGCCTACACCAACTATCGAACTTAAATTTAAATTTTTGTGTGTGTGTGTGTGTGTGTGTGTGTGTGTGTGTGTATGTCCAGTCATAGGTCTCGATTGGGCATTAGTGAAATAACATACTAAAGAAAGAATGGTTTTGCAGATTGGATCAGTATGCTATAGCAAAATTTGCTGAAAGTTTTGAGATGGTGCCTAAAACTCTAGCTGAGAATGCTGGGCGTAATGCAATGGAGATCATATCGTCCCTCTATGCTGAGCATGCATCGGGAAATACCAAAGTTGGCATCGACTTGGAAGACGGTGTTTGCAGAGATGTGTCAGCTCTAAATGTTTGGGACCTCCACATAACTAAGTAAGCTTTTCTTTGTTTTGTAATGATTTATGTTTTTTTTTTTTTTGTGTGGAAGTTTTCATTACATTGTATGTTGTTACAACCGTGATGCTTGATGCGATATTGGTAATGAGATTAAGTTTTGTACATTAAATTTGGGTTTAGAATTTTTTATTTCTTTTTTGGTAGAAGATTCTTTTAATTCCCATGCCCTTTCTGGAGGTTTTGCTAGCCGATGAGTTCCTGCTGCTTCTATTAGTGGTTCATTTGATTGGTGCATGTATCCTTCTGTTGATGTTATATATCGAAGTGCAATTTAATTTAGCTTTGTGGGGGTATTGTGTTGAAGTTGTAATATGGATAATAGGGCATAATTAGGCAGTTGTCTACATTTGTAATATTTAATCTAGTCCATGATTTGTATTTTTGTTTTTTGGCCTGAAGTCCATGATTTGTGGTAATTCATGTTTTTGCCAAAATCCTTTACTCTATGGGAACCCAGTTATTCAGTGTTTTTTTCCTTCATTATTCTGTTTGTGTATATAGATGTAGCTATATATCCATTTTGAAAGCTTTATTTATGTTTTGGTTTCAAGAAATGGTTGGTTTCTTGAGGATAATGCAGCGACGATTCTAACCTTTTTAAAATCCCCTATCAATTTAGTGGATGCATTCTCATTATGGATTTTCGTATGAGTTACACCCATATATGAAAGGGTTTGTTGTATTTTTCAATAAATGAAGATTCAGTTAAGGAGGAATGACGACATGTAAGCCAAGCGTTGTTCATATCTCAAACTCATACACATCAGATGTTTTATTAATAGTAAATAGTTGTTTTTCATTCATCTATTTGAATTCAACGTTCTTATTGAAATCACTGCGATTTATAAGTAAACTTAAAAATTTGTTTTATATACGATATAGGCATCATATTCTATGTTGGGCTCTTTTTTTCTTTTTGGCCTGATCTTTCTTGGGATGTTTGCTACAGGTTTTTTGCTCTCAAATATGCTGCAGATGCTGCCTGCACTGTTCTACGAGTAGATCAAGTAAGTAACTAACAACTATTGGGTTTTCCAACTTTTGGTGTACCCAACTTTAATTTTGAACTGAATCATTCAGACCAGAGGGAAAACTGAAATCCTAAGTGCATCTGGTTTTAAACTCGTCTTTGAGCTGTTGTTTGGATTAAAATAAGAAACCTATGAAACTCATACCAATACTTCAAACAATGGAAGCAAATATGAATATTTTTTTGAAGTTCCTTTGGGAAATGCAGAATTTATTAAATATGGCGTCACTGCAGTAGGTATAATTCTTTATTAAGATTGATGTAGGGTAGGGCTTACCTCTATTTTACAAAGAATTGAACAGCGAGGGATTGTGAAATTGTGAGACAAGGATTTATGACTTTCAAATGTATTGCTAATATATCTTCTGCTAGAAATACCCACTTCAGCACAACTGATTGGATATAAGTTGGGCCGCTTTTGAATGATTTCACTCTTGACAAAACAAGACTAAAAGAAAGACATAATAGCTGTGTTTGTTTTTTTATTTTTTTTTTGTCAGAACATGAAAGTTGGTTTGATGATTAGCATCAATTAAGTGTTAAAATTCATATATCTAATTGCAAGAGTGTGTGATGTTGATTATCATTTAAATCATAAATAATTGTGACAAAACTCTGTGTTGCAGATTATAATGGCAAAACCAGCAGGTGGCCCAAGTAAGAGAGATCAGCCTGCAGGGATGGATGAGGACTAACTTTTTCTGTGTCACAGTTTAACTATCTCATTTGTATTGCTGAGTTAGGAATCTTTTGTTGTCTACAGATGAAAAACATGTTTTATATTTCAATTCTGTAAGGATTGAATTTTGAAAATCACTACTTACAAAGCTTTGGTTGTCAGTTGAAGATCTGAAACAGAATTAAATTGTAACTTTAAGTTGTGTGGACTTGTTTGGGATGCGGAGTGAGAGTTAAATAGAGTGGAAATTTTTTTAATGAACTCTTCTTCCGTCTCTCTTCGATGGTAGCTTGCCGTCTTAAGAGACGCCCTCGAGTTCTTGTAACTGACTGCCACTGGTCTTTGAGATTTTGTCGAAGGCTTTTTTATGTGCCTTTGCCAGACGGTTATCTATTTGAATCTTATGAAATTTTCATCTATGATGCAGCTCTTGTGCCTTCGATTCGGTCTTGCCGCAGCTTTTGTTCAATGATGCATCTCAAATGCTCGTTTCTTCTTTGTATTTATTTGCTATTTTTCTTCGTTGCCTACATCTATGCATTCAACAACCGGAACATGAACAAGAATACAGTTGGTGGATATGCTTTTATACCAATGAAAGCAGTGGATATGCGTTTATACATACAAACACGTGCGCATTCTGTTACTGTAATCTCCAGAAATTTTTAATTGAAAAACTGATCTGAATCGAATCGACTAGTCTGGGTTGGTTTTGCATATAGTGTTTTCTAGAACAGCAGAAAATAGCACCAAACTGGTCAATTCAATTAAAAATAACAATTTGCAAACCTTTGATCTTGCGGTACGTCGAACCGAACTTGTACATATATTTTACTTTAAGATCACATTTCCCCTCTATCCATTTGGCTAAGATATTTTTAGAGTGCTGCTAAATGAACCCTAAAATTAACTGAAGTACACCCTACTATCAAACTATTTATTGAATTACTAATTTACCCTAATATAAAATGACTAAAAATGATATATTGAATTGTGAAACAAATGTAATTTTAATAAGTACACCCTACCCTAAAAAAATAAGAAGTACACACTACTCACGGTGTTCAACCAAATTGGATTTTTTTTTTTTGGGTTTGTTTGTTCACCTCAATAATAATAATGATAAATGAATGATTAGGGAGGGACCAACCATAAAGCCAAGCTGGATTAACAAATGTGTCCAGAAATAGGTAAGTTAAGAATGGATATTGTACTATGAGACAACCATCACAATGTCTGTCTGATTCATATAGAATTGCAGAATTAATGATAATGATGATATTTCTTCTGAAAACTTTTCAAACAGAAGAACAAATATGAGTCCTAGACTTGTGACTCCGCATACAAAAAAAGGTTCCAGCCAACCATCTGCATTTGATTCTGAATTTGAATGAGGTTCCAGCCAACCAAGGCCAGCAACGCTGCAAATTTAAAGGTGACACTACAGTGTGATTCCCAGTTACTCCACTTCACACTGTATTTTAATCCTTGGCCACCAAATCAACATGCTTATGCTTGTTCTCAACTTTAAATCTGGAGCTTGAATTGATCTGGCACCAAACAAGTAATATGATTAAAGGTGGAGTCAAGATCAATAGATACCATTTAATTGAAGGTACTAAATAAACATTGGATAGGCAAACCTTGTGATCAAGCAGATCACTGTATCACTGAGTTTGGCTTCATCATATGTTATGCCCGATTCTTCAATAGCCTTCAGAACAAGTTTTTTTCCAGTTTCCTCATCTTCAGGACTCCATCATTCTGCACCAATGCATACAAAAAGCAGATTTGAGAGAGAACTGTAGAGGAGACAAAAACCTCATATTTGACATATAGCTCCGAGAAAATGCACCTAAGGAGAGTGGGAGGAGCTACTGACTCATAAGTGGGGAGACGAGGAAAGAGGAGAAGAAATGAAACACAAACAACTAGAAAAAAAAAGGTAAAATAAACTCTCACAAAGGAGAGAGGAAAATAGGAGATTGGAGGAAGAGAATAGAGGGGAGCAGAGGAGAGGAGGAACAATAACTCCTCCCCTAGTGCGGCAGTGAAATCATATCCATATATATATATATATATATATATATATATATATATATATATATATATATATTTAGTTATAAGGTGTTGCTATCCTACCATTTTTTGGGGATTATAGTGGATAAGTTTCTCCATGAGCTATGTTGCATAGGTATGGGTATGCCAATACGATATGATACGATTTGCTGATATGGCAAAACTCCAAAAACTAGGATACGGGTATCGATCCATAATGTTATAATCATTCGTCATAACTTCAAAACATAAAACTAAACACAAAATACAAGTTTCCATAAAATAAAAAAATAAAAAGCTACACAAAAACAAATTAAAATATTGAGAAGCCAGTTCCCAAATCTCTGACTCCATAAGATTTTATAATTTTCAAAAGGATAGTGATTTTCCCACTCATCTTTTATTTACCTACACTCCCTTTTGTTTTTTCAATACTTTTTACTATATGATAAAAAAGAGTGTAAGTTAACAAAAGATGAGTGAGAACATATAATTTTAAAAAAATGGAGTGTAAGTGGATAAAAAGGAAATGAGAAAATAAGTACCCTTTTAAAAAAATTGGAAATGTATCGGGACCGTATCCTTGAAGTATCAGATGGTCAAACTTTCAAAAAAAAAAAATCAACAATACTTCTATATATTCGTATTGAATACATATTGTAACTATATTAGATACCAACATATCCCTCCAGTTAGGAATATCGGTGCAACATAGTCTATGAGTAATCTATCTTCTACTTTTAATTTGGTCAAAGAATTTTTAATTTCTTCCTTAAACATACTTTAATTATAGGAAATATACAATCCAATACTAGCCACCAAATTAGCTTCTTAGACCGATCCGTGCCTAGCCCTAGGACCCCTTAATTTCAAAATTCTACTTCATTCTATCAAAATTCCGGTGGAAAAATTGGACAAAATGAAGTCATGATGATCCCTTAATTGCAATAATTAATAAACTACAAACACAAAATTGCGAAAATCAAAATTACAAATATCTTAATAATTGCGTGTTTGTCTGAAAGGCCTTCTTTTTCAGTCCGGAGTAAGAAAAAGACCAAAGCAGGTGGCTTTCCGTCCGGTGAATTTGGCTCGACCCTGAAAATAACCCAAACCAACTAACTCTAAAGCCATCCTCCCTCCTCCTCTCGCTCAATACTCTAAACCCTAAACCCACCATCAATGGCCGACCCAAGCTCCGCCGCTGGGGCCGGCGATTCCAAGGACAACTCCGTCGCCAAGACTGCCGGGTTCGTGGTCTTCTCGGGCATCGCCATAAGCATTCTCAAAGCGTTAAACCCTTTTAACAAAAAAGGAAATGAAGAAACTCCTCCACACAGTGAGTCAACTCAGCCCATTCAGCTGACTTCTTCGCAGCCTCAGCCTCAGCCTCAGCCTCTCCCTCCCCAACAACAACCCATTCTCAGGGAACCACACCCTCCTCTGCCCGTACGTCATTTCGCAATTTACTGTTTTTGATCCTGTTTTGTGTGAAATTTTTGATTTGGCATTTTGTAGTTCACCATTTCTTTGTTGCTTTTGGGTTTTTGTTTTTGTGATTTTCATTGCTTGCATAATAGGATTCTTGAATTTTTGTTGTTACTTGAGTGAGTGACCTTTCATTTGGGTTTTTTTTGTTAGTGTTTATGCTTTGGAAAAACCCATTACTTATAGTTTGATTTTGTTTGATACATTGGTCATTGAAGGTGCCACTATTTGCTTATTGGTTGTGCACTTGATCATCAATTATAGTTCGGAGAAAGCCATGGCCCTAAACTCTGAAGTTTCTGGCTGTTTATTGAAAGCTCATTGATTTGATTTGTGGGGTGTTATTGTAGAAAACCATTACGAGCATGGACCAAAAAGTGCCAGACACACCGAAGTCGTCACATAAGACAATAGAGATTGAGAAAGGAGATACACTTTGGGGGCTCTCTAGAGAATATGGGGTAAACTTCATCTTCTCTTTACTGTTTTGGTATTGCACATGATAACGTTCTAAGTTTACATTTCCCTTGGAGAAAATTTGCATGACTAGAAGTAATTCTGGTGGTGTTCAATTGTGCAGCCGATAATTGAGAACCAAAAGATAGAAGGACCTTCCTACCTTACCACTTTAAACTTATGGAATATGTGTGGAAATACCTCTAAGTACTTGCACCATCGGAAACTCTTTTCTGGACAATAATCGGAAAAACAGAGTTGAACGTTTACTTAGTTACCAAAACAACATAATGCTGGACTTTGATTGATCTCATTCTGAAATACTTGGGTGGAGCAACTTGAACTGTTTGGCAACCACAATGATATGGCTTGTTATTATATTTGTTAGTGAAACAGAGGGTGACAATTTATTTATGTTGGATGACTGCCAAAACCTTTGAAAGTAATAATATGTTGCACTTTGATTTATGGAATTTTGCCACTGCAAAATGATATGATGCTCTTTTTAATTTTCTAGTATGATATTTTATTTGGTAGTCATGTTTTGCTTTTGATTTGATATATGTTTTGTTTTTATGTACTCTTAGGTATCCATTGATGCGATCAAAGAGGCTAATGGTCTTACAGGAGATACAATCTATGCCGGCAAGAAGCTTATCATTCCATGAATACGTTCTGTCTGTGTCGTTTTCGCATAACTCATTTTGAAGAAATTTTAGAGAAGCAATTCAGTTTCCCGTGAGTCTCTTCACTTAAAAGCAAAGAGCAGGCATAGCCTTGTAATTTCGACATTTCTTGCTTTGATTTTTGGTATTGCTGTACTGGAGTTGTAAGCAGTTTTCAGGATGAGACATTGTGTTGGATATCCAAATTTAACTAAACTGGTTTTAAACAAATTTTATAGGAGCAATGCAGTTGCCCTTGGAGTCTTCCGTGCCTCGCTTAAAAGCAAAGAGGCTCAGAATTTCCGACATTTTCTTGTTTTGATTTTTTGGTATGTGTAGGCAAAATTCAGAGCCTAATATTTCAAATGCCATCTGTTTATCTTGTTTTCCTTCGAAGAAGATGCAGTATACCATACAGAATACCTTCTGTTTATCCCGCTTTACCTTGCATCAATAACTTTCAATTTAGCAATTTTTCTGGCCCAAAGATTTTGTTTTTAAGATTCAATGCAAAGTGTGAAGTACCGAGCACTCAAAATTTGAGACAGCTCAGGAACTAATCATATGCCGTAACTACAAACGCTTAAAGGGTACTTCCAAAAACTTATAATTCAAAAAACAACAAATTAACAGAATTTGGTCCACGAAACATTAACTCAAGCTTTGACAAAACTTAAAATTGAAATATGCAGATCATAGAGACTGATCAAACTAATTTCACAATCCTATGGACCTAGGAAGCTGAGAGCTGCTGGGACTTGTTAAGGATCACACCCTCATATTTGACCTGGAACCATTTCATGGCATCATCCTTGGTGACCCTGTGCTGGATCCCAACACGAGACTTGCATCTACGACGACGGCCAACACGGTAACCTGGACGCTCCAAAACAACAAAGAAATCCATCCCATAAATACCAGTAGAAGGATCGTACCTGCAAAAGAACAATGATAAATACATAATTAACAAATAGGATAGAGTAAGAATGAAAGTCAACCAAACCAAGATAGTAACATCCAATTGGCCACATGAGATGGGAAAAGCGACCAAAAAGTAAAAATGTATAACTAATAACGGTGTTTTGAAAACAATAGCCAGATTTATCCAAGTTTCTATGACAAATCAATAAACCATACGTTGCAGTCACTTCCAGGACACAATAACAAACACACTAATGCATTGCTTTCTAAGACTCAACTGTCTAATGACAATAGTAACAAACAAATAAACAATCATGCATGCAAAAAACCTACACTATGCAATGCAGCATTGGCATATTATCTTTAAAATCATAGCAAAGAAATAGTTTTGAATCATATGAATTTATAGTAAGATAATATTGGAATCAAGGATTCATATTTTAAAGGAATAAATAAATGAATGCACAAATAACCAATGAAACAGCTTACTTGATTCCCAAATCAATGTGCTCCTGGATACCAAATCCAAAACAACCAGTATCACTAAAGTTCCTTCTTAGCAACTCATATTCCTTCACCTTCAATCCACTCTCCAAAAGTTGCATGGCCTTGTCACCCCTAACAGTGACATAGCAGGCAATCTTCTCATTACGCCTGATACCAAAGGATCGAACAGTGTACCTTGCTATATATTGCAAAAGCAAAAATTACATTAAAATACAATATAAAACAGATGAAAGAAAGAATACAACAAATATAACCATATGCATAGATGGTCTAATGTATTGAGGACTCTTCATGGCGTTAATAACCTCAGCAATTACTTAAGCTAAAATCTTTTGTATTAGGGTAAGTTTACTGGATTGGTAACCGCAGAAATCACTTCAGCTATACTCAACAACTTTTGACATAATAGTCTGAATCAAAACTATGCCACGCCCACCACCTAATTCAATACCCAAGGACTTTAACATATCAAAGTAGAAGGCCTAAACACACAAAAGTCAGAAACCAACCACACTTGATTCAACTTTCTGCATCTAAGCAAGCAATGTATTGTTGCACAAACCAGCCTTTCACTAGTCAAACATTTTCAATAGTAAACCATCTTAAAAAAGAAAACACAATTTAGGTATACTGATCAAACAATCACAAGCGGATGAGCATACACGAACAGTGTCCAACTATTTATATTAAAATTAGAAGAGACTCCATCCTACTATTTATAATAAAATTAGAAGACTCTCCATGTATTCCAAGAAAAATTATCATTCCAAAACCTTACCAAGACAATGCAGTCAACAGATTGAAATACAAACCCAAGATTTAAAATTTAAAATTACACGTTAGACCAGCGATTTTTAGAAGATTTTTTATTTGTGTTCCTTCTTCACCATCAATCAAAACAATGAGAAACCCAAATAAGTCTATTACCAATAAAAAGACAACCAGGTGACAGGGAAAAACAATGTTACCTTTGGAGAAAACGGGTGTTTGTCCACTGAGTTGCTCCAACACCTTCAAATAAGAAACAAACAAATAAACCATCTATAGCAGTAAATAGCATGGTATTTGTGTGAGATGGGTGGTGAGGATAGCAAAAGCTACCTTCGCGGCTCTGGTGAGTCGATCTCCACTCTCACCAACAGAGATGTTTAGGACCAGCTTCTGGACCTTGATCTCTCTCATGGGGTTCGCTAACTTCTTCTCTGAAGCCTGCATTTCACAGCAGCCAAAAACAAATCAGGAAAGAAAAAAAATGCCAAACCAATAACAAGATCACCACAACATTTAAATACAAAACAAACAGAGAAATCAACTAGCGAGCCAGAGCTAGAGCAAGAGAGAGACCATTTATGATTTTGAGTTGTAGCCGCAGTAGGGTCTGGTATGAGAGGGGCAGATAGAGAGAGAGAGAGAGAGAGAGAGGCAAGAACCCTAAATATGACGAGGGGATATTGAGCTAGGGTTTTGATGCCAGTATATTTTCTTTTATGGTTCGACTGACAGACAAAATTGCCCCTTTTAACATTCGAAATTACGGTGTCATTTCTGTGTTTTAGGGTTTCAGCGGCTTCGTCTGGTCCACTCCCTGGGGAAAGTTGTAATTTTGACTTGATCAATGGATTTGGGCCAGGCAAGTACATCCTAGTATTCTTATGGGCCTTAAGGTTATTTATTGGACTTCGTTCGCATGGAGAAAAGCAAAGGGCTGACCAATGCGAATTTCTCTTACGCGGACAGCTTAGTAGCCCTTTGAAAAAGAAAAAAAACACTTAGTTGCCGGCAGCAATTGTGGCCATTTGATGAACTTCAATGACTGAGATTAAAACGTGGGTTTAAAAAGGTTGCACACAAGAACAGGTAAAAAAAAACCCAAATTTGGGTGTATTAAGCATTCAAAGTGCCACTTCGCTTATCAACTTAATATTGCTTTTAGGGTAGTTAAATTGGTCTCATTTTAATCCAATTTTAATCCTATTAAAATTACTTATCTAATCTCATTAAATGGTTCCCATTGCAATATATTAGTAGCACATAATACTCCCACTAAATGTTTTAGAAACCATTTGCTTGAGATAGTGGGAATACATGATACTATTAATTGATTCATTATCATCATTACCGAACATTCTAATTGCATTGGGCTTGTATGATGATTATGGACTTTCTTGTTGATCCAACACGAGCCACCATGTTGGATCATGGTCTTGGATGGTGATTCATTTTAATTACGCGCATAAAAATAAATTAGGCATGAAAGCCATTTCAATATTACATAGCCAAATAAATTAGGCATGAAAGCCATTTCATTATTACATAGCCAATCAAAATCGAATACATATCCAATAAGCGGCCAATCACATAGCTCAATTGTTTGGTCTAAGTCCATAATCATCATTTAATTATTTAAACGCTTTAAACAATTAAACTAGCAATGTAAAAACAAGCTCTTGGGTTGCATACATATATATGGGTTTAATTCAAGTGGTAACCATATTCAAATAAAATAAATTTACCATGGAGTGAAAACATTTTACTACAATAGTAAATGTAATTGTAGAAACCTTTTAGGTATAGTTACACTTATCATATATTGCAACTATATCCAAAACTATTCAACAATTAATAATGGATCCAAAGTTGATCCACTAGGGTGTGGGGTTAAAGCATGCATTTGTAAAATACAAAGTGGTGATCATGATTTTTCCAACAAAGTGAATAATCATGAATGTGACTAGGTAGGCCAACCACACTCACCAAAGTAATCAAAATTAATTTTAGTGTGGTAGATAAATAATTAGTGATAGGAATAAATTGATCAACTTTTGCATTTTATATCAAATCACCATAATTTACATCTAGATAGCCCCACACACTCACCAAAGTAATCTTATTAATTTTAGTGTGGTGGGAAAATGTTTATTGAGTGGAAACATTTTTGAAAAAAATTTTAATTTTATAATAAAACATCATCATCATCTTTTGACCTATTTTGGTGGAAAATTCCACTAAACACAATCATCAAAATTAGCCACCTAACTTATGGATCAAAAAGATCCCATAACAAGAACATCAAGAACACCAAGAACATGCATATGAACTAATATGAATGTTCATGCTATTTCCGGAAAAATCCATATTCCATTTTAACTATCTCATGCTCTTAATATCATATATTTCATGAAGTTAAAATCATGTGAGTTTTAATGCAACTATGCTCTAATATTCATATACATATATGAACACAAAGAGAGCATCAATCATCAAAACACAAAACCGGAAATTCAAAATCCCAAACAACCTTTTTCACTCCATTTGATTTTTATTCAATCATATCAAAATAATTCAAGTATAACTATTATACTTTTAAATGAATTCACAACCCATATATGCATCTCTAAACCCCAAAAACATATCAAGTTCATGACCTATGGCTCTGATACCAATTGTAGGAATTTCAAAACATTTTTCCAAAGTTCATTTGAATATTAAACATGCATTTAATCAAATTAATCGCAGCGGAAGTCTAAGGTGGTTGTTTAAATTCAAAAACAAAACTTCTTCCAAGTATCTTAAGCCATGAACATTGATATGTTTTTCATAAATGAAAATTCAAGAGAAAGGATAAGATCTAATTACCCTTGAAGCAATTATATGAACCAATTTGTGTTTGGTCTTCTCTTGATGATTTCCTCTTTGTTGATATCCTCTTTGATCTTTGATCTTTGCTCCTTGATCTTTCTCCTCCATGTGAGCCACAAAAGTATATGGCCTCTAAGTCTCCACACCAATGGAACCTTGAGATGAGAAGAAGTATCTTGAGAATACTTGGATGCTAGTGCAAGATTCTCAAGATTGGTTTCAATCTAAACCACTTTGAAAGATGAAAGTGTTTCACTCTTGAAAACTCTTTTTTTCTCTCTTTGATCTCCCAAACCCATTTGGTTGATGTTGGATTGTGTTTGTGTGTTAATGAGCTTATGGAAACAATTCCCATACATACTTACTTAAGCATTTTCGGCCAAAACCCATTGGGCTTCCAAAATTGGGCCTTATGATACTTAAACCATAATATTTAGGTGTATTAAGCACTTGGGCTTGATACCCAACCATTTGGGCTTCCCGTTAACTATTACCGATGCCCAAATACGTTTTTACATGTAGTAAATCATCCACATCAAATCAATCAAATTGATTTCCTCATTCTCATTTGTATTACTCAAAGTTAACCATTTAATGTGTGCGATCCATTAGGTTCTAATTAGCAAGGCAGTGGGAAAATATAAGAACTCTTTCTAACCAACTGGAATTAAAACCCCTTTTTAATTCTTCCTTTATTTGGATCGATCACAATCAATCATAGGACTTCCACAAGCCAAGAGTGACATCTAGCAATATATCAAGGCTACCCAAGCTAACCAGAATAGATGAAGAACCTATTCAGTTGGAATTGCAATGCAATACGGTCCTTCTCTTATACAATGTTTCAAATCATATTATTAGGGTACAGATTGATTATGTCAAACCCCTAATATGATTTACAACCTCATGTGATTCAAAAGAACATGATTAAGAACAACTTTCTAAATCAAGCTCAAAATACTTTGGCCAAAGATTTCCTGAATCACATCTTGAAACATTCTCTTTCTTTATCGAAAGTAGAGATTCCTTTTTGTACATTCACATGCCCCTATGATGAATTAAGAGATCCCAACAACACTTAAGACAAATCTTTTATGGTTTGCCTTTAAGAGCTATCAAAGATCAATAACGCATCACAGGACAACCATAATGCCTCAGGTCTAAGGACTAATTTGCATTATTGCAACTATGAGTTCTCGTTTGACATATAGATAAATACTCCATACGAGAACTACTGTTGATTCGCGTTAAGTGTACTCATTCACTAATGAGCACCCACATATTTGTATTAGTGTCAACTACACAAATGGTTTGAGACTAACCATCCTCCCAATTGAGCATACATAACATGTGCTAATCTTGACGGTTTATCAATGCCCATTTGATAACCTATGATTAGGAACATTTTGGGATGCTACAGTTAGATATTAAAGGTCTCCGAATCTAATCTTCTTTAGATTACTTTATCTCTTATTTAGCATACCTTGGACATTTGTTTCTTTACACGATGTAAAAGATAACAAAATAAGTTTGCCCTTTATATATCATATACGAAATGTATTCTAAGGAGATTATGTTAAGCTCATAATTTCATACATATACATGCCCTATTTACTTACTTCTTTTGCTTAGTTTCTTATAATTTTGAGTTATTTGCCTCTCTTTGTGTGTTTTGTAGGCCAAGAGAGCAAAAGAGCATAATTCATGCAATCCATGCATATTAAGGGCTGATTGGCATGAGAGGAATACACTTGAGGCATTTGAAGCAAAATGGTGCAAAAACGTGCAAAAACTGGAGACTCAAGTTAGAAGTTCATTTCGGACTTATCTTCTTCATCCGAACTTGGATTGGGCCAATACTTGTGTGGTTGGATCAATGACATTCTGAACTTCAAAATGGACATCTTAAAGTCATCATTTGATTCAGCCTAACCCAGTTCGTGAGCCCATGGAAATACACATCATGCTGACAGGAAGATGAGCTCATTGCATGCTTGGTCATGATGAGCTAGGCATGAGCTATTGGTTTCTGAATGGAAGCTTGGTCATGCTGACATGAGGATGAGCTAGGGCTGCTAGTGGGATTTAGTGGAGCAACCATTTCTGATTATCTAATGCAAGTGTTGAGTCCATTAGCCATATTCAATTCAGATTTCTCACTTCTCTCTCCCTATAAATACCACTTCCATTCCACATATAACTCATATCCTGAGATCCATCATTTACACTTCCATTGTACACAAAGAGAGGGAAAGTTGAGAGTCACAAAGGGAGAGAAGGGAGAAGGCAGCAGCTGGGAGACTTTGGCCTCCTGGCAGCCATGGAGATGATTCTTTTTCATCTCTAGCATGTTGTCCCTATCTTCTTCTCATCCCTTTGTCTTTTATTTTCTTCTTGTATTTCCTTTGTTTTACTTTGTTTTTCTGTTATTAGTTTTAATAAACATCTTGCTAGTCTTGTATCATGGTTTGAGTTTATAAAGTTTGATTTCATTCATGAATTCTTCTTCACTATTTTAATGGAGCTGTTTTGCATCCTTTGATTGATCACCTAAGGTTTTATGCGTTATGCTCTTGTTGGGAAGGTTTGGGGATCATCTTCATTCCATCCATTAGCAACTCATGTGATTTGGTTTCTAGGTCTCCTAATGTAAACACCATGTTTGGGGTCCTTGTGATGTTCAATGCAATTTGATCCAAACACCATGGACTTATTTGTGAGCATCTTCATGAGTGAATCAATTTGTTTACTTGCTGCCATAACATGATTAGAACAATTAGGGTGGATTATAAAACAACACCATCTTGTCCTAGTTACTTTCTTTCTTCTTGTTTTGTTTCTTTTATTTTTGTTTTGTGTAGGAAAACTGAGTTGGATCATTCAATCACCAATCCCTGTGGAATCGACCTCGCACTTACATATGCTAAACTACCAACGGCTCGTGCACTTGCGAGTATCACAAGTTGAGGATGCAGCTGAATCCATTTTGGTGCAGCTAAATCTACGCAACAGATTACATCAAATGTATTGGCTCTTAGGGCACATTTCTAACAGTAACATATATAACTTATAACTTAGTCTGCAAAGAAGATGATTTTAGTTAAAATTTGTATGTTATCCAGTGAAAGAAGAGGCGGAGCCAGTGGGGTCAATGGGGTCTCGCGACCTCTTGGACGCCATGAAAATAAGCCTAGAGGTCCCTTGGAGCTGCTGGTGCGACCTCTCTGGAGCTGCCCACCAAGTGGTCGACGAAATGATTGAGAGAAGAATAGTTTGGAAGCTGAAGAAAAAGGAAGAAGAAGATGCGCGGCTCTGTTTTTTTTTAAAACAACTTGGGCAAAACGACGTCGTTTTGGCCCAAGGAGAATTTTTTTAAATGACCTGGCCAAAACTACGTCGTTTTAGGCCAGGTCTAAAAGAAAAAAAAAAAAAACACAAAAGAGGGCCAGCATCCTATCTCCAAAAACAGAACCCCGATTCCTCCTTCACCAAACCCCCAATTTGTTGGCTCCAACCCTAAGTTCCCAACTCAATCCCCCCTCCCTCAAACCCTCAACTCCATCTCCTCCCTCGCTGCCGCCAGTTGGGTGCATTGTGCTTCCGTCGTCTTCGTCGTGTGGTGGCGCCGCCTGTTATAAAAAATATAGTTTTCTTTTTCCGTAAAGCCAAATACAAAAATATTATATTATAAATAACATATAAATAAATTAGAAAGCTTTTAAAGTATAATGAAATTGAAGAAAACAAAATAATAGGTAAGTAAACATAAAATAAATAATAAATAAGAAGGTGAGTTTGGTACGGTGAAGCACGTCAAAGACGCTGTCCTAAAGCCTTTGTAGTCTCCCTACGTGCAGGTCCTGACGGTCTACAAGACTCCAAGATACGACCCCTTGTACACAAACTCAAGATCCGTTATGAGCACGTTCATAGACGGATATGGGTATCCAAGTCGCAGAACCATTGCCAAAATAATAATATAAAGTAGAGAATATATATATATATATATATATATAAGTAGAAAATGAGAGAACTAGTTTATGGTGGTGATTGTGGTATGTGATATTCTGATGGTGTACTGTGTGTGTATCAAATGTGAAGGAGGAGTGACCTTTTATAGGCATCCAAAAACAAATAACCTTCACCAACCATAAAAGTTCACCAACCAAAAAATTAAGGCATTCACCAACCAGAAATGAAACCTAAATATAAAATATTTATAACCCCCACAATAAATAAAATAAAATAGAAAAATAATTAAATAAATAAAACGGTTAAAATTTTAAAATCTTTTAAAAATCCAACAATCCCTCACAAGATTTTCAAAATTTTACCGTGACAAAAAACAGTGAAAAATATATAATATATATGGCAATATAATACTATGTAATAGGTGTAGGTGCCTTCCGGGCTTGAACCTTCACTTAGTGATGATAGTCTCCATTTGAGGAACCTAAGTGTACACAGGTATTGAACTCGGCACCTTTGACCAAACTTCAACATATCCCACACATAGTATTAGTTGAGACTTGGATGCGGGGTAGCGCTATTTATGGTCATGCGCTCATCTTGATTCTCATGAGAGTTACTAGAGAATAGCCCAATTCTCACAGTCGCGGCCTCACGACGTCTCTCACTTAGGTGAGTTCTCCAAGAGTTTGCCCGCCTCGAAACTCATTCAGGGATAAATCCCTTCCTTACGTCACATAAAATAGCACTTTTGCCTTAGGGATGAGCAGAAGAATATCTCAAGGATATCTCCATAGTTTTATGAGTGCTATATGAGTCACGCAATATGGATTGTTTCTACCACATTGAAGTTCCTTCATGGGATCTCCAATCACAGAAGTTGGGTTACCTCCCTAGGTGACTCCCTTATGGGCTTAAGCACATCCCCCTCGACATTTTGCATTAATAGCCTCCTCCACGAGGCATGCATATCAAGACTAGCCTTCACAAGGCATGTATAATTTAGGTCATGTCTTTGTTCTCCATTTTAGCAAGCTTTAAACCTGCATATTATTAAAATATTTCCTACACACTCTTGCACACAAATAATTAGTAGATTTCACCTCACTATAATTGGAAATTAAATACGCATTGGTATACAGTTAAGTATAACAGAAAATATCATACATTAAATCTTATGATTAAGAGTACCTCTCAAGTTCATGAAACTTTGAGTACACTCCCTTTTGTGCACTCAAAGTGGCTGAAATCATGATCACATATCCAAGTTGAAATTGTATCTTGTCGATTCTCAATATGAACCTATTAGACAATAAGAAGCCTCTACCAAAAATTTATACCAAGATCATCATTAGTTGCAAATATTTTCGTATCAAAATTGAAGATAAATTAGTCTCATAATAAACTTGCATAATGAAACAAATTCCACACAGACACCGTATTTGCCAAGGACATAAAAAAAATTAGTATGTCACTAAATGAATATAATGAATCTTTCCCATGAGAGCATAAAGAAATTGAAAACACACTCAAAATTGTGGGAAAGAAAAGTGAGAAGAAAAACCTACGATAGTAAAGCAATGCAATTAGACTATATAAATGGGTCTAACGTTTTCCAACATAAACAAAACTACTCAACATTAGCCACACATAAAATTATAGCATTAAAGTTCCCATTTAGGAAAGTTCAACTTCCACAAATTGTCTACAATGTTTTTAAAATAAAATTAATTAAGAATGCAAAACTTTTATAATAAGCATACAACATAACTTTAGTTTTAAAGAGGTAATTAAAACCACTCAAAATCTAAAATTAAAATTAAAAAAAGTATTGATATTAATTTTGTATTTGAAATACCCACAAAAATTACAACAAATACCTACATAGTTAAGGAAAACTCAACCACAACAATTTTAAGGGAATTTGCAAAATATATGAAGATTGTACTAAATTTATATTTAATTTTAAATTCATAAGATATGCCAATAATACTTTAGAGGATTTAAGGGTTGAAAACCTTACACCAAAACTCAAAATTAATGCCACTTACAGTCATATAATTTATTATTTCATTTCAGTTTTCTCATGAGGATTTCACAATGTACACTTCATGGCACTTAACTCAATGTGGCAGCTGTCAAGAATTCACAATCAAAAGAACATTAGTTCACTCAATATATTTGTATCAAGATTAACTCAAGTAACTAATATGAAGGATTGCACGATTGGGATATATAATATTTGGCTACTTGAGAATGAGTCCAAGATATTTAAACAAATATGTGATTAAATTGCATAAATGTTTAGTACGTTCAATGCATTAAACACCCAACAATATCGACAACTATTGCCAAACATAAATCTCTAAACGTCATAAAATTGATAATATGCAATTGTGGCATTGAAATTAAAGCTGGAAATTGAAGCTGCCGTAAATAAAAATTATCTTGTAATTGAATGTGCAATGCAAAAGCTTCTAAATAAGTTAATATTAATTAACCAATTTTGGAACCAGCAAAAACTAACGTCCAAAACCAAAACCGTCTCAAAATATACAAAATGATTTCTACACAAAATTTGAGTAATTAAATACAACATAAATAAGTATTGAACTTTTACACACACACACACATATATATATATATATATATATATAGGCATATGCACAAAATAGGATTGTCAAAATTAATTTCTCCATAAATGTAAAAGTTCTAATTCTCAATAAATTGAAGTTGGTTTCAAAACAAGTAATCATAGAAAACTCAGCAAATTAAAGTTTGACAAGATTAAATGGGCATTCACACCAATATAAAAAAATTCCATATTGAAAAGAAAAGGTATAAGTGTATGCAATCAAGAAAAAGCATATATTCTCATAAATTTACATTTCTACATTTCTACATTTCTCATAAAAGGCTTTAGATTGTTATAAAAAATATAGTTTTCTTTTTCTGTAAAGCCAAATACAAAAATATTATATTATAAATAACATATAAATAAATTAGAAAGCTTTTAAGGTATAATGAAATTGAAGAAAACAAAATAATAGGTAAGTAAACATAAAATAAATAATAAATAAGAAGGTGAGTTTGGTACGGTGAAGCACGTCAAAGACGCTGTCCTAAAGCCTTTGTAGCCTCCCTACGTGCAGGTCCTGACGGTCTACAAGACTCCAAGATACGACCCCTTGTACACAAACTCAAGATCCGCTATGAGCACGTTCATAGACGGATATGGGTATCAAAGTCGCAGAACCATTGCCAAAATAATAATATAAAGTAGAGAAAATATATATATATATATATATATATATATAAGTAGAAAAGGAGAGAACTAGTTTATGGTGGTGATTGTGGTATGTGATATTCTGATGGTGTACTGTGTGTGTATCAAATGTGAAGGAGGAGTGACCTTTTATAGGCATCCAAAAACAAATAACCTTCACCAACCATAAAAGTTCACCAACCAAAAAATTAAGGCATTCACCAACCAGAAATGAAACCTAAATATAAAATATTTATAACCCCCACAATAAATAAAATAAAATAGAAAAATAATTAAATAAATAAAACGGTTAAAATTTTAAAATCTTTTAAAAATCCAACACCGCCACCAGCTACTCTCTTTGTTTTTGCTCAAGCTTATTGTGAAATTTCACAATTCAAGTAAGTAAGTTCTAAACCCTATGTTGCTATGTATGATATATTTAATTTAATTGAAACCCAATTCATATTCATCGTTATTTTGATTATATTGGTGGTTTGATTATATTGTGAGTTTTTATTTTCATTATTTTGTAGTGTAGAATATATTTATTTTAATTGAAATCCAATTCATATTTATTTTGATTATATTGATATTTTGTTTATATTGTGAGTTTTTATTTTCATTATTTTGTATATGTAGAATATATTTAATTTAATTGAAATCCAATTCATAATTATTTTGATTATGTTGATGGTTTGTTTATATTGTGAGTATTTATTTTGATTATTTTGTATATGTAGAATTATTATGGAACGGTTTTTTAAGAGAAAGTCATCATCGGGTTCGGGTAGTTCGGCCAATGTTGATAGTTCAAATAATGTTGGTAGTTCAAGAACTCCAAGTTCAAGAGAAAGTCAGTTAGATGGTTTTTGGGTTCGAGTTCAAGACAAAGTCAATTAGATGGTGTTTTGGGTAATCTTCAAGCGAACCCTGGATTAAGAACTCGAATGATAGATTATGATGCTAATATGAGAGATGAGGTCCGAAGATCATATCTACAAAAAGGACCTTGTCAACCTAGAGGTCATAATTTTCCAATAACTAATATGTCGGGAATAAATCGACGCTTCATTCCTCAATGGTTTGATGAGTTTGATTGGTTGGAGTATAGCATATCTAAAGATGCGGCATTTTGTCTTTATTGCTATCTCTTTAAAACCAATTTTGAACAAGTGGGTAGTGAAGCTTTCACTGGAGATGGATTTAAGAATTGGAAGAAAGGGAGAGAAAGATTTAAGATGCATGTTGGACCGGTTAGGAGTGTTCATAATAAAACTAGAGAAGCTGCTACAAATTTGATGAATCAAAATATGCATATTGAGACGGCAGTGAGCAAACACTCTGACCAAACTCGTAAGGCTTATCGCACATGCTTGATTGCATCAATCAAGTGCACTAAATTTTTATTGCGACAAGGTCTTGCTTTTCGTGGCCATGATGAAAGTGCCACTTCAAGCAATAGGGGAAATTACTTGGAGCTATTGCAATTCCTTGCAGATAATGATGATAAAGTTAGAGAAGTTGTGATGGAAAATGCTCCGGGGAATCTCAAATTACTAGCTCCTTGCATTCAAAAAGATCTTGTGAGTGCATGTGCCCTTGAAACACTTGATTCTATCATGGATGGTATAAAAGATAGATTCTTTTCAATATTGGTGGATGAAGCACGGGATGTGTCGGTGAAAGAGCAAATGGCTATAGTGTTGCGATATGTGGATGACAAGGGGCATGTAATTGAAAGATTTGTGGGCATCCAACATGTTACTGACACTACTTCAAGTTCACTAAAAGATGCTATTGACACATTTTTTTCTCACAACGATTTGAGCCTTTCCAAGCTACGGGGACAAGGTTATGATGGTGCTAGCAATATGAAAGGTGAGTTGAATGGCCTTAAGACAAAGATATTGAGAGAACAACCTTGTGCATACTATGTTCATTGCTTTGCTCATCAACTTCAACTAGCTCTTGTTGCCGTGGCAAAGAAAAATATAGACATTGCCTCTTTTTTTGCAACGGCTAATAGTGTGGTTAATCATGTTGGAGCATCTTGTAAGCGGCGTGATTTACTTAGAGGGCAACTCCAAGAAGAGCTTGTGATAGCATTTGAAAATGATTGTCTTATAACGGGGCGATGCTTAAATCAAGAAACAAGTCTCAAACGTGCCGGTGACACACGATGGAACTCACACTATGGTACCTCGATTAGCATCATATCTATGTTTTCATCAGTGGTTCATGTGCTTCAAATGGTTATTGATGATAATCGCAATGATAGTGCGGGTGAAGCAAATAAGTTAATGAGAGATATACGCACTTTTGAGTTTGTGTTTCACCTTTTCTTGATAAAAGTCATATTGGGGCTCACAAATGATGTGTCACAAGCATTGCAAAGGAAGGATCAACAAATTGTGAATGCAATGGCTTTAGTGAAATCATGCAAGAAAAAGCTATATTGGATGAGGAATAATGGGTTCGATGCATTGGTTAATGAAGCCTCTTCTTTTTGTGACAAACATCATTTTGATGTTCCTAACACGGAAGAGGCATTTATACTTCCAGGGAGGTCAAGGCGTAATGCTCCAATAAAGACAAATCGTCATCATTATCGTGTGGAGCTTTTCATTTATGTCATTGATGAGCAAATTACGAGAGTTAGAAGATCACTTTAATGAGGTAAATACCGAGTTGCTTATTTGTTTGGCATGTTTGAGTCCGAAAAATTCATTTGTAGCTTTTGATAAACCAAAGTTACTTCGTCTTGCTCAATTTCATCCTCAAGACTTTTCGGATGAGGATTGTTTGGCACTTGAAGATCAACTTGAGATTTATATTCATTATGTGCGTTCCAGTAGTGATTTCTCTCAATTGGAAGGGGTTGGTGATATTGCAAAAAAAATGGTGGAGACAAGGATGCATCAAGTATTCAATTATGTGTATTTGCTCATTACATTGTCTTTAGTTTTACCAGTTGCAAACCTTCAAGTGGAGAGGGCATTTTCTGTCATGAATATTGTTAAGGGTCCACTTCGGAACAAAATGGGAGATCAATGGTTGAGTGATAGCTTGATTGTTTATATTGAGAGAGATATTTTTGCTTGTATTGAAAATGAAGCTATAATGCTACGTTTTCAAAATATGAAACCTTGTCGTGGACAATTATAGCTTGTAATGTTGTTTCCGTTATGAATTATGAATGAAATTACTATGATTTCATTTTCAATATTTTTTCCCACTTTTACACTAAGACCCCGTGTGATAAGATTCCTGGCTCCGCCACTGAGTGAAAGTAGATGATTTTATTGAGCCTAAACTATTTCAGCCTAAAGAATTGTAAGCCAAGTACATATTACTAAAAAAGTGGCTTTGGCACATTAAATAAAATGTAACTGTTTGTTATGGTAAATAAAAGGAAAAAGGTCACTTTCCTTCCTTGTCTCTGAAGCATATGTTTCTATGTGTGCTAGTGAAGCCTAAGGATTTAATATTTTTGTTCTGCAATAAGCCTTGCTCCTTACCATGTTGCTTCCTCTTTTGTTTTTGTTTCCTTACAGGCTATATGGCTAAAACAAACCAGATGATCATTTTTGCACGGAAATGTTCAATTTGGCTTTAGTAGATGGAGGTCGTGGCTCAGAGTTTCAAAGAAATCATGATCATTTATGTTTTAGTGATACTTCTTCTCTTAAGCTTGTAAATTGTATGTGCAATAGATATCTCAATGCCTTAGATTAGATTAGGTAATGTAAATCTAAAGTTGTTTGTTGTATCAAGGTAATGTCACTTGGGACCTATAATTATCAACGTTTGATAGTTGGAAGAGGTTCATGGCAGTTTAGAGCTATTCATTTGTTAGCCTTACAACTTCAAATTTCTGCATAATTCACGAAAGCCACACATGCTAATGATCCTAAGTTGACTTGAAAGTCACATGACAAATCATCATTGTTCGAATATATTTTCTGCAAACAAACTCATCTCATCAACTTGAAATTTCTGATCATTATTATTTCCACACTAAATATGGGCAGCACTTTCTTCTGGATTAACAACCCCCAACAATTACTCATCACAAGAAGTTTACATACAACCCCAAAAGTATTACAAACATTGCAAATCAAAACATTCTGATTCATATCTGTGAGAGAAAACACATGGAAATTGCCACACACTAGTCTTTTGGGCAAACATAGTCTTTTCTTCAAGTATGTCTGTGAACTCTACAACCCAAGAAATAGGTGGAATCACTTGGAGCACGAAACATCATCCAAAAAACTCATCATCCTGACAAGACAAAGTAAATGAAAAAAGAAATAAAAATTTATCCTTCTCAATAACAAGCAAGTTATATAGGTGGAAGAACTATTATCCATGTCATCAACAAAATATTCCATATAAGTTACGTGAATAACTATAACTACCTTGATGAAGAACTATTATCCGTGCCATTAAAAGCATCTTTGTCAACAATTGAAGATCTATCATGGTCAAAGATAACATCACAAAGTTACACATGAGGTTAATACATAATAATAAGAAAAGAAAAATACAAATAAGTTTGCATTCTTACGATTTTTGAAGCATAGGACAGTTCCTTTTGAAGCATTGTAATGGGTGTGGAAAATATGGACAAACACACAACAAAAGGAACTGTCCTATGCTTCAAAAAGGAACTGTCCCTCCCCCTTTCCCCTTCTTGACACCCAGGATCGAAACCCTAGAATCAAAACCCCATGGTTTCTTTTCGAGTTTTTATCAAAAATAGCCAAAATTTACCCCCCATTTCCAAAAATGTCAGTTTTTATAAAATCTTTCAAATATAGCCAAAAACTCCCATAAATAGACACAAATGCCCTTAAAAATTAAAATCCAAATAAACCTAAAATGCAAAACCTTACTACACAAAGTTTGGAATCACACGCACCTTAGTAGAACTATTGGTGAGTGATCTTCTTTTCTTTATGCATAATTTGTGCTTCTTCGTCCGGTTGCTTCTTTCTTTCAATTGTTTTTTCGTTTCTTTGGCTTGGTAGGAACAAGAAATTGAAATATTCATAGGTTTAGGTGTGTTTTGGTAAACATATACCTGTAGATGTTTTTTAACAGGTTTTGTTGGGCATCTATGAGTTCACGCATCAATTTTCTTCAAAGTCTCGATCTTTAGTCAGATACCAAGTCTATATCAATAACTAGGACTCAAAATATATTGGAACCTTTTAAGTTTATGTGGGTTTTAAATTTTAAGGGCATTTGTGTTTATTTATGTGAGTTTTTGACTATGTTTGAAAGATTTTAAAAAAATTGACATTTTTAAGAGTGGAAGGTAAATTTTGGCTATTTTTGATAAAAACTTTTTTTTTTTTTCTAATGACAAAAAAAAGAAAAAAGAAAGTAATGTAAACTTAAAAAAAGAAAAAAATAAACCCTAAGAAAAAAAAAAAAAGTGCTGAAAGGACAAAAGCGAAGAAGCACCGAGAAGAGACCGGCTGAAAGGTAAAAGGCTTCAGTTGGAGGGAGCAAGGTTTAGGTAGCCATTTCTAGGTTTAAGTTTCAGTGAAAAGAAGAAGAAGAAGAAGAAGAAGAAGAAGGGGTTTGAAATGCAGCCTTACGGAATACAATCAATGCTAAAGGAGGGGCACAAGCACCTCTCCGGTTTGGACGAAGCGGTGGTGAAGAACATCGATGCCTGCAAGCAACTCTCTGCCATCACTCGAACTTCTCTGGGTCCCAATGGTGTCGCTTTCTTACTCTAAAACTCGCAGTCTCTGTTTATCAGATTTGAACTCAGTTCGTTTCGTAAAATTTGTTTTTGTACTCACTACTGCTCAGGTATGAATAAGATGGTTATCAATCATTTGGACAAGCTCTTTGTGACAAATGATGCTGCCACCATTGTCAATGAGCTTGAGGTTCAGCATCCTGCTGCCAAGCTGTTGGTTTTGGCAGGCAGGGCTCAACAAGAAGAAATCGGTGACGGTGCTAATCTGACCATTTCTTTTGCTGGGGAGCTCCTGCAAAACGCAGAGGAGCTTATAAGGATGGGCCTGCACCCAAGTGAGATCATTAGTGGATACAATAAAGCTATCACAAAGGTTATTCAATGATTTGCTGATTGTTTACCCATTTGGGTTTATTGGAATTCTTCCGTTCTGATTTTATTTTTATTTTTGGGATATTTCAGACTATTGAAATCTTAGATGAACTGGTTGAGGAAGGTTCTGAGAAAATGGATGTTCGCAATAAAGAAGAAGTGGTTTCTAGACTGAAAGTTGCTGTTGCCAGCAAGCAATTCGGACAAGAAGAAATCTTATCCTCACTTGTCGCAGATGTAATTATAACTTGCGTACCCTTATTTTTCATTGCTTATTTTCTATGTCAGCTACCCAGCTATTTAGAAGCAAATAAAAGGAAAGGAAAAGAAGAATAGCATGTCACTTTTGTAAGCAAATTCTAATAGTAGCTCTTTGATTGGACAATATAGGCATGCATACAAGTATGTCCCAAGAACCCAGCAAACTTTAATGTGGATAATGTACGTGTTGCAAAGATTGTGGGAGGGGGTTTGCATAATTGTACAGTAGTTCGAGGCATGGTGTTGAAAACTGATGCCATGGGGAGTATAAAGCGAATGGAGAAGGCCAAGGTTAGCAGTCTTTTATGCATATGTATTTTAACTTTTTCATAACATATGTATGTTATAGCATTAAATGATGTGCTCTGTTTGTTCATGGTCTTTGGCAGATTTAGTCTTTCTCTAATTACTTTTTGGTCAACTTTCTCTAATTACTTTGAGTCTTTTAGCACCATTTTGTGAGTGGTTCAGTATTCTTTACCTTTGGCTTTTGTTATAAAGACACAATTTACTGGTTCCTGTGGGTATTATTGAAGTTCAGAGGAATGCACCATACCTTTGACTATTAAGATTTTTGCTTTTCTATATGCATGTGATTTGAGCATTACAAAGGCTAGCATTGTTTATTTTTTGGGTCCTTTCTTTTGTTCATACTGATTTCACAAATTTGAAGTACCTATTTTTTGTTTCTCGTAGCAGGAAAATTGTGTCAAAATAAGGCAAAACGGTAAAATGTACCATTGAAAACTCAACATATAAGAGATTGGTGGACGTTCACTTATCATCACAAGCGTTTTAATAATTTTTCAAGCTTAGTACAGATTTATGGTTTCTTATTATGTGGTGATTGGTCCAAATTTTTTTGTATATACTTATAGTGGCCCTAAGAGGAATTATGGTGATATAACCAAGAGTATTTTTTTGGCTTCATTTGTACTTGCTATTTAACTTATATATAGCAGATAAATTTCGTGATTTGTGCTTCATGGATTGTACTTATATCTGTTAAAAGTGTTCTTAAAATGTTTCATTTCTCGATTTTTTGAATTGTTAAACTAGATTGGGTTTTGTGAGCTAAAATTGTTAATAATATTTCGAATTGCTGATATGAATAATATTGACTAACTTTATAGTGTTCTCATTCTGTTTAACTTGCAATGAGCTTCTGTTTAACTTTGTACTTGGTCACATCTGTTTTTAATTGTGTGATCCAGTTGCAATATTTTATTATAAGAACCCTTTAGCCATGTTATGTGGTCTAAATATATTTTTGAAAGGTTCAGGTTTCTCAGATTTAATATTCTGTTATATCTTTTCAGGTTGCTGTGTTTGTTAGTGGCGTTGATACCTCTGCAACGGAGACCAAAGGAACTGTCCTAATTCATTCTGCTGACCAGGTAATTGTTGAAGAGGAAGGTTCTCCCTGTGTTGAAGTTATTATAGAGAGAAGCCTTCTATGTTGTATATATAGCAGTAGACTAAAGTGCTCGCCTCCCTCCCCCACCCTCTGTGTGTATGTGTGTGTTTGTGGTTATATGCAACTGATTCCATAGGGTCAAATATTTTTTGGTTACCCCATAAGGTCAGATTTAGTGGCAGTTTCTTGAAAGCTTATTCTGTGTGCAACTAGTTAAATTTTGCCTCATATGCATACATTTCATACGGTTTAATTTATTTATAATTTATTGGTTCTTGTTATTGCTTTTTAATTTCCCCTTTGTCTTCTGTAAAAGGACTGTACATGAAACATTAAAGATGTCTTCTAATGTGATTTACCATTTTCTGTGATAGTATGGCCATTTTGTATGGTTCTTTCGATATTAGATATGTATGTCTTGTGGACTCAAATTTTGATTTAAAACTCTATAATTTTAACTTCTATTACTATATCACTGGAATGTGTTGGTGTTTTACTATTATTGTCTTCAGGTCCGTAGCACTTGAGCTAGTTGTGAATTGATTGCTGCTTAGTGTTACTTCTGTGTTGATACTTCGGCAAAAGATTGTTCTTGGTGTTTCGTGTTGTTGGATAACTTGTAGTTTTGGAGCAAGGATCCCTTTTTAGTTCTAAAAGCAAGTGCAGAGTAACACTTACTTTCTGCTCACAATGATTTCTTCAAGAGGGAATCCACTCTTCTTAGTATGGATTCCTAACCGAAGCTTTTAGCTTAACCATGATATCAGTGTACTTACAAATCAGGATGTCTAATTTTTTATGAAATCAATTAACTCCTGGTTTGTGATTGAAATTGTAGTAAACTCGAGACCCATTGGAGATGAGGATTTTTAACGAACTGGTAACCTAGTAAAATGTTCTACATTCTGTATATTGTACTGATTCTTCAACATTTCATTGATAATTTGGTACCAGATACATGCGTCCAAGGTGTATGTACCTATAAATATATCATTATACCCTTTACCTTATAGGTTTTTTTAATAGTTCTTTTCCCTGTTACAAGTACAACATGGTTTATTAGTACTCTAAGGTAAAGTGTTGGGTTTTAGGGCTTAGGATTTAGAATTTAGCTTCGGGTTTTGGACCTTGAAGCATGCGTTTTACTTTTTGCCGCATTGTTTGAACTTTACCTCTTGAACTGCGAGATCATGTTTAAGAATCAGGATCATGTACCTATATAATGATATATATGTATGTCTACATGTGTGAGTTTGGTTTTTCCTGTTAAACCAGTGTTATGTGGACATTGGTAAACAAAAGGTTGACGTGGGTCCTAAAACTCTTGATAAGCAGTGTAACCTAATGTATGATCGAGCCTGCTTAGTATGTAGGGAATGTTCAGCTTTATATCTTAGATCTGCAGATTACAACTTGGGAACTCTTCTGTTCATGCAGGCTATTGTAAATTCATTCTCCCCTACAACTTCCTTTGCAACGTTTTTTAATTATTAGCTTCATTATTTATTTTTCATTTCGGGAAATTGATTATTGGTAAATATGTTTGAATTGAATGGTGCTTGAATTCTATGGTTTTTGCATGAGTATTCTAACTGGTTTTGTTTTAAAATGTTTTGACCGTTTTTCTGGGTATCTGATGTCTGATACTATTAGTCTCGGTATATTAAAGTTGATCTTCCTTTCTTGTTTGGCTTGGATGTTGGAAATTATCTTTGCCTATCTGTTTAATTTATTTGCGTAGTTAGGTTTAATGTGGTTGATCTATTATTAGCTAATAAGTGGTTTCTTGGTCATCCCGTAGCTAGAAAATTATGCAAAAACTGAAGAAGCTAAAGTTGAGGAGCTCATCAAAGCAGTTGCAGATTCAGGTGCCAAAGTAATTGTCAGTGGAGCAGCAGTAGGAGAGATGGCACTACATTTTTGTGAGCGTTACAAGTGAGTGTCAATGGCTTTTTTTTCGTTAAACTTTTTTCGACCCCTGTGCGTTCATGCTGTGTGTGTATGCAGTAATGTTGTAATTGTAGCATAAACTGGGAGTTATGAGTTTAGGTAGACGCTTTTACTATGTACTACCCATTTAATGGTATTTAGATCTCTTTTAGTGTTTTAACCTTTTAGTTCTTGATTCTAGGCTCATGGTGCTGAAAATCAGTTCAAAATTTGAATTGAGACGATTTTGCCGCACAACTGGTGCCGTTGCCATGGTAATTTTACAAGAATTTGATATTTTCTGTGTACCTTATTGAGTGCTTCTTAATACACTTTGTATTTATGTAACAGTTGAAGCTTGCCCAACCTAACCCAGATGATCTGGGATATGTTGACTCTGTCTCGGTGGAGGAAATTGCTGGTGTTAGGGTATGCTAAGAAATGTTTCCTCAAGACTGTATTTTGTCTATAAATTTGCTTATTCATGCCTCATTTGTTTTTCTTATTTCTACATGTCCAATATGTAGGTCACTGTTGTGAAGAATGAAGAAGGTGGTAACTCTGTATCCACTGTGCTTCTACGAGGAAGTACTGACAGTATATTAGATGACCTTGAAAGAGCAGTTGATGATGGAGTGAACACTTACAAGGTAATTCATAAGGCACATTTATAATTTTGTATGTCTTGCTAGGCTGGGTTTGTTTTACCTCTGAAATTGTTGTTAGCATATGGTTCTCTGGAACTTTTAAAATAATTCTTCAACCAGTAGTCATTGATATCTTACTATCTTAATGCATTTCATTTTCAGGCAATGTGCAAGGATAGCCGTATTGTTCCTGGAGCTGCGGCAACTGAAATTGAGTTAGCTAGGAGACTGAAGGAATTCTCTTTTAAAGAAACAGGGTAAATTGCCTCTGCTTTTGAATTTATTCATTTTAAGTGATTTCCACAATATGTCTGCAATATGCCTAACTTTCACCACTATTAGATATTTTTGCTTGATTCTATGAAAACTTTAAGGTACAGTCACACAGAAATTATCAACAATAACAAAGATATATCCTCAAAGGAGTTGGAAATTGCTATGCAAGATTCTGTGGAGTATAAGGAATACATATCATTAAGGAATTTTATTGAAATTGTGGTATGAGGTAAATTGAAGTATGCAAGATGTATAAAAAAATTAAAATGGTATCCAAATAAATTTCCTAGAAAATGCCTTAAAGAAGCATCATGGGTATTACAACCCAACTAGAGAGGAACACCCGTTTTACAGTTTTAAATGATCAAACATAGGTAACACATAAAGGAACAATTTCCTAGCACTAAAAAGAACAAAAGGAAAAAACGGATATATCATGGGTGTTCTTGTCCAAAAAAGGTGTGGTTGAGATAGGTAATTGTAAAGCACTTTGATTTGAATCAGAGTTCTTTGATATTGATCTGAATTATTGGTTTTCATAATGCGCATTTAATGTTGTACCTGAAAGCATAAAGTAGAATCTGGAGGCTTACACCAACTATCGGAACTTAAACTTTAATTTGTGTGTGTGTGTGTGTGTGTCCAGTCATAGGTCTCGATTGGGCATTAGTGAAATAACATACTAAAGAAAGAATGGTTTTGCAGATTGGATCAGTATGCTATAGCAAAATTTGCCGAAAGTTTTGAGATGGTGCCTAAAACTCTCGCTGAGAATGCTGGGCGTAATGCAATGGAGATCATATCATCCCTCTATGCTGAGCATGCATCAGGAAATACCAAAGTTGGCATCGACTTGGAAGACGGTGTTTGCAGAGACTTGTCAGCTCTAAATGTTTGGGACCTCCACCTAACTAAGTAAGCTTTTCTTTGTTTTGTAATGATTTATGGTTGCTTTTTTGGTGTGGAAGTTTTCATTACATTGTATGTTGTTACAACCGTGATGCTTGATGCAATATTGGTAATGTGATTAAGTTTTGTACATTAAATTTGGGTCTAGAATTTTTTATTTCTTTTTTGGTAGAGGACTCGTTTAATTCCCATGCCCTTTCTGGAGGTTTTGCTGGCCAATGAATTCCTGCTGCTTCTATTAGTGGTTCATTTGATTGGTGCATGTATCCTTCTGTTGATGTTATAAATCAAAGTGCAATTTAATTTAGCTTTGTGGGGGTATTGTGGTGCAGTTGTAATATGGATAATAGGGCATAATTAGGCAGTTGTCTACATTTGTAATATTTAATCTAGTCCATGATTTGTTTTTTTTTGTTTTTTGGCCTGAAGTCCATGATTTGTGGTAATTCATGTTTTTGCCAAAATCCTTTACTCTATGGAACCCAGTTATTCAGTGTTTTTTCCCTTCATTATTCTGTTTGTGTATATAGATGTAGCTATATATCCATTTTGAAAGCTTTATTTATGTTTTGGTTTCAAGAAATGGTTGGTTTGTTGAGGATAATGCAGCGACGATTCTAACCTTTTTAAAATCCCCTATCAATTTAGTGGATGCATTCTCATTATGGATTTTCGTATGAGTTACATCGATATGAAAGGGTTTGTAGTATTTTTCAATAAGTGAAGATTCAGTTAAGGAGGAATGACGACATGTAAGCCAAGCGTTGTTCATATCTCAAACTCATACACATCAGATGTTTTATTAATTGTAAATAGTTGTTTTTCATTCATCTATTTGAATTCAATGTTCTTATTAAGTAAACTTAAAAATTTGTTTTATATACGATATAGGCATCATATTCTATGTTGGGCTCTTTTTTTCTATTTTTCTTTTTGGCCTGATCTTTCTTGGGATGTTTGCTACAGGTTTTTTGCTCTCAAATATGCTGCAGATGCTGCCTGCACTGTTCTTCGAGTAGATCAAGTAAGTAACTAATAACTATTGGGTTTTCCAACTTTTGGTGTACCCAACTTTAATTTCGAACTGAATAATTCAGACCAGAGGGAAAACTGAAATACTTAGTGCATCTGGTTTTAAACTCGTCTTTGAGCTTTTGTTTGGATTAAAATAAGAAACCTATGAAACTCGTACCAATACTTCAAACAATGGAAGCAAATATGAATATTTTTTTGAAGTTCCTTTGGGAAATGCAGAATTTATTAAATATGGCGTCACTGCAGTAGGTATAATTCTTTATTAAGATTGATGTAGGGTAGGGTTTACCTCTAGTTTACAAAGAATTGAACAGCGAGGGATTTTGAAATTGTGAGACAAGGATTTATGACTTTCAAATGTATTGCTAATATATCTTCTGCTAGAAATACCCACTTCAGCACAACTGAATGAATATAAGTTGGGCCGCTTTTCAATGATTTCACTATTGACAAAACAAGACTAAAAGAAAGACATAATAGCTGTGTTTAATTTTTTTTTTTTGGTCAGAACATGAAAGTTGGTTTGATGATTAGCATCAATTAAGTGTTAAAATTCATTTATCTAATTGCAAGAGTATGTGATGTTGATTATCATTTAAATCATAAATAATTGTGTTGACAAAATTCTGTGTTGCAGATTATAATGGCAAAACCAGCAGGTGGCCCAAGTAAGAGAGATCAGCCTGCAGGGATGGATGAGGACTAACTTTTTGGGTGTCACAGTTTAACTATCTCGTTTGTATTGCTGAGTTAGGAATCTTTTGTTGTCTACAGATGAAAAGCATGTTTTAGATTTCAATTCTGCAAGGATTGAATTTTGTAAATCACTAGTTACAAAGCTTTGGTTGTCAGTTGAAGATCTGAATACAGAATTAAATTGTAACTTTAAGTTGTGTGGACTTGTTTAGGATGCGGAGTGAGAGTTAAATAGAGTGGAAATTTTTTTAATGAAGCCTTCTTCCGTCTCTATTCGATGGTAGTGTGCCGTCTTAAGAGAGGCTCTCGAGTTCTTGTAACTGACTGCCACTGGTCTTTGAGATTTTGTTGAAGGCTTTTTTATGTGCCTTTGCCAAACAGTAATCTATTTGATTCTTATGAAATTTTCATCTATGATGCAGCTTTTGTGACTTCAATTCAATCTTGCCACAGCTTTTGTTCAATGATGCATCCCAAATGCTCGTTTCTTCTTTTTATTTATTTTCTATTCTTATTCGTTGCCTACGTATGCATTCAACAACCGGAACATGAACAAGAATACAGTCGGTGGATATGCGGTTATACCAATGACAGCAGTGGAAACGCGTGCTCATTCTGTTACTGTAATCAATAGAAATCTTAATTTGGATCACAACCTAGGATTTACTAGGACTGGAAATTGTTAATTAAAAAACAGACCTGAATCGAATCGACTAGTGTGGGTTGGTTTGGTTGCATATAGTGTTTTCCAGAACAGCAGAAAATAGCACCAAACTAGTTAATTCAATTAAAAATAACAATTTGCAAACCTTTGGTCTTGCGGTATGTCGAACTCAACTAGTCCATGAAGGAAGTTGAGGTTCCACTCCAAAATCAATTGGGAATGGGGGAGTAGCCTAACTCCTTGATCCCTTTAACTTTTCAATATGAGACAAATACTCTCAACAATCCATATATTTTACTTTAAGATCACATTTACATGTGCCCTCTATTCATTGGCTAAGATGTTTTTATTGTGTTTCTTCACATGTAGGGACTGAGCCACATATAGACCTGAAGTGGTTGTGGCCCTGAAGTTCCAGAAACTCGTTTGAAGTTCTGTATAAAACCTGAAAAATCTGTATAAAGTCATAAACTTTTCAGCTATTACTCCCGGGAAAACCACAAAATATGGGGGCTCCTGTTTCTTTGGTCAACTTTATTTTTTTTGTCAATGTAATTCTATTCAAATAAATTAAAAGCATTACAATAGGGTGGAAAGCCACGAGCCAAAGATAATCTAAACAAAACCAAAAACAAAGGCCCAAGCATGATACTATACAACACACAAAGTGAAGGCCCAATTACAATCCCAAAGAACACATGCCGCAACACCATCGCAAGTCCACAATCACTAAAAAGAAGTAACTATTAACACATACCAAAGATCCAAACAAAGGATGGGGGAACAAGCCACCCGCACAAAATGTGCTCTCATAATCCAAGGAACTAGTGTATTTAACACTCTAAACGCATCCCCACACCACATACTGAGACTGGCACCAAAGGAGATCGACAAAAGCTACACACGCAAAGTCGAGGAGCAAAGGATGGTGATTGAGAGCCAACAAAGAAAGGCAATCGTAGGCCACATGTCACATTCCGGATTAGCTCTGCCGTAGCACGATATTGTCCGTTTTGGGTCCCTCCTCTCTGGCCCTCACGGTTTTGTTTCTAGGAGATCATGACCAACTTCCCAGTGGGTCACCCATCCTGAGATTGCTCTCACCCCCAACTTGCTTAGGCCTCGTGCTAGATGGATGCGAGTGTACACATATAAGGCACATCACCTCCCTCTCCGTTGGTCGATGTGGGATCTTACAATCCACCCCCCTTCAGGGCCCGACGTCCCGTCGGTACACTCGCACCACACGGCAGAGTGGCTCTGATACCAAATTGTCACATCCCAGGATCAGAGCTCGCCGTAGCACGATATTGTCCTCTTTGGGCCCTCCTCTCACCGGTTTTGTTTCTGGAGAGTCAAGAACCAACTTCCCAGTGGGTCACCCATCTTGGGATCGCCTCGCCCCCAACTCGCTTAACTTCGCTGGAGTTCCCATGACTCCGAAGCCAATGAGCTCCCAAAAGGCCTCGTGCTAGATGAATGCGGATGTGCACATATAAGGCACATCACTCCCCTCTCTGTTGGTCGATGTGAGATCTTACACCACATGAGAGAGAACTGTAGATGAGACAAAAACCTCATATCCGAGACATAGCTCCAAAACAATGCACCTATGGAGAGTGGTAATTCTTGTCATTGGTATGAAAGGGTACAAAGGATAAGTGCTCTACTGCGAAAGTTATATACTTACCAAGTTAATCCAGATATTCGGCGGGCTTAAAGTTTGGCAAAGAAATTTTTGTGAACTTTGAACAGATGGGCGCAGGAGAAAAAGTGGTGGCATAAGTCCAAAGTATATATCCGGACAAAACAGTTGGGCAAATAAGGATGAGCTTAGCAAACTAGTGACTAATGTGTGTGGAAGCTGTTAAAAGCTTCTTCATTCTCTCTATCTCATGGCTTCTCTTCTTTCCTTCTCTGTTCCCAATTCAATGATGATAAGGGCTTCTTCTTCTTCACAGTCTATTTCTGCACCGACCGTTTCTGTGCCGGAGAACCTTACTGAAAAATTTGGGAGAAAGGGCATCAAGTTCTTGGAGTCTGATAACATCCCTATTGTTGAACTCACAGTCAGAAATGGCAGTTCATTAAGGCTTCAAATACCCAATGCTCATGTGACTTCATACAAGCCAAAGGTGTACTGGAAGGACGACGGCTTCCAAGAAGTTCTTTACACAATTCCAGAAAATGGAACTGATGCTAATTCTACCAAAGCCAAGGGAGGAATTGGTTTGGTCTTGAATGATGTATCAGAAGCAGGCTCCAAAGGCTCACTTGTTTCCACTTCTGAATGGACAGTAAAAGATGTTGATTCCGATTCCATCGATGCTCTCCAGGTATTTTTTTTTTCGTTCTTTCTTTCTTTTGGTTCCATTTGAAACAAACAAAAATACAGAGACATCAAAAGTTTAAATGACCAAAACCTTAGTTGTTAGAAATACATAAGATTTTGATAATGAAATTACCAAAACAATGCACAGATACAAAACTAGAGAGCCTAGAATATATTGAAATGATGAAATTTGAGGACATAGTTTTTGTTTCCTTGGTTTTCCATTGATTTGGCACTTAGATTTGTTGCAGGTTGAATTAAGCAGCGCTAGTGGAACACTTGACATAACTTATGTCGTCAGTTTATATCCGGTAAGCATGGCAACGGCTGTTATTGTGAGAAACAGAGGCCGGAAGCCGGTGACTCTGACCAATGCCATACTCAGCCATTTCAAGTTCAAAAGACGAAGCGGGGCGGCGATCCAAGGTCTCAAGGGCTGTGCTTACACTGCGCTCCCTCCACTGTCTTCTCCTTTTGAGATTTTGTCTCCTGCTGAAGCAATGAAAGCTGACACTCCAGGGTGGTTCGATTTTGGTTCTCAGCCTGAAGAAAAGCCAGGTTCTTGGACTCACCAAGATGTGCCTTTCACCATTTTGAAAAACAAGCTCAGCAGGGTTTATGCTGCCCCTCCTAAAGAGAGACTGAAGCCAATTTATAACACCCCACCTTCCAAATATGAAACACTGGATCAGGTAACCATTCTTCGCTAAATATTCTTAATCTAATGAACAAGAGTTTGACGTGTTGTCAAATAAAAAAAAATTCAGCAAAACATAAGGAATGAATAATTGAGTCTTGCCAGATGTAAAATCAAAAACTGTAATTAGTTGCCAGTTTTTTATGGGATTGCGTGACTTGGAATCATGACCGCACCTAATCAATAGTTCAGATTCACTATCCGACGAGGAAAATTACCATTGACATTAGTTCTTGTCCATATTTATATACACATAATGAATTTGTGTTTTTTCCAACTTATTGGTTTGTGAATTTCAGGGGCGTGAGCTCTTCTATAGGGTGATACGCATGGGATTTGAGGATATCTACTTATGCAGCCCTGGTTCTTTCTATGAGAAATATGGGGAGGAGTATTTTATATGTACTGGCCCTGCTTCAATGCTTGTACCTGTGGTTGTCAAGCCTGGTGAGGATTGGAGAGGGGCACAAGTTATTGAACATGATAATTTGTAGTAAATATTTTTCTTTTCCTTTTTTCCTTTTTTTTTGGTTCTAAATATCTGTAGAGCAAGGTCTGGTCTTCTTTTTCTTCTTCTACTAGTTTGATCACCTGGTACGCATGTGACACCAAATATTTTTCCTACACTGATTTATTGTTGATCGTATTGACTTCATCCTATGGATAGTCAACACAACTAATGATTCATATTTATACCTGCAATATTGGAAACAAAGAAAAGGAATCCCATGGCAAACCAAAGGTTTTAGGTTCGAACGCTCATGAAATCTGAGTTGTATGTATGTGAGAAACTCTCTTCCCTCGTAGTTTAGACTATCGCTTATACTCAAAAAAAAGAAAAAAAGATACTTTCAGATGCAGAGAGTGGAACCTAGTTTAAAGCTTTATCAATTAGAAGTTGCTACATGGGACTTCGTTACTTTTTATTAAAATTGATCTAAATTGTTGTGCAAATTTTCTTTGCTATGTATTCTGTACGATAAATGTATCTTATATTCTCAATACTTCGCTTTTACTAATTAAATAGAGTTTGTTCAAAGGTTCATGAAATAGAGGTCCATGCCAACTTTCTAAATGGCACACAAACCCTTATGATTTTTTTTTTTTAAATACGAACGATAGTCTAAACCTCATGCAACAACACTATTTCTTGCAGCAACACTTATCTACTCTGATGTACTCTACTTCTTTATCACTATAAGGTTTGTGCGTAATAGATCTCTACAACTCAAACCAAAATACATATTCAAAAAATCACAGAAAGTTCAAACACATCTCTTGCACACTATAGTAAGATTAGATCTGAAAAAGGCTAAATAAAAGCGTGATGATACGTGAACCAAATTAAGATAGGGAGATATGAAAAGATGCACAAAGAGAGATGAAAAGGAAAACTAGATATAGAACTTGACGTAAATCTTAAAAAAGAACAATAATTGGGAAGAGAGAGAGAGATGGCATAGAAACATTATATATCTAAAGGAAAAAAAAAATGGAGAGATATCAGGCCAAAAAATTATGGGGAGTTATCTGAAGAATGAGATAGAAAAGAAAGAAAAAGGAGTAGGAGAGAGAGGTAAGAAAGAAAAGAAAGAGGTGTGACATATATAAGTAGGGGTGGGCACAGTCCGGTTTATTCCTTGAATTGAAATTAAAATCAAAACTTACATATACGGTCTGGTTTGATTCAAGTTTCATATAAAGTGTCTAGAGGAATTGAACTGGACCGACAATTTATCCTCAAATTGGAACCGAAAATCGAAAACTTTCACACAATCCAATTCAATTCGATTTCATACAAAGTGCTTGAGTAACCGAACCAAATCAAACTTATACGGTTTCAGTTTGGTTTGGCTGGTTTGCGGTTTGGAAGAAGAGAAAAGAGGAAGATGTGTAGAAGAGAGAAATAGGAAGAAGAGAGAAGTAGAAAGAAGGGAGAAATAGGAAAAAAGAGAAAATATGAAAAGGAGAGAAAGAATGAGGTGTAACAAGAAGAATGAGTATGATTCACCAAAAAGAAAAAGAAGTAGTGCTAGAGTTGTTATTTAGTGAGGTATAAATTGGGACTAAGCCCATTGTGTATTAATTGGAATTAAGTATCTTCATATTACTTGGGGTTACTAATGTGATTTGAATATTAATTTGGCTTACTAATAAATTTGGATATAAATGAATTAGTAAACTTAACATAACCCGTCTGATTCAATTTAGACTAATTTTTCCAAGGCAAGAACCTAGATGGGAACTGATCCAAACTATCATGTTCAAATTTTGAGCCTCGGTTGACTTTTTTGGTCAACATAATTTTTCTTTTTGGGTTTTTTCAACTCGATTCGGCTCGATTTATCGGTTTAAATGAGGTTCACATAAGCTTAGTACTTTACTAAGGGTGGGCATTTGAACTGATGAACCGAACCAAATTGATATGAAAAAAAACCAGGAAAATTAGTTTTGGCTTAAAGCTGTTCGTTTCTCAATTTTTACCACTTAAAAACCAAATCGGATTGATTATATGATGTTGTCACATATATTAATAATATAAATAATTTTTCTTACAAATTTAACACCAAAATTGTAGTATCCTCATCTCTCTTAGCCTCCCTTGTCTCCCTCATGGTCTCACCCTCTTTTATCTTCATCATGATGTCAACCTCCTCATCCCTCCCCGTCTCATATCCACGCCTCTAATGCCATCATCCACTATCTTTTTGTTGTTTTGCTTTGAATTCATTCATGGATTAGTGTAAGAGAGTTGAGTTTTATTTTTAGGCTTCAAGTGATGATGCCCAACCAAAAAAATAAATTCAATGCATAGGTAGGGTATGTTAACACTCACAGTCTCATAGGGTACAATGACCATCACATTGAAGTTGGTTCTTTGAGAGCTCTTGAAGGACATGCATTTATTGACCTAGAAGTGGAGGACTTTAGCCTCAGAGATAATTAGCAGCCACATGGATGATTGAAGTTGATTCTTGATCTTGAGAAATTAATTGAATATAAGGTTTTCTAGACGAGTTGAATTTAGTGTGTGGGATTAGCAGAGGTAGGAAAACATTAGTAGAGATTAGAGGCACATATTGGTAGGAGTTTGAATAGGCATGATTCAAACTAGTGTTGGGCTCAGTCTGGGTTGGTTCGAATTTTGGGCCCAATCTGGACACACGAATCGTAGGTGTCGGTGTGGCTATTATATATGGAAATCAGAACCAAACCATAGCTGGTGTAAACTAGTGACTACGGTTAACTGAACTTATTGGTTTGGTTTGGTTCAGTTTGAGTTTTTGGGCTTTCTTAGAAATTGCCCAAATTTCACACAAAATACATTTATGAGCCCACTTCAAAGCACATAAACATGTACATGAATTCAAAGCATATAAAGCTGTGCATATTCAAAGCATTTTTTAGCCCAAAATCATATGTTAAAAACTATACAGCAGCATCATCATCATCATATATTCAATATCGATCATCACACATTAATCCTCAAATATCATAAATGACAAACATCACACATGAATTTAACACATTACAATCCATCATCACACAAATGACAAACATCAAACATCAATTTAACAAATTCAACACAACATGAAAGATCGATATTAGTATATCACAAGTTTCAACAACAATCAAAGCAACAACATCAGAAATTACAAAGCATCCAAGCAACATAAATTTAAAAAGATTGGGGTGGCAGCCGTTGCCATCTTGTTTCTTCAATCAATCCGTGGGAATGAGAGTGTCACTAAGAGGTTGTCCATTTAATTGAAATGATTCAACTTCTGCAAGAACATAAAACATAAAATAAATTAATGTTCACAAAGTTAAAACACACAAATTAAAACTAAAAACAATAACAATACCAAACCCTTACCTTTTTCCAGTTTCTCCAAAGTTAGGTACAACTCCAATTCATCTTTAGTGGGCTCCTTGTTGAAGTCAAAACCCTCACTTCTCAACCATACATTTGTTGGTTAGACTATAATGAGTGGAAAGTTATGAGTGGTAAGTTATAAGGGGTTCACTTTATAGCCATCAGATCAATCCAAAGGCTAGGGAGAATTGAGATAAAGTTTTGCAATCGGGTAGGTGAGGAACCCAAACCCGAATTTAATATCCAGCATTGAAGTTGGTCCCAAAAAAAAAAAAAAGAGGCAAGTTCGAAGTTTGAACAGAAAAAATCAATTCGAAGTTTGAACAGAAAAAACCCATCACTCTAAAACCCATAGCTCTGAATCAATTCGAAGTTTGAACAGAAAAAACCCATCACTCTAAAACCCATAGCTCTGAGAAACTGCTAAGCTCTGAGAAAAGGTTGAAGGCAACGATTAACGACGGTTGAAGGAAACGGTTGAACGCAGCGCAACTCCATTCTCTAAACCCTGAAAAAGTATTTATTTTCAGTAGAAGGGGAAGTGGCGAAGCAGTGGAAGGGGAAGGAGAGAAGCCGTATTTGTTGGAAGTGAAAGGTTCCATTTGTGGAGCAAAGCCGCACAAAGACCCCGCACAGACACCTTGCGATTGTTCAATAACCAACATTTGGTGAGTAATTTATGGAATTTGAGTTTAGGGTTAGAGTAAAGGTTTTCCCCAATTTGTACCATCAATGTTGTTGGATTTGGCATCTCTTCCTTGTGCTTCACTTGCATGTTAATTTTTGCTTGTGTATATGTTAAAAAATGAATGAAAATCAAGTCAACAACATGTTAATAACATGTCAATAACATATCAATAATGATATGAATAAGATAATGGTGTTGAATTGGAGGAGACCCTGAAGTCAATAACATGTCAATAACATATCTCTGGCGCTATAATATATATATTTTTTGAAATAAATATTATTTCCCTTGTTGCTAAATTTGCCTGTGAAAAATGAGAAGATATAATAATAAAGTCATGAATAAAAGTGCAAAGCATTTGAAATGAAGGTTGATCCATGATCATAGTAGCTCACTGAAGAAAAAGCTAGAAAGAAAGAAGGATGTGGCAATGGCTTAGCAAGCAGATAGCAGAGCAAATTCTTTGCTTTGCTTCCTTCCACTATCTTTCTTATTTATTTATTTATTTTGTGTTGTGTATGAGATGACAATAATTGTCATGTGTGTGAAGTGCAGAACTTGCCTAGATTGCACTCACACTCACTCATGCATCAACCATTGATTGGAGTTTGTATCCAAAAATAAAATACATGCTATTGGTTGTAATTCACAGAATCATTGCATTAACAGGTATTTGCACAAAATTTGTCATATTGCTTTGATGATGTTAAAGGCTGTGATCAGTAATCCCTATGCGCATGTACTTCATAAAATTTGTAATGTGCCTGGTTGACTAGTTATGTAAATACTAAATACCAATATGATTGTGCAAATACGTGGTGGTAGTATATGTGTTAACGTTATTTCATCTTGTATTTTAGGAAATGGGATCCAACGTGCAGCTGGTATGGCCAGAGTTCAGAGGCATATGCGTCACGGGTGAACAACTGCTCACATGCAAATTCAACCCTAGCTGCAATTCGAGCGAAGTTGAGTGCGGAACAATTAGAACAATTCAAGACATCATGCTTTGGCCATCTTCTGAATATAGACAAGATTCAGTTTAGCGGGCAGATTGTGCATGGAGTTGTGTTGCGTCGAGTCGCGGGGCAGGGTGTGAAAGACTTGGATGGACTGAGTTTCTTAATAGGGTGCGACGTTGCTCAGTTTACTCGCCAGGATTTCTGTTTGATCTCGGGGCTTCGTTTTGGGGAAGTGCCTGAAGTTTCTAGTGGAGAAAGTGCTGAAATTAGACTTCAGAAAAGATATTTTATAGACGAAGGAATTACATGTAATGCTTTAGAAGAAGCATTTATGAGGTGCAAAGAGAGAGATGACGTCTACAAGCTAGCTCTTGTTTACTTTGCTGAGTTAGTGGTTTTGGGAAGGGACAAGCATTTGAACATCAATGTAAATTACCTGACCCTTGTAGAGGACTTGGATGCGTTCAACAGGTATCCGTGGGGTTCGGTGTCGTTTGACAAAACCCAAGACAGTCTATTTTCTGCACCAACAAAGTATATGAAAAGCTTTGAAAATGAAGAGGGAAGAGAGAAGGGGAAAAGTAAGGTAACGGGAACAAGCCGGAAAAATGAGAAGGGCAAGAAGCATAAGCATGGTGAAGTGCAAAGGGGTGGGTGGAGTTTTAAAGGTTTCACGTATGCTTTCCAGGTACATGGTAATAATGTTCATGTCAGTTATGCTTTGTGAACTTTAAAACTTAAATAATGACTTTTGTCCTGTGAATTGTGTAGATTTGGGTATATGAATTAATTCCTAGAATGGTGGACCTGAATTACTGCAAGGTTGTTGATCCAACAGCTGTCCCGCGTATTTTGCGATGGAGAACGACTACGTCTATGCCCGAGATGAGGAAGTTGAACAATTATTTTTTCCAGAGCAAAGAGGTTTGGTTTGCAGCCCTTGAAACTATTTATAAGATTCAATGAAATTATTAAGTAGAATGATTGAATATGAATATTGTCTGTATTCTGAAAAGTTCAGTTCAGTTGCGGGCGCTACGTCCGAGTGAAGAGGAAATGAGACAATCATATTGGAGTTGGCCACAGGATCGCCCTGCTGTTGTTCTGGCAGAGTCAATTCCTTCTTCATGTGCTGATCTTGATGAGTTGAACAAGCTGGTAAGCTTGTTGAGGTCCGAGTTGTTTCAAGTAAAGCGGGAAAATGACGTCCTTGAGTTAAAGGTCATACGGATGGAAAAACTTTTGGACCACTGTTTAGGTCCTCAGTTTGAGCAGGAAGTAAGGAGGGACCTAGCTTTACTGAAAGAGAGGACGAATCGTTGTGCCATCTCACATCTATTTACGGGATCTGACGAAATGGATGATAGTGAATGGGATGAAGGGCCAAGTAACAGATATGAGGGAGAGGAAAAGGACGAGGAGGGGATTGAAGGGGGTGAAGTGCAAAGAAAACCAAGTGAGGTAGAGGAAGCGCAAAGGAAAAGAAAAGAGGGAGAGCAAGTGAAAATAAAAAGCAACAAGGGAGAGGAAGCGTAAAGAAAGAGCAGTGAGGGAGAGGAAGTGAAAAGAAAAAGCAATGAGGGAGAGGAACTGCAAAGAAAGAGCAGTGAGGGAGAGGAAGTGAAAAGAAAAAATAGTGAGGGAGAGGAACTGCAAAAAAAAGCGCAGTGACGGAGGGGAACTGCAAAGAAAAAGCAGTGACGGAAGGGAACTGCAAAGAAAAAGCAGTTATGGAGAGGATCCGCAAAGAAAAAGAAGGGAGGGCAAGGAAGTGAAAAGTAAAAAAAGTGAGGAAAAGGAAGTGCAAATAAAGGAATGTGAGGAAGCGGATGATGAAGTTGTTTTGGTTTGTGATGACATTGGTGAGAGCACGGCGGGGACAACTGTTGAGTTTAATCTCGGGGATATTGATTTGGATCAACCTACAGCTGTGCTATCTGAGTTGAACGTTTGGTTGAATGATAAAGGTAAAGCTGTGGAACAAGGGGTCCAATTACGAAAGAGAAAGAGGATTATTCCTATGTGGAAGATCATTGAAGCTAGTGAATTGGTGAAAAAAACTGTGCCAGAGACAACCCGACTTCGGATGTTAGACCCAATGAAGGCGATTCCGCATGATGATATGGTGAAATTGCTGAAACTTTGTTGGGAATGGCGCCTTAACCCAAAGTAAGTCCCTTGTTTTTTGAGATAGAAGGCATTAGTGTATATATTTTTAAATTGTTGTGATCTAAAACTTTGTTATATTCACAGTTTAGTGATGCAATTTGGCCACGTGGAAGCTGAGATTGAATTCTTCGCTTCCCTCGTAAAAGCTGACGGTTGGCTGCAGGAGATGTAAGTTTAATTGATTATGCATTTGTTTTAATGTACATAGATTATGAGATTGACTAGAAAAACATGTGCAGCACATTGATTTGGGGTTGTATCTTATCCGGAAGCGACAACAAGATTTGGAGGTTGTAGAAATATCGAAACTGGACAACGACCGATGTATTTTTCATGGTATGTCATAGGGCTTGACCAAGTGCAGTTAATAATTACAAATTATCCATACTTGCTTTGTGGAGGTGTTTAACCATTGATTGTTTTCTATTTCACAGAATCACATCCATACTTGCTTTGTGGATAATAAAAGAAAAAAAGAGCAGGCTGGGTGGAAAATTAGAAACAGTTTAGTGAACGTTGTAAATGGCAAGGTTCCGGCGTGTGGGGTGGATTGGCAGAACGTGTATAAGGTGTATGCCCCTTGTATGTTGACGAAGCATAAGCATTGGGTGGCTCTAATGATTGATCTGGTTAAGTGTGAAATCAAAGTGTACGATTCAATGGTTTCAGTTATTCCAGATGAGATGTTAAAGGAAGAACTCGCCCCGCTTTCAATTACGATTCCAAATCTTCTCAACTCCATCGACTTTTATGAAGAAGGTGTTTACGCAAACGACTGCAGCAGAGATTGGTGGTGTCCATGGCCAATAGAACGTGTGGATGTTCCACAACAATCTAATCAGTGAGCACAACTTTTTCTTTAATTTTATTACTTGAAATTGTCAATTACGTTACAATGTCATTACTTGAATTGATCGAGTTCTTGATTTGCTTCAGAGGCGATTGTGGCATGTTTGTGTTGAAGTACATTGAGCTTTTGAGCGCTGAGATTCCGTTAGCTACTTGCACCGCGCAGAACATGCCCTTTTTCCGGTTGAAGTTGGCTGAGAGATATTACGGGGAGATGCTTACATGCCATGATAGTGGTTGAAATGGGTTCAGGTACGTGATGATTAAATTGGTTTTGGAAATCTCCAATTTGAAAGTCATGTAAATACACAATACAGATCCACGGCTCCTTTTTGAATTCTACCTCTGCTCCTCAATTCTTCTTCGTCTTTCTCAATCTTAGTGTATTTTTGTACATAATTTTAAGTTTAAGTTATTGGACAACAATTAGAACCAAAATATTATTATAGCGGATGCATGCTTTCATTTTGATTAGTTTAGTGTGATACTACGCTACGTTTATTCTCATATTAGGCTAAATGTATATAGTAGCTGGAGGTAGAGCATGGACAGAAAAATGAAGAATCTGAAATGGAGATGCAGAGGCTTAGTGAGGAGAAAAGTAAATGGATCTGTAAATCTAGTGCACGTGGGCAAATGTAAATGGATAGGCATATGCGTTTTTGAAGTTAGGCACATGCCATTCCCATACATAGAATGTGCATCTGGAGTGTAAAGTTTTTTTGGATTTAATGAAACAAACATCTCTGTAATATTGCCCTAACTCCTTCACGACATAACCTTAACCAAACTGCATTGAATTGGGATTGGAAGACTGCATATGTGAACAATGACTGATGGCTTTTTAAAGTGTATTACATTATTGCAAAGTAATATGTCATGATTTATCCAAGCCACCATTCCAAATATCACATCCTAATCTTTAAGCCGTTCACCATGCCTTAACTTAATCGCAATGGGTTGCGTGTGTATTGATTGTAATTCTGTAAGGGAAATAGGCGGCTATGCCCTCGCCTCCAATGTTTTATTCAACCATGCCCTCTTTATAGAAACACATGCGATATACATGCAGTAACCCTTCAGTAAACATTCAGTAAACCGTCAATAAACCTCAATAAAACTTCAATAAACATTTCCCATCTGCAATGCTATAAAAACTTCCTATTGGTTCCGTACCGCCCATCGGGTTTGAATCCCTCTTTCCTTTATAATCGGTTAATAAATTTGTTGATTTTCTTTATTTTATTGGTCTTGGGCAACTCAGTAGCATAAAAGTAATGTATATTGGTGCATCTATATTGCTTGTCTATTGCGTCTATATTGCTTGTCTATTGCGTGCATAGCGTACATTTATTGCGTGTGTATTGATTGTTTATTGCTTACGAAGGAAATAAACAACAATACACAGGCAACAGACAAGCAATATACACGCAATACACATGCAATCTATACGCAATAGACATGCAATATACATCAGTCCCTAATTTCACCATCCATAAGGGAGTCGTATCGATTAGGAAATTCTACTGAATAGTTGTTCTTCCTACTAATAAACAATCAATAAACCTTCAATAAACATTCAATATCGGACAATAACATGCGAAATACATGCAGTAAACAATCAATAAACCTTCAATAAACATCCAATATCCGATAAATAACATGCGATACAGAATGCAGTAAACAATCAATAAACCTTCAATAAACATCCAATATCCGATAAATAACATGCGATACAGATGCAGTACACAATCAATAAACCTCCAATAAACATCCAATATCCGATAAATAACATGCGATACAGATGCAGTAAACAATCAATAAACCTTCAATAAACATCCAATATCCGATAAATAACATGCGATACACATGCAGTAAACAATCAATAAACCTTCAATAAACATCCAATATTCGCGCTATAACATGCGATATACATGCAGTAAACAATCAATAAACCTTTAGTATACGCCAATAAACAATCTACCTATTTCAAGAACAATAATTTAAACTCAATGCCAATCCACCTATTTCAAGAACAAATATTACAAAATGGGTTTGAAAACTCATTGGTGGTGCGTGCAACATGTCTTTTTGGGGAGAACTTTTACAATCCTTGAAATTGTGCACTTAATTGGTCATTAAAAGAACAAATAATATTAAAATTGATAAAACTAATAAAACTAATACCAAGTCCTTAATGGACTTCAGCATATTCAGCACCGTAGCATCATACGTGTCATCTGGCTGTTCTGCTTCAGCGGAAGTTACATCAACCCATTCAAATCCATTGCAACTGGTGGCTCCCTAATTGCAGGCATCATATATGCAAAATAATTGTGTCAGAGTTAGACCAAGGTTTTTTTCACCCACATACATATTCTGGAAATGAAAACTTACATAGGAGGTTAGGCACTTCCAAAATGGCTTCCCTCGATTTTTGTCTGATTTTGAAACCCGAAGCACCATTGCAGCTCCACAGTACGGACACCTCTTTGTTTGAGCGGGAGATGAAGACGAAGACATGTTGAATCTTCTCACTTGTACCTTTTCTCACTTAGATCTTCTCACTGAAACCTCTTTGGAATCATACCTTCTCACTCAGATCTTCTCACTCAAACCTCTTCGGACTCAGAGCTCTCTCATCTCTGCCCAAATGCGATTATATCCTCTTTTTCTGCCCGTGGGTGGGTTGGGCATGCTTTCGACACATGTACCTTCAGATATGGGGCACAAACCAATATAATATTTAACTACCAAAACCCAATATGAAAATGGAGGGAAAACTGCCCTAAACCCTATATTATTTTCATTATATTTCATTAAACCAACTAGTTGGATAAACATCCATCACATTTTAATAACATTACTACTATATTTCGGTGTGGGAAAATGAAAAGTTATGTGATGGGACGTTCTGTGACTAGTCAGTAATCCGTCACATTTGTTTCATTGACATAAAAAGGGCGGGAAAATCCTAAAATTGCCTATGCATATAGGTTCTTAATTTACTTTTTGACTGCCTGACTTTGCATTTCGATGACATTTTCCTTCTCTTTTGTTTTTCTCTAGTTTTAGGGTGTTGGTTCAGTTTCTTTAAAAAGGGTCAAGTGAGAAAAACCTCAAGTGGAAACACATTTTCCAAACGGTACAACAAACACACCCTATAACAGAACCAAAACCCCATCTATTCTCATTTCTCCCCTCTTCCACTCCTCAAATCGTTCCATTCCAAAAAAATAGAAACACATGAATTCCAAATATTTCACTACAGTCGGAGGAAAGAGAAGGAAGCATATCCATTTGGAGATGCCCCAAGCCTTCATCCCGGAGTTGGCTTGGTTTAAAGTGATGTTATACGTGGCAACCCAATCTTCGGAAGATCTCTTCCGTATGGCATCTGTGTGCCCATTATTCCGGACGTTGGCAAACACTCCACAAGTGTGGAACACCATTTCAATGGCTAAGTACCCAGACCATCCTAGCTGGTACCATGCTAATCCTGCGGTCCAGCTTTTCTTGCAACAATGCAGAGCTTGCGAGAACCCTGAGTCGATATTTAGAGAGGCGTTCGAAGTGTTTTTCATGCATGGTAACGTGGAAGCGTTGTATGGGATGAGCATCGCAGCCACGGCAGGCCATATGGAAGCGGCATATATAGTTGGACTTCTTGGCATGTCTGGAATTGGTCAGTCAAAAGAGGATGCATTAGAATTTTTGTGTTCTTTGAATCAACGTAACAACATTGATATGAAAGGAACCAGGGATGCTTTGAGACGAAGATTAAGCTGAGTTTGGAATGTTGCAAGACATATTGTAGATATGTTTTACTATGGGAAGATTAAGTTCAATCATTGCAGTGCTTGTAACAACAACGAATGGTGTTTTGTTATTGAAGGCTGGCCTCCTGAAGCAAAGATAAATCCTTCATTCTGGACTTGTTGCAATCGATGCAAATGGCACCGTGAGAGTGTTTTTTGGTTCAAGGTAATGCGTGTGTATGTTGTGCCAGGGAATCCATACCCTTATAATTAGTTGTAGTATGTTTTTAAGGTTTTTATGCTTTCTTGACTTGCTTCTCTTCAGTTCTACGTTGGCTGGCTACGTTGGCCAAATGTTGGGTTTTAATGTATTTTGTTGGTGTTTGTGCAGTCATAAACCGTTTTATATATAAATCTACGTATATATATTTGTATACTTGAATGCTTACTGACATCAGAGATGGGTAATATGACATCTTACTGACATAGATATTTTGCCCAACTACAATCTTAATATTTGGTAAACGAAAAGGCGTGCATGGAGTGAGCTGTCTGTTCACCAGTGCTTGGAAAAGACATTTTCCCACTTATCATATCCAAAACTAATTTTTTTCTGATGCCATACAATGGTTGACATGTATTTTTTTCATTTACTTTTTCAAAACATCCCTTAACCCTAATAAAAATTAGAAGTTAAGAAATTGAAGAAGAGAGAAACTAATTGGCACCTGAAATGGTCTTTTCGCATAACAAAATTACAAAAAAAAAAAAATTAGGGTCAATAAAATTAATAAATATAGAAGGTAAAAAGTCATATAATAATAATTTAGGGTCAAGAACAATATCATAATAATTTAGCGTCACCACGAAACGGGGGAATTCAGGTAAGAAAGATGAAGCCTCAATGAATTCGTAGCAATTTTCGGAAGTTTTTTTTTATCATTTTTGTGTTTTTAGTTATGAATTTTGTAAGGCAAAACAATAAAATAAGAATTTAGGGTAAAAAGCAAGAATGTTTGGTTGCAACTGACGTACACTTGTGCAAGTGGTGAAAGGTATGCACTGAGATCGCGCCATGTGTCAACTTGCGATTATTTGGGGTTTTTTAGTGCAAACAACTTGAACAAATTGTAAGAAATAGTCGGAAAATCGTAAAAATGCCCCGAAAATTACTCCGGCCTCCTTGTGACGTTATAAAACTAGAGGAACCTATAAAGCATCCATTTCGCAATGAAAAAATCCAAATTGTTTCAGAGAACTGACTTTCCTCTTAACCCTAAGTATATATGTCTGTTCACTTTAACAAGTATATTTCCTTAATATTCGTTATATAATTTGTAATAAGACAAGAAATAGTTTCCTTTCAAATATAAGGATGTAACATAATCTGTTTTTGTTTTGTTATAATAATGTACATATATAATAATTGCACACTGCTTTGAAGCCATCATTGCAACTGCGCCTAGAGCTTTGAACACGTCAGAGGTATTCAATAAGTAGTCCATATGCAACTGCGTCTAGAGTTATGAACCGTCACAGGTATTCAATAAGTAGTCCATCGGGAATCAGGTACAAAATATCCATCATGTCCAATCACATAAAATAATGCCATACTTTTTTGAAAAACCTCACACCACTCAAGCAATTTTAAAATATTAGTGAATATTTGTCCTAGTCTATATAAGTGATTATATATTCACTCTGCATTTATTTCACAGGTATATGTTAACTTTGAGGGATTCCACAAACATATAATATAAAGGAAGAAAACAATAGTAGGAGATGAACCAGTACAAAAAAACAATAACATAACGCACTCACAAATGCTTTTCCATAAACCTTGCCCTAACATATAATAAATAAAGGCAACATTGCATATGATGCAACCATGTCCAAATCTGATACGTGATCACACAAAAATGGACATGGCAGCAACATATGACTGAAGTAGATGGCCACGTTGCATCACGTGTTCTCATCATTAAAGACATCAAAATATGAAGGTTGAAATCTTCCATAATAGTAAGCATCAAAATAGGTTTGAAGCAGAGTTGAACGAAAATTCCAATTCCACTGATTTGCCTCTGCTCAAACACGATAACCAAAATGGTTACTTCCCTTGGTGAGTATATTTGTTAACGTCGGAAAAGGTAATAGATGACCAATCAAACCCGGGTACGACGAGTTTTGCATAGGACCGGAAGTAGTCGAATCCAGCTTGCATCACACGCTTCTTTGACTCCACTGCATTAGATGAGTTCTTGTATTTTTGAACAGCTACACTCCGAAGTCGTTTGTGTCTACGCTTCATGCGCTGCAACTTCGCCCTATCCAGATTGGCCTGCCTTTTGTCATCTTCAATTTGGCCTTCAACAAATTCCAAACGTGCCCTTGCCCTTTGGATTTCATCACCAAGTTGAAGATGCCTCTCCTTCCAGAATCCAAGAACCCTTTCAGACTCAAAACTTCCAACAAAATGGTCATTCTGTCTAGGAATGTGACACCTGCTTGTCTGGTGACTCACTTGCGTGTCGAAGGCGGTCTTTGTTTGGAGGGGTGTTTATTATGCTGACATCAAACTTGGTTAGTAAATCCATTCTATGGAGGGAGAGAGTTTCAAGTCGATGGAGAGAGATTCGGTGGAGGAGTCAGTTTTTCGTGGAGGGAGAGTTTCTATGAAGGATGTGATAGTAATACCAATAAAAAGGTTCCCGCCAAAAAATATTTGGTTGACAATGTATAAATTAATTTTTTGTCTGATACAATCTAAGTTTAATCCTAACCACTGTGGTTGGGTTCACTAACTAGATGTCACTGCCATTGAGTTTCTTTCAACGACTGACAGTGGTGTAATGAGGTTGACATGCTTGAAAAGCAAAACCTGACACCTCTTTTTAAAAATTGAAGTAAAGTACATATGTTGACTACACGCAAGCTTTAGTATGTTGGTCTATAAAGCTATGTCCCCTTCCTCAAACGAAATTGCATATGCAATCCTCATCCTCTAAAAACAAATAGGATTATTCAAGCATGTCATCCTCTTCAGGCGCCAACAACACAGTCGAATATGAAAAATTGGAGTTGCAGGCTCCATTTCCACGTTGTACTCGCCGACCCCTTCCATTTTCAACATCATTTGGGAGTGAGGGGACTCCGATGATCCATTAGAGGCAATACATGCAGTCAGTAGCAAGCTAGATTATAATTCCAGACTGATCAATTCGTGGCACGAGAAATGTGTTGAAGACGAGGCCATTCTGGCTGATCTTAACATTAGAGTTAACAAAGCGTTCTCCCAAAAGAACAAGTACTTGAAGTTGAGTCATACAAGGAAGTTGAAAGCAGAGGAGTTGGATACAGTAATGAATGATGAAATTAAAGGTTGTTTGATGAACCATATGCGATGCGAAGAGCACCATAGTGAACTGGAGATGGCATTCAACGAAGGATTCGAAAATTTCCGAGCATTTGCGGCAACTACTCATACAAGTTATAATTGGGACTATGTATCCCCTGATGCTGTGGAGAGATACTAGACGATGGTGGTGACATGAGTGAGCATAAGCACGTCAAAGCTGCTCGGAAGAAGCCGACCAATACGACTGACTAATTGCGGCTACGGCTGTTCAGTTGGTTGGGGTCATCGTGGTATTGCTAACAGGGACCAAATAATATGCTTTGCAATGTAAAACTATCTTATGGGACCATTATGTCAGTCGTCAGTAATTCGTCAATTTTGTATGAATGAATGAAATGTTTGGATGCAGTAAATTAAGCTATACAAATAATGGGTTATTCATGGACTTTTTTCTGATGTTATACAATACTTGGAATGTAATTTGTTCTTTTTATTTTTCAAAACATCCCTTCACCCTAATAAAGGAAAAAAAAAATTAACAAATTGAAGAAGAGAGAAACTGATTAACACCAGAAATGGTCTATTCTCACTCAAAATAACAATAAAAATAATAATTTCGAGTAAATATAATTAACAAATGTAGAGGCTAAAAAGTAATATAATAATAATGTAGGGTAAATAATAATAAAATACTAATATAGCGTAACCATGAAACAGGGAATTCAGGTAAGGAAGATGAAGTGTCAATGAGTTCGTATCAATTTTGGAACATTTTTATCATTTTTGTGTATTTAGTTATGAATTTCATAAGAAAAAACAATAAAATAAGAATATAGGGTAAAAACCAAGGATGTGGCCATGTGTATTGACGTACACTTGTGCAAGTGGTGAAAGGTGATGCGCTCAGATCGCGCCAGGTGTGAACTTCCGATTATTTTGGCTTTTTTTAGTGCAAAAATCTTGAAAAAAGTTAAATAAATTGTAGAAAAATTGGAAAAATGCCCCGAAAATTACTCCGGCCTCCTTGTGACGTTATACAACTGGGGGAAGCTAGAAATCATCAATTTCATAAAGAAAAAATTTGAATGCCTTTAGATAACTCACTTTCCTCTTAACCCTAGCTATATATGTTGTTAACTTTAACCTAGATAACCTACATCAACAAGCATCTCCCGTGAATGCTCGAAATTGTCTTTTAAAATGAATAACCATGAAACGGGGAATTCAGTAAGGAAGATGAAGTGTCAATGAGTTCGTATCAATTTTCGGAATATTTTTATCATTTTTGTGTATTTAGTTATGAATTTCATAAGAAAAAACAATAAAATAAGAATTTAGGGTAAAAACCAAGGATGTGGCCATGTGTATTGACGTACACTTGTGCAAGTGGTGAAAGGTGATGCGCTCAAAATCGCGCCAGGTGTCAACTTCCGATTATTTTGGCTTTTTTTAGTGCAAAAATCTTGAAAAAAGTTAAATAAATTGTAGGAAAATTGGAAAAATGCCCCGAAAATTACTCCGGCCTCCTTGTGACGTTATACAACTGGGGGAAGCTAGAAATCATCAATTTCATAAAGAAAAAATTTGAATGCCTTTAGATAACTCACTTTCCTCTTAACCCTAGCTATATATGTTGTTAACTTTAACCTAGATAAACCTACATCAACAAGCATCTCCCGTGAATGCTCGAAATTGTCTTTTAAAATGAATAACCATGAAACGGGGAATTCAGTAAGGAAGATGAAGTGTCAATGAGTTCGTATCAATTTTCGGAACATTTTTATCATTTTTGTGTATTTAGTTATGAATTTCATAAGAAAAAACAATAAAATAAGAATTTAGGGTAAAAACCAAGGATGTGGCCATGTGTATTGACGTACACTTGTGCAAGTGGTGAAAGGTGATGCGCTCAGATCGCGCCAGGTGTCATCTTGCGATTATTTTGGCTTTTTTTTAGTGCAAAAATCTTGAAAAAAGTTAAATAAATTGTAGGAAAATTGGAAAAATGCCCCGAAAATTACTCCGGCCTCCTTGTGACGTTATACAACTAGGGGAAGCTAGAAATCATCAATTTCATAAAGAAAAAATTTGAATGCCTTTAGATAACTCACTTTCCTCTTAACCCTAGCTATATATTTTGCAACAACCAACATCACAAGTATATTTCCCTAATATTAATTATCTAAGTTTTAATAATACAATAATTAGTTTCCTTTCATATAAAAGGCTGTAAACGTATCTGTTTTGTTATAATAATCCACATATATAATAATTGGACAATGCTCTGAAGCCATCATGGGTGCGTGCATCTAGATCTTTGAACACGTCAACGCTATTCAATAAGTTGTCAATATGGCTCCGTCTTGGGTTCGTAGTAAATATCTCTATCATGTCAAATCACATCGTTCGATGGCCTGACACCAGTCAAGCAATTTTGAAATAGTACTGAATATTTGTCCTAGTCTATATGAGTGATTAGAACTTCACACAATATTTTATTTTTCACAGTATATGTTGCTTTGAGGGATTCCCTAAACATATAATATAAAGAAAGATAGAAAAAGTGTCACATGAAACAGTACAAACAACAACATATAACTTGGACAAATTAGAAGTATATTTCCTTAATGTTCATTATCTAATTTATAATAACACAAGTATTACTTTCATTTGCTTCATATATAATTATTGGGACTATGTATTGCAATTCCTTGTGTCTAAAATTGTATTTTGCAAAAACTGAAATATTATTCAATAAGTTGTCAATATCACCACGCGTTGGGAATTCAGGTAAAGTCGCATTATCATGTCCCTTCACATTAAACAGATGGCGTACTTTTTTGAAAAAATTGACACGTCAGTCATAAGTAACACTCTCCTTATTCACTTTACATGCCAATGTGCTATACATTCTTTGGTGAATGATTTATGGGTTATTTATATAACAAAATATTACAAATATTGCTGAATATTTATTTCGTCTATATGAGTGGGGACACGAGTGACCATAAGCACGTGCAAGCTGCTCGGAAAAAGCTGACCCATACGACCGAGTGAATATGGCTACCATTGTTCAGTTGGTTGGGGTGATCGTGATATTGCTAAGAGGGAGCACATAAAATGCTTTGCAATGTAATTTTCTTGTGTGTGCGAAATTACGAGTAGTTGAAATGTTGGTGTACACTTTAATATTCTCCAAGCATTCGAAATGTGATTAGCTGCAATGTACTTATCATGCATAGAAGATGTTGTATTGTAGTTTGTATTTTACACGCTGATTTCTAATCATTGTGTTCCAACATAGTGCAAATTTCAAGTATCCTTCAGGTACGAATGTTTACAAAATCGTGCACCAATATTGCTTCATAGTCAAGGTCAGATCTTAATAACCAGTCAAGCACTAGAACATAACATTAGGAAAAATTGGTTGCTGCTGTAAATGATTAGTGTTGCTAGAAATGATTCGTGCTGGAAATCATTACTGCTGATGGAAACAACAGCTCCCTGCTGGAAATGCTACATTACCCTGTGATATAATCAATGAATCTGTGTCACTCGTTCATAATTCAGCATAAACTACCCATTGTACATGGTAAAAGTCATTGCTTCTTCACAAAACTCAAAATTTGATACTTTATCAAATGTCTATGAAAATTTCCAAATAGGGAGAAGACATGTAAAATTAACATGTGTCCAAATTTCATGCAAGAAGTAAACCAACCAAATTTCCATTTCAATTAGCAGTGGACATGAACAAACAAATAAAATAAAACTGCATATAGAAAACTTAACCTGATCATTAGCCTTCATAACAACCGGCCTTTGTATAATACAAACATAAATCATTCGGTAGGTCCGTGCATCCTGTAAAATTCGTCGAATAATGGGTCACTGAGATCTATTGGAGTTGATTCCTCATTGTTTGACGGTGATGTCCTGCATAAACACCAAACACAAGCACATAAAAAATTTAACTATTCAAATTTTAGGTGTTATTATAAATAGTTTTAACATCTTACGGTGTGTTCAAATTTCTTGGGCATTGTCTTCTATCATGACCAATGTCTCCACACTCCCGACAGTGTTCGAATCCCTCGCTTCATTGGCTTTTCCTTTGCTCCCGTTACTTGTTTCCACCTTCCTTTGCACCTTACTCTCTTAGGGTCTTTCATATATTGTGTTTGAGAGCTAGACCCTCCAACTTCGTTATTACTTGGTCCATCCTTCAACAACTTCAACTTCACCCGCAAACTTTTTAGAGTCTCTGACACTAGCTCACATCCTTCTTCACACATTAATGCATCCTCAACCACATCTGAAGCAAGTCGGGACATTGTACTCCGCTTTATTAAAAGACCAGGATCTCCAGAGTCTTTAATTTCGTTGCCATTTGCATCTGACACCAATCCAGCTTTCGTAGTTTTCTTCCACCTTTTCAAAATATATTTATCGGACATATATTCAATCTGGTCCCTTCTGAACAATGCTAGGATGTGCTTGCAAATAATCCCAACAAATTCAAATTTTTTGCAGCTACACGATGCGTGGTCAGAATCTTTGACATATACAACTTCTGCCACTCTTGTTTGCCAATTTTTCCTTTCGCTCACATTAAAGACAACTTTTGAAGCATCCTCTGTTTTGAGCTCTAGGAAACATGTTGTACTTTGTATTAGTTCTTTCTCAAACTTTTGAAACATTGCCCTTGTGTACAAGGTAGCCATTTGTTTGTTCATTGGCATTGGTAGAATACATTGAGCCACTTCAAATGCATCTACGTGATCAGCAGCTAACTCTTTTTGACGTTGATGGGAAAGTGCCCTCTCAAATCGTATTATGAAATCCATCAACGAATTTCTCCTTGATATGTATTGCTTGAAGAAAGCATGAGAACCTTCCGCTCTTTGGCTGCTTGACATTCCAGCGGCAAAAAAGTCTTGTGCGTAGGCTGGAACCCAAGATTCCCTTAAATCAAACATTGAACTTAGCCATTGATGGTCAGTCAAACCAGCCTTTGTAACCACAATATTCCACTTTGCATCAAACTCATCCTTATTGTCAGTATCCCATATGGCTTTCTGAAATTCACGCCAATACTCCTTATAAGCAGAATGTGGTAACTTAACATGGAACTTTGATGTGATGTGCCATATGCAAAGCCGATGAAATGTAGTCGGGAAGGCTATTGAAATCGCTCTGGTGATGGCCGCATCTTGATCTGTAATGATCGTTTTAGGTTCGCCACCTTGCATGGCTTTCTTAAACTCCTCAAACATCCAAATAAACGACCAGTCGTTTCCTTGCTCAAAAATGTGCATGCTAAGACAATTGTCTGACCATGGTTATTAACTCCCAATATTGGTGCAAATGTCAAGTCGTATCGATTCGTGTTGAATGTGGTATCGAATACAACAACATCTCCATACAACCGGTATGCCCGTCTAGAAGTTGCATCTGCCCAAAAACATCGACTAAACCTGTCTTCGCCATCTCCCTCAATCTTGAAATAAAAAGCCTCATTTTTTTTGTTCAGCCATAAAATACTCGGTCACTAGTTCAACATCGTGGTTCCTCAACTTCCCATTCACACTACATTCAAGATTGTAAATATCCTTTTTGATAAAACCGATTTTATCCATTCCTCCGGATTGCACCTCGAAAATACTTACCTTCTGATGAATGGGGATATTAACCGAACCCAACTGTTTTGTAAGTAGTTTTGTAGAATCCGGAAATACGACGGTGTGATCTCAATAAATGCACTCTTTCTGAGTCTGTCATCTTATGATTGTGTCCCTCTGCAAAAAGAGAGATGGCATACTTCTTGCTCCCATTTGTCTTCACAACCACAATCTTAGCTTTGCAATTGCATCTACTTATTCCCCGCTGTCTTTTCTCTCCCGAGTTTCATCTTTCCTGTATGCACCTTGTTTGCAACAAACAAATTCTTTCCTCAGAATCTCTTTCTTATATGTCCCCGAAAGCTGGAATGAAGTCGAATTCCAAAGCCAGCCAAGAATGCATATCTGTTATAGAAATTATAAGCGAGGTCAAGCGAGTCGAACTTCATCCCAACCGCTGGTGTTTCCTCATTTCTTACTTCAGGAATGTAAACCATCCCATTAGCTGTTACACAGTCATCACTCTCTGAGCCCCAGACATTTTACCCACATATATTTTTGAACTACTTCTAAATCACTGCATAGCAAATATTAATTCATTAATCAATCATTACTGCATTACAACATATCAATGCATTCCACTTACAATAAACATCGCCCAAATTGACACAAAAAAGACGCATAGCCTAGCTTGTTTGGAAGAGCCATTATTACACAAAATTTAATAATAGTTACGTCATCTCTTGTGCAATAATCTGGAAAAAAATAACATTAGAACCAACATGTTCAACTAAGAACACAAATGTAATTCAAACCAGCAATTACAGAACTTCTCCCAATATCCTCTCCAAATGCTTACTCCTAATGCCATTAAGCCTAAGTTTAGGATCTTTTACCTACATTTTATAATTTCCCACCCCCACCAAAAACAATCAACTAAATATATTGAATATTCATAAGGAAATGACGCATTATTGACAGAAAACTGACGCATTATTATGACGGCAGAATAACACATTATTGACCGCAGAAATGACGCATTATTGATGCCACAAATGACGAATTTCTCACCCTCACAAAAAACAAACCAAACCCAATAAAATCAATCCAGCAACAGTAAACTTACCTCTCAAACTCAAGCGGGAGCTCCGAAGTCAATCAGCTTAAGAGAATGTGGTGGACATTAGAGAAGACTCTTTGGTAGTGGAGACTCCATCTCTACCACAATCGAGGAACAAATGCTGCTGCGGCGTCTAGCTACAGAACCAGATATGCTACTTTGCTTTCATTTGGAATCTCGTGTGCTGAACGAAAAAGAGAAGGGGTTTTCACTTCAGCCATAGAATCAAAACAGGGCAATAGCTAGATAAGAGCCATTAATCGTCATACCGAGGATGCCATAAATCGCAGGCCTCCCAAGGAGCTGATGACAATGGAGCGACTATAGGGTTTGGGAGCTTTGGATCTTTCTAATTCTGGGTTTGCGTTACATTCAAAAACAGAGGATTGTGTTCTTGAATTTTTCAGAGAGGGAAATATCTTCAACTGAAGTTGGGTTTCCAACGGGTTAGATTCAACCCGGTTCTACATGCACCCTCTTTTAAAAACTCACCGTTGGATGAAATCCAATGGCTCTAACATACCCCTCAAAAAAACCCCTTATAACTTTCCCCTCACTATAGAAGCTCCCTACATTTGTGCATATAAGGGCTTCAATGGGAGTCAAACAAGCCCAAAAAGGATCCACAACCCTTTTTCCAGCACTAAAGGTGGATTCTGAATGCACACTCGAAATGGAAACAACAAATATGTCCTTTGCAACCTTGGACATGATTGGAAACCTTGGAGAGTGTTCTTTCCACCGGCCCAACAAATTAAACTTTAAATTTTTTAGATTCTCAGCAGGCTCCAATAAGTATTTATCAACTTCGTTCCCAATTTGTACCACATCTTTATCTTTTCTTGATCTCATAAATTGCTCAAGCACTGGATCACTCTCAACACTTTGATCCGAACCCACTCTCTGTGATTTCTTCCACATAAGAGTGGCAAATAGATGGGTTCTCTTTCTTGTACATCTCATACAAATGCATTAAAACCTTCTTTACCTCAACTATTATCTCATCAACTTTGGATTCATCTATTTCCAAAAAAAAAAGGAAGGTTAAACTGAACATAGTCAATTTTGTACCTCGGATCAAGTACAACCAGTATTATAAGCTTGTTCATACCCCTAATTTGTCCCCAATACTTGTCGTACTTCTTTTCATTGAAGTTGCTACCCTTTTCATAAAAGGGTCTCGGCTTTGCATCATTCCATTCAACCCATTCACAATTTTAGCCATCTCATGGAAGGGTGCCTTGTGTCACGGGATGAGCGTGCGACGCGGCGCGGCGGAAGCAAAACACAAATTCCGCTCGCACAAACACACCCGTGCGGCCCAGGATCCCATCGAATCCCAGTCAGCCTTCTCCCCACTTCATGACTCTCACAACTCCGCGAGAGGTTCACCATCATGTGTCGTCTCCCATAGGCGCCAAGCCCCATGGCTAGACAACGAGTCACACTTCCTTGTGACAACACAATCACCCCGCATCCGGCAACGAACCCTCGACGCCCATACATCAAGCGTTGCATAAGACACGTCAACTGCATCGACCATGTCGCATGCCAAACTCGTGGCTCGCTCATGTCCAAGTCAAGACATGGCGATCCAACACACCATCGGTTTACCCACACTTCTGCCAGTCATCCGTTAGCAACCAAGATAGCCCACATCCTCAAGCTATCCACGCAAGCTGTCACACTCGCATGTTGCCCAAGCCTTGGTGACATATGTATTCCGAATGTCCCACATAACCATCTATGCTTTGCATGGGGTCGCAACCCATGCGTACCGGCATCCGAATATCTTCCTTCCATCTTGGACAAGGCCGAACCCAAGCCAAGTCCATCGAGTCTTGTCAAATGCCTCGCTAGCCGACGACATAGCGAATGCCATACGTTGACCTCACTCTTTCCAACGATGCGCAATACGAACGGCCCCGCGTGTTCGTCCTGTCCTCGGGAAGTCCTTTCCCTCGGAGACATAGATTATCCTTCAACAATCTCATGCCCGCCCTTATGACTACCTCCAATGTCATAAGGATGCTCGGTTAGTGCCACAAGGGTGTAAGCACCAGGGGTGGTGGAGAGCATGACACCATGTCACCCCCTATATAGCATTTTATGCATTTAGCATTCTGCCAGGAAGGAACATCACCTATGCACGAGGAGCATAATTGAGCACAACTAATTCATACGAACTCCGAATGGCGAACCGTCAGTTGCGTTGCGTGTATATCGACAACACGGACGTCCCAGTATTTTTAGCTTCCTCAGATTCCTCCCGTAACCTTCAAAAATACCCAAAATACCCCTCAGCCATGCAACCCGGCCAACACAAACCATTCTAGCTCTTAAGCTCTTGCTCTTCCACACTTAGACTACCTCATAAGCGCATGGATGTCCCAAAGGAGTCACGAAAGCACACGCTCAAGTGCGATCCGTGACACTTGGCAGTGACCATCTTAGAAGCACTAAACTTTAATGTGGCATCATAAAATATTTTCAAGAAAGTAACAAAGGCCCTTGCGTAATGCCAATCCTTCACTGTTGGAGGTCTCACCCTTGTCTTCGAGCTTGCTTTCCCTCAAAACCTTCTTTTGTTTTGTTTTGGTATTTCATCCTTGTCAACATCATTCAAGTAAGCTTCAAAGTTAGCATCCTCCAGTGCCAACCTATCAAAACCTTTTTGCAACTTCAAGGCAACGTCTAACATCAAGTATGTGGAATTCCATCTTGTTTTACATTCCGGAGGTAGTAAACTCTTGCTACCAATCTTGGCCAAAAACAAACATTGCCTAAACTTTTCTGACTGGGATGGTAAGGATCTTGTATACCTACATGCTTTGCGAATACTCTTAATTGTGTCATACAATTCAAACACCCCATCAAAGACAATCAAGTTGGTTATGTGAGCACAACACCTCATATGTAACATTTCCCCATCACACAAAAGTGTATTCCAATCACTTAATTGGCTCTTAATATACCTAACAGCACCATCATTAGCACTTGCACTGTCAACTGTGATACTAAACACCTTTTCTGTTCCCCAATCTTCCAAACACTTCTCTATTAGTCTCCTAATGGCTTCACCCTTATGGTTTGAAATTTGACAAAAGTTTAGGATGCTTTTATGCTAATTCCAACCATCATCAATGAAATGGGTAGTGAGAGCCATATAATTCACATTTTGAATGGAAGTCCAAATGTCAGTAGTAAGAGACACTCTTTGTGAATTTACACTCAAGATACTCTTTAGTTTGGCATTTTCCTCTTCAAAGATTGACCATACATCTCTAGCAATGGTCCTACGAGACAGTGGATCGAATCTAGATTGTGCCTCTCTTGTAAAGTACTTAAACCCTAACCCTTAAACAAATTTAAAAGGAAACTAATCAATTATTGTCATCTTTGCACAAGCAATTCTAGTTCTCTCCTTACTAAATCCATGTGCAACTAGGCCTCCTTTGTTCTCAAATCAAAGAACTTTTTGTTTGTTATCATCTTTCAATGGTGATCCCCCCTTGTATTGGACCTTCAAATGTTGCGTTAAAGTAGATGTGCAAGAAGCCCTAGGTGACAAGACCCTACCCAAATTTCACTTTGGAATCTGAGCCGAACCCTGTGTGTGTCCAACACTTGGAAGGTGCCGGGCACAAATGACCGAATTGCCATTCTAACTAAAAATTGAAATTTATTACAAGATTGACTTCTGTCGAACATTTGGCAGAGTCTCCCCTGTAATTTGATCATTTCCCAAAATTTTCACCTATTAAACAAGCATGTATATATGCACAACCGTTCAGCATGCACAATAATAGAATTCTTGCAACCAATCTTCAAATCTTTATGGCCTCAGGCCTCTTTAAGACAAATAAATCATTCTGCCAAAGGAAACTGACCCCAACTTTTAGGAACAACAAGAATAAGTTAACAGATTTCAATCTAACTAGACTGAACAGCTTTTTAATCACTTGGTCCCGTGGCTGCACCTAGTAACTCTAGGTTGCCTACGTACCCTTAACAAGGGATTAAGCCACACGTAGTTCTTTCACTTTGTATACTGCACTTATGTATCTGGTCAATTATTATTGTCCATTGTGATTACAAAACAATCCAGGCTCTCAAGTCAAGCGATATACTCAATGACATTCACATGCCATACTCGTACAGAAACCAAACATGCATATTTATATTTATATAACAATTCACATGTTTACATAAATCATTAAATTAGTTTAAAGCATTGACACGTCCTCGCAGGTCTCTGGTAACACAAAGTCGACCCGGAACTGCAATCCTCGCAGGATTCAGGGAACATTTAGTCAACCTGATCCGCATTCCTCGCTCCGCACGGTCCGGATATCCCTAAGACTCATGGGGCAACTGTCAAAAGCACTGACATAACCGAAGGCAACCATTTATTCCAAAGGCAACAATTATTCCGAAGGCAACATGGGTACCTATGGTGGTTTAAAAACATTTCCTGGAAAATCATAAAAACTATTTTTCATCCATCCTTAAATTATGTTGCCACTATCCTTCCTACTTTCCAAGCCATGCTCAACTACGAACATAAACTTGAAAAAGAATAGAGTCCAATGACAAACGATGCAGATAATTCATAAACTTTAAAAAGAACAGAGCCCAATGTGGCTATTAGAACGCAAAAGGACAGATAGTGTTGGAAATATGCCCTAAAAGCCAATCATATGATGTAATCTTTTAAGGATATTCCATGTATTAGACTTATGTTTAATCCTCTTAAAGGGCAAGTTTATTGTTTATTAGTAAATGTCTCATTAACAGTTACACATGCTTACACAATAAGTCCAAGGGATGTGAGATAGAGAGAAAGTAATCTGAGGAAGTTAGATTCAGGAGACCTTTCCTCTATTATCTTCATACCCTAAATGTTCCTAGTCATAGGATTGTCAAATAGGCACTGACAATCCGGAAAGACCAGTACATGTTATGTCTTCTCAATTGGGAGGATGACTGGTCTCAAGTCATTCGTATGGAGACACTAAGACAAGTATGTAGGTGCTCAATAGAGAATGAGTTCACTGAACGCGATCAAACGAGAGTTTTTTTGTATGGAAATTTTACTTATATGTCAAACAAGAAACTCCAAGTTGCAATAATAAAAATTAGTCCTTAGACCTGGCACCATGGTTGTCTTGTGGGAAAGTTGTGGATTTTTGATGATGCTATAAAGACATATCCTAATCACGGATGTGTTACAATCATTGTTGGGATTCACGATTAACTCATGGAGACATGTGAGTGTACAACATGGAATCTCTATCCTTCAGAGTAAAGAAGGAGAATGCTCGGAAGATATGATTAAGCAAATCTCTGATCATAGTATTCGGTATGACTTAGAAGGATGTTCTTGTCATACTAATACAAATCATATAAGACGTGACAATCTCATTAGGGGTTTTGACATTCACCATGCCCTAGTAATGAGATTAAAAGCATTGTAATAGGGAAGGACCGTATTGCATTGTAATTCCAACTGAATAGGTTCTCTGCTTATTCTACTTAGCTTGGATATCCATGACATACTGCTAGGTGTCACTCATGGATGGTTGAAGCCCTAAGGACTAATGATCCTAACTAATAAGGGGAATTAAAAAGGGGGTTTAATTCACAATCAATTACGAAGAGTTCAAATTGCCCACGACCTTGCTAATTAGAACCTAATGGATCGCACACCGTTAAACTTGAGTTATTTGAGAAATCGTTATGGAGATGATGAATTGAAGAGATCAATTAAGCTTTGTTAGTTGATTAAGGCAAAATTAATTGTGGAATTAATTTAAACGACACGTGATGTCGGAATAGGTTTCAAACGGGAATTTTGAATTCCGGGCTCATTGGGCTTTATCCTTTTGGACATGGAGATTGGGTTGTATGACAACATAAATTAAATTGAGCCCAAGAGGCCCAATTTCAAGGGATGGACGTTCATATGGGCTTTTGGTTGCTCGAGTCAACTTGTTGACTCAAGAAAAGATGACTATCATCTTTTTGAAGCCTAATGGGTCATTAGTGAAAAAGAAGAGAGAGAAAGAAAGCTCTAGTCTTCCAAAAACTCTCTCTACACTTTCATACCATCTTAGTGAGGGATCACTAGCATCATCCTCTCACTAAGCTCATCATCTTCTTCTCAAGCTCTAGTTGGTGAAGAGACTTAGAGGTTACCTATTTTGGTGACTTTTGGAGAACCTCCTAAGTTGAAGTTTTAGGAGTCATTCAAGCTTCAACAACAAGGTGGGGATTTTGAAGGAGCCATTCAAGCTTCAACAACTTTGGTGGAATTCGATCATAGAGTTGAAAGCACGCACCAAGGGTAACTCCTCCTTCCAATCTTACTAGAAGTATGTTCTAGGAAAGTAGTACAACTATCACTTGGCTTAAAAGATTCATGAGAAAGGTTTTTGTTTTTGAACTCATAGATGCATGCTTAAGCTTCTGTTGCCATGATTTTATTTATCTATGTTGATGTTCAAATGAAACTCATGATTTTCTAAAGGTTTCCTTCAGATAGTTCATCAAATTTAAACATATTTGAAACAAAACCCATAAACTTGAAAAAGAAGAGAGCCAAAAACCTTCCAAGTTTATGTCAGAAATATTGAAAAGGAAGAATTTTCCAAGGAACAATTAAGACCCAAATCTTGAAATCTTGAAATCAAAAATGAAAGAAACTAAATACTTACTAGCATCGACGAGCTCAAAGTCTATGTGATCGAGGGTGAGATCACCAGAGAGACTGAGAAAATCATAAGCGGTGGCCCTAAGGAGTTGGTCGTGCATTTTACGGACGTCCACTTTAAGATAGAGGATCCATCGGCAAAGAAATGTGTAGACGGAGAGAGAAAGAGAGTTGGGTTTGGGGGTGGGTGACGGAGAGGGGTGGCTGAGAGGTGAGGTTGAGTTGGGAGGGAGAGAAAGGTTGGCTGGGTAGGAGAAGAGGGAGGAGATCTTTATTTTCAATTTTTAATGATTTTAATATGATTTAAAAATTATTTTTAACATGTACATAATTTTTTATTTATCCACGTGGAACCCCATGTCAATTAAAAAATAGGTCCCACAAATGCCATATCAACATTTAACAGATTAACTAACGGTTTGGCTAACGGAGGGGGCAAATTGTAGGGTTTTCGTGAGGTTGAGTATGCACTAAGTTTAGGGGGGTTTTATGTAGTTTGTCCCTAAAATCGGGTATGAACTTGAAAATGACCCTATAAGTTGGGGGTTTTATGTAGTTTGTCCTACAATATATATATACTAGCTCCTTACGCATGTGCCAATTGGTTTTTTTTTATTCTTATTATTTTTTAGTATTAAGAAAAGATAACATGGATAGTTATTATCTGATTTCATTTTTAATTTTAATTTTAATTTTATAAAAAAATGTGAATTTATCATATTATCCTCATTTAATTAATAATTTCAATTCTTAATTTTTTAATTAACAAAGGGCATTTTTTGGTATTTTGAATGTTTCACCATTCCTTACTTTTTGCTCTATATAAATCCATGTATTAATATATTAATTTAGAAAAGAAAAAAAAAGGTAAGTAAAATAGAGCTACAACCGGCTGGATTTAGAAAAGGCAAGAAATATATTAATCCTTCTTGCCTTAAGTAAAATAGTGTTTATTTTTTCAAAACACTCCAAGTGAAACGACGTCGTTTCATTTAGAATTTTTTTTTAAACACTTCAATCGAAACGACGTCGTTTCATAACAATAAACCTAAAAAACAAACACGCGAGTCGTCTTCCTCGCAGAGTCGTAGCCAATTTGCAGACTCGCAAAATTTCTTCCGGTTCAGAAGTCATTATCTGTGATGTAAATGATGTTTGGTGGATTATCAACAAAGCTGTTGAACATATGCATAGCTTCATTTTGTAAAGTCCGGCTACTGGAGAAAGCAGAAGCCATTATAATCGACGGTGTAAGATTAGGGGTGATTCCAGATGTGGTAACTTACAATACTCTGGTTAGTGCATATTCTCGTTATGTTAGCTTAGATTCAGCTTATTCTGTTATTCATAGAATGAAAGAAGCTGGGATAAGTCCAAATGTCATTACTTACAATTCTTTGATAGCCGGGGCGGCCAGGGATTGTTTATTATCACAATCCCTGGATTTGTTTGAGGAAATGCTACAAGCAGGTATACATCCTGATGTATGGAGTTACAATATTCTGATGAATTGTTTCTTTAAATTTGGAAAACCCGATGAAGCCAACAGAATATTTCAGGATATTTTACTTAGCAATCTCGCTTCTCACCCAGCTACCTTTAACATAATGATTAATGGCCTTTGTAAAAATGAATACATCGATAATGCCCTTATGTTATTTAGAAATTTGCAACGTCATGGATTTGTTCCCCAACTAGTGACATACAATATTCTTATCAATGGGCTATGCAAGGCACGCAAATGGCGGCAAGCAAACGCAATACTAAGGGAACTTGGGGAATCAGATCTTGAACCAAATGCCATAACCTACACTACAGTCATGAAATGCTGCTTTAGGTCTAAGCAGTATGACAAGGGGCTTGATATTATGTCGGAGATGAAGAGTAAAGGGTATACTTTTGATAGTTTTGCATACTGCACAGTCGTTGCTGCTTTAGTTAAGACTGGGAGGATAGAAGAGGCAAATGCTTGCATGGAACAGACAATGAGTAATGGCATTGAACTCGATTTAGCAGCTTATAACACCTTACTTAATATGTATTGTAGACAAGGTAAGTTTGAAGCTGCTTATAAGTTGTTGGATGAAATAGAGAAGGGAGGTCTGCTGTGTGACAAGTATACCCACACAATTATAATTGATGGCTTGTGTAAAGCTGGTAATATTAGTGGGGCTCAACACCATTTACATTATATGAAAATGATGGGCTTCCATGAAAACTTGGTTGCCCTCAACTGCATGATTGATGGGTTGTGTAAAGCTGGTCATATTGATCGTGCAATGGAATTGTACAAATCAATGGAGACTAAAGACTCTGTTACCTACACCTCCTTGGTGCACAATCTTTGCAGGGCTGGAAGGTTCCGTTGTGCATCCAAGCTTATGATGAAATGTTTAAAAGATGGCAAGAAAATACTCAGGGCTACCAAACGAGCTGTCCTTCGTGGTCTTCGTAGTTCAGGTTATACAGATGAAGCAAAGAAGCTTCGGTGGAAAATTCAAGTGGCTCGTATATTACGTTAGAAACCAGCTATGCTTTTGCCACTGAATAATTCAACTGCCCTATTTAGATTGGCATTTTGGATGTCACCATGCGAAAGCCTCCGCCTTAGTCATATTCTGTAAACATCAGTTGTTTAGGGCTGGTAACTTTCTCTACAAAGCACAGAATAGTAATAGTGAAGAGTAATGGTGAATCTGAATTGGAGGTGAGTAACTACCCTGCAACTGCCTTGCATTGCTAATCTGACAGTGGTTCTGCCGGTGTCTATGAGGGAAAGACACTACTCTAGTAAACAAATAGTTGCTATGTCTGACTGGACAAGTCCAGAAACATTTTCTCAAAGCCAGTTGCCAGTCACGCTGGTTTCTTCATTTCATGGGTTCACTGTGAGTTTCCGTTCTTATTCCAACTGGTTTAATAATGTCCCTTATTTTTGGTGATAGCTTCGATAGATTTCCTTTGACTTTTGAAATGAACTATGCTCTTCGGAAGCTACTGAAAGACCACCTGCACTATGTTTTTTCCTTCTTTTTTCATATTTTGGAAACACATTTTGAAATATGTATTACTTTTGGCAGGGTAACTGGTTAGCATTATTGGAAGCAGTTTGAATATAACTCAGGATAACTACTCCTGAAAGGTAAACTTGTGTATTGCAGCCTGCTTTTCATGTGAGTAACTTTTGACATGAAATTTTGATAAATTGATATCTTAAAGGCATCTCATGGTTACACGAGAGAGAAATATGATAGCTATGATTCCCAAAAAGGGGAAAAACGATGGTTAACTATACTTCCTAAAATCGTATGGATTGCAAACTGTTGCATGTTTTAATAAGAAAACAATTCTGAGGAAATCCTTGATTCTCTTTGTGTTTATTGTTCTGTTTCTCAACTTCTTACTCGGATGATGTTTTGACAATTCCTCTGGGGCGAGATCTGAGAGATAATATTTTTAAATAATAAAGCAAAGTAGTTCCAACATTTTACCAACAAATGTTCATTGGTTACTTTACTTATATTTGTTTTCCTACATGTTTCATATGTACCAGACCATCTTTTGTCAACTTCTTAAATTGTGCTGATAGAGAAATAATAATTCCAAATATTTGATTTTGTTCTTGTCATATTAAAGACATTTTATGTTTTGAGGGATTTCATTCAGTTATTGTGCACCCTGGGCAGGAGCATTGACATTTTATGCTTGTTTTTCAATGTGATGGTATTCTTATTGGTTGAATCATTAAGCTCTGATTTGTAATAAGAACATATGGATTTTCAATTGGCTAAATTTTCAACCTCCTTTAGATAACATAAAACTAAGCTGTCATATGCATGACTTTTTATTAATACTTCATTCAATTTAGGAGAAAAAGGAAAGAAACTAGAGATGGGGTTTCTCAGAACGAGTTTGATGTGAGGCTGCAACCATTTTCTCCACTGTGATCCCAGCATTGCATATGTTGGCAATAGCTCGTGTGTATTTCCTTCCATATGTTGATAAGGTCTACACTGCTATGATGGCAGTGTTTTGGGTGGTGTGGATGGAGAGGAACAAGAGAATTTTTTGATGATGCTAAGGGTGATGAGATTGACCAGCTTTGGGATCGGATTCGTTTCTGGGCGTCATTGTGGGCATCAACTTCTTCAGAATTTAAGGATATCAACTTCAGTTTCATCCACGTAGGTTGTTTTAGTTGTTTTCCTTTTGTTTGGGGTTTGTGTGCCTTCCTTGGCCACCCCTGTTTTGTTCAGGTTCCGATTTTGTTCTGTGCAATAAAAGTCTCTCTTCTCAAAGAAAAAAAAAATCCCCCCTGTTTCATTATAAATAATTTTTTTTTTTTAAAAGTTGTAGTAAATTGGTGTCTTTAGTATTATTGATTTAAAATAGTAAATTGATAAGCACAAATAATTGATACTTGTGTAGTGTATTTGGAGTTGGAGGAACTTAGGCCTGCAGGGCTGCCTTATAGATGATTGGGACTGCTTTTGAGCTTCCGTTTTTGTTGTGTAGATTCAGCTGCACCAAAATGGGTTCAACTGCATCCTCAACTTGTGATACTCGCAAGTGCACGAACCGTTGGTAGTTTAGCGTATGTAAGTGCGAGGTCGATTCCACATGGATTGGTGATTGAATGATCCAATTCAATTTTCCTACACAAAACAAAAATGAAAACAAAAGAAACAAAACAAGAAGAACGAATGTACATTACAAGAAAAATAAATTACAACTTAGAGAACATTAAAGAGAGCATTTGAGGAAGGAAGGAAAGTGTTTGAGAGATTTGGAGAATTTTGGAAGAGAAGGGAAATGTGGAAGAGAGTAGAGAAGTGTTTGGAAAGCTTGAGGATTTTGGAAGAGAAAGTGTTTGAGAACTTTGAGAATTTGGAAGAAAGTGTTTGAGAACTTGGATGATTTTTGGAAGGGAAGAGAAATGTGTTTGAGAACTTGGAGAATGTTTGTGAACTTGGAGAATTTGATAACTTAGGGAAGGGAGAGAAAGGTGTTTGTGAAGTATTTGAGACATGGAGACTTTTGGAAAAGAAGGGAAAATGGTGTTGAGAACTTTGTGGATTTTGGAAGAGCATGTGTTTGAAAGCTTTAGAGAATTTGATGAAGGAAATGGGAGAAGTGTTTGGGAAGTGTTTGGAGAAGAGAGTGTTGAAGAATTTAGAAGAAGAGAAAGGAAAAGTAGAATGATCTTATTACAACAATTGAGAGCTACAAAGGGAAACTAAGAGAATTTGAGGGAGAGAAGGGAAGGGAGCTCTAGAGAAGTGTTTGAGAGCTCCCCCCTTGGGTTGTTATTACAAGCTTAGAGAACTTCCCTATTTATAGGCCTAGGGGAAGTGAAAATCTGAATTCAATAATACTACTGCATACAACACTTGAATTATAAAATCTAAAATGGTTGATGCACTTGTAATAGAAAATCTGAAATGGGTGATGCACTTGTATTAGAAAATCTTGAATGGTTGATGCACTTCACCAATTAATCCCACTAGCAGCCCTAGCTCATCTTCATGTCACCATGACCAAGCTTCCAACCAGAAATGATAGCTCATGCCTAGCTCACCATGACCAAGCATCCAACCAGCACATGCTGAGGTCAGCATGACCAGTAACTTCAAGGGCTTACAACTTGGGCTTCTCTTAATCAAATTAGAACTTTAAGCACTCGAAATTGAAGTTCAGAATGTCTTCTTTCCAGCCATATGTTATTTGGGCCAATCCAAGGTCGGATGAAGAAGTTAAGGCCGAAACAAATTTATAACTCATTTTCCGCGTTGATAAGATCCATCCTGAGCATGGTTCAGTGTTTGCTAGGAAACAGACTCCACATTTATCCAATGAGGCTGGATTTTGGATATGTTATAGTACACACACATTGGAACAACTTTCATGAAGAAGGTGGCCTCATTCGAGCTATGTAGGTTGCTGAAACAAAGCTTGCATTATGACCTACGGAACTGGACTGGCAGGGGGCTGTAGCCATAATGAATTTGTCTTTAAGCTCTTCATCCATTCCTCCAAATTAGGCCTTAACATGCTTGAATTGCATGAATTATGTTCTCCAAAACCATCATTGTTACCTAAAGCTCAATTAACTGAAATATAAACACAAAAAGGATTAAAAGCACAAGTTTAACTCAAAAACATAACCAAATCATAAGCTAGAAGGGTAAGAATTAATATACAATTATGAACCGATCAAATACCCCCAAACCTAGATTTTGCTAGTCCTCGAGCAAAACAACACAAAACAAAATTAAAAACAAAACTAGAAGTTAACTAAACCACTTTCGTAGGTAACTCGATTGCATTTACCATATGCAATAAGCCTTTAAACCTCTAGGCATCCCTAGTAGGAGGAGTTGTGTCTCCTGAGGGTTTAACAAATACAATACCCACAAACGTTTTTCTAACTCTACAAAACAAAATGGTTAGAAAACTTAAAAGATTGTTAGTCTTTAAGCAAAACCAAAACAAAAAACAAACATAAATACATTAACAAAAACAAAACAAAAACAAAAACAAACACAAAAACACAAAGAACTCAAAACAATCTTTCCGAACATTTTCTGAAGAGAAATGACTCATGCACATGACTCAAAAGTTTTTAATAATAAAAACTCAATTCTAGACATTATTTACAAAGCGGCAAAGTTCAAAACATAATATGCTCAAAGTGTAGTAGTGTGATAGCCAAATGCAACAAATTCCTCAATCTTAGTTTTCACACAATTTCAAAAATTATACAAAGCACAAGTTCAACTTCAAATCTCACCAAAGTTGTCCTCTCACAAATGAATCACTCAGAAGAGGGCTATAATGCAACACTCAGTTATAAACATGAGATTATAGTTAAACCATAAAGGACTTAACTCGAAATAGAAAGATGAAGAACTTGCATTAATATGATCTCAAGAAGGATGCCAAACACTTAAAAGTAAGAAAATGGATGCAATTCAACCACATGACATTTAAGATCAATTTAGGTTTTTAACATAGGTTGTAATGGGGCCAAGGGTGTAAGGTGAGTAAGAAATGAAAGGTATGGATAATACAAAGTCCAAGGAACTCGCAATGTAAGAGCATAAAATAATTGTTTACAAGACTTCGAATCATCACGATTAGATTTTTTCTTTTACATGATCAAAACTCCTTATACCTTCATTTACATTGATTCATACTCCTTTCCTTTAATTGAACAAACACCAATTATTTTGAAGGCCCAAAAATGAAATTTCTACCAACCACCACTTAACTTTTCTCTTTTCTTTCACCAATTGTGTGAATTTTTTTTTTTTTCGAAATGTAACACCTCTTCCCAAACTTAGCATGAAAAACACATCCAAATTAAAGCTCATGAGTTCCTTAGAAAGGTAAATATTTGTTTTTTCAGGCTAAGGCGAGGAAATAAAATTGGTAAATGAAAGAAAAGGTTTACATGTAGGCTCAAAATGGTTAACAATGGAAAATCATGCTTAAGCATGCATAAGGTTAGCTTGAAAGGCACAAACGATCCAAAGAGGGCCTTAATATCACTTCTTAAATGTCATGAAATCAAATTGCATAAGAATGAATGACTTTTAAGTGTTCAACCAAATCAATGAATAATGAGATCAAACAACAACTTTGATGACAAGAAAATAAGAGTACATGTATAACACTCATGAATTGAAGGACAAGGTTCAAAAGCTCACTTTATATGGTTATATAAGTCTAATTCATGCTTGATATAATTCTTTAGATCATGCAAATCCTTTAATTGGAAAATTATGAAACAAATGGCAAATGCAAAGGTTTCGAACATATCATGATAGAACAATGCCAAATTTTTTTTATTTTTTTTTTAATAAAGAAAAAAAAACACTAAAATAAAATGAAATCCAATTTTTATTTAAGTCATGCAAACATTTATCACTATCTCATCATAAGTGTTCGGAAAGTGACTCAAAACAAAAATAAAACAAAACAAGACTCAAATTGAAGAAAAACAAGCAATTTTTATTTTTTTATTTTTAATTAAGAAAAAAATAATAATACATGCTAAACTCCAATACCCCCAAACCTAGAAATGAACATTGTCCTCAATGTTTAAAAATTAGCCACAAACAATGTCATAACAACAAATGAAAGGTATTAAAGCAAATAAAAATCACAAAACATACAAAAATAAAATAAAATAATTACAAAATAAAAATTACAAAACAAACAATCAAACAAATAAAAATAAAAATAAAAATAAAACAGTAAACCCTAATCACATAATTCTGAAACCCAAAAATATTTTGAAGCCCAAAGCCCACAATTTCAAAACACAAACCACGGTGAATTTAACCAACTTTGAAACCCAAAATAAAGTGAAAAATCCAACCCAAAATGAATTCCGAAACCCACACATTTAAATTTAATTTTTTTTCTTAAAAAGATAAAACGTGAATTATGAGCGCAAAGCGGGATTTCTAAAAAGAGGGAATGTGGTCCCTGATGTCGTCTCATGGATAGTCACGGGCAGAAAGCAGAAGCCACGTGTCGACGGATTGAAGCACCGCAGATTTCACAAGCTGAAATTACGGGCTCATGGAAAGGCGAAGACTTTTACTGAACGCGTCCTTTCAGAAAAGACATGTCGAGATAAATGAGTTGGGTGTGGTTGGAAAGTGAGAAGGTTTGTAGGACTTGGAGGAATGCTGAAGATTAGAAAATGCTCAAGACGCCTAGGGTTCGTGAAAGACTATGTCTATAAAAAGGAAAAAGAAGGGGAAAAAAACAAAACTACAAACTCAGAAACACAAAAGAGAAAAGAAGCAAGAAAAAAAAAAGTGAGAAATCAAATGGCCTCTTCCTACCCATTTTCATTGGATCTTAACCTAGCTCCACCGACTCAAACACGAGGCCAAGCAGTAGCACCAGGTATGGATGCCCTACTTTGCCTCCGCAAGGGGGCCTGTGACAGGTAGCTGACTCCATACTCCTGGACAACGATGTTGCCATTGGAGTGGGCAGAAATTTAGTGACTCCTAAAGATATACGTGTGTTCGGGACAAGGGATGACAACCGAGTCACGAGCGATGCCCTGGCACTGAGCGTGCAGAGTCCAGCATGTGTCGCAAGTTTGGGTCATCGCCTACTTGCGAAGTCCCATGAGGTAGAGGTGCTGAAAAGTCAGTTGGCGGCGGAGCACAGTATGGTTGAAGAGTGTCAGAGTGCTATAAAAAGCTTGAAAAGGGAGCGGTCAAGGATAGTGGAGGTGAATCGACACTAGCTAGAAGTGTTGCGGGACGAGAATAAAAACCTAACAAAGATTGTAGAGTTGTACTCTCGCGACATGCGAAAAACAGCTGGAAGACCTAGACCGACCGGGTAAAACGCAAGAAACCAGATCGCGAGAAAAGTTATACTGAAGCTAAGATTGCGATCTTTGGGAGCTCAAGTGATGAGCCCCAAGAGGCTGTGCGTGAAGCCCCGGAAGAGGACAGCCAGAGGGCCAAACTAAAAGCTCCTATGGTCGAGACACCGAGCGCCAAGAAGAAATGATTTCAGCTTTTATTTATTTTTTTAATTTTAAAATGTAAGTTTTTTTTTTAAATTTGGGAAATAAAAAAGTTATGTTATCTCAAAGACACGAATAACCCTAAATTTAAAGAACGACGATCAAACAAAAACATGAAAACCCAAACATGCATTTTTATTTTTAGTTAAGTAAACACACAAGTAACTCGCTTTTTCTTTTAAGAGAAAAACTTAAGGATGACCAGTTAAGGGCCTAGAAAATACAGCCAGGGGGATCCGGGAAGGTTGGAGGGGTCACAATGGTCCCGCTTAAAACCCTAACTTCTTAGACACCGAAGGTGTCGCCTTAAAGAACTCCTAGACACTGTAGATAGACTGCGGTTGCTCACTGGAGTTACCAAAAGTTTAGCTCCTTCAAAGAATATCCTATGAGTTTTAAATTATACTACATAATTAAATAAAAACAAAAAAATAAAAATAAAAACTGAAATAAACACACAATTCAAACAAGAATTTAAAAGAAGAGATGAGATTCTTGCACCAGGTGTCCAAGACGCATCTTTAATTTTGTCTCTTCTTCCAATTAAATTCTTGAGAAACCTGACAAACAAGAAGAAAACAAGTTATTTTTAAATTAAAAAGAAAAACAATGAAAAAAATAAAATAAAATAAAAAGAAAAAGGAAAACACACTTCCCCAAACTTAAACAAAAGAAAAGAAAAACAAAATGACTAGAAATAATAGACAAAAAATACAAAACAATCAGAAAATAGAGAGGCAAAAGTAAGTGAAAGTGTAGACATGCTCCCTTTTAAAAAAACGTGCTCGCAATTTGCGCCAGAAATGAAGGGATCCGAGAGAAAAGAGCACAGGATAGCACCCTCGAGATCCGAAGTGCTTTCGGCTCCCTCGTCTGTATAAGTCTATTTAAACTCGTTTTGGTGAAGTAGAAGAGCACCTCGCATTTCTTCCTGCAAATTAGAGAAAACATCAAAAAATCCAAAAACAAAACAATGGCATCTTCATGCACTCACCTTGATGATCTCAACCTTGAATTGACCCTTGCGCCACCGAATGCGCAGATAAGGGCTCCTCAAAACCATGTCTTCCCAAACTCCACATATCATCACGGTACGACCTCAAACTTTGCTGAGGTAATACCGAACTTTTCTGAGGTAGTGCCGAATAGAGCAGCGCTCCTGGAAGGCATGATTAGCAGCAAGCTCACATCGACAGATCACCTGCATGTGGCAAAGAGGTCTGACAAAGCAGCGGTGGAGGAGTCCCACAACTTAACTGTGCTCCACGCGGTCTCGGCTACCAATTTGGGCATGCGTTTACTGGCGAGAACACGGGAGTGTGCCGCGATGAGCGAGGAAATAGCTTCCTTGCAAAAGCGGCTCTCCTCACCGTGCCCAAGCACGTGGAAGCACTGAGAGAAAGAATGAGGACCATGTGGAGCTGCTGCAAATTCTGCAAGTAAGAGAGGATAGAGGCATGCCATGAAGATAAAGATGAAGAAGAAGAAGTTTTTATTTTAATTTACTTGAATGTTTTTTTTTGTTTTTGTTTTTTTTTTCTTTTTTTTCTTTTTTTTTCTTTGTTTGTAATGTTTGAGTGAAATAAAAATGTGTTTTTAACACTCAGAAATAAACTAACTAACCACACCACGTAAATAAATACATAAACTAACTTAACAAAACAAAAAAAAGAAAACAAAGAAGTTCCAAATTGATTTTTATTTATTTTTAATTTATTATTATTTACAACTAACTGACCACACAAAGAAAAAAAAAACCAAAGAAGTTCCAAATTGCAATTTACAAGGAAAAATAAATAAAAACCCAAATTTCAAATTTTTTTTAATTTTTTTAATTTTTTTAATTTTTTTGTTTTTTAAAACACACAAATATACAAGCAACTCATGAATGACCAGTTAAGGGCCTCAGAAAAACACAGCCAGGGGATCCGGGAAGGTTGGAGGGGTCACAAAGGTCCCACTTAAAACCCAAACTTCTTAGATACCGAAGGTGTCGCCTAAAGAACTCCTAGACACTCTATTGACGGAGACGCTCACTGGAGTTACCACGAGTCAGCTAATATAAAAAATCTTTTTTAATTTTTTTTTAATAAAAGAAATAGAAAATTGAAATTACTGAAATAATAACAAAACAACTAAAGAGAAAGGATTGGAATACTCCCCCTTGAAGCGATTAGGTCGAGCGTGATGCATTTGGAGGTCGCGACTTCTCCCACTACTCCACACTCCCCATTCTTATGATTGAAGTTGTCATCTCTCTCCATTTTTATTAAGCTGACATTACTTGCTAAAACGAACACAGAAAACTTGAAACAGAATTAAAGGATTAGGAAATAAAAACTAAAATTGAAAGGAAAATCAACCCACGTCCAATTTCATGCTTCAAAGTAATAAGTATCAAAGTAAATCAAACTAGCTTATGGAGTTCGTTCTTTCTCAAATATGATTATCCATATGGTGTGTGGTTTTAATCAAGTATTCAGAAAAAGCATTTAGCTATGGTGTTTAGTCTAAACACAAATTCCGAACCCATTAAGAACAAGAAGAACAATAGAGAACCAAGTAGAATTTAAACATGGTGTTTGTCTTCAATATCTACCCATTCATTCACTAATCAGTCCAAGAGTCATATGGTGTTTATGTAAACTTGAACAAGATATTTAATTAAGAGCAAGTGAATGAAACCATAAACTAGAAATAATCAACATGCTACTTGAACCTTTTTGTTTTTGGGTGTTGTGTAAGCTGGGACTCAAACCCAGTTCTCTTGCTTGTCAGGCAATTGTCCTTGTCAGTTGGACTACAAACACAACTTATCAATTAACCTCATTAACTTTAAAACATGAAACTGTCCAGTTAAAAAAAGAAAAAGATAAAAAAAAATAAAAAATAAAAAAAGTAGGAAAACCAAATAGAATCAAACAATGTTACCGATCCCGGCAACGGCGCCAAAAACTTGTTGTGTAGATTCAGCTGCACCAAAATGGGTTCAACTGCATCCTCAACTTGTGATACTCGCAAGTGCACGAACCGTTGGTAGTTTAGCGTATGTAAGTGCGAGGTCGATTCCACAGGGATTGGTGATTGAATGATCCAATTCAATTTTCCTACACAAAACAAAAATGAAAACAAAAGAAACAAAACAAGAAGAACGAATGTACATTACAAGAAAAATAAATTACAACTTAGAGAACATTAAAGAGAGCATTTGAGGAAGGAAGGAAAGTGTTTGAGAGATTTGGAGAATTTTGGAAGAGAAGGGAAATGTGGAAGAGAGTAGAGAAGTGTTTGGAAAGCTTGAGGATTTTGGAAGAGAAAGTGTTTGAGAACTTTGAGAATTTGGAAGAAAGTGTTTGAGAACTTGGATGATTTTTGGAAGGGAAGAGAAATGTGTTTGAGAACTTGGAGAATGTTTGTGAAATTGGAGAATTTGATAACTTAGGGAAGGGAGAGAAAGGTGTTTGTGAAGTATTTGAGACATGGAGACTTTTGGAAGAGAAGGGAAAATGGTGTTGAGAACTTTGTGGATTTTGGAAGAGCATGTGTTTGAAAGCTTTAGAGAATTTGATGAAGGAAATGGGAGAAGTGTTTGGGAAGTGTTTGGAGAAGAGAGTGTTGAATAATTTAGAAGAAGAGAAAGGAAAAGTAGAATGATCTTATTACAACAATTGAGAGCTACAAAGGGAAACTAAGAGAATTTGAGGGAGAGAAGGGAAGGGAGCTCTAGAGAAGTGTTTGAGAGCTCCCCCCCTTGGGGTGTTATTACAAGCTTAGAGAACTTCCCTATTTATAGGCCTAGGGGAAGTGAAAATCTGAATTCAATAATACTAATGCATACAACACTTGAATTATAAAATCTGAAATGGTTGATGCACTTGTAATAGAAAATCTGAAATGGGTGATGCACTTGTATTAGAAAATCTTGAATGGTTGATGCACTTCACCAATTAATCCCACTAGCAGCCCTAGCTCATCTTCATGTCACCATGACCAAGCTTCCAACCAGAAATGATAGCTCATGCCTAGCTCACCATGACCAAGCATCCAACCAGCACATGCTGAGGTCAGCATGACCAGCAACTTCAAGGGCTTACAACTTGGGCTTCTCTTAATCAAATTAGAACTTTAAGCACTCGAAATTGAATTTCAGAATGTCTTCTTTCCAGCCATATGTTATTTGGGCCAATCCAAGGTCGGATGAAGAAGTTAAGGCCGAAACAAATTTATAACTCATTTTCCGCGCTGATAAGATCCATCCTGAGCATGGTTCAGTGTTTGCTAGGAAACGGACTCCACATTTATCCAATGAGGCTGGATTTTGGATATGTTATAGTACACACACATTGGAACAACTGTCATGAAGAAGGTGGCCTCATTCGAGCTATGTAGGTTGCTGAAACAAAGCTTGCATTATGACCTACGGAACTGGACTGGCAGGGGGCTGTAGCCATAATGAATTTGTCTTTAAGCTCTTCATCCATTCCTCCAAATTAGGCCTTAACATGCTTGAATTGCATGAATTATGTTCTCCAAAGCCATCATTGTTACCTAAAGCTCAATTAACTGAAATATAAACACAAAAAGGATTAAAAGCACAAGTTTAACTCAAAAAGATAACCAAATCATAAGCTAGAAGGGTAAGAATTAATATACAATTATGAACCGATCAGTTTTTCTCCTGAGAGCTAGTACATATATATGATGCAAGCATATTATAAGATAATTAGAACATCATACCTTGTGCTGCAAATAAAGGAGGGTCGCGTCACCTTGACTTGCAACCCCTGAGATTGATGGTGAAGAAGAGGCATCTTCGGTAGAAGTATAGCCACGAGCTGCAGGATCTCCACCCATGTAAGTAAAGAGGAAATCCTGCCTATGACTCATATCTCCGTACTGCACAACATGAGTTTTAGTTCTTCAAACCTGTAATTAGTTAGTAATGTTGTCTTGTTAGATTTACATGGTTAGATAGATGCTCGTGAGTTTTAAACATTCATACGAAATTCAAATTCACCGTCTCGCATGAGAACATTTTCTAATGAGTCTATACTATAACAAAAAAATGAAAACTAAAAATGAAAAATGAAATGGTTATTAAACGACCCCTTAAGTGTCGATGGTTACGAAAGTGTTGAATTGATGACTTAAAATGGAAGCCCATATGTGTGTGACCCTTAACTAAACCCCATTTGACACATTGGAGTGGCTTGAGGTTAGTGAGTTACTTGTTTTCTCCCATCCATAATATTTGTTGTGATTTGAATATTGATATAATGCTGCATCGAGCATATGGTGTGGTCTAGTCTGTTTATACCAAACGTGGGCAAAATTTGAGAGGCTTCTCTTTATAGAGAACATAATAATATGGCTCATAGACTAGCTAACCTAATTAGTTTTGTCTACAACTTGGGATGTACTAACTAGAGGTGTACAAGATCTAATCCAATCCAATCCTCACAAAGTGGTCAATTCAATAATTGGTTTCGATGATTTGACGGATTGGATTGGATCCTAATTTCTAAAACTGACATAATCGGATGGTGGATTTGCTTGTGAGAATCCAATCTAATCTAGTTAGTTTCACATTTATTTTGCTCATGTAGGTATTTGTAATTGAAAAAGTTATGAACATTTTAAGTTATTTGATGGATTTATGCTTTAATATTTATAGAATCAAAACAATTTTCTCTAGCTTTTCATTTATATTTTACATTTACGACTACTAATATATTTGATTATATTAAATCTAATGAAAAATATTTCATATTTCATTATTATATTTTGACTTATTATCACAAAATGTCCCTAAGGTTTATGAAACTATCAGATTGCATCCTTGATGTTTTTTTGTGTCATTCATGGTCCTCAAGGTTAGTATGTGTGATCACAAATGATCCATGTCGTTAGGTTCCATCAAAAACTCTGTTAGTTTGCTGACGTGACATATATATATTCCTAGGGCTGTGCACGGGTCGGGTTGGGTCGGTTATGGGCCCAAATCGCACGCCGAATCAAGCCTTGTCGGCAGGCCCAAATGCTAAACCGTGGACCTATTTTTTAGGCCCATTTTCGACTTAAGTCGAAACCCGATTTGATTGGGTTGGGTTGGTTCTGTTCGGGTATTTGCCGAGGCCCAACAAAGGCAACAATTGAAGGCTTTTTTTTGTGGTAGTTTTCCAAGCCCATTCTGTTTTTGGGTCAGATTTCAACAATTCAAGTTTGAAGTTTTCTGTATAGTTTTTCCAGTTTTGACAAATCTGAAGTTTTCATCATTCAAATACTTAAAAAAAACCTTAAAACCATAGAAAATCATCATCCACCATACATCTCCAAATACAGAAATTAATTATTATTACAGTCCATTGCAAATTGTGAGAGTAATCTCAATCACAATTATTATTAAAGTCCATACCAAATGCAAAGTTCAACTGAAAATCCAAATAAAAACTAATAAATTTCTATTACATATACACATACAATTCCATGAGTTGTTTCATATTCAAATTAGATTTGCACATCTGCACAAAGAAAGAAAAAACAGTTAGTAAACATATGAATTAATAACACAAATAAACTACAAATTATAATTAATGTAGAAAAGAAAGAAAACCTTTTTCCACTTTTTCCAAAGCTTGGTAGAAATCTAACTCCTCCAATGCGGGTTCTTTGTAGTAGCTAAACTCATCCGCCCTTAACCAATCACTACAACAAATCAATGCCTCCACGGTTTTTGGAGTTAATGAACTCCTAAAGGGATCTACAACTCTCTTTCCCGTGCTAAAAGAACATTCCGAAGCCACAGTTGATGCTTGGACAGCAAATACATCTTTTGCAACATTGGAAAGTATTGGAAATTTTGTAGCATTCTCCTTCCACCAATCAAGCAATTTGAACTCATCATTGGTAAGATGCACGGGAGGTTCCAATAGGTATTTATCAATCTCATTTCTTATCTCAACAACATCCTTATCTCTCCTTGACTTCAAGAACTTTTGTAACCTTGATGATTTAGTAACATCATTGTTCACATGCAATGATCCTTCACTCTCTACATTACCATGAAACACTTGGGCAGCAGCTGGATTTTGCTTTTTATAGTAATCATACAAATTGTGTAAAAGTGTCTTGATCTCCAATGACATGTCATTAACCCCATTTTCATCGGACACCAAGTCACCCAAGCAAAATTCCACATATTCCATCTTGTATCGAGGATCTAGAATAACCGCCACAAAGAATAACTTGTTGATGTTATTCACATTTCCCCAATATTTATCAAACTTTCTCTTCATCATTGTTGCTATTTTGCACATAACAACATCATCAACATTCATCATTGTGTCTATCTCCTCCAAAAAAGAACATATCTCATGGAGTGGGGCATTAGAAGACACGGTTTTTGATGCACTAAACCTCAAAGTAGCATCATAAAACTTCTTCAAAAGTTTGACAAATACCTTTGTATTATCCCAATCCAATGAAGTTGGAGGCCCTACTCTTTTCTTCTTTTCCTTACCATGAGCTTCATACTCCTCAAAGTACCCCAAAAAGTTTGGGCCATCCTCCTCCATCCTCTCAAAACCTTTTTGGAGCTTCAAAGCACTCTCCAACATCATGTGAGTTGAATTCCATCTTGTGCACACATCTAAAGGAACCATCGTCCTAGTATCAACCTTCTCTCTAGCAATTGTTGTACGAGTTGGCAACTCAAATCTAGGTTGTGCCTCCTTCAAAAATTCACGAAACCCAATACCCTCCACATGACTAAACGGAAGCTCATCCCGAATAATCATTTTGACACATGCAATTCTACATCTATCTTTACTAAATGCATGTGCTACTAGGTTACCCTCTTTCGCTTGCCCCTCAAATGAAAGGACTTTTTGTCTTTTCTCATGCCTCAATGGAGAATTCTTACATTGACTTCTCAAATGGTGCCACAAAGTGGATGTACCATTCCTTTTACCATCACATGCATAGTCCTTTTTACAGTACTTGCATATGCATCTAGACTCACTAGTTTCATCCTCACACTTTATCTTTGTGAAATGATCCCAAACCCCCGAAGCATTCTTACAAGGCTTTCTTTTTCCTAAAGTTCTAGGGGCTGATTTTGGAGGGTCTGATTGTGGAGGGGCTAATGGTGGTGGTGGGTTAGTTGAAACAGGGGTTTCAGATTCTGCTTCCATTAAATTAATAAAACCCTACAAAAATACAAATATTTGGTGCTTCAATAACCAAAATACAAATATCACATTAGTTTCAAATTAAATTTTTTTACTTACTCATCTTCTAAACAACTTATATCAATTTGAAGAACAAGGGAAGCTATCCTCCGCCTCATACATACACACATACAACAACATGTTTCTAGTGAAAGAAAATACAAAACATGACATGAAATGAGTGCTGCTGACCTTGTTGACACTAGGAACTAGTTCCTGCAATGCCCCTGATTCTTTTCTGCTATTCTTTCTCAGCGCAACTGTACAAAAAAGTTGTACATTAAGCATACAATAGCCATAAAGAGTCTCTCCGCAATGCCCTGAGAAAAGGTTTTATCATGATCATAATCTAGTTTATGTTTTCATAAGAATTCCATGGGATGTTCTTTTGTGTAAATGATAGAAAAGGTTTTATCATGATCACAATCATATTGCTGCTGGAGTTTAGTGTGACATTACAATAATCATGATCACAATCAAATTTACTGAAATTGCTCGTTCATGATATTAGTAAACTATAATTTTTGTGTAAACTACAAATAAGGCAGCAACTAAAAATAACAACTAAACCAAGAACCAAAAAAATACAGAAATTTACCAGAAATAAAAGCACAACCAACAGCAACTAAAAATAACAAATAAACCAAGAACCAAAAAAATACAGAAATTTACCAAAAATAAAAGCACAACCAGCAGCAACTAACTTCCTTTCCTTTGCCTTCAAAATCAATCTGTCCAGAATAAAAATCACAACCAGCAGCCCTAAATTTTTGGAATCAAGTTTTCGAGATAGTGCCAAAAACAAATGTTGCAAGGTAGCACAACCCATTTATAATCGTCCTGACAACAGGAGATTAAAGGTTATCATTCTCCAGATCGATTTAAAAGCAAGGAACATCGAAAGGAAGTAGTAGTAGGAGCTACCTTATGGTTATTGTAATCTGACGAACCTGAAGAGTAGAAAAACAAGTACAGTGATTAGAGTCTAGGTTGAGTAGTCAATGAAAATGAACCCAGTTCACACACCAACAAGAATAGAAATGAAAAGCTGTCCATAGTACACTTTTGCTATCACCAAATTCAATAGATATGAAAAGTACAAGCATTTTGTGGTTCAAATTGTGCAATACATCACCAGTTCAGCTCAAATTATCTAGAACTTAACATTCTTAATCCTACGGTTCTATTCAACAGTGAACTCCGAGCATAGTGGCTAAACTCAATACAAAAGAAATGATTCAACATAAATCAAGAGGCAGTTAAAGTGCAAGAGAATTTATCTCAAAGTTTTTAGGCAAACCGGGAAAAACTACCACAGGAGCACGCAGGCTCACAAAGAATAAATATGTTACTTCAACACGTATAGCTACAACCAATGCATCAGAAACAACTCAATTAAAAGTAAGGACATGAGGCAAATCAAGGAACGGACCGAAAAGTTATCAGATATTGTTTGGCGATTGAGAGATGCTTCAATTGTAGTAGTGAACTTATAAAGAATAAGTGCGATGACACCGGCTCATATTCCACCCAACAATGCCTAACAGGTGATGGTGGACCCTTTTCTTGGGCAGAACCAGTAGACAATGCCTTCAAGCTATCCAAAGCCTCCTCCTTCAACGACTTCTTCACTCCAGAAGACCTAAATTTCTAGGCACCAAAATCACTCCATCAAATCCCACAAATTGGCTCATAATTAAACATAAAATAAAAAACTCGGAAATAAATTGAATGGAAAAATGTCAAGACCCAAATCCTCAAAATCCAAATTTGACCACAATGGCAAATTAAATTGTAGTATCACAATTAACAGATTCCAAAAAAAAAAAAAATTCCCCAAACCCCAAAATGGGATATAAAATAAATCAGTTGAAATGTGGAGTTATCCTATTCATGCTAGAGCACAGCTCAAGCTCACAACAAATTGAATTCAAGCTTAACAATGCATAAAGAAGTGGCACTCAAATTAAAACAGTGTTGGACAGATTTTACTCTATCTATTTCTCGCAAGTGCACGAACCAATTATAGTATAGGAATGCAAGCACGAGGTCGTTCCACTGAGACTTGGATGAAAGACACTTATTACTACTACTTAGACTCACAAGTAATCCTAAGACTAGACAGAATTTAAATGAGGTTGTGTTGAGTTTGTTTTGAGTAACAACTACAAAAAGGAAAAGCATATAGCAAGTGATTGAAAACTTATAAAGGGAATGCAAAATAGCAAGTAACCAGCAAGTAGATGTTTAGAAAATGTAGAGACAAAGGAGACAAGCACTAGGGTTTCAACTTCACCATGACAATCCAATTTCAAGCAACAAGTTAACAATCACCTAAGTTGATTACAATTTCTGGAGTTCGTTCTTTCTTATGTATGATTATCCATATGGTGTTTGGTTTTAATCAAGTACTCAGAAACACAACTTAGCTATGGTGTTTAGTCTAGGCTATGAATCTGAATCCATTAAGCTTAAGAAGAACACAAAAGAACCAAGTAAACATTTAAACATGGTGTTTGTCCTAAATGCATTACCCACTCATTCACTAATCGGTTCAAGAGTCATATGGTGTTTATGTAAACTTCAACTAGATAACCAACATGCATGTGTTCATAGTGGCCAGTTATTTAAACATGCATAAAGATTCAACTAAGAACAAGTGAATGAAACCAGAAAATTAGGAGTAATCAACAAAGGATAAAATTAACTTGAAACATGAAATTGTCTTGTCAGGTTACATTGAAACCCTAGCTATGGAAATTAGCTGCTCATAATGGGAAATAAACTAAGACAGAAAATGAGAAAACATAATGAATGCAATAAGAGTAGAAAAACCCTTTTCTGAAGTTCTTCTCCAAGTGCTTCTCCACGTCTAATGCTTCTCCAAATGCTTTCTCATATCTAGAATGATGTATGACAGCCAAGGAGATGATTTGGGATGAGTTTGGGTGAGTTGTGATGGTAGAGAAAGAGGAAATTCGTAGGGAAATGGAAGGAAGGTTTGCTGGAACTGTTTTGGTGATTTGAGGCAGTTTGGAGTGTTGGGTTGATTTCTGGAGTGTTTAGGTTTGTGGGAGTGTTTGAGGATGGCTGGAGTGAATTGTGGGGTTGTGAATCCCAGGAATTGTTTGATGAAAGTGTTTGGAATGGAAGTGGTATTTATAGGGAGAGGGAAGTGAGAAATCTGAATTGAATATGGCAATGACCTAACACACTTGCATTAGATAATCAGAAATGGTTACTCCACTAAATCCCACTAGCAGCCCTAGCTCATCCTCATGTCAGCATGACCAAGCTTCCATTCAGAAACCAATAGCTCATGCCTAGCTCACCATGACTAAGCATGCAATGAGCTCATCTTCCCTCAGCATGATGAACAACTTCTTGGGCTTACGAATTAGGCTAGGCTGAATCAAATGACGACTTTAAGATGTCCATTGTGAAGTTCAGAATGTGTCTGAACTAACCACACAAGTATTGGCCCAATCCAAGCTCGGATGAAGAAGATAAGTCTGAATTGAATTTCTAACTCAGTCTCCAGTTTTTGCATGTTTTTGCTCCATTTTGCTTCAAATGCCTCAAGTGGTACCTAGAGCTCAATGAACTGAATAACAAACACAAAATGAATTAAAAGCACAAGTTTTATTTAAAAACATAACCAAACAATAGGGTAGAGTGTTACAAAATGATACATAAATATGCATTGATCAAACAGGCAGCCCCAAGTTACCCAATGTGTATTCACGAACACACAAAAGACTAACAATTGGTAATAAAAGGGAATTCCTACCAAAACCCATTTCCTAAAATTCCATACTTTAGCATAATAACACACAAAAAACAGTAATTTGTACACATAAATGAAAAGAAAGCTATAATCTTTACCAGCTCTTTAGCACGCCTTGCACGACGTCGAAGAGAGCGAAACAGGAAGACAGAAATGGCTCTAGTGAGAAGAACACTGAGAGAGAGAGAGAGCGAGCGAGAGTGACTGAGAGAGAGAGAGAGAGAGAGAGAGAGAGAGAGCCACGCTGCGACTCTGCGAGAGTGACTGAGAGAGAGGGAGCGACGGTGACTAACAGAATAAGAGAGATTGGAAGAAGAAGTCGACGGATTTGGTCGGGGAGATGAGGTTTAGTGAGAGGCAGATCTGATGGAGAGAAGAGAAGAGAGTCGAAGAAGGAAGAAGTGAAGAGAAAAAAAAAGTCAAGCGGCTGAAGGAATGTTAGGGTTTCGCGAGCGATCGAGTGTGGCAAGGCGTATACTTGGGATAAAATGGACGAATCCGCCGGTGCCACGTATATTAATTTATTTTTAAATAATATAATTTTAAAATGTCGGTCCGGTTCGGTTTTCGCCGGTCGCAGCCAATTAAAACCGGTCCAACCCGGTTCTTGGCCAGTTCGGCCGGTTTTTTTACCGATTCTTCAATTTTTAACTAAAAACCGAACCAAACCACCTTAAACGGTCCGGTTTGGTCGGTTTCGGTCGGGTTTTCGGTTAAAATGCTCACCCCTATATATTCCTGAGGTTCACACATCTATCACAAATGATCCTTGCGAAATTTTTTAATTTTTTAATTTAAAATTCATAAAATTTTAGTTTTCATTTTTATATTATTTTAAAATATATATTGTGTTTTAAATACATATGGCACTATATTTTTGAAGATGTGAACTCCACATATATGCCACATCAACAAACTAATGAAAAATTTTAAAATAATTTAAAATTCATAAAATTTAAAAATGAAAAAATCATTTATAGATGAATTTTAACCTTGAGGACCATTTATAAACTCTAAACCCTTGGTTTTTTCATTTTTAAATTTTATGAATTTTAAATTATTTTTTAAAAACTCCATTAGTTTGTTGATGTGGCATATATGTGGAGCCCACATCTACAATAATATAGTGTCATGTGTATTTAAAATATAATATATATTTTTAAATAATTTAAAATTCATAAGATTTGAAAAAGAAAACCAAAATTTTATGAATTCTAAATTAAAAAAATTTGCAGGGAGCATTTGTGATAGGTGCGTGAACCTCATAGATGTTTTGTGATACATATATATGCCACATCAGCAAACTAACAAAGTTTTTGAAGGACCATGAATGATACAAAAAAAATTAAGGATGCAATATGATAGTTTCATAAACCTTATGGACGTTTTGTGATAATAAGCCTTATATTTTTTTTCATTATCAAAACCGATCATCCAATCTAATTCAATTGGATTTGTTTGAAAAAATCACAATCCAATCTATATTGGGTCCGATGCAAATTGGCTACGGGTGTATTCAATTGAGATTTTAATGTAATAAATTTTAGCAGGATTTGTAATTACATGATTTCACTTATTATTTTAATAGATTGTAATTACAAGATTTTACTTATGATTTTAATTCACTCAGGACTTTTTTGTATTCTCCAAAGTAGATTAGCCCATAGTGTGAATTGGATTTGAGTTAGCTACGTTCGCCCAACCCCATGACCACTCCTAGTTTTTGGATTGGATTTGGATTTTTACTTATCATTCTTCCTTTATGTCATGATCTTCATATATGCTTGGGGTATGACATTGTATATATATATGAGACTGAAAAACGAAACAATACAAAAGTAATTCCCATACTGATCATGAAAGAAGAGCAAGGATTTTACTTATCATTCTTTCTTTCCGTAATCAGAAGTAGGGAAAAATCTGATTATTTCTATTGTTTTCAGTTTCAGGCTTTGAATTAAGATTGTGGAAAGTTTGAGGGAGGACATAGTATCTGAAATCTGGAAGCGAAATAAAGGTAACGGTAACAATTGAATAGCAACACATTTGAACCTTAGTTTTATGAATTTTTATGATCTTAGGCTCCAAAATTACCCTGCTTAGCCCCATACTACATAGTTAGGTAAATAAAACTAACTTGAGTGGAGGGTCCTGAATTTTCTGATCAATCAAATTGAGTGCTCGTTAGTTGATTTGAGTGTACTGGATTTGTTAACTACAAAAGAGAGCAGCGGCGGATCCAGGAATTTCCTCTTTGGGAATCAACGTATAAAATTTCACATATTTTTTAGACAAATCTAGAATACACCATATAATTATTAACCAATCTACAAAGATTGCTTGACGAAAAATGTGAAGACAAAAACCAGACTAGCTAAGTATAATAACAAAAAAAATAACACACACAAAAACTAAACTAATTAACCTTATTACTTAATTAAAGCATACAAAAGCTCAGAACATACAACAATCATTATTAATTAATTTAAAAACATAAGCACGGAAATTACAGAAAATTGCACAGGAAATACATAATAACAATAAACTATAATATTTTTCTTTCTTCCCTTCTTTTTCTATTTTTTTTAATATATAGCTAGCGTGGTAATAGTGTTCTTGGCCTCCTCACGTGGCATCGGTGGCGGCGGCGAAACAGAGAAAGGAGTTGAGGCACAAGAGTCACCAGTTTGGGGGCAAAAACCAGCAGGGTGAAAAGCAAGAAGCACAGAAGGACAGGTAGCCAGGGCCAGGAGGAGGGTGCAGACAAGAGAAGGCTCAAGAGTGAAGCGAGGGAGAGCGAGCCAGACACAATGGACCAATTGCGAGGGCGCACTACGTCAGCATAGGGAGTGCCCCTAAGGAGCAGCTCGAGGCTGAAGGCCAAGGAATAAGCAATGATGCTACACAACATAAGCAGCATGAGTATAGGGTTAGTTTGGAAGCGAAGTTGGTCTGGAACTGTCACCTGGACCAACGTCATGGCTGTGGGAATGGTGAAGCTAAATATGCCATGGTGGATCATAAATGTGGTAGCACTTTCTGCTGCGGCTGCGGGCATGGTTGGTTGTGCTGGAAAGTTGATCAACAACTGAAAATCCACATGAGCAAAATGATTATTCATTGCCATGTTTGGCTCCCTCCCTTTCCGAGAGATTTTTGGAAGAGTAGGCTATTTATAGATGCATATTTCTTTGGAGGTGCATATGTCATTGGATAGATGCCGAAGTGGGTAATGTCTTTTTAAAATGTGTTAGATGTGTAAATGTGGTAGTCTTTGCGAATGTGACTTTGGAGGTAATGTGTAGTGTAAAAGTCTTTGCGAATGGCTGACTGTTCTGCGGGGAACCTCTCTTTGCGAATGTGACTTTGGAGGTAAGTCTTTGCGAATGGCTTACTGTTCTGCGGGAAACCTCCAACCAGGAATCTTTGCGAATGTTTTGTATCATAACTTTCTTTTGTGGACTTCGTTCGTGCTTTACCAAAACTTACTAATTCTTTAATATTATTGTTTTTTCATTTTTAAAAATAAGAAAGATGTCTATTTGTATTCATAAAAATAGGACCTTGTTTTGCTTTTATTTTTTATGCTAATTTTTTTTAATATAAAAAAGTATGAATTTACTATTTATCCATATTTAATCAATACTTTCAATTCTTAATATGATTAATTAAGAGAATAATTTTTGGGCAAGGTTAAGTGGTTAAATACTCCTGTACTCGAGCGCCAAGATTTAATTCCCCACCCTTCTCCAAATATTGCTTGCATAAAAAATAATAATTTTTTTATAAAAAAAAAACTGAAAAAACAGATATTTTTAGTTTTTAATAATTGGGGTGTTTTTTAGTTGTTCTTGAGTTTGAGTTTTTAAAAATAGGGCTACCCCGCTGTTTTGAATTTAAGGATTCGGAGTCGAATACCAAACATGCCCTTATTAATCTGAAAATGAATCATCCCCACATGAGCAATTCATCGCCATTTTGAGTTATGGTCAAAATACCCCAGCTAGGCTGAGTTGTCTAATTAATGGTCCCCTTAGCAGTCTTCAAAAATTATGAAAATATTCATGGATAAACTTCAAGATGCTGCTTTTTATCTCCAATTGGAATCATGTCAAACTCTATTTCGAGGAATATTTGGGGAATTTATACATTTCGTGGCTCATAAACTGAAAAACTAGAAAATAACTAAAATCAGTATCTTTAGTCCAAATGAATTCACAAAGCTAAGTAAAAAGGATATAAAAATATGTGAAATTATGAACATATCAAATACCCCCAAACTTGAATTTTGCTAGTCCTTAAGCAAAAAATAAAGAACGAAGAAAGAAAAACGAAGACAAACAAAAAGAAATAGAAACACACGACATACAAGACTCTTCTTCGTACAAACCAAAGGTGTTAGTCTCAGTTCAATTTTTCTCCTTGCCAATTGCAATCAATCATAAGTACATTGGATTTGGAACACAAATCAGAATTCTCAACTCATAGAAAGGTTGAAAAGAAAGAACAAACTTCCAAAATTTTAAACAATTAATTCATACAATCAAAGAGATTTACAAAAGATTAGTAAAGAACTCACATGCTTTTCTTGGTGTAGTGTGAGGCCAACACAAATGCAGAAAATTAAACCAATCTCAAGTATGCAGCACCTCTTATGCTATAAAATATGGGACTACCTAGCAGACAACTAGCAGAGGCATTCTTTTTTCTTTTCTTTTTTTTTATTTTTTTTTTTTTTTTCGGAACAAGCTTTCTAATCAACCCATGTAACGAGCTTTAGGTCAGTGACTCCCAAATCAAATGACTTTAGGGCACTAAATGTGAAGACATCCCAAAGGACTTACTCACTCTGAGTTGAAAAGGCTTGTATGTAATTTCCGACTTTCAGCTTTTAGCTCACTTTAGTTTTCACTAATGCTAACTAATCCTATATTTTATCAAACAAAAGGATGAGCATACTCAAGACTCGTTTAACTCCCTGCAAGAATGTCGGTGTGCATGTGAAAACCTCAAGGTGAAGCATATGACTAATCAACTAATCCAAAGTAAATAACTATGATTGCAAATTTCACCCTAGATTTCATAATGGAAGCATGTTCGAACCTTTAAACTCACCTATGAATATCAAATTCAAACTTTAAATTTCACTGTACCTTGAATTGTTCACAATTAACAAGAAGAACAAACGACTAAGAATAACAACAACAAAAAAAATTGGAATTTTTTTATAAAATTTTTAATTTTTTAATTTTTTAACACCTAAACAAAGTTTCCCACCCCCAAACTAGAACTAAACATTGTCCTCAATGGAAGAAAAGAAAACACACAATGCACAGTTAAGGAAGGAAGCGTATAGAAACGAAATAAATAAGTAAATAAATAAAAGAAACAAGGAAAAGAAGACAACTTCCCCGGTTTATTTGCACTAGCTTCATGAAGAGAAAATTGGTGAGGCATGAGGCTTTAGTGTGTGAGGCAAACCACCCCCAAACGAGGTGTGAAGCAGCAACATGTGAGGACAGAAACAGCAGCAAAATCTGGTAAAATGATCTTTAGCGACGGTTTTTCTGCAGAAAACCATCAATAAAGAGTGTTAGGAACCTTTTCGTGGCAAAAAAATCCGACGAACAACCCTCGCAAAAGGGTTTTAGCGACGAAAAATCTGATGAACATCCAGAAAATGCAGCAGTAGCAATTTTGGTATTTTGGCTCATATTTGAATTTCCAATCCACCTCAAACACAATGTAGGCCATATGGGACCCCCAAACTTGGTCCAAATCATCACCATAACCATGTGCAACATGTCTGAAACCTTGAATTCACGTGAAACACTCCATAGTGAAAATTATGAGGAGAATCCAAAAATGACCATAATTGTGCCAAAAGGCAAATTTTCACAATAAAGTTCTCCAAACCAAACCAGGCCCCAGAAGACCATATGTCACTTGCGGGGGCCACTCCTTGGCACGAAAGAATTAAGAAAATGACATTGTGCATAGGAAAACTTCACAACTTCTCCAACAAAAACAGCAACCAAAATAACCTTTCCTTTGCATTATTATGGCAAAGGATCCCTGAAGTGTTCAAATCTGAGGCCTGAAAATGGCATCATACTGCAGGCAGGGTACTATAGTCTATACATCTAAGCATTATGAATTGTACCAGCTCAGCTTCAAAGTACACTTCTAAAAATCAATGAGTTTCAAAGTATTTAAAAATTGCAAGCAATTGTGTCACACTGGTAAAGTTTTCAAGGTTATAAAAGGGATATAACTACATGTCATGCGCAATGAACATATTGTAGTTGAACTAATTGCTGCTCAAACTCAGTCCAGGGTAAGCTTTTGAAGCACATCAAGTTACACTAACAATTTAGAAACAATGAAAAAGAACAGGGATCTATCAAGATTTGGTGAATTCAGGTTAAAAACTTCAACTTTAGAAAATAACCTAGGCAAATGGCAAAAGGTGGTCTCAGAAATATCAAGCTAGCTGAGCATAATATTCATCTCTACCAAAACAGAGAAGTACAAAACTGGTGATATATAATCATAAGCCTGCAGCAATTAAGTTATTAAAAAGGAGAGATTCCTCCAGTTTTCACTCAGCTGGACATGACTATAAATGCAACTTATTCTACCAACAGAACAACGAGAGTTTTCGAAACAGAACAGCAGAATCGTAATAGTTTTTCCACTGAAATCTTCTAAAATCGCTTTTTTCTTTTTCCCTAAGATCAATACTTGCAGTAGTTTTTTCAATTGGAAGCTTCTTGAAATTATAACCTACCTGTTCCATAACAAGCTTGATGGACTCACTTATGACATTCATCAGTCTGTCATCTTCGACTCCATTTGAACAGGAACATCACCAATATCAGTTAGCACCCTTGGAGCATCATTAGTTCTTTACTTGCATTGCCAGAATCATGTTACAATGACTTCATGCACCATTTACATGAAATTTTGGAAAAATGAAAGAAAAAATCATCATCAACAACGGCAAGCATTAGAAACAATTGTTTGGCTTAAAGTCTTAATCATGGCTGCATAAATGTTAAAAACAAAATCGAAGAGCCAGCGCTCATATGTGGTTAGTATTTGCTTGTGTTAACTTGTTAGGTATATCACAAGTAAACTGAATTAAGAGTGACCAGATTAATACAACATAAAACTGCAACTACAATGAAAAACAAATCCACATTGCTAGCTTGTCGACTCCAAGAACCACGAAAGTTCCAGCAAGACCACCCAAGTCGACCAAACCAATTGACTGTCCCCAGAAACGTATGGATCCAGGACAGATCTGAGGAACACCCAAATCTGCAAAATAAAAGAAGAAGAAAAAAAAAACAACCAAGTCCAAGCCAAAGTACCCACCACTCAGCTTCAGCCACAACCTCAAGACCATGGGACCAATGCCACCGCTACCCAGGTAGGAGGGGAAACCAATCGAGACACACAAGCAAACCAGCTGAAGAGTTTTTTGTTTTTTATATGGGAGCTGATTTTCTCCGTCACCTTTTCTTCAGTTACACTCCCTTTTGTGTTTTAATATTTTTTAATCATTTTTATTCTTTCTCTTTCCTATTATACCCTTATCTTACTTCACTTTTATATTATTTCTTTTTCTTTATATTTAATTTTCCTACTTTCACTTCATTTTCAATAAAAAAAATTTCAATGGATATAGAATTCTTTAAAATTAATATATTACAAAACAAAAACAAAATATTTTCCCCAGCCCCAATAACCCCCTCTCTTCGTCAACCCCCTCCTCCTCCCATCTCTGCACTCCAGCCCCACCGTCCTACTACCACCCACACCATCCACCACTGCATTGCCCCCCAACCCCAACAACATCAATGGCTCGCTCTCCCTCGACTCCTTCTCTCTACCCCTCTCTCTGCAAATTAAAAAACAACATCAGTCAAAATCATGCTTGATTCCCACCAAATTCTCAATATTCTCTGACTTATTATCCTTCCTTGAACATTTTTGCTAAGTGCTAACAAAGAGAAATTTATAATGCTCGGGTCTGAAGCTTTTTGCTTCAAGTAAGGAGCTTTACACTCTGTGATTCAACTCAACCAATTAAAGTTTTTCAACCTACCCCCATGCCGCACCCCACAAGCCACCCGCCCACCGATAGAAATCGTTGCCCCAACGCAGCCACCCACAAACGATCTTACCACCCCACTGATAGCCACACTCAAACCCCAAAACTTTTTAAAAAAACGTGGATGGTTGTTGAAGAAAGAGGGGGAAAGAGAGAAAGAGAGAGAGAGAAAATGAGTAGGGGTGGGCTTGGTTGTTATCGAATAAAGAGGGGAAAGAGGGGGGGAGAGAGAGAGAGAAGAATTGGGGCTGGGGGAAATATTTTGTTTTTGTTTTGTAATATATTAATTTTAAAGAATTCTATATCCATTGAAAAAAAAATTATTGAAAATGAAGTGTAAGTAGGAACATTAAATATAAAGAAAAAAAATAATATAAAAGTGAAGTAAGATAAGGGTAGAATAGGAAAGAGAATGAACAAAAATGATTAAAAAATATTAAAAAACAAAAGAGAGTGTAAGTGGAGAAAAGGGGAGCTGGGAAAATCAGCTCCCTTTTATATTTATATCTTTTTGCACAGTAGAAAGCATGAAAAAATAATGGGAAAAAAAAAACGTATGAGAGCATATATAAGAATCAAGCATCGGAGGGTGGGATTTCTTATGTGATTTGGTGTTTGTATTACACACTCAAAAATCTCACACAATACACAATTTAATGAAATACATTAACATTAGTAAGTTTTTGAATAACACGGTACTTTTTCTTATATTTTAAAAGCCCTAATTGAATACCACCAGACTTACATTGATTATTTAAAAATCATAATTGAATACCACCCCCGGTCCTATTTCCCCACCCACCTTATCTTCCCACCCACCATGTAAATTTGAAAAAATATAATCCTATTTTTACACCCACCATTATTCCTAAAATACTCTTTAATTATTAATTCAAGCAAATTCTCCTTACTTTCATTCAAAGCATGTTTCAAACCTTCAACCCCTGTCAATCAAAATGCGTGGGATCCTCTTAAAGTATTATTAAATATTAAAAAATAAATAAAGAAAATGGCTCTCAATGTTCACCGTCTCTCCACCGAACGAAAACAATAACGGAGAGAAATGCCAGAATTAAAAAGAAGACGAAGAGCAAATTGAGCAAATGGAATAGAAAGCCTGTGCCCTGTTGTGCAGATATCAGCTGCATCCTCAACTTGTGATACTCGCAAGTGCACGAGCCGTTCGGTAGTATAGCATATGTAAGTGCGAGGTCGATTCCACATGGATTGCTGATTGAATGATCCAATTCAGTTTTCCTACACAAAACATAAATGAAAACAAAAGAAGCAAAAATGTTTTGTACAACATTTGAGAACTTTGAGAGTTTTTTGGAGAGAAAGAGAGAGATGTGTTTGAGAAATGGGGAACTTGGAAGAGAAATGAAGGTGTTTGGGGAGCTTTAGAGAGGGTTTTGGAAGATAATGTGTTTGAGAGCATGAGAAATTTGGAAGAGAAAAGAAAGTGTTTGGGAAGTTTGAGGATTTTGGAAGGGAATGTGTTTGAGAACTTTAAGAATCTTTGTGAACTTGGAGAATTGAGAACTTAGGGAATGGAGAGAAATGTGTTTGTGAAGTGTTTGAGACATGAAGACTTTGATGAAGGATGATCGGTGCATATTTACATATCATTTTGTACCCTTTTAATTTATGATTTGGTTATGTTTTTGAGTTAAACTTGTGCTTTTAATAAGTTTTGTGTTTGTTTCAGTGTAATAAGCTTAAGTACTCACTAATTGCATTTTGGAGACAAGTTAACTCAAAACGGTGTCTGCAGATCAGTCAACTTCACGGATTGGACTGTACTTGCTCAAGAAGAACCAGAAAATGAGCCATACATAATTGGAAAGATACGGAAGTCTAGTTTCTGTAGAATTTTACGGTTCATGATTCCGAGTTTTCTAGAGAAAGTTATACATGTTTTGGTAACTTAAGGTGAAATTCGGCAGCATCTGCGTTACTGGGCCAAAAATCACATTTGAAGGCCTTCCTGATTTTTCCTTGAGTTGGGCTACATATGCTTGGAAAGATAAGACAAAGAGCTTCATGATCCATATTTTTCCAGATTTTTCAGATTGAAGCCACAAGCCCAAAACGAGCCCACAAGCTGGCTGCAATGCATTGTCATGCATGACATATGCATGATGAAGTGTTGTTGATTGTGGGAAAGTTTGGTGAAGCATATTCAATACCTATTATTTGAGTGGAATTTTGCAGCAGCCAAATGAGCCAAAAGATGATGAAGTGGGAGTTGCAACACTAAGCCTAAAGACAAGAGGAATTGTTTTCAAATGCAATAGTGTGTTAGGTTAAGTTGGTGAATTAAGTGTTGTGTGTTAGGTGAAGTTAGTGTGTTTACATAATTCAATTGTATAATTCAGATTTTCAACCTCCTTAGGCCTATAAATAGTGAGGTTTCCTAAGCTTGTAAACACCCCAAGGGGGGGAGCTCTCAAGCACTTCTCTAGAGCTCCCTTCCCTTCTCTCCCTTAAATTCTCTTAGTTTCCCTTTGTAGTTCTCAATTGTTGTAATAAGATCATTCTACTCAATTTTCTTTTTATTAAATCTCAAGCACTTCTCTATTCTCTTCCAAACACTCTCCAAGTTTCCAAACACTTTCTTCATCAAATTCTCCAAGTTCACAAACATTCTCCATGTTCTCCAAACACGTTCTCAAACAAATCTCTATTCCCTTCCAAATCATCAAAGCTCTCAAACACAATTCCCTTTTCTTCCAAAATCCTCAAGTTTCTCAAACATCTTTCTCTTCTCCAAATTCTCAAATACTTTCTTCTCCCTTCTCAAATTCTCCAAACACTTTCTCAAACAATTCTCTACTTCTACTTTCTTCTCCAAAAAGCCTCCATGTCCTCAAACACTTTTCCCAAACACTTCTCCTTTCTTCCGCAAAGATCTCTTAGTTTCCTTAATGTTTTTTTCTTAGTTGCAATTTATTTTTCTTGTAATGTACATTCTTTCTTCTTGTTTTGTTTCTTTTATGTTTTGTAGGAAAACTAAGTTGGATCATTCAATCACCAATCCCTGTGGAATCGACCTCGCACTTACATACGCTAAACTACCAACGGTTCGTGCACTTGCGAGTATCACAAGTTGAGGATGCGGTTGAACCCATTTTGGTGCAGCTGAATCTACGCAACAAGTTTTTGGCGCCGTTGCCGGGATCGGTAACATTGTTTGATTCTATTTGGTTTTTCTACTTTTTATTTATTTTTATCTTTTTCATAACTGGACAGTTTCATGTTTTAAAGTTAATGACGTTAATTGACAAGTTGTGTTTGTAGTCCAACGGACAAGGACAATTGCCTGACAAGCAAGAGAACTGGGTTTGAGTCCCAGCTTACACAACACAAAGAAAAGGTTCAAGTAGCATGTTGATTATTGCTAGTTTCTGGTTTCATTCACTTGCTCTTAATTAAATATCTTGTTCAAGTTTACATAAACACCATATGACTCTTGAACTGATTAGTGAATGAATGGGTAGATATTGAAGACAAACACCATGTTTAAATTCTACTTAAGTTCTCTTTTGTTCTTCTTGTTCTTAATGGGTTCGGAATTTGTGTTTAGACTAAACACCATAGCTAAATGCTTTTTCTGAATACTTGATTAAAACCACACACCATATGGATAATCATATTTGAGAAAGAACGAACTTCATAAGCTAGTTTGATTTACTTTGTTGCTTATTACTTTGAAGCATGAAATTGGATGTGTGTTGATTTTCCTTTCCATTTTAGTTTTTATTTCCTAATCCTTTAATTCTGTTTCAAGTTTTCTGTGTTTGTTTTAGCAAGTAATGTCAGCTAATAAAAATGGAGAGAGATGGTAACCTCAATCATAAGAATGGGGAGTGTGGAGTAGTGGGAGAAGTCGCGACCTCCAAATGCATCACGCTCGACCTAATCGCTTCAAGGGGGAGTATTCCAATCCTTTCTCTTTAGTTGTTTTGTTATTATTTCAGTAATTTCAATTTTCCATTTCTTTTATTAAAAAAAAATTAAAAAAAGATTTTTCATATGAGCTGACTTATGGTAACTCCAGGTAAGCACTTCCGTCAATACAGTGTCTAGGAGTTCTTTAGGAGATACCTTCGGTGTCTAAGAAGTTTGGGTTTTAAGTGGGACCTTTGTGACCCCTCCAACCTTCCCGGATCCCCTGGCTGTGTTTTCTGAGGCCCTTAACTGGTCATCCATGAGTTGCTTGTATATTTGTTTGTTTTTTTTTTTTTTAAATTAAAAAAAAAAATTAAAAAAAATTTTAAAAAAACAAAAAAAAATTTGAAATTTGAGTTTTTATTTTTCCTTGTAAATTTCAATTTGGAACTTCTTGTTTTTGTTTTTTTTGTTAGTTGTAAATATTAATAAATTAAAAAAAAATCAATTTGGAACTTTTTTGTTTCGTTACGTTAGTTTATGTATTTATTTACGTGGTGTGGTTAGTTAGTTTATTTCTAAGTGTTAAAAACACATTTTTATTTCATTTCAAGCATTACAAACAAAGAAAAAGAAAAGTAAAACAAAAAAAAAACAAAAACAAAAACATTCAAGTAAATTAAAAATAAAAACAACTTCTTCATTTTCATCTTCATCTTCATGGCATGCCTCTATTATCTCTTACTTGTAGAATCTGCAGCAGCTCCACATGGTCCTCATTTTTTCTCTGCAGTGCTTCCACGTGCTGATTGGCAAGGAGAGCCGCTTCTCGAGTCCGCCATCATAGCCTTCAAGGAAGCTACTTCCTCGCTCAGCGCGGCACACTCTCGTGTCCTCGCCAATAATCGCATGCCCAAGTTGGTAGCCGAGACCGCGTGAAGCACAGTTAAGTTGTGGGACTCCTCCACTGCTGCCTTGTCAGACCTCTTTGCCACATGGAGATGATCTGTCGATGTGAGCTTGCTGCCAATCATGCCTTCCAGGAGCGCGCCTCTGTTCGGCACTGCCTCAGAAAAGTTCGCTATTACCTCAGCAAAGTTTGAGGCCGTACCGTGATGATATGTGGAGTTTGGGAAGACATGGTTTTGAGGAGCCCTTATCTGCGCATTCGGTGGCGTAAGGGTCAATTCAAGGTTGAGATCATCAAGGTGAGCGCATGAGGATGCCATTGTTTTGTTTCTGAATTTTTTGATGTTTTTCTTTGAATTTGCAGGAAGAAATGCGAGGTGCTCTTCTACTTCACCAAAACGAGTTTAAATAGACTTATACAAACAAGGGAGCCGAAAGCACTTCGGATCTCGAGGGTGCTATCCTGTGCTCTTTTCTCGGATCCCTTCATTTCTGGCGCAAATTGCGAGCGCGTTTTTTAAAAGGGAGCATGTCTACACTTTCACTTACTTTTGCCTCCTGTTTTCTGATGTTTGTGTTTTTTTTTTTTTTTAGTTATTATTTTATTTTATTTTGTTTTTTTTTTCAATTGTTTTCTTCTTGTTTGTCAGGTTTCTCAAGAATTTAATTGGAAGAAGAGACAAAATTAAAGATGCGTCTTGGACACCTGGTGCAAGAATCCCAACTCTTCTTTTAAATTCTTGTTTGAATTGTGTGTTTATTTCAGTTTTTATTTAATTATGTAGTATAATTTAAAACTCATAGGATATTCTTTGAAGGAGCTAAACTTTTGGTAACTCCAGTGAGCAACCGCAGTCTATACAGTGTCTAGGAGTTCTTAAGGCGACACCTTCGGTGTCTAAGAAGTTAGGGTTTTAAGCGGGACCATTGTGACCCCTCCAACCTTCCCGGAATCCCCTGGCTGTATTTTCTGAGGCCCTTAACTGGTCATCTTTAAGTTTTTCTCTTAAAAGAAAAAGCAGTTACTTGTGTGTTTACTTAACTAAAAATAAAAATGCATGTTTGGGTTTTCATGTTTTTGTTTGATCGTCGTTTTTTAAATTTAGGGTCATTCGTCTCTTTGAGATAACATAACTTTTTATTTCCCAATTAATAATAATAAAAAAAACGCATACACTTTAAAATTAAATAAATAAAAGCTGAAATCATTTCTTCTTGGCGCTCGGTGTCTCGACCATAGGAGCTTTTAGTTTGGCCCTCTGGCTGTCCTCTTCTGGGGCTTCACGCACAGCCTCTTGGGGCTCATCACTTGAGCTCCCAAAGATCGCAATCTTAGCTTCAGTATAACTTTTCTCGCGATCTGGTTTCTTGCGTTTACCCGGTCGGTCTAGGTCTTCCAGCTGTTTTCGCATGTCGCGAGAGTACAACTCTACCATCTTTGATAGGTTTTTATTCTCGTCCCGCAATACGTCTAGCTGGTGTCGATTCACCTCCACTATCCTTGACCGCTCCCTTTTCAAGCTTTTTATAGCACTTTGACACTCTTCAACCATCCTGTGCTCCGCCGCTAACTGACCTTTCAGCACCTCTACCTCATGGGACTTCGCAAGTAGGCGATGAACCAAACTTGCGACACATGCTGTACTCTCTATGCTCAGTGCCAGGGCATCACTCATGACCCGATTGTCATCCCTTGTCCCGAACACACGTATATCTTTAGGAGTCACCAAATTTCTGCCAACTCCAATGGCAACATCGTTGTCCAGGAGTATTGAGTCATTGACAGCCACAGGCCCCCTTGCGGAGGCAAAGTAGGGCATCCATACTGGTGCTCCTGCTTGGCCTCTTGTTTGAGTCGGTGGAGCTAGGTTGAGATCCAACGAAAAGGGGTAGGAAGAAGCCATTTGATTTCTCACTTTTTTTTTCTCTCTTTTTCTTGCTTGTTTTCTCTTTTGTATGTTTTTGCGTTTGTGTTTTCCCCTTCTTTTTCTTTCTTATAGATGTAGTCTTTGACAAACCCTAGCCCAGTGCAGCGTAAGCATTTTCTGAATCCAGCATTCCTCGAGTCCCACAACCTTCTCACTTTCCAACCGTACCCAACTCATTTATCTCGACATGTCTTTTCTGAACGGACGCGTCAGTAAAAGTCTTCGCGCATTTTCATGAGCCCGTAATTTCAGCTTGTGAAATCTGCGGTGCTTCAATCCTCGACACGTGGCTCCTGCTTCTGCCCGTGACTATCCATGAGACGACATCAGGGACCACATTCCCTCTTTTTAGAAATCCCGCTTTGCGCTCATAATTCACGTTTTATCTTTTTAAGAAAAAAAAACAAAAATTAAATTTAAACGTGTGGGCTTCAGATTTCATGTTGGGTCGGGTTTTACCGTTGTTGGGTTAATTTCATTGTGGGCTTTGGGCTTTCAATTGTTTGGGTTTCAGTTTGTGTAAGACTATCTGTTAGGGCTTACTGTTTTGAGTGTTTTACTGTTTCGTTTTTTTTTTTTATTTTTTTTTTATATTTTATATTTGTTTGATTGTTTTGTAATTTTTATTTTGTAATTGTTTTATTTTATTTTTGTATGTTTTGTGATTTTTTATTTTCTTTAATACCTTTGATTTGTTGTTATGACATTGTTTGTGGCTAATTTTTAAACATTGAGGACAATGTTCATTCTAGGTTTGGGGGTATTGGAGTTTAGCATGTATTATTTTTTTTCTTAATTAAAAAAAAAAAATTAAAAATTGTTTGTTTTTCTTCTATTTGAGTCTTGTTTTGTTTTTGAGTCACTTTCCGAACACTTATGATGGGATAGTGATAAATGTTTGCATGACTTAAATAAAAATTGGATTTCATTTTATTTTAGTGTTTCTTTTCTTTATAAAAATTAAAAATTAAAAATTTCTAAAAAAAAAATAAAATTTGGCATTGTTCTATCATGACATGCTTGAAACCTTCTTTACACTTGCCATTTGTTTCATAATTTTCCAATTAAAGGATTTGCATAATCTAAAGAATTGTATGAAGCATAAATTAGACTTATATAACCAACCATATAAAGTGAGCTTTTGAGCCTTGTACTTCAATTCATGAGTGTTATATACATACTCTTATTTTCTTGTCATCTAAGTTGTTGTTTGATCTCATTATTCATTGATTTGGATTGAACACTTAAAAGTCATTCATTCTTGTGCAATTTGATTTCATGACATTTAAAGAAATGATATTAAGGCCTTCTTTGGATCGTTTGTGCCTTTCAAGCTAACCTTATGCATGCTTAAGCATGATTTTCCATTGTTAACCATTTTGAGCCTACATGTAAACCTTTTCTTTCATTTACCAATTTTATTTCCTCACCTTAGCCCGAAAAACAAATATTTACCTTTCTAAGGAACTCATGAGCTTTAATTGAGATGTGTTTTTCATGCTAAGTTTGAAAAGATGTGTTACATTTAAAAAAAAAAGGAAAAAAAAAATTCACACAATTGCTGAAAGAAAAGAGAAAAGTGGTGGTTGATTGAAAATTTCATTTTTGGGCCTTCAAAATAAATTGGTGTTTGTTCAATTAAAGGAAAGGAGTATGAATCAATGTAAATGAAGGTATAAGGAGTTTTGATCATGTAAAAGAAAAAAAAACTAATCGTGATGATTCGAAGTCTTGTAAATAATTATTTTATGCTCTTACATTGCGAGTTCCTTGGACTTTGTATTATCCATACCTTTCATTTCTTACTCACCTTACACCCTTGGCCCCATTACAACCTATGTTAAAGACCTAAATTGATCTTAAATGTCATGTGGTTGAATTGTATCCATTTTCTTACTTTTAAGTGTTTGGCATCCTTCTTGAGATCATATTAATGCAAGTTCTTCATCTTTCTATTACGAGTTAAGTCCCTTATGGTTTAACTCTATTCTCATATTTATAACTGAGTGTTGCATTGTAGCCCTCTTCTGAGTGATTCATTTGTGAGAGGACAACTTTGGTGAGATTTGAAGTTAAACTTATGCTTTGTATGATTTTTGAAATTGTGTGAAAACTAAGATTGGGGAATTTGTTGTATTTGGCTATCACACTACTACACTTTGAGCATATTGTGTTTAGAATTTTGCCGCTTTGTAAATAATGTCTAAAAATTGAGCTTTTATTAATAAAACGTTTAAGTCATGTGCATGAGTCATTTCTCTTCAGAAAATGTTCGGAAAGATTGTTTTGAGTTCTTTTTATTTTTGTAATCGTTTTTGTTTTTGTTTTTGTTTTTGTTAAGTAATGTATTTATGTTTGTTTTTGTTTTTGGTTTTGCTTAAGGACTAACAATCTTTTAAGTTTTCTAATTACTTTGTTTTCCAGAGTCAGTAAAACGTTTGTGGGTATTTGATATCTGTTAAACCCTCAGGAGACACAACTCCTCCTACTAGGGATGCCTAGAGGTTTAAAGGCTCGTTGCATACGCTAAATGCAATCGAATTACCTGCGAAAGTGGTCTAGTTAACTTCTTGTTTTGTTTTTCTCTTTGTTTTCTTTTTGTTTTGCTCGAGGACTAGCAAAATCTAGGTTTGGGGGTATTTGATCGGTGCATATTTACATATCATTTTGTACCCTTTTAATTTATGATTTGGTTATGTTTTTGAGTTAAACTTGTGCTTTTAATAAGTTTTGTGTTTGTTTCAGTGTAATAAGCTTAAGGACTCACTAATTGCATTTTGGAGACAAGTTAACTCAAAACGGTGTCTGCAGATCAGTCAACTTCACGGATTGGACTGTACTTGCTCAAGAAGAACCAGAAAATGAGCCATACATAATTGGAAAGATACGGAAGTCTAGTTTCTGTAGAATTTTACGGTTCATGATTCCGAGTCTTCTAGAGAAAGTTATACATGTTTTGGTAACTTAAGGTGAAATTCGGCAGCATCTGCGTTACTGGGCCAAAAATCACATTTGAAGGCCTTCCTGATTTTTCCTTGAGTTGGGCTACATATGCTTGGAAAGATAAGACAAAGAGCTTCATGATCCATATTTTTCCAGATTTTTCAGATTGAAGCCACAAGCCCAAAACGAGCCCACAAGCTGGCTGCAATGCATTGTCATGCATGACATATGCATGATGAAGTGTTGTTGATTGTGGGAAAGTTTGGTGAAGCATATTCAATACCTATTATTTGAGTGGAATTTTGCAGCAGCCAAATGAGCCAAAAGATGATGAAGTGGGAGTTGCAACACTAAGCCTAAAGACAAGAGGAATTGTTTTCAAATGCAATAGTGTGTTAGGTTAAGTTGGTGAATTAAGTGTTGTGTGTTAGGTGAAGTTAGTGTGTTTACATAATTCAATTGTATAATTCAGATTTTCAACCTCCTTAGGCCTATAAATAGTGAGGTTTCCTAAGCTTGTAAACACCCCAAGGGGGGGAGCTCTCAAGCACTTCTCTAGAGCTCCCTTCCCTTCTCTCCCTTAAATTCTCTTAGTTTCCCTTTGTAGTTCGCAATTGTTGTAATAAGATCATTCTACTCAATTTTCTTTTTATTAAATCTCAAGCACTTCTCTATTCTCTTCCAAACACTCTCCAAGTTTCCAAACACTTTCTTCATCAAATTCTCCAAGTTCACAAACATTCTCCATGTTCTCCAAACACGTTCTCAAACAAATCTCTATTCCCTTCCAAATCATCAAAGCTCTCAAACACAATTCCCTTTTCTTCCAAAATCCTCAAGTTTCTCAAACACCTTTCTCTTCTCCAAGTTCTCAAATACTTTCTTCTCCCTTCTCAAATTCTCCAAACACTTTCTCAAACAATTCTCTACTTCTACTTTCTTCTCCAAAAAGCCTCCATGTCCTCAAACACTTTTCCCAAACACTTCTCCTTTCTTCCGCAAAGATCTCTTAGTTTCCTGAATGTTTTTTTCTTAGTTGCAATTTATTTTTCTTGTAATGTACATTCTTTCTTCTTGTTTTGTTTCTTTTATGTTTTGTAGGAAAACTAAGTTGGATCATTCAATCACCAATCCCTGTGGAATCGACCTCGCACTTACATACGCTAAACTACCAACGGTTCGTGCACTTGCGAGTATCACAAGTTGAGGATGCGGTTGAACCCATTTTGGTGCAGCTGAATCTACGCAACAAAGGAATGGAGAAGTGTTTGAAGAAATTTAGAAGAAGAGAGGGGAGAGAAGTAAGTGTTTGAGAATTAGTAAAAGGAAAATGAAAAGTGTTTGAGATTTAGTACAAGGATCTTGTTACAACAATTGAGAACTGCAAATGGAAACTAAGAGAATTTGAGGGAGAGAAGGGAAGGGAGCTCTAGAGAAGTGTTTGAGAGCTCCCCCCTTTGGGGGTGTGTTTACAAGCTTAGAGAACTTCCCTATTTATAGGCCTAGGGGAAGTGAAAATCTGAATTATACAATAGAGTTCACTAACCACACTCACATCACCAACTTACAACACTTAATTCACATAACACACTATTGCATTTTGAAAACAATTCTTCTTGTCATTAAGCTTAGTGTTGCATCATCCACTTCAATTTCAATTAATTCATTTGGCTGCTGCAAAATTCCACTCAAAAATAGGTATTGAATATGCTTCACCAAACTTTCCCACAATCAACAACACTTCATCATGCATATGTCATGCATGACAATGCATTGCAACCAGCTTGTGGGCTCGTTTTGGGCTTGTGGCTCCATCCTGAAAAATCTAGAAAAATATGGATCTTGAAGCTCTTTGAATTATCTTTCCAAGTATATGCAGCCTAACTCAAGGAAAAATCGGGAAGGCCTTCAAATGTAATTTTTGGCTTAGTAACGCAGATGCTGCCGAATTTGACCTTAAGTTGTCAAAACATGTATAACTTTCTCTAGAAGACTCAGAATCATGAACCGTAAAATTATACAGAAAATAGACTTCCGTATCTTTCCAATGATGTATGGCTCATTATCTGGTTCTTCTTGAGTAAGTACAGTCTAACTCGTGAAGTTGACTAATCTGCAGACACCGTTTTGAGCTAATTTGTCTCCAAAATGCAATTAGTGAGTCTCAAGCTTATTACACTGAAACAAACACAAAACTTATTAAAAGCATAAGTTTAACTCAAAAACATAATCAAATTATAAGTTAGAATGGTACAAAATGATATGTAAATATGCACCGATCAAATACCCCTAAACCTAGATTTTGCTAGTCCTCGAGCAAAACAAAAGGAAAACAAATAAGAAGTTAATTAGACCACTTTCGTAGGTAACTCGATTGCATTTAGCGTATGCAACAAGCCTTTAAACCTCTAGGCATCCCTAGTAGGAGGAGTTGTGTCTCCTGAGGGTTTAACAAATATGATACCCACAAACGTTTGACTAATTTCTACAAAACAAAGTAGTTAGAAAACCTATTAGAATTTGTAAGTCCTTTAAGCAAAATAACAAAAACAAAAATAAAAACAAAAACAAAAATAAAAATAAAAAGAAGTCAAAACAATCTTTCCGAACATTTCCGAAGAGAAATGACTCATGCACATGACTTAAACGTTTTTACAATAAAGCTCAATTTAGACATTATTTACAAGGCGGCAAAGTTCAAAACACAACATGCTCAAAGTGTAATAGTGTGATTGCCAAATGCAACAAATTCCCCAATCTTAGTTTTCACACAATTTCAAAAATCATACAAAGCACAAGTTCAACTTCAAATCTCACCAAAGTTGTCCTCTCACAAATGAATCACTCAGAAGAGAGTTATAATGCAACACTCAGTTATAAACATGATAATAGAGTTAAACCATAAGAGACTTAACTCGCAATAGAAAGATGAAGAACTTGCATTAATATGATCTCAAGAAGGATGTCAAACACTTAAAAGTAAAAAAATGGATGCAATTCAACCACATGACATTTAAGATCAATTTAGGTCTTTAACATAGGTTGTAATGGGGCCAAGGGTGTAAGGTGAGTAAGAAATGAAGGGTATGGATAAAACAAAGTCCAAGGAACTCAAAATATAAGAGCATAAAATAATTGTTTATAAGACTTCGAATCATCACAATGAGAATTTATTTTTACATGATCAAAACTCCTTATACCTTCATTTACATTGATTCACTCCTTTATTGAACAATCACCAATTTATTTTGAAGGCCCAAAAATGAATTTTCAATCAACCACCACTTAATCACAACTTTACTCTTTTCTTTCACCAATTGTGTGAATATATATATTTTTTGAAATGTAACACTTCTTCCCAAACCTAGTATGAAAAACACATCCCAATTAAAGCTCATAAGTTCCTTAGAAAGGTAAATATTTGTTTTTCAGGTTAAGACGAGGAAATAAAATTGGTAAATGAAAGAAAAAGTTTACATGTAGGCTCAAAATGGTTAACAATGGAAAATCATGCTTAAGCAGCTTGAAAGGCACAAACGATTCAAAGAGGGCCTTAATATCATTTCTTAAATGTCATGGAATCAAATTGCATAAGAATGAATGACTTTTAAGTGTTCAACCAAATCAATGAATAATGAGATCAAACAACAACTTAGATGACAAGAAATTAAGAGTATGTGTATAACACTCATGAAATGAAGTACAAGGCTCAAAAGCTCACTTTATATGGTTGGTTATATAAGTCTAATTTATGCTTCATACAATTCTTTAAATCATGCAAATCCTTTAATTGGAAAATTATGAAACAAATGGCAAGTGCAAAGGAGGTTTCAAACATATCATGCTAGAACAATGCCAAATTTATTTATTGATTTATTTTTTAATTTAAATTTTTACTCTTTTTTTTTAAATTATTTTTTTAAATAAAATAAAATGAAATCCAATTTTCATTTAAGTCATGCAAACATTTATCACAATCTCATCATATGTGTTCGGAAAGTGACTCAAAAACAAAACAAAACAAGACTCAAAATAAAAGAAAAACAAGCAAATAAAAAAAAATTAATTAAGGAAAAACCAAATTTACATGCTAAACTCCAATACCCCCAAACCTAGAAATGAGCATTGTCCTCAATGTTTAAAAATTAGCCACAAACAATGTCATAACAAGAAATGAAAGGTACTAAAGTAAATAAAAAATCATAAAACACACAAGAATTAAAATACACAAATAAAATACAATAATTACAAAAATAAAAATTACAAAACAAACAAATAAAAATAAAAATGAAACAGTAAAACACTCAAAACAGTAAGCCATAAACAGATAGTCATATGCAAACTGAAACCCAAAACAAAAACAGCCCAAAGCCCAAAATGAAATTAACCCAACAACGGTAAAACCTGACCCAAAATGAAATCCGAAACCCACATGTTTCAATTTATTTATTTATTTTTATTTTTATTTTATTTTTTCGAAGCACGAAGGCGGGATTTCCTGAAAAGAGATAATGTGGTCCTTGATGTTTCGAGAGCGAGACACGTGTTGACAAGTAGAGGCACCGTATTTTTCACAAGCGGAAATTACGGGCTCATGGAAATGAGTTGGGTACAATTGGAAAACGCGAAGGTTGTGGGACTCAAGGACGCTGGAGATTCAGAAAATGCTAGACGCTGCAATGACTAGGGTTTGTCAAAGACTATGGCTATAAGAAGGAAAAAGAAAGGAAAACACACAAACTCAAAAACACAAAAGAGAAAAGAAGCAAGAAAAAGAAAAAAGTGAGAAATCAAATGGCATCTTCCTACCCATTTTCGTTGGATCTCAACCTAACTCCACCGACTCTAGAATATGAGGCCAAGCACCGGCACCAGTATGGGTACCCTACTTTGCCTCCGCAAGGGGCCTGTGACTGTCAATAACTCAATACTCCTGGACAACGATGTTGTCATTGGAGTTGGCAGAAATTTAGTAACTCCTAAAGATATACGTGTGTTCGGGACAAGGGATGACAACCGGGTCATGAGTAATGCCCTGGCACTGAGCGTGAGAGTACAGCATGTGTTGCAAGTTTGGGTCATCGCCTACTTGCGAAGTCCCATGAGGTAGAGATTCTGAAATGTCAGTTGAGCGGGAGAGCGAAGTATGGTTGAAGAATGTCAAAGTGCTATAAAAAGCTTGAAAAGGGAGAGGGCAAGGATAGTGGAGGTGAATCGACACCAGCTAGAAGTATTGCGGGACGAGAATAAAAGTCTAACAAAGATGGTAGAGTTGTATTCTCGTGACATGAGAAAAAGCTGGAGGACCTAGACCGACCGGGTAAATGCAAGCAAGCAGATCGCGAGAGTAGTTACACTCAAGCTAAGATTGCGATCTTTGGGAGCTCAAGTGGTGAACCCCAAGAGGCTGTACGTGAAGCCCCGGAAGAGGACAGCCAGAGGGCCAAACTCAAAGCTCCTATGGTCGAGACACCTAGCGCGTGAAGAAATGATTTCTACTGTTTTTATTTTTTTGGTTGTTTTTATTTTTGTTATTTTTGTTTCAGAAATAAAAGAGTAAAGTTGCAGAAGGAAAAAGAAAGAGACAAAGAAAACACACTTCCCAAACTTAAATCAAACAAAAACGACAAACAGAAAAGAAAGCACACTTCTCAAACTAAAATAAGACAAAGGTGATAGCCAAAAGGGAAAAACACGAAACACTAGAAAATGAAAGTAACGGGCAAAAACATAAAACACCAGAAAAACACGGAAAAAAAAAGTAAAGTAAAGTGAAAGTTAATGTGCTCCCCCTTGAAGCGATTAGGTCAGACATGCCAGGGAAATCCGAAATGGTGTTGGCTCTCTCTCATCAGCATATGCCTATTTAAACCACATCTCTGCAAGCGGATGATACCCAGCATTTCTTCCTGCAAACTCAAGGAAAAACATCAAAAAATTCAGAAGCAAAACAAATGGCATCCTCATGCACTCACCTTCATGATCTCAACCTTGAGCTCTCACTTGCACCACCGAATGCCCGGATAAGGGCTCCTCCAAAGCATGTCTTCCCAAACTCCACATATCATCACGGCACGCCCTCAAACTTTGCTGAGGTAATACCGAACTTTTCTGAGGTAATGCCGAACAGAGAGGAGGACCTGCTGGGCAGCATGATTGGCAGTAAACTCACATCGGCAGGATCACCTGCATGTGGCACAGAGGTCCGACAAGGCTGCGGTGGAGGAGTCCCACAATTTAACGGTGCTTCATGCAGTCTCGGCTACCAATTTGGGCATGCGATTCCTGGCGAGGACATGGGAGTGTGCCGCATTGAGCGAGGAAGTAGCTTCCTTGAAGGCTATGGTGGCGGACTCCAGAAGCGGTTCTCCTGTGCCAATCAGCATGTGGAAGCATTGCAGAAAAAGAATGAGGACCATGTAGAGCTGGAGATTCTACAAGTGCGAGAAAATAGAGGCATGCCATGAAGATGAAGATGAAGATGAAGATGATGTTATTGTTGTTTTTGTTTTTATTTTTGTTTTTGTTTTTTTGTTTTTTTGTTTTTTGTTTTTTTTGTTTTGTTTTTTTAACTTTTTGTTGTTGCAGCCTTTGAAGTGAAATAAAAATGTTTTTTTAACACTTAGAAATAAACTAACTAACCACACCACGTAAATAAATACATAAACTAACATAACAAAACAAAAGAAAACAAAAACAAAGACTATACAGAAAAGAAAACAAAGAAAGAAAAAAAAACTTGATTTAAAAACACACGAATATACAATCAATTCACGGATGACTAGTTAAGGGCCTCAGAAAAAACACAGCCAGGAGATCCGGGAAGGTTGGAGGGGTCACAATGGTCCCTTTTAAAACCCAAACTTCTTAGACACCGAAGGTGTCGCCTAAAGAACTCCTAGACACTATATTGACGGAAGTGCTTCCTGGAGTTACCATAAGTTAGCTCATATGAAAAATCTTTTTTTATTTTTTTTATTTTTAATTTTTAATTTTTAAATTTTTAAATTTTTAAATTTTTTTTTATAAAAAAGAAACATAGATTTAAAATAATAACAAATAAAGAGAAATGATTTAAATGCTCCCCCTTGAAGCGATTAGGTCGAGCGTGATGAAATTGGAGGTCGCGACTTCTCCCACTGCTCCACACTTCCCATTCTTCTGATTGAGGTTGTCATCTCTCTTCATTTTTATTAGGCTATTTAATTTGCTAAGACAAGCACACAAAAACTTGAAACGGAATTAAAAGGATTAGGAAATAATTTTTTTTTAAAAAAACTAAAAAATGAAAAGGAAAAATCAACACTTCCATGTTTCAAAGTAAGCTTATGGAGTTCGTTCTTTCTCAAATATGATTATCCATATGGTGTGTGGTTTTAATCAAGTATTCAGAAAAATCATTTAGCTATGGTGTTTAGTCTAAACACAAATTCCAAACCCATTAAGAACAAGAAGAACAATAAAGAACCAAGTAGAATTTAAACATGGTGTTTGTCTTCAATATCTACCCATTCATTCACTAATCAATCCAAGAGTCATATGGTGTTTATGTAAACTTGGACAAGATATTTAATTAAGAACAAGTGAATGAAACCATAAACTAGAAATAATCAACATGCTACTTGAACTTTTTTTCTTTTGTTTTTGTGTTGTGTAAGCTGGGAATCAAACCCAGTTCTCTTACTTGTCAGGCAATTGTCCTTGTCCGTTGGACTACAAACACAACTTGTCAATTAACCTTATTAACTTTAAAACATGAAACTGTTTAGTTATATACAAAAAATAAAAATAACAAAAAGTAGGAAAACCAAATAGAATCAAACAATGTTACCGATCCCGGCAACGGCGCCAAAAGCTTGTTGTGTAGATATAAGCTGCACCAAAATGGATTCAGCTGCATCATCAACTTGTGATACTCGCAAGTGTACGAGTCGTTCGGTAGTATAGCATATGTAAGTGTGAGGTCGATTCCACAGGGATTGGTGATTGAATGATCCAATTCAGTTTTCCTACACAAAACAGAAATGAAAACAAAAGAAGCAAAAGGTTTTGTACAGCATTTGAGAACTTTGAGAGTTTTTTGGAGAGAAAGAGAGAGATGTGTTTGAGAAATGGGGAACTTGGAAGAGAAAGGAAGGTGTTTGGGGAGCTTTAGAGAGGGTTTTGGAAGAGAATGTGTTTGAGAGCATGAGAAATTTGGAAGAGAAAGGAAAGTGTTTGGGAAGTTTGAGGATTTTGGAAGGGAATGTGTTTGAGAACTTTAAGAATCTTTGTGAACTTGGAGAATTGAGAACTTAGGGAAGGGAGAGAAAGGTGTTTGTGAAGTGTTTGAGACATGGAGACTTTGATGAAGGAATTGAGAAGTGTTTGAAGAAATTTAGAAGAAGAGAGGGGGGAGAAGTAAGTGTTTGAGAATTAGTAAAAGGAAAATGAAAAGTGTTTGAGATTTAGTACAAGGATCTTGTTACAACAATTGAGAACTACAAATGGAAACTAAGAGAATTTGAGGGAGAGAAGGGAAGGGAGCTCTAGAGAAGTGTTTGAGAGCTCCCCCCTTGGGGGTGTGTTTACAAGCTTAGAGAACTTCCCTATTTATAGGCCTAGGGGAAGTGAAAATCTGAATTATACAATAGAGTTCACTAACCACACTCACTTCACCAACTTACAACACTTAATTCACCTAACACACTATTGCATTTTGAAAACAATTCTTCTTGTCATTAAGCTTAGTGTTGCATCATCCACTTCAACTTCAATTAATTCATTTGGCTGCTGCAAAATTCCACTCAAAAATAGGTATTGAATATGCTTCACCAAACTTTCCCACAATCAACAACACTTCATCATGCATATGTCATGCATGACAATGCATTGCAGCCAGCTTGTGGACTCATTTTGGGCTTGTGGCTCCATCCTGAAAAATCTGGAAAAATATGGATTTTGAAGCTCTTTGAATTATCTTTCCAAGCATATGCAGCCTAACTCAAGGAAAAATCGGGAAGGCCTTCAAATGTGATTTTTGGCCCAGTAACGCAGATGCTGCCGAATTTGACCTTAAATTGCCAAAACATGTATAACTTTCTCTAGAAGACTCGGAATCATGAACCGTAAAATTCTACAGAGAATAGACTTCCGTATATTTTCAATGATGTATGGCTCATTATCTGGTTCTTCTTGAGTAAGTACAGTCTAACCCGTGAAGTTTACTGATCTCCAGACACCGTTTTGAGCTAATTTGTCTCCAAAATGCAATTAGTGAGTCTCAAGCTTATTACACTGAAACAAACACAAAACTTATTAAAAGCACAAGTTTAACTCAAAAACATAATCAAATCATAAGTTAGAAGGGTACAAAATGATATGTAAATATGCACCAATCATGCCCTTGGGTTCAGAAATTGAGGAGAAATCTGATGGAATTGGATTGGACCCAGCTGGAAATTTTGAAGCTTTATTGGAATTTTGATTTGGGTTTGGTCGGGATGGGGGAGAAAGGGAGGGGTTGGGGTTTGACAAGGATGAAGGAAAATATGTGTTTTTTTTCAATCTAAAGTCCTTAAAAGTCATTTTACAAATGGATAAATTTGTTTTTAAATTTTGAAGATAAGGTGGATGGGGAAATATGATAGGTGGGTGGAAATAGCAGCACTCTATTTTTATTGATTACTTAAAAATCATAATCGAATACCGATGTACTTTTAAGCTTCAAAATAATCCATTAAAATCTCAATTCAATACACCCTCGTAAATTGTATGGATTTCAAACTGACGCACATCCTTAGTACTATCCTTAAGAGCATCTCCAACCCATATGTCAAAGTGCCACATAGATATTTAACGGCTAGAAATAACATCTCACATCACTCCAACCGAATTGTCAAAGCTGATGTGGAATGAAGGCTGGAGGTTCAGCTTTTATTTTTGGCAGCCCAAAAGTAAGATGTCAAATGAATATTTTATTATTTTTTAAAGACAACTGGCTGTAACTTTCATTTATTTTTTTCCTTTCTTATTTTTTTCCTTTTTCCTTTTTCTAGTTTATTTCCTACCATTGAACAATTGTTTTTAAATACACAACCATTTCCTCCTGTGTACATGTAATTTTTGTTTATCACCTCCTTCGTTTCATTTTCTTCAAAAAGCTATATATATATATAAATAAATAAAAGAACTTGTGCTCAAACACAGTTCTTCTTTTATACCAAAAAAAATTCTTTTCCTTTACAGTGAATTGTGAAGAACCCCAATATGTCTCATCATTTTTCCAATTCATCTTCTGATTCAACAGATGAGCATTTTTGGAATCTTGTTGATTCAGAGTCTGATGAAGAACTAGAAATGTTGGGAGTGGTTGCTTTGCAAAAGGAACAAGAGAATTAGTCTCACAGTATTATGTTATTTCAAGTTTTAGTTGCATATGTTTTGTTTTAAATTTTAGTTTATTAAATCAGAAGTGTATTTGGTTTTAAGTTGGACTCTGAAAAAAAGTTGGTCCATATCCATTTGTTTGTTCTTGTTGTGATCAGATCATTGCTCTATCATATACAACATTAAGAGTTTGTTTCATTTACGTTTGATTAGTCTCAACTCATCTCAGTCCATATTAAAATATAATTTTTTTAAGAAAACAATATAATACAAAACAAAACAAATTATAAAATATTACCGTTGCATATCACTTTGAATCGTTTCATTTATGCTTGCACAAGTGAACTAATTTGTTGCTATTTTTATTTTCTTTCAAGGTCATGCATGCATTGTTTCAATACAGATGCATTGTTTATTTTATTTTATTTTTTAAAATTAAAAATATAAAAATTATATTCTAAGAAGTAGTAAATAAATCAACATTGAAATGTAATAAAATAATAATTTAATTTGACATATAGGGTGGAGTGTAAAACTGTGTAAGATGTCAAATTGCCACATCAACCATCAAATTTAAATTTGATGTTTGGTATTTAACATCTCCCTTGGAGATGCTCCAAGACGTCTCCCCAAGCATTTTAGACTTTCTTTTGTGGACTTCATTCGTGCTTACCTTGGAATAGTATGGCGTGGCGTAGATTTACCTTAGTAAACTTTATTTGTGCTTACCTTTCGAGTTATATTGGGTTAAAAAAATAAGCTCCAAACTTACTAATTCCTTAATATTTTTGTTTTTTCATTTTTAAAAATAAGAAAGTTTTATTTTTATTTTTAAAAAGTCTATTTGTATTCCATAAAAATAGGACCTTGTTTTGCTTTTATTTTTTATGCTAATTTTTTTTTAATATGAAAAAGTATGAATTTACTATTTATCCATATTTAATCAATACTTTCAATTCTTAATCTTTTGATTAATTAAGAGAATAATTTTTGATCAAGGGACTTATAATTTAAGTGGTTAAAAACATTTACTCCTATTACTCAAGCTCCAAGGTTTAATTCCCCACCCTTCTCCAAATATCGCTTGCATAAAAAATACAAAAATAAAAAGGACTTTTTTTTAATGGTATTTCGAATGTTTTACCATTTTATGCATGCATGTTCAATTCCCCCTCACCCCTAATTTCCCAATATCGCTTGTATAAAAAAAAATGACTTTTTGTTGTTGTTGTTGGTATTTTGAATGTGGCAAACTATTTCTTAACTAGCCAGGAGACATCAAATAATTGTAGTCAAATATTGGTTCCCTCTTCCTCTAAATAATTCAATCTCATTAAAAAAAAAGTATTCAAATGAATTTAGTCCAAACTAAAAAGAGTTAGCATAGACACTTCCTGAGATTTATTCACAAATTTATGAGATTTCACCAACACTATTTGAGGTTTCAAATTGATTTTTTTCTTCCCTTTTTTCTGGGTATTATGGAGACCCCAAAAGGTCTAAAAGAACAGATACAAGAGCATATCCATCAAAGCTAATTCAATTTTTGGTTAAATTTGATTTCAAGTGACACAAAAAATATTTATTAGTTGGGTCACTTTAATTGAATGCGACCCTATCAATATTTTTTTAGTTGAGTTATTTATAAAATCCCTTGAGATTTCGGAATTTATACTAACAACTCCTAAGGTTTCAAATTGATTTTACACAATCGATTTCGTTCGTTTTCCACTTAAAAAATTGTTGACATCATAAAAGAAAAATTCTCTAAGTGTGTCAGTGTTCTTTTGGGACCTTTTGCAAATGACCAACTAGTTTAGTGGTTTGGAGCAACTGCTCCTTTGGGGAAAGATTTTGGGTTCAAGTCTTAGTATCCGTATAGTGTGTTTAAGTTTAGTATACTATCATTCAATGTCATAAAAAAAAAATATATCTATATATATAAAGCAAAAGGAAGAGAATGGTGAAACATTCAAAATACCAGAAAATACCCTTGGTTAATTCAAACATTAAGAATTGAAATTATTAATTAAATGAGGATAATATGGTAAATTCACAATTAAAAAAATTAAAATTAAAAACAAAATCAGATAATGGATCCTACTTTTATGGAAAATAACTATCCATTTTTTCTTTTATTAATTCTAAAAACTTAAAAAAACAAAAATCAATTGGCACACGCGTGAGCGTGTGGCAAGGGGCTAGTATATAATAATAAAAAATAATAATAAAAAGAAAAAAAAGAAACTTAATGAGTGGCTTGCGAAGTTTTTTTTTTTTTTTTTTTTTTTGAAGAGCCTCGCGTACGAGGAGAGAATACTCATAATAACAAAGCGGAAGGACGAGGAGGGCGAAAAGCCTGACCTCGAGTACAACTATCGACATCAAGGGCGTCCTGGAATAAAATCAGGGGGCACCTCGACCCACTCACATGGGTGCGAACAGTTAACAGCAAATTTAGCTAAACAATGAGCTACACCATTGGCCTCACGCGAACAAAACTAAAGCAATCCCTCCGGTGATCCCGCAAGCTAGATTGAATATCTTCGATAAGATGCCCCAAGGGGACAAGTTTACCACGGAAGAGAGAACATCCTGGATAGTATTGAGCGAGTCACCCTCAAAACCTGACCGTCTGCCCCCCATCTTCCACCAAAACTGAACAGCCTCAAGAGCCGCCAGGCACTCAACATGTTCCGCAGAACTAGCAAAAAGCACACGCTTCGCAAGGGCTGCCAGAAAACTCTCATTTTCGTCCCTAATGACAATCCCAACACCCCCTCAGTCGACCCAGTGTGGAAGGCCCCGTCGAAGTTGATTTTGATCGTGCCTGAAGGAGGGCAGCTCCAGCAACTTGCACCAAGAGAGACATGACTACCCGTAGGTTGGTCATTAGCACACCGGAACTCCTCCATATATAGGAGCACAAACTGAACGAGATCATGCGGCTGTCGCTGTGTGCTACGCCATGTAACATCATTCCGGTTAGACCACAAGGCCCACAACACGACCATGGACAGAGCACGAGCATCGGACGTCAACTCACGCCAGGAGACGAAAAGCCAATCTGGTAAAGGTAAGTCAGCGTGCCTATCAGAGGAGAGAAGACCCGGGAGCAAATGCCAGACCGCCTGAGCAACGGGCAAGTACGGAGGATATGCAAAGTTGACTCCTCCACAGCTCCACAAACGCAGCACCCAGATGCGGTAAAGAGACCCGCCGCTTAGCAAGAGCACAACACGTAGGAAGGATATCATGGATACCACGCCAGGTACATAATTTAATCTTTTCAGGGAGCTTTGCATTCCAAACCCACTTCCACAATTGAGCCATGCCCGAAACCGAGGAAGATGGTGGGTCGGGGTCAGTCGACAAAGTAAGAGCCACACGGTACGCACTTTTAACAGAAAATTTTCCTTTACGGTCAAAATGCCAAATGAGGCAGTCTGGGGGAGACCGGAGGCTTAAAGGCACCCTGAGAATCTCCTCCACATCCAAAGGCAGGAACAGGGATGTAAGAAGTGGCATATTCCACTGGGGTTGGCTCGCCTCACAAATGAGGCTGCTGACTTTTAACTCTTCAAGCCCTACGACAGGAGGAGTAACCACCTCAAAGCTGGTTGGCCTAGGGAGCCAACGGTCCCCCCAAACCTTAATATCGGACCCATTACCCACACGTCACCGAGAACCACGGGTAATAACCTTCATAGCAGAGAGAATGCTACTCCAAACAAATGATGGCTTGGGACCCGGGACCGCATCCAGGAGAGAAGAGTGGGGAAAATACCTAGCCTTCAAAAGCTTGATGATCAGAGAATCTGGGTTATGAAGGAGGCGCCACCCCTGCTTAGCAAGCATAGCAAGGTTGAACGCATAGAGACTCCTAAAACCCAACCCACCCTCGCGCTTTGGGAGACCCAACTTGCCCCAACGCATCCAATGGATTTTACGCCTATCACCATGCTGACCCCACCAGAACTTTGCCATAATTTGTTCAAGATCAGAACAAAAGTTTTTGGGTAGCAGGAAGCAACTCATAGTGTAAGTAGGAATAGCTTGGGCCACCACCTTAATTAAGATTTCCTTGCCTGCCATCCTGAGGGTCTTGTCCTGCCAACCCTGCATCCTCTTCTAAACACGCTCCTTAAGGCTCTGGAAGCAAATACTTTTTGAGTGTCCCACCACCATAGGCAACCCCAGATAAAGGTCATGGTGAGAAACTCTGTTGATGCCGAGTTGCTGGGCCAAGGTCCCCTGAACGTCAATAGGGATATTTGAGCTAAAAGCTACAGTACTCTTCCCACAATTTATTTTCTGTCCCGAGGCCCGCTCATATAACTCAAGGATATGTCGTAAATGGTAACAGTTAGCCGAGTTAGCCTGAGCAAAGATAAAGCTGTCATCCGCAAAGAAAAGGTGGCTGACGCTCGGCGCCCCACGACAGATGGTGATGCCCTGCAGCTCCCTACGACGCTCAGCCGTATTAAGCAGGGTAGTAAGGCCCTCCGCACAGAACAGGAACAGGTAGGGCGAAATAGGGTCCCCCTGACGAAGGCCCCTAGAAGGATGCAAGTTGCCCCGAGGCTCCCCATTAATAAGGAAGGAATAGGCAACTGTACGGACACAAGCCATCACCATTTCCACCCACTCAGCGTGGAACCCCAGCTTCAACATGATCTCCTCCAGGAAATTCCATTCCACACGGTCATAGGCCTTACTCATGTCTAGTTTAATCGCCATGCAACCTTTCTTGCCACGTCTACGCTTACGTAAATGGTGGGCCATTTCAAAAGCCACAATGGAATTGTCAGAAATCAATCTACCCGGAAACAAAAGCAGGGACTGGTTTGGGGAGATGATGTGATGAAGGAGTCCTTTTAAACGGTTTGCAAGAACCTTCGCCCCAATACGGTAGATAACATTGCACAGGCTGATAGGACGAATATGAGACATATTTCGGACCTCCCTCACCTTAGGGATTAAAGCAACAGAAGTAGAATTGATCCTTGAGACAGCCCCGGACACGAAAATACTCAAGTGACAGCACGCACAACATCGTCCCCAACAATAGCCCAGGATTTCTGATAGAAAAAAGGGGACATACCATCAGGCCCAGGAGCCTTGGAAGGATGCATTTGGAACAGAGCATGTTTTATCTCATTAGAACAGAACGGCTGCATTAGGGAATGGTTCATCTCAGGTGAGACCCGACACTCCAGGCCATCAAGAATCTCCCCCATCCCCTCACCCTAGCAGACGAAAACAATTGGGTGAAATAATCAAGAACTGTCTTCTCAATCCCAACATCGTCAGAATGCCACCTACCCTCCTCATCTAGTATACCCCGTAACAGGTTCCGGTTTCGGCGATGATTGGCATGCTGGTGGAAGAACTTGGAGTTTTTGTCCCCCGCTTTCATCCAAATAGCCCTTGAGCGCTGCCTCCAATATATCTCATCCATCTGAAGCGAGAGCGTTAAGGTCACCCCTGAACAACCCGTTTCTCATCCTCCAAGGAACTAGAGTACGGAGCCCGGAAAAGAACAGCCAACTTCGCCCGAAGGTCAGAGAGACGCCGTGAGGATTACCAAATTCCGCCGAACTCCAGGGTTCGCAACTTCAGGGACGTCGATGATTGACGTGTCTCGAAGCGGGTAGTAGGGTTCAACCAAGACCCAGCAGACCAGCCCTCCTGCACCACCCGCTCACAGCGTCAGCATGGGCTGACCACATCTCCTCAAAACGAAACCGCTTTCTGGACGGACGACGACGCCGGCTGAGGCTGGATAACCACGAGGATAGGCAGATGATCTGACGTACAAGGGTCAAGATGCAAAACAGATGATAGAGGGAAATGGTCCTGCCAGTCCGACGTTGCCAAAGCCCGGTCCAGCCGTTCACGAATGACTTCACCTGCATAGTTTCGCTTCCAAGTAAACTTGTAGCCAGAGAAACCCAAGTCCTGAAAAGCACAGAAATCCACAACCCCCCGAAAACCTTCCATTTGCCGATCACTACGAGGGAGCCCCCCTCCTTCTCATGAGCAAAGAGGAGCTCATTAAAATCACCAACACAAAGCCAAGGTAAATGATTATGTAGACCCAGCTGAGAAAGCAACACCCAGGACTTATCCCGGTCGGCGGTTGCCGGAAAGCCGTAGAAGCCCGTGAGACGCCACCTCCCAGCCACCCCAATAGAACCAACTTCATCATCAATAAAGTGATCCGAAAAAGACTTAATAAACAACTCAGTATCATTGTTCCAGAGTAGAGCCAAACCACCAGACTGGCCCCTGGAACTCACGGCCAGAACATGCGAAAAACCAAACCTTATTTTCAACTTGTTCATATGAGCACTACTACAACGAGTTTCACAAAGGAAAACGATCGCGGGAGATTCTTTTCGGATTAAACTCTTTAATCCATTAACTGTCCAAGGGTTCCCAAGTCCTTGGCAGTTTCAGCATAGGATATTCATTGGGACCGGGCTGAGCCAAGAAGCGGCCTCCACCGATGAGTTCATTGTAGTTGGGCCAGGTATGGGACCTAAAACGTTTTTGGGTTGGCAGGTCATCCCCAAAAGGAGCAACATGCAAGCGTCGCTTGAGCTGGAGTGAGGTCAGGAGGAACACACAGAAGCAATACGTTTTGTCATACGTCCTTTGTGCTGGTCTTGCATGACCAACCATGCACAAAATTCCTGTCAACCCCCTCCTGTCTAGTTCCCATAATGCGCTCAGTGGTTGGGCCAAGAAGGAAAGAATCAGACCCAAGTGGCGGGGCCACATCTGCCACATGGTTTCCCAAAATAGGGCCCAAGCAGGAGCCCAACGAGTCCCCAAGGCCTAATAGATGGTGGTCAGTATGAGTTACCAATGGCCCACATGACAAGATAGCAGCAGGTGTCCTATAAAGATTTTCAGAACTATCAGTGTCAGAAGGCAAGACATGTGCACGAGAAGGAAAAGTTCTTCCACTTGAAGGTTTCAAAGAGATCGTTGTATCCATATTGGAATCATGAATCAGTGTGCCAAAGAGCATAGGTTGGTTCCCAAATACCATGGGGTAAAGTCCCGTCCCAAGCGCCAGAGAATGTTCCTCCGACAAAATGGCGGTGGAGGCAAGACCAAGACCAGGCACAGAACTCAAGTGCAGGCTGTCCACCTGTTCCGTTGTCAGTGCGGGATGTCAGATCAGGCAGTGCCCCGAAACCAAGACCAAGAGTGTGGTCAACACTTGCCACTGGATCAGAAGAACGCCGACCAGGTGCACGACGGCGACCTCTTGGTTGGGGAGGTGAGGTAAATAAAGTATCGAGACTTGGTGCAGGCCCAGTGCCCATCCATTCTCCGAAGAGCTGCTCTGATTGGGTTCTCATAGTAGCAGTAACAAAACTACAATCTTTTTCCCCATGGCCAAGACCCTCACAGGCAAAGCAGAAGTTTGAGAGTTTCTCATAACAAAACGCAATCCAAAGTTTGGAATGATCTGACCGTGGTAGACCAAACCCAGGTGGAAGGGGTTTACTTATGTCAACCAAAACTCGGACTCGGAGAAAGCCCCGAAGACCACCTGCTTGGATTGGGTCCTCAACTTGCAGAACTTCACCAATAAAACGCCCAAGAAGATTAGCTTTTGCAGTGGTCATATCTTTCAAAGGAACACCATGTGCTTGAACCCAAAAAGGTATAAGGTGAAATTGAATTTCTTCAATAGCCAAATCAGATGGCCAAGGTTGAATGGAAGAAGAGAACCCCATAACTGACCAAGGCCCGGTATCCAGGATCTTTTTGGCCATTGTCGCATCACTGACAGTAATAGCAAAGATTTTATCCTTCACCTCCACTATTTTGGCTTCACCAAAACCGCTCCAGGCCTTCTTGAGAATTCCTTTTGCAGCTCCCCTGTTTGGGGGTTTGTCTGCAATGATTGTTCCAGCTAACATAGTCCCCGCCTGGACCCCACCAAGGTCAAGACTATCCCATTGTTGAAGGAGCTGGTCAGCACTTAAAATATTCTCTGTCATTTTGAAAAAAGAAAAAGTGGGTCGATGGTGAAAAAACAGTAAGGGATAGGAGGTACAAGTGAAGGGAGAGAGTTTAAAGGAAAAAGGGGAGGGTAGTTTAAAGGAAAAAGGAGGGGTAGTTTAAAGAGCTGAATTGAGGTTTGAGGGTAAAGATGGAGAAGAAAAAAAGTAAAGAGTGTAAGGGTAGGTGAGGATTTGGACAGAAAGAAAGGTAGACGTGGAAAGAGATGAGATTTGGAACTTGTCGTTGTCTAGGAAGAACTCAAACGACGTTGGAAAAAAGAAGAACAGTAATATCACAAAGGATATGGAAACTTATAATAACTAGAAAACTCTCTCAAATAAAAAAAAACTAGAAAACAGATATAATCCACAAATTAATCAAATAATTATAGTGAGAGAGAGAAAGAGAGAGAGAGAGTTCTATCTTTCCTTGATCAAAAAAAAAAAAAAGAGAGAGAGAATACAATTTACAAAGAAAGGGGGAGATGCCAAAAACAAGCGTCAGCACCTGTAAAGCGTAATTTATTAATTATTAGTAATATTCTAGAAAAAGCGTCACGCACTTCAAGGTCGTTGAAACCAACAAGACAACGAAAAACCCAAATCATATATCACTGTATATATATAAATACACTTCGCTTCCTTCTCTCTCTATTCTACCATTTTACTTTTAGAAACCAAATAGCTTCCTTGCTGCTTGGTCTTCCGAATTCCAATGGCGCTTTCCAGAAAACTTTTTCAGCACCGGAGCTCCGTATCCGTCTTTGGAGCCCGATCCATGTCTTGGTGGCGGAGCGTGGAGCCAGCTCCAAAGGATCCGATTCTCGGCGTCACAGAGGCCTTCCTCGCCGATCCCAGTCCCGAAAAAATCAATGTTGGAGTTGTGAGTATCTGTTCTGCCTTTGATCTAATCTAACATTACCTTCTGAATCATGAGCTTTAAGCTTTTGAAAATATTGTATTCTTTTGGATCATCATTTCTGTTTTATTTTCCTTCTTCCACTCGACGAGTTATCTATACAGTATAGAGTGGAAGTGTTCAGTTTTATTTTAATTATGTTTTTCTTCTCTCTTCTTGTCCTGGAAGTTGAGTAATTTTTTGGTATGAAACCGGACCTGAAAATGAATAAAACAGTAACTTTCTCGGAAGCCAAACAGGAACCAAATCAAGAGAAAAAGGAAAAGCTGAGAATAATTTTCTTTTCCTTTTTAAATTTTTTAAAATGTCTTATATGTGGTGCTTCGTTGGCGAGCTTTTGTTGGCTCCCAAAGGACAAAAATGTTGTAATTGAATGTTTTTATAGTCATTTTTATTCTGACGCATTTTTTGTAATACATTAACAATAGCTGTTATGAATATGATGGTTTTTCTATGGCTATGTTATGTTATTCATCTGCTTGATTTTTTTATTTTTTTTATACATATTTATTTTCGAATTTATTGTTTTATTGATTAAAGGGTGCGTACCGAGATGATAAGGGCAAGCCAGTTGTTCTCGAATGCGTCAGAGAAGCAGAGCGGAGAATTGCGGGAAACTTGAACATGTAAGTGGGTATATTTTTCTGAAGTTCAGAACCACTACTGTTATTAATTGATTGATTGCTTTCCTTATATGCATCATCTCATTTTAGATTTTGCATTTTTGTAATGGGAGCTGTGACATGTGACATTTTTTTTTGGAGAATGCTAATAGTAATAGTGTTTTGCAACTTGCTACTTTTGCAGTGGTCCCTTTAAGTTAGCTTTTATATTGCCCAATGCCCACTACAGCCACAAACATATTTGATTCTTTTGTCACACGTACTCTGGAGTCATGATACTGCTCGTACTCTTGAGAATATTTTTCTTTTTCGCTATCTGCATTTGGATATAGATTCTTAACTTTATTCTCTATCTTGATCATTCAAGTAGATTTATTTATTTTTGGGGAGTGGTGGGGCTTTTATAGTTTTTGGGTTTTTGATATAGTGGAAATTGGGCTAGCAATTGGCAACTTTAGAACCATGTTGTACACTCCACGCTGGGACTTATTGTCTTGATTATAGCCAGGTCGTGGTGAAGGGTAATCTTTATCTGTTGATTGTAACCGTGACTCTGCAATTTGAGTTTCCTAGTGTTGAGTTTGGTACTTCATAATTGGAATTGGATTGAGTTTATAGGATGTTAAGAGGAGTATGTTAGCAGCAGTGAAGGTTCATGTATTCATTTTCAGTTGTGAGAGATAGAGGAAGAATAAGTAGATAGATTCCTTCAATCTCTCTTGTTCATAGACACTCTGTAAACTACAACTCTTCTTATACATCAAAAACACCCATGCCAAATAAGTTAATGTGGAAAATTTTGTGCAAACCGACTACTAAGGACTGGAATATTGCATATACATCTTTACAATTAGAACTAAAAACCAAACCTTCCACTGTATCATGTAAGTTCTCTTAGTTTCTTAATTTTTTCCTAGCGCTAATGTTATAATTTACAATTGGTTGGTTCTTGCCAGGGAGTATCTTCCTATGGGAGGAAGTGTGAACATGGTTGAAGAAACATTGAAGCTGGCCTATGGGGAGAATTCTGAGCTCATAAAAGATAAAAGGATAGCAGCAGTGCAAGCTCTCTCGGGGACAGGTGCATGCCGTCTTTTTGCAGACTTTCAAAAGCGTTTTTGTCCAGATTCTCAAATATATATACCAGTGCCTACATGGGCCAAGTGAGCATTGCTTAGAACTTTTGATTCTTAAGAATCTCTCTCTCTCTCTCTCTCTCCATTTAAACGGCCAATGTGAACAATTTCTGATGCAAATGGGCTTCCAAAATAAAATTTCAACAGCCATCATAACATCTGGAGAGATGCTCATGTCCCTCAAAAGACTTTCCATTACTATCACCCACAGTCTAAGGGGTTGGACTTTGCAGGACTGGTTGACGACATAAAGGTATAGGACTCATTCTTACTTTCAATTTGGTTGTTTTAATTATTTCAGTTACGTTCTTGTTTTAAAACAATTAATCTATCACATTAAGCTTTCCTTGTAGAAATAATTTGTTTTTACTCTTTGCCCTCTACATTCTCTTCACTGACACCCTGTTCCTTCCCCTGCAAACTGGGCATCAATGTTTTGTATAGAATGCTCCAAATGGCTCGTTCTTTCTACTTCATGCGTGTGCTCACAATCCTACTGGAGTGGATCCTTCAGAGGAACAATGGAAAGAGATCTCAAAAAAGATTAAGGTAAATTTCGCAGAATATTTTCCTTATGTTTTTTCTTCTTTTACCCCTAATACCTTTCATTACTCTTGGGTTGATTTTGATTTTGTGATTGGTTCAGGAAAAGGGCCATTTTCCTTTCTTTGACATGGCATATCAAGGTTTTGCTAGTGGTGACCCGGAGAGAGATGCGAAAGCCATCAGGATTTTTCTTGAGGATGGCCATCTACTTGGAATTGCCCAATCATATGCCAAAAATATGGGACTTTATGGCCAGAGAGTAGGATGTCTTAGGTAATTATGTGTTGTTAACTACGGTTTCAATTTAATTTGGCATTTTTAATACTTCTGTGTATTATTTCAATCCTAATTAAAGTAGCAACTGCATGCTTCTTCTTGTTCTATCTGTCATCTCTATAACCCATGGCCAAACATTAACTACATGTTCAATTGGCAATTCTGTTAAAAATGACATAAACGCAGGACATTGTTTATATATAGTAGTGTATACAACCTGTACATTTGATGCATAAATGATTATACGCAATTTATGTTATGACCAATTGAAATATGAAACTACATGATTTATTCTCATGTATCACTTTGCTCAATGCCAAACTGGTTTTTATCAAATTAACTGTACTGCATGCTTTATAAGTGTTTGAATACTCGTCTCCTGTTCATGCCTTTAACATTGTTATCTATATATGAAGGGGACATATGTTATATATTATAGCTGAGCATTCTGCATCTCTCAGGTACTGTAAGCTGCTGCACTCATGGTGAATATGACTTTTTATTTTTCCTCCTTTAAATGGTTGCGCCTAGTGTCATCTCACACCATACTTTCTACTGGTCTTTAGGAAAATTTTGTAACATAGGGCTTATATGTCAACTCCACTTATAAAGTAGACTAAGAAAGCAGAGGGTCTTTTGGTACATCTTTTATGCTGATGTTGCTCTTTATGTTTGCAGCGTGCTTTGTGAGGATGAAAAACAGGCAGTGGCTGTAAAAAGCCAGTTGCAGATGCTTGCCAGACCCATGTATAGTAATCCACCTGTTCATGGAGCGCTTATAGTTTCAACGATCCTGGGTGATCCGGACTTGAAGAAGTTATGGCTCAAGGAAGTTAAGGTAATTCATCATTCCTTTGCTTCTTTCTTTAGTTAATCTTTTAAATCTCATTTTAAGCTGGATAGATATCTTTTCTACTCTTTACCATAAATACAAAGGCCTGACTGTTGTTTAATATTAATTATTTTTGGAAGGAGTTGTATCTTTGTTTCTTGATCATCTGATGTTTATGTCCTTCATCATTCTTCTCTCTAGGGCATGGCAGATCGCATCATTGGAATGCGAACTGCTCTACGAGAGAACCTTGAGAAACTTGGGTCACCCTTATCATGGGAGCACATAACTAATCAGGTTTGGTAGATTCTTTCTAATCCATTATCTATGAAGCACAGACAGGAGGCTTGGACACATGTCCACATAATAAATGGTTCCTTGAGGAAAAATTATATTCCTCAAAATAAGATTTTCTTTCTTAATGGAAAAAAGGACTTGGAAGTGTGCAAAATTGCAACTATTTGAACCTAAATGATTACGTAATAGCAATGTTCTACTTCTATATTATAAAAATATTGTTTACTGTTATGTCCATGCCCTAAATTCTTGGTATTTTCTTTGTTTGATAATGATTGAGAACGCTAAACAAAACAATACCAACAATTTAGGGCCTGGACATAACAGTAACAACAATTTTCTTTTGGGGTATTTTCTGTGTCAATTTTCATGTGTTTTACCTAGGGATCCTTGTCTGTGCTAATTAGTCTTAATTTGTATTGCTTGGCTGCGTTTGAGCTCCACCTTGTTTTCTAGTCTACGTTATTTTAAAATCTTGTTGATTCTTGCAAACAGATTGGTATGTTTTGCTATAGTGGAATGACACCTGAACAGGTTGATCGCTTGACAAATGAATTTCATATCTATATGACTCGCAATGGTCGAATAAGGTTCTCTCTCTCTCTCTCCCTCTCTCTCTCTCTCTCTCAAACACACACACACACAAACAATCATATGCGTGCTGCAGTCTCTAGTTCAGCATGTCTCACGTATGGTATTTATATGCGTACAGTATGGCGGGTGTTACAACCGGTAATGTTGGATATTTGGCAAATGCTATACATGAAGTCACAAAATCAGCTTAGAGATCCAGTCATAGGTCACATACTCCTCGACAGGATATACGAACTTTAGCAGATACTGATTTTCATATCATTTTCATCTCCTTATGATAGAGATAAGGAAGGAGCAATAAACTACAACCACCATTGATGCGCTCTTCTCAGTTTCTTCCTCCATTTTCTTATTGTACCGGAGGGGAGTTTTTATCTGGGTTACATATTAAGTCCTGTAATTCAAGAAGCACAAAATAAAGAGCGACATTTTATCCATTTCATTTGTAGTCTGATTCCTCTGGATTTTGCCTTCACCAATAAATTAGGTCTGAAGCATTTTGTTAACAAAATGTCACAAGGAATAAAGATTTATAAGCAATTTGCATGCTTTTGTCAGCAAATTGACAAATTAGTATATGAATGGTGGCTAATCATTTCTCCAATACAAGTTAATTAATTTCCACCAAGCAGCTGTGTTACTACCAATTGCACAGATACCACCTCCAAACACTAAGCAAGAATATTGTATTACATGATGCTCAAGCTCAAGCTCTGCACTGTCAAACATACTTTGAGGCAGGACCACAACAAACACTAGATTTGAATGCATTATGCACTTGGTTTCCTTTAATCCTAGCAATCAAAACGATGCACAGATGCAGGAAGATGATAATTTTCCGCTAAACTGGCATAGTAGACGGGATCAACCATTTCCAGGTTAAGCCAGAGAGCAGCAGATTAGGCTAAAATGCTGAGTGAGTGTTACATAAGACCACAAAGAGGCCCTCGTGTGCTTCACATCCATCCACTAGTACAAGAAATTCCTTGTTTCATGACTTTACACTCAAGTACCAACTGGGTGTGGGAATCCAAGACCAGTCTGCTGCCGCATATGCTCTTGTATGAGCCTGTTGATCAGTTCCGGTGAAGCTCCGTTTAACTGCAAATCAATTTTGGAGGCAGAGTTGGGGGAATAAGTAAATTGAAACTCTTAGGAGTAGAATATGTGATTGCCAAGAAAAAACAACTGAAAATTTTCATCTTAGATGCCCCTACTGTACTCTTTCCATGTTATGCAACCATACTAAACCTAGGTAAATTTGAAGAAATTTCATATAACTCGAGATTTATTTAACAATACATGTACGTAAAAGGGCACGTCCTCTATCACGTTATTACCCACAAGCACTTAAGTGGCAAAAAGCTCAGCATATCTGAATCAGTCGAGTTATGTGTTGGTCTGCTTTAAGGCGCTAAGATTGATCACGGGCACCTCTGTAGTCCATAAGGAGCAAGGAAAAATGCATCTAGGGGCATGAACAAGCAACAAATACAGATACTTGACACTTGACGTACTTTTATGTTTTGTCATGTGAGTGATTAACAGATACAAAAAAGTTTAAATCTGAAACTCACTTCTTGTTTGAAGTAGAAAACTGGTGACAACAGGCGCCCATTTGGAAGGAGAGCATTGGGCTCACGAAGTTAATCAATGAAAGAATGTGCGCATGCTTCTAGCTGTAATGGGCCGATCAGTGAGAATTTGGATATTATGCATGTCATGAAGTGGAAGTATCAAACTCAAGCAGCTCAGCACCAAAATGAAACTTGCCAAATAGAGCCAACTCATCTTTATGACAAGGCATAATTGCTTGGGCTTTATCTCGAAACAACAGAAGAGCTCAATGGGAAGAAAAGTCCAACTCACTGCGGTGCAGAGTGGGAGCATTGTCTGCTTCAGGTGGCAAACCTGAATTAAGAAGCATTACTGCAGATAACTATAGGAATACTGGCAAAAAGAAAATAATCCCACAGATACCAGTAAGTGTTTTAATAGTTAATAATTTTATTGTTACAGATATGGACATGGACAAGAACAGGAGTACGTGTTCAGGACATAAAAGGAAAAGGAAAAAACCACCCAGATTTGAACACAAAAGGTTTCCTTGCGCACAGAACATAGACACATATGTAAGTATGCGCGTGTACATGTGCCCATGTGCGAATATAAAGTCTGCCCTCTATAACTATAAGCAGCCCTGAGAACCAACTTATTCGAAGGCTTATAATCAGAATGCATACCTTATGCCAAGGACGAGCTTTAATATGAAGGAACCTAAAATCTGTATGATTTGGAATCCATGCATCAAATTTCTTGTCTAGTTGCAGTGCCAAGAACCTGCAAGAAGACACCTAAACTGTATGCACACACATTTACATGATCCACTTAGTTCAGCAGCGATAGTGAGGCTTGACCTTGATAATCTCTACAAGTTGGTCCACTGCATCCTCTCCTAGAAACAATGGCTGTAGAAGACTTCGAACTGTTTTGATCAGTCAAAAAGTAAATATTCTTTAACCCAAGTTAACTTAGGTCAACAATAAGCCAAAGCAGTCGATAACCTGGCCCAGAAGAAGCTCAGCAAGGACACAACCAGCTGCCCAGATATTAATGGGTGTTGAATATTCTTTGCACCAAAGATTAGTTCAGGAGCCTGATAGCAACGAGAACATATGTTTGAAATGTTTGCTTCTCTCTCGACCCTGATTAGCAAGAAAATCATTGAAATGATATCATACAAGGAAACTGATTTTCTTAGGAACATAGCAACTCTATTTGCATGAAGCCTTTAAAAAGAAAGGTGGTTGACGTATAGACAGACATTCACTCAGACAAGTACTAATATCTTGTGTTGAAGCCATGCATTAATTTTCACCAAATGGACGGGTGATTGACTATTGGTTTATCAACAAGAAAAGATTATCCATCATAAAAGCAACTGGTCATTCTGCCTCTAAGATCTAAAACGTAGTGTCATGACATGATTGAATGCAAGTGTAAAATGTCATGAAGACAAACACACCAGAACTTTTTCACTTCCAAAATCGCAAAGCTTCACCTGGTGGTTGAGGGGATCAACCTGCCAAGTATTTATAAAACCTCCTCCCATCAAGCTTGCGCCAGATTACCAGTAATTGCCACAAGAGCATTCACCATTCCTAAAATGATGAAACCTCTTTGCATCCCTCACAATTATGTCTCTTCCAACCACTCTTGACATAAACTTAATTGCAGTATGGCAATCCCCACAAATCCTAAGATTCTTAAAAACTCTGATTGTAGCTCCGAGAGGAAGCCTCATGAGCCCAAATGCAACTGCAAGCTTCTCACTGTGAGTAGACAAGGAATACTCCTTATGCTCAGACTCCATATCATGCAACACAAACTTTGTGTCAGGAAGATATCCTAACTTCCTCATTTCAAGTCCTAGTTGCTCAAGATATTTGTACACGGCTTGGACCTCAGGGTGCACAGTATCACCAACTAAGAAGACGTGGACCATGTTTTCAACATCAATCCAACTACAACCAGGCTCTTTCTTAACCCCTCGATCTCTCATTAGTTGCCGCACCTTAGCCACATCATCCCAACGGCCTATAGCGGCATACAGGTTTGACAAAAGAATGTAAGTTCCATCATGTTGTGGCACCAACTCAAAGAGTCGTTCTGCTGCTTGAATTCCTAAATCCATATTCCCATGAGTCCGACAACCAGCAAGAAGAGCCTCCCAAATCGGTGCACCTGGCTCAAAAGGCATCGATTCAATCAAGCCCTTGGCTTCTGTGAACTCCCCACATCGACACAACAGATCAATCATGCGAGCATAATGGCCTTCATCAGGGCTAATACCATAAGAGACATGCATTGAACTAAAATAATGGCGCCCTTCCTTGACTAAACCAGCATGACTACAAGCTGATAGAATGATGAGGAAAGTTATTCTATCTGGTAGTATATCTGCCTTCAACATTTTTTCAAAAAGGTCTATTGCTTGAACACCATGTCCATGTTGTGCCAGAGCTGCAATCATAGCATTCCAAGACACTGAATCAATATAAGGCATGGTAAGAAACACAGAGTTCGCATCCTCCAAAACTCCGCATCTTGCATACATTGTGATAAGTGCATTTGCAGCTGAAAGGCTTGAATCAAACCCCAAGCTAATTAGTTGAGCATGGAGCTGGCGTCCATGCTCCAATGCTCCGAGCGCAGCACAAGATGTAATTGCTCCAGAAAAAGCATAATCACACGGTTCAAAACCTTCTAATCGCATTTGGTTGAATAGCTTCATCGCTTCTTCTCCAAATCCATTTTGAGCTAAACCAGATATCATCACAGTCCATGTCAAAATGCTCCTCTCTGGCATTTCCTTAAAAAAAGATTTTGCTTCCTGGATGCGCTCTGCACTTACATACCCTGAAAGGATTGCATTCCAAGAAACAAGATCTTTAACAGGCATATTATTAAAAATATACCGTGCTTCATCAAGTTTACCACATTTGTAATATAGTGTAAGCAATGTATTGTTCACAGATAATGAAAAATCCACAGTAGGCTTCGCTTCAGTTCTAAGTATGTAAGCATGCACCTGCTTCCCAAGCTGAAATAGTCCATTATTAGCGCAAGTACTAATAACACTAGTGTATGTAAATTCATCCTGACGAATCCCCAGTAACCGCATTTTCCTAAACAATAGCAATGCTTCTTGAAAAGAATTGTGGTGAGCATAACCCAAAATCATCGCATTCCATACAACTTCCATCCTTTCATCCATCCCATCTAGCAATTCCCGAGCTGCATGAAGATCTTCATTCCTTATGTACCCAGTAATCATCGTTGTCCATGATAGTTCATCTCTCTCAGGCATCTCATTAAACAAATTCCTAGCTTCACCCATCAATGATGATGATGATGATACTAATGGTGAAGAAGCACATCTAACATAAACAGATAACAGTGCATTCCACACCGAAGTGGCAAACGCTGTTCCTGACTTCACTACTGCACAATGTAGTTGCTGGCACTGCTTTTCAACATCCACTATCTGCGCCGCACCACTCAATACAGTCGTATATGTGAAATCGTCAGGCCTAAAACCACCTTGCCTCATCTCACAAAATAGTCTAATAGAGGCATGGCCATCATTGTTACGAGAATAGCCTGTGATCATCGCATTGTAACAAACAGTGTCTCGCATGCTCAATGGAGTTTCATTGAATATCTTTCGAGCCAGCGTTAGATTCCCAATGGCAGAGTACGCCGTAATCAAGGTGGTTCTAGCAACAATGTCTGGTTTTGGAATTTGATCGAACAGTTGGTGGGCATAACTAAAATTTGAAGATTTACAGTAGACATCAATCAAGCGGTTAAGGATATGGCCACGTGGCTTGAACCCAGAAGCTATCATGTGGGCATGGGTCGTTCGAGCTATAGAGTACGAGACGGGGCTTTGAGGGCAGCATAGCTGCAGTTGGGCTGCGTAACGGTGAGCCACTGTAAAGAAGATGAAGCGATTGAAAGCGAGGCAGAGGGCAAAAGATGGGAAAGCGGGCAAAATTGAAATGCGATTCTCCTTTAATATTTGTTTGGGCACACAAACATAAAGGATTCTCGGACGTGGGAAGGAATTCCTATATATTTACCTTTATTTGCCCCCAAAAACATTTTTATGTCTTTTTTCTTTTTTTTCGTAAGTTTGTCCATAAGATTTTGAAGGCATACTTGACGGGGACAAATAGTGTGATGTTACGAAAGTTATTAAGAGCACTGACCTAAACACTCAAGATCTTAGGTTCGATTTCCCCATCCCAATATCACTTGCATCAAAAACAAAAGTAAAGAGGGAGTAGTTTAGAAAAAAAATAAGAGCATAAAAACAATTCAAGAGGTTGTTGTCCATCTCCTTTCATCCAAATGCACTTTGAAAAGTAGTCAAAGTGTTGGGGTGGACAACTTCAAAACCATTAAGACATTTAGTTTTGATTAACAAAATAAATAAATCGGGTATTTCAAGAAAACATTAAAATGACAAATATTTAATTAAATAGTTATATGAATTTTGAATTCATGTGATTTTTTGTAGATATGATATTTAAGAGAATGCTAAAAAATAAACGGTTTAGATCATTATAATACAATACCTATGTTCAATCAAGATATCATATAAATACAGTATCTTATGATACATATAATCTTAATCTAAGTGGTGGTAAGTCATTGTCAGCAATGCAAGTCTCAATGAGGTCACCATGGTCAATGTGGTTAAACCATCTCCCAAATCTGACCTTCACTTAATGACCCTGGTTTATTATATAATCAAATCAATAAGATTCAAAGTAGGCTCATAGCTAAGGCATTGCTACGTTAATGGGATCCAAAATTTGAAGGGCTTCGATGATGGCATTACTATTAAAATTTACACCAAGCAGTAATTTTCTGTTACTGCCAACCCCATAGATACCAACTTCAAACACTGAGCAAGAATGTTCTATTAAATTATGAAGCTCAAACCTCTGCCCCATTAAACAGCAGAGATTTGAAATTATCCAGAAGAAGGCAGTATTGAAGAAATTAAAAAAATACAGAAATCAACAATAGCAAAATATAATTCAAGACAAGACAGCAACAGACAGCAGAAACAACACCATAATTAAAAGGTAAACGACAAGCCGCACTACTATTATGCCCCTCGGGGCACTGCTGGACTTTTACAGCCCCTACCCTAGCTAGATTTGAATAAACTTATATACTTGGCTTACTGGAATCATTACAATCAAAACGATGTACAGATGCAGGAAGACAGTATGTTTGGGCTAAAATGACATAGAAGACAGGATCAACAATTTCCAGGTTAAGCTGGAGAGCCACTATATGTATACATCATCGGAGGGGAGGGCGAGAACAGCAGATTAGGCCAGAATGCTCCGTGTTATATAGACCACAAAGAGGCCCTCTTTTGCTTCACATCCATCCACTAGTAGAAGAGATAATTCCTCGTTTCGTGACTTTGCATTCAAGTCCCAACTGGGTGTGGGAATCCAAGACCAGTCTGCTGCCGCATATGCTCTGGTATGAGCCTGTTGATCAGTTCGGGTGATGCTCCACTTACCTGCAAGTCAATTTTTGAAGCAGTGGTGAGAGGGATGAGTCAATTAAACTTTCGAGAGTAGAAAATGTGTTTGCTAAGAAAAACAGCTAAAAAATTTCACTTCAACTTGTCGGTGGCAAAGAAAATTACAAGTAATGTATATATGTCATCCTATGCTCATCGAACTGGTACCTAATTCTTCAAGGTTATGAAACAGGACTCAACCTAGGAAAATGGTATATTTGACCTACATGGTTTAAGAAATCCAAATAACTCAGGACTTATTCAACCAGACAAGATATCACGTAATTTCTCTCACACCAGGTGGCTATTAGCCACTCTTCAAAGATGAGTAGAATGAATCAACATCATGTTCACAAGTGCCAAGTTAAGGTGCCGAAAGGCCAGCACATCTGAATCAGTGGCATTGAGTATTGGTCTACCTCAAGGTGTCAAGATTGATAAACAGGTAAAAATAAATAAATCTGAAACTCACTTCTTGTTTGAAGTTGAAAAGTGGTGGCAGTGGGCGACCATTTGGAAGGCGAGCATTGGGCTCCCGAAGTTCGTCAAAGAAAGGATGTGTGCATGCTTCTAGCTGTAATTGGGCAATCAGTGAGAACTTAGATATTATGCATGTCGCGGAGTGAAACTACCCAAAATTGACAAATAAATATTTCCATCCCTACAGCTAAGTGCAAAAGTTGCAGCTCAGCACCAAAATGATAGATTCTAAACAGAGGCAGCTCTGCTCTAATGTTTATTCAAAACTACATCCCAAAGCATGATGTCTTGGGCTTTATCTTGAAACAACAGAAGTACTCCATGCGAAGGGAGTTGTACTCACCGCAGTGCAACGTAGACTCGGAGAATATTGAAGAAGTCGTGAGGCAAGGTCAATTGCTTCAGGCGGCATTCGCTTGTGGAAAACCTGAATAAAGGAACATTGGTGCAGATGCATAAACTATAATAATCCCGCAGATAACAGTAATTAAAACGCTATAATCCTAGTGTAAACATAATTAATAATGTTATTGATCAGCACAGCTAAGCATGGACAAGTACTCCATGCGCGCTCAGGAAATAAAAGGAAAATCCCAGGAAAATTTTGGACAAAAGGTGTCCAGAACATAAGACATGAACGTATTTGTACATTATGCCCATGTGCAAATTATATTATAACACCTTCCTCTATATGCAGCCCTTAGGATCAACTTACTTGAAGGGTTATAATCTCAATGCATACCTTATGCCAAGGATGAGCTTTAATCTGAGGGAACCTAAAATCTGTGTAGTTCGGATTCATGCATCGAATTTCTTCTCTAGTTGGAGTGCCAAGAACCTGCAAGAAGACATTGACAGTGTAAGCACACGCACTTGCATGCTCCACTTAATTCAACGGAGAAAGTGAGGCTAGACCTTGATAATCTCTACAAGTTGGTCCACTGCATTCTCTCCTGGAAACAATGGCTGTAGAAGAGCGGGAAATTCTTTTGATAAGTCAAAAATCAAATATAGTCTAACCAAAAAACATAGGCCAAGAACAAGAATATTATTTACAAAGAGTCGATAACCTGGCCTAGAAGGAGCTCAGCAAGGACACAACCAGCTGACCAGATATCAATGGATGTTGTATATTCTGTTGCACCAAAGATGAGTTCAGGAGCCCGATAGTAACGAGAACATATGTACGATATATTTGCTTCCCCCTTGACCTGATAGAAAGGAAAAAAAAATCATTAAACTGAAATATAAAAGGAAACTGATTTTCTTAGCAACATAGAAACTGCATTAGCATTTAGCATAGACAAGGTCGTTTAAGCATAGCCAGACTGGCAATAACATCTTGCTTTGAAATCATGCATTATTTTTCATCCAATAGGCAGTTGATTAATTATTGGTTTATTAAGAAGTAAAGATTAACAACCATCACAGCATTCGTCATTTCGGCCATCAAAATTCCAAAAACTAAAAAAAATGGTGTGATAATTGAATAAAAGTAAAGTGTTAAATTATGTGAGGAAAAACATACCAGAACTTTTGCACTTCCGAAGTCACAAAGCTTAACCTGATGAGTGAGGGGATCAACCTGCCAAGTATATTGGAAAAAGGGGGATAAATAATCCAATTCATTTTAGAGAGAACACACACAATAAACAAAAAACACATACCAAAAGATTTTGAGGCTTCACATCTCTATGGCAAACACCAGGAACAGCATGAATATAAGCCAGGCCCCTAAAAATCTGAAAAGGTGTTTTTTTTTCTTTTCCATTTATTATAAGGGCATAAGCCAATATAAATGATAACCAACATAAAAACCAACAATAAGTTAACTAACACAAAACGAAAAAGGATTCATACTTGATATGTATAAAGTTTCACATAGATTAGTGGCATCCTTTGGTTCATACTACTGTAGTGCTTCAGAACCCTGTACATAGTCTCGGGTACATATTCCATAACAAGATTCAAGAAAAGCTCATCTTTACTTGTTGTAGAGAAGAAACAATGCTTCAGCGAAACAACATTTGGGTGATCCATCAAGCGCATCAACTGCAACTCACGATTTTTATACCTCCTGTCCTGCAAGACCTTCTTTATGGCCACCGTTTCTCCAGTTTCAATGCATTTAGCCTGAAAGGAAAAAGAGTGCCAGAGACTCAAACGAGGAAAAGAAATTGAGAACACTTTGTTCCATTAAGTAAAATCCATACCTGAAAAACGATTCCAAATGATCCAGTACCTACAACACGCTCTGCCATGTAACTGATCGTCTGCAACCAACATCAGAGGAACACCTCAGAATACAAAAAGAATGGAAAACCAAATAATTCTTCAGAAGATCGATATATCAGAATCATAGGTAAAGGGCCTCAGCTGTTAGCACCTCTTATGACCAAAAGGAACCAAGGAACAGTGTTCATAAAGAATTTATCATCTCTCAAATCAAGTAATCCTTGATTATGAAGGAGAAAAGTGTACAACTTTTTGTGCAATAGATGGAATTAAAGGGGAAGAAGAAAGTTTGGTCAAATTGTAGCCATCAAATGGGGTAAAAGAAGAAAGAAAGAACCAGTGCTAACCCGTTTGGGTTCACCATTTTTGCCACCAATGGTTGTTGAAATGATGTGACCAGTGACTGCATCATTTCCCTCAATAACAGGAGCTGACATTTCCTGCAATTTATAGCAACACAACATAAGCACAAACTGCAGCCTTTCTTTGAAAAAAGTAATGAACTGGTATGTGGGTGCTTGTTGAGGAAACAGCCCTGCCTAAATGCAACAGAAACCGGTTGGCCACTTATGAGAGATGCCACCCAGAATAGCCATAAAAGAGCGCAGATGAGCACATGGACAATGCCTCTATGTTATTATACCAATTCTAACATTTATCAATCTTCATTCTTCATCTGAGTTCGGCTCTATTAGTCCACAACTGCCGTCCAGAAACTAATTGCATGTATCTAATACATAAATCCTATTGTTTGTATGATTGTGTCTTATGCTGCACTACATTCTTTGTGTGGAAAAATATAAAAACATGCAACCCCCGCTATATTAGTGAGAATTTTGAAATTTTTGTGCTTGGAAACCTGTGTCCTACACAAAGTGAAAAATTAGTGTACACTTAACAACAGTCTAAAGCAATCAAATGCTGAATGCATTGATGATAATGAAAGTTAATACATACAAATTTGAAAGAGACTTAACAATACAGCATAACAGACACAAACAGATGGATATTCAGAATGAGATTTGGGAAAGGGGAAAGCACAAATATCTCAACAGACATTTAAACTAAAGCAAAATCAGGTAACCCTAGTTTACAAGAAAGCATCACATGCTATAAAACTTGCATTTTAAAGAAACTACTGTTAATAAAGAATCAAGGAACATCAACTTCCTGAAGCAAACTAGAATACTTTGAAGAACAATCCACCTAGAGGAAAGAAAAAGAACAAAAAGTTGGCAAAAATTACAATATTATTAAGAAACTGGAAAACCCAAAAGATATCGGATTGACAACAGCCTCCAAAGACCACCAAATGAGTACCAATACAAGCATGAGATCAGAAAAAACCTAGTCAAGAAGCAAAGATAAAAATAAATAAAACATAAAAGAAGAAAGAAAGTTCAGTAGTGTCCAATAAGATTAACCGAAATAATGTAGCGTCAAACTTAAACAGTAGAGAATTTTTCAAAAATAGATCACATGGACTAGTTGAAAGTTAAAGCGAAAATTGGACAAAAGGGCTAGTATGCAAAAGCAACAAAACCCAATTGCCCAGATTGGCAAAATGGGAAAGTTAGAGCAATCACAATTTCTAAATTCAGCTCAATTAAGTCTTTTATATTTCCATTTTAGGTAACAAAACAGCTAATGAACACAAATAAAATTAGCCAACGCCGCATTTTCTATAATTTTCTCCTCCTAATTTTCCTAAAGCAACGTGATCTCAGACAAAAATAATAGAGGGAAATAAAAATTAATGCGAAAGAAAAAAAAAGTCATAAAATCGAAGACGAGCCCGGAGAGAAGTTCTGGCTAGGCGACTCTAACCTCAGAACACAGAGAAAGTTGCAGATCGCTTCTAATTAGTGAGGAAATTGAAGCTTTTAGCTGGATCAAGGTCGATCTAAGCACCGAAGCCTACCTCTACGAACATGAAGACGGAGACAGAAGAGAGAAGGAGAATCTCTAAGAGAGAAAACAGCAAAGCTCAAAGAGGTGGCTGTGAAATGCGAGAGCGAGAGCTAGAGAGAGAGAGAGAGAGAGAGAGAATACCTTGTCGGAGTCCATATCGGGGGCTCGGCGAGTCACGTGGTTCAGTGGCTCATTGTGGTCTGGCTGTCGCTGTGGCTGTGCCTCTGCTTGTCGATGCTTTGGCCCCAAAGCCAAAGACCCCATGTGATAGTGAGATTGCGACTCTCTCACACACCCACCTTCTCTCTTTTTCGCTCTCTAACTCTCTCACACTCACACCATCTGGCTCTTGGTCTAGTTGTATTTTTCTCCGCATGGTCCGAGAAGTATTAGATAACGAAAACCATATTTGTGATTTTGTGATGAGTTCGATATCTAGGTTGTTACTCCGATAAGTATTTTATTTTAATCATTAGTTATATACTTCTAATTTCAGCGGTTTGAAATACTTATCGATCGACCAACAGGAATTGGTCCAAGTGGAAGGGCTTGGATACCCTTTAAACAAGAGGTCCTGGGTTCACCTAAGGCGCTTGCGAATAGAGAGGAGACTTTGTCTGGGAGAGGTCCCCGCTTTTGCCCGGGACAGGACCTCGAGGGTTAGTCCCCGCAATCGCTCGGGGATACCTTGGTTTTCACCACACAAAAAAAAATACTTATCGAATAATGTTCCATAATCTTGTTGTGAATATATTGGTTGGTTCTAAATTATTGTGAGTGCCTTAACCATTTGTAAAAGTATATTGTAAGTATTTTATCGCTTGTAAAATAGAAAGGGTCAATACTTTTTTGACCAGTGAGTTTTGCACGAAAATTCAATTTGGTTAGTGAGAAATTTTTTTTTTGTCAAATTAGTCATGTGTTTCCCAAAGTTTACAATTTATAGACATTTTGTTATCTTCTATTAAGTGAAGTTTTTATTTTTATTTTTTCATAAAGCACGTTCAATCTTCTTCCTCTAACTCAACAAGTTAGGGCATATTATGCTATTAGGGTTTAACAAATTGGGGAAAATCTTGGATTGAAATTGGAATTATGAGGTATAACTTATAAGGTCACAGATTGGATGCTATATTGAAGCCTCAATTGATTGAGTGAGAATCGTTTTGTGACTTTAGATGGCAAGGAGATGCAATTAAGGTGATAGAGCACCAAAATATATTGGTAAGTTGTTAGTTTCATTTTAATTTGGTTTGGCTTTTTTATTTTCCTCGTACCTCACAACTTCGATTTCAACCAAAGATTTCTCCAAATTTGTTAAACCTTAATAGCACAACATACCCTAACTCGTTGAGTTAAAGGAAGAAGACTGAAGGGAGTTCCTAAAAAAAACACATTTAACTGAAGATAAAAGAATGTCTATAAATTGTAAATTTAGGAAAACATGGTGACCAATTTGGTTAAATACCAAATTGAATTTTCATGTAAAATCCAAGAGCAAAAAAGTATTTAACCCGAATAAAAATAAAATAAAATAAACTCTCATTTTATTTCCTTATAAACAGGACCATGGAGGCAAATTGAGTCTAGCATAATGAAAAAATGCCTTAATTTGCATGCTAGTTGTTTTATATTCAAATTTTCATAGCACATTGATAGTGTGTGTTAAAAATACATTTTGTTTCAGGTTGCCGGCGAGAATCGAGTGCCTTAGGGTGCAGGGCGAGTGTTGTGGACAGTTGTTGCCAAAATAGAGAGACAAGAATCACATGGGATGGAACACCCCAATGTTTTACATACTAATAAACCAATGTTTCCTTTTCTTTTTTCCTTTCTGTTTTTAAAAAAAAAAATGAAAATAACAAGTTTCATTTCAATCAAAACTAAAGAGTACCAAGCACAAAATCATTCATCATGAATGAAAAGGAAAAGCCAATCCAGTCCATTTTCAACCCAAATAGTGAAGTTCGTACATGGGACACACTTGGCCAAATGAATGCGCCAATTGATTATACTTTTGTCTCTGATTAAAACGACATAGCGAGAATAGAGACCTCCTAAACTTCAGCACAATCGGTAACGCAACATGAACATATAAAAAGATTTTAGTTGGCAAATTCAACTTTGATAGATCGTGATTCGTGTTGATAACTTGTAGACCTATTGGTGACTTTTAAGAACGAGTTATTTTTCATGTTAATCCATGAACCTCGTTTGTGACCCATTGAAAGATAAAATAGTTTTACTTCTTTATGCTAATTATGTACTTTGGATATTTTATGTGGACATTAAATATTCGCGTTGAATGTTCAACATGCACACTTCCACACTCTCAAGCTCTTTTTTTTTTTTTTTTGAGATACACACTCTCAAGCTCTTAAACACTCACTAGGACCCTAAACTTTTTTTTCATAAATAAAAAAAGACACTCACTAGGATTGCATTATTAAAATGGTAATGATTTCCCCACTCCCTTTTTATCCACTTACACTCCTTTTTTAGTTATAAAATGGAGTGAAAGTGGATAAAATTGGAGTGGGGAAATCACCATTCTATTAAAAACAAGGTAAATGGTCAATGTACTCCCTAAACTATCACTGAAGTGTCAAGTCATCCCTTAAATTTTATTTTGGTAGATTAAGGACTTGAACAACATAAAGTTAGTCAAATTGGTTATTGTAGTTAGATTTTTCAAATTTCATCCAATTTTTCTGTTACATCATGTTATGGGTTAGCGAAGATAAGTCATAACCTTCTCAAAGTGTAAAATTTATGAGCCCTAAAGGATACAAGACAAGAAGGCGTAAGATTAGTTAGCAATCCCATATATCGCTCGGAGAGGGAATTGTAAAGTGTCATTATGCGTAAGGATAATTCAAAAAGCAGCTTTCGTGTCGTCTTCATATATAATATATGACACCTTGAGATATTTGAAAAAGATCAACACTTTACTAATAATTAGAATAGTAAATTGAGCTTATACCCATAAAAATCATTTAAAATCACCTAAAACCCTTTCCTTTCGTTTTCTATTTAAAATACCCAATTTTTTCGAATAATACCCGATGACTAGGATCTAACTAAGCAAGTTACCTAATATAACTTAAAATGTGATTTATTGTATTTTTCGGATTCCAAAACTATCCCTATTTATAAGTTAATGTGTTATGAGGGGTGTAATTAATGATACACGTTGAATTTGGAAAGATTTTCAAATAGTTGTAATGGATGTAGGAATTAATTTAGAAACTTATTTGAAATTAAATATTAAATTCCACAGTAAAGTATTAGTAATCTATTTTACGACTCGTAATCTATTTTTGAATTAATGTTGTTTTTCTTTTATGAATTACGACTAGTAATCTATTTAACGTATTAGTAATTTAAATTCAATATTAAATTTAGGAATTAATGTTGTTTTCTTTTATGAATTATACAACTAGTATTGTATTTTATTAGAGTTTTATGAATAATAGTGTACATTCTGATTATGTTGAAAAATAATATGATAATCTATTTATTGCTTGTTTTTTGAAAAATAATTTTTAATGAATCTATTTTTTCTCTAAATAATGTACCTATTTTTTTTTTTCTAAATAAGCACCTAGTACTTGTTTTATGAAAAATAATTTGATCATCTTTTTATTCATGTTTTATGAAAACAATTTTTTTGTAAATGAAACAATTTTTTTTCTCTCCAAATAATGCACCTTTTTTTTTCTCTAATAATGTACCTAGTAAAACAATTTACCTAGTAGAATGAACCTATTTTTTCGCTAAATTTTGTATCTATTTTTCTCTAAATAATGTACCTATTTTTCTCTGATAATGTATACCTTGTAAAACAATTTACCTAGTATAATGAAATTATTTTTTGGTTCCAAATAATGTACCTATATTTAATTTATAAAAAAATGTGCATAAATTTCAATTATACAACGTACCTATTTTCTATAATTTATTTTGTACCTATTTTTAGTTTATGAAAAATGTAAAGAAATGTCAATTACAAAGTAACTAAACTATTTTTGTTTATTTTTTTAGTAAATAATATACCTATATTTTTATACCTATATATTTATATTGATATTTTTCATATGTACATTATTGGATATGTAATTTACATTTTTTTAATTTTCAATTTTAGGGGGCGATATATTAGAGGGAATGATAACCAAAAGAAATGGGGTGATTGATATGCTATTAATAGGGAGTTAGTTACAATTATGGCAGTTAATGAAATGCTTGAAATAAATTATGAATAAAATATGAAATCTGATGGCAAGGATGTAAAAGCATAGGAATACTATGACCTCTTATATTCTACTAGTTATTTAAGTTTGAAATTGGGTTTTACACATAGATTTATAGAATGATAGGTATATGTCTAGGAAATATAAATTGTAGGGACCTATATTGGACAAGCGACCGTGCTTCAATTTCATAGCCAATACTTCTCCAATGGGCATGAAAATTTTAACACAACGATTTGGTGCGCTTTTATTTGAATTAGCAGTCTATAAAGGAAACTTATGTCACCCAATATTTATTGGTCGCACAAAACTAAATTCCTTATAAAATTAGTTCACTAGTCTACAATTCTTCCTGATCTCTCCATTTGTCCCAGTTAGAGGACTAATAGCGCCCATCTTCACCATGGCTGCAGCAAAATCTCTCGAAAACGCGGCGGGGTTGTTACTATATGTTGTAACCAAGGCATCCTGACTCCCGCTGTTGAAGAGCTCCTGATCCGAATGAAGAAGACCACGACGAGCCACGAGGGCCTTGTAGTAATTATTATCGAAACGAGTCGGGGTTATATCGAAGGGAGCAAGATTCGTATCGCCACCGGAAGCTGGACATGTAGCCTTACGAGTGGTGGCAAAGCTGGGGTCAATGTTGGTCTCGTTGTATATGCGGTTTTTGAAGAGAAGACACCGAGACTGGCCTATTGTGTGGCCACCGGAGAGCACGGTCAGGTCGCGGCGGTTAAGCCTTTCGCGAGAAACTCGAGATTAGGGTTTCGAGGTTGGCAAAGGGGGAGGGGAGTTGGTTGTTGGCATCGCTTTGGCTTGCTGTTCTTGCATCTCTTCGGCCTAGGGCTACCATCCATGAGGTTCCTCCAAGCTGCACAAAGAAACAAAGTATTGAGCATGTGAATATCACGTGATCAAAACAAAAGAAAACGCAAGAGAGGTCTTTTCCTATAAATGGATAGAATATGTATGAAATCTTGGTATGTGGATTGGGTGTAGAGGGCTTATGTCCATGCAAATTTTAAATAGAAAATTTGGCATAAGTCCAATTATGAGGAGAGATTTTGGGTGTAATCCATGCAGAAATTGTTGTTGATCCAAGTCCTTTGACTTTTGTGCCATATAAGATTACATGCCTATTTCAATTTATTGATATTTACTTCCTTTTTTTGTTGTTGTTCCAGTTATGCACCTAAAACATAAATAAGGTAAATTATGAATTCCTAAAACTGGTAAGTTATTGATTTGTAGGATATTAATTATCATATTTGATTTGAATTTAATTGCAAATTTATTTATTGAATTCTGAAATTTTCCTAAGGTATACCGACATCAAAATTTGTAATAAGAGTTCACAAAAACTTCATACCTTAACAATAGGTAAGGTACTTATGCATACACCTCGTATGCAGGTAATTAAACCCATAAATTACCTATGGTCCGGGTAATTAAATCCATAAATTACCTCTAGTCTAGGTAGTTATACCCTCTAGCCCAGCTAATTGAACTCATATAATATCTTGGTATGGATCTTTAAACTCAACTGAGATAAAAATCCATACAAAATTTCCTTGGAGGAAAAAAAAACACTATTACATGGAAGACATGTACGTATGTATATAAATATGAACCTCCAGAAAAAACTGCTTAAGAAAACTCAAGAAAAAAACATTTACTTGTAAGGCAGGTACATATATACATGTATGTATTAACATTATTTACCTGTATGTCAGGTACATAATTTAATGTGGGTGTTTGTCTAATCGATTGGTATAATATGTGAGTTTTTACTTTTTATTGATTAAATTGTATTTTATCTATATATTAGGAATATTATCAAGGAAAAAAAAAATCAAAAATCAAAAATTGGAATTCAATTTCAAGGAAATAATGCATTAAATTTAGATTTTCAATGTGTTTTCCTTATTTACCTTAAAGGGTAAAATCGACACAACAAAAAAAGTAATAAATGTCAAAGGACCTACATCTAAAACCAAAAACACGAGGATTAGACCCAATGACAGCTAATTGTTTTAGACCTAGATCTAAGAACCCCAATTGGGTTATTTCAATCATTGACTAATCTGATATTTTAAAATATGTACTTTGTAGGTTAGGTTTTGTCCCCATGCAGGTTGTTGAGTTGGCATGCAGCAAAATTAGACAGGAGACACCACGAAAGTCATAGTATGCTACAATGGTTACTTTACGTGTTATAATATTGGTGAATGGTATGGTTTATGTTTCCCTCTTTTAGAATATAATATCAATAAATATCCGTACTATCATAGTATTCTATAACACTTTGAAATTTAGAAGTCGTCGGGACTATATAGTTGAAAAAAAACTACGCTCGTCCAAAACAGAGAAAATAATAATAATAATTAATTGAGATCTAAAATTTATGTATTAGATTGAGAACTTGACATGCACAACATAATTCAAACTCCAAATTAATGTCGGTAAAAGAAATTAGGCCTACTCCGAGTGAGATATTTTCTTAAAAATAATAGGAAATTAAATTGTTAGGACAAAAAATAATATAGGAAATTGATTGTACCATAGCTTGAATTGAAAACCAATGTACCCCAAAATATGGCCAAATTTTATGGTAAATTAATATGCATGGAAAAGCTTGATACTTCTTAAGATGCATATCAGGTAAGCCTATTACGTCAAATTAATGTAGTAGCTAGCTACTAACCAAGACAACTCCATCCCGGATGCGAGTGCTAAAATATCTGCACAAGATACAGTAGCTTTACAAGCAGCTTCCACTTGGGTTTTGATGGTGTCAATGACTTCATAACCCCGGACTGAGTTCTGGTTTGGGAATGCATTCTTTTCACCGGTGAAGGTGCCCGTGTCATCCAGGAGTATGGAAGCGTCGCAACCCTATTGAAAAACAACAACAAAACCATTTATTATGGGCACGAACAAGTATATATAATATTATATTGATATATAATTAAATCTTTGTCTACGATAACACATCAGATTGTTTGATATAAGAAACACTACTGTATTGTTCTCACATTTACAAAGCAGTCGTGGAAGAATAAGCGAAGGATCGAGGCACCCATCCGAGCCTCACTAGCAACAGCCTGACTCATAGCATTGCGAACGATAGTCGGAAGACTTGGGCAAGTTCTTGCATAGAAATTGGGAGAGAGTTGTGCATTGGCACAACAACCGAAAAAAGGGATGATGAAGAGTGTAGCAACAATGAAGAAGTAGGAAGAGAGGCCATTGTAAGCGTCATCAATATGAGAGCTGAAGAGATGAAGCTGGGCTTTGTGGTAAGTAGAAGGATTGAAGAAGCACACTATATATAGAGTAAGATTGTGCATGCATGGAATAAGAGATGAGAGGTGATTTTGAACGTTTTCTGTGAAGGCGTTCCATTTTCAAACTTTGTTGCTTTAATGCGTTTACGATAAGGTGGAGGGGACACCATCGGCTCCAATACAAAAAGACAAAGCATATCCAACCAAATAAAGCAAGGTTTGACTTGTGTACACCTTTCCAAACAGGGATGGACCATTAGTTTGGCAAATTTGGGCAAAAAAAATAAAATCCTAGCTCACTCAATTTAAATAACCTAACCTCATCTAATTCTGGCCGTTTTGGGGGCAGGGGTTTGGGGGCTATAGCCCAGGTGGTTTCTTTTTTCCAGCCAAAAAAATAAAATCCTAGCTCACCCAATTTAAATAACCTAACCTCATCTAGTTGGGGTGTATGGGAACTTACACACAGCACAGCAAGGAGATGCAAATAAGGTGATAGAGCACCAAAATATATTGGTAAGTTGTTAGTTTCATTTTAATTTGGTGCTTTTTTGTTTTCCTCGTACCTCACAATTTCGATTTCAACCAAAGATTTTCCCTAATTTGTTAAACCTTAATAGCACAACATACCCTAACTCGTTGAGTTAGAGGAAGAAGACTGAAGGGACTTCCTAAAAAAAACTACATTTAACTGAAGATAAAAGAATGTTTATAAATTGTAGATTTAGGAAAACACGGTGACCAATTTGGCTAAATCCCAAATTGAATTTTCATGTAAAATCCAAGAGCAAAAAAGTATTTAACCCAAATAAAAATGAAATAAAATAAACTCTCATTTTATTTCCTTATAAAAGGGACCAAGGAGGCAAAAATGCCTTAATTTGCATGCTAGTTGTTTTAAATTCAAATTTTCGTAGCACATTGATAGTGTGTGTTAAAAATATATTTTGGTTCAGGCTGCCGGCGAGAATCGAGTGCCTTAGGGTGCAGGGCGAGTGTTGTGGACAATTGTTGCCAAAATAGATAGATAAGAATCACATGGGATGGAACACCCCAATGTTTTACATACTAATAAACCAATATTTCCTTTTTTTAAAAAAAAATAAAATTTATAATAATGAAAATAACAAGTTTCATTTCAATCAAAACTAAGAGCATGTCCACCCCAAAAGGCTAAGGCAAGGGTAAGGGTAAGGCAATGGCTGCTACTATTCACATGAATAGTGGCAGCCTTGCCTTTTTTGGTTCCACCCCAAAAGGCTAGGACAAGGGCAAATACTATTCATTTGACTTTATTTTCTATTTTTTAATACTTAAACCATTAATTTTGATAAGCTTTTTAGATTATATTTTTGATTGTCAAGTGTCACTATTTATTATAAAATTCTCACTTAAAATTTAAGATAACATTTTTAGGATAAAATTTTCAAATAAAATTTTCGGATAAAATTTTCGGTTGCCATGTGTCCATATTTATTATAAAATTCACATCTCACTCATCATGCAATTGAAATACCTACTCACTCATCATACAATTGAAATACCTACTCACTCATCATACAATTGAAATATTCTCGGTCCTCATAGTCCGACACAATGGAGTACAAGAACGACTCAATCATTGGCGGAGGTGGTTCCACCGGATCACGACGTGGGGGAGTATATTCCTTCAGAGGACGTAATAGTGCCATTATTTCAGACACGGAACGTACCACTAGAACCGACTACGGGCATTGTTCACTTGAGGAGCCATGTGTAATGGTTTTCCTCTTTTTTGTTTTGCCTTGACTAATCTATTAAAAAAAAGAAATTGGAAATGCAAGAAATATATATATATATATATATATATAGACATTAAATTGAATAAAACGGAAATTAATTTTTTTTTTCACCTCATTGCCAAGATTTTGACCTCTTCGAACATTTGTCCATGACCCTCCGGCTTTGATGGAAGAGGTCATTTGTATTTTTGCACAAATGAATTTTTGTAGTAGAAAATTTGGGGTGGAAAGTGAAAAATATTGGAAGGCGATGAGTTTGTATGAAGATTTGGTGTGGAAAGTGAATAAAATTGTTAGGTATTTATAGGGAAAAAATCCATAATTTTTTTATAAAAAAATTTGAATTTTTTTGCAATTTTTTAGCCAAAAAAATCAAGGCCGTCGTATTTTTGGAAAACATTGCATCGGAGAGTCTAGGAAGCGCCACGTGGCATATTCCCGTTGGGGCCTGTCAACGGTGATGTCACGCTGATGTCAACGAGCAAAAATCAATTTTTTTTTTTACTATTGGCGCGTGAAATTCACACGCCAACGGTAAAAAAAAATTAATTTCTGCACGCTGACATTAGCGCCTTAGGGCTAAAGCCCAGGCAAGATCTGCCCTTGGGCTTGCCCGGGTCTCTTTCCTGCGTTGGAGGTCCAAACCTAGCGGAGGGGGCCCCTTGCCCTGGCAAATTGGGCTGCGGTGGACAAGCTCTAAAGAGTACCCAACACAAAATCATTCATCATGAATGAAAAGGAAAAGCCAATCCAGTCCCTTTTCAACCCAAATAGTGAAGTTCGTACATGGAACAGCATACTTGGCCAAATGAATGCGCCAATTGATTATACTTCTGTCTCTGATTAAAACGACAGAGCGAGAGCGAGATTAGAGACCTCATAAACTTCAACACAATAACGCGACATGAACATATAAAAAGATTTTAGTAGGTGTTTACCCGTTTTGATTTGTTTCCTGAGATGAAAGGGTAAAGTTCCCCATTAATCCAAAGACCATTGTTTGGTCAATAAATTAACTTTCTTTGTGTGTCGAGCGTGCCACTGTTAGCAATTTTTCAATTCTAACAGACTTGAGAGTGAAAATAACTTGTGCCCCAAGCTATTGACTTTGAACAAACGATTGTGAATTTGGGTGAGGAATATTTCCCAAGTAAGTTCTTTTCTATGCCTTAGACTGGTAAGGACTTCATAATTTATCTCAGGTATAAAAATCGGTAGTTTCTGGCCAGAATGGATGACGACAGATTGGATTGATTTCAGGCAGAACTCCCTTATTTCAGGCAGAACTCCTTTTTACAAGACTCAAAAAGGGAAAACTGACTACATAAAGACGAAAAGGAGGGCTGCGCTTCCATTTCTGCCTGGATAGTTGCCTCTGTTCTGGGCTGGACTGGATGTGTCTGTCTGGACTGGACCTTAAACAGCTTTTACCTGAAAAGTTTTGGCTGCAAAATCGATACCAAAGCTTGAGTTTGGCAGAGCTTCAATCTATTTCAAGCCCTGGAAGGCTTTTGGATGGGCAGAACTGGGATTTATCCAGTCTGAAGGGGCAGAAGTGGCTGGACTTGAGCTAGAATCTCTACCTGGGACACATGTACTGTTTAGCCAGAGCTTTTCATAAATTTGTTGAGGTTTTCGTATTTGAGAAAACTCAAACTCTGCTTGTCTTTGGCTTTTGCTAAACCAAATTTGTAACGAGAGAAGTCTCATTGTTGCTGACTTGTGAACTGGGATTCGAATCAGGAGCAGTGATCTTGTCCTGCTTCTGGAGGGGAAAACGAGATGATTCTCGAGCTTGCTGGAAGGCTTTTGAGATTGGAATGCTTCAGACTTTGAGTCTGTTGGATTTCTGTTTGTGATCAAGTGATCATTTTGAGTGTTTGTCTTTTGACTGAGTTTTTGGTTGGGTTGGTTGGTTGTCTTTTGTCTGTTCACCCTCTCTTGTATTTATAGGAAATGTTTTCCTACGGGTTTTTTACATCTTTTAATAATGGGCGGCAAAATATTCAGCAGATCTTTTATTTTTAAAAGAAAAAGTAAAGGAGTTCTATCCTTGTTCTGGCAAGCAGGCCCTCAACCATTGGTTTCTGAAGTGATTATTCTCCTGTGTTTGATGGGCTGCCATATCCTTCTCTCAGTTTCACCGTTTCTGCAAGTTCCCAGTTTTTTAACAACTTTTTGTTCCCTGCTTACTTTCCTTTCGCAGAGGCAGAGTTTGCTTTTCTCGGGGAATGGTGCTTTTTTTAGGACAGGGGATATATCTCCTGGCTCTTTCATTCCTCTGTTCGATCTTTAACTCCAGCTGATTTTATTGACTTGGATTTTTCAGCTGATCACATGGGCATGTTTCCTTTTAATCAAAACTGCCAAGCCCAATTCTCCTTTTGGCTCGGAACTGCTTAGCTTTTCTTTGCGGCCTAGTTTTCCCAACGCTCTTTGGGCCACGTGATATTGGCCTGCTTGCTTCGCTTAATGGGCTGGATGTGCTGATGGGCTGATTTTAAAACAAGCGGCCCAGGAAATGTCGTGGGCTTTCTTCTTTCGGCCTGGGTGCGCCAATTTTAAGCCCAAACAGGAGGCGAATTCAACTTTGACAGATCGTGATTCGTGTTGATAACTTGTAGACTTATTGGTGACTTTTAAGAACGAGTTATTTTTCATGTTAATTCGTGAACCTCATTTGTGACCCGTTGAAAAATAACATAGTTTTACTTCTTTATGCTAATTATGTACTTTGGATATTTTATGTGGACATTAAATATTCGCGTCGAATGTTCAACATGCTCACTTCCACACTCTCGAGCTCTTAAACACTCACTAGGACCCTAAACTTTATTTTTTTCATAAATAAAAAAAGACACTCACTAGGATTGCATTATTAAAAGGGTAATGATTTCCCCATTCCCTTTTTATCCACTTATACTCTTTTTTCCAGTTATAAAATGGAGTGAAAGTGGATAAAATTGGAGTGGGAAATCACCACTCTATTAAAAATAGGGTAAATGGTCAATGTACTCCCTAAACTATCACTGAAGTGTCAAGTCATCCCTTAAATTTTATTTTGGTAGATTAAGGGCTTGAACAACATAAAGTTAGTCAAATTGGTTATTGCCGTTAGATTTTTCAAATTTCATCCAAATTTTCTGTTACATTGTGTTATGGGTTGAGTGAAGATAAGTCATAACCTTCTCAAAGTGTAAAATTTATGAGCCCTGAAGGATACAAGACAAGAAGGCATAAGATTAGTTAGCAATCCCATATATCGCTAGAGAGGGAATTGTGAAGTGTCATTATGCATAAGGATAATTCAAAAAGCAGCTTCCGTGTCTTCATATACTTCATATATAATATATGACACCTTGAGATTTTTGAAAAAGATCAACACTTTACTAATAATTAGAACAATACACCATTGACCGTGCTTCAATTTCATAGCCAATACTTCTCCAATGGGCATGAAAATTTTAACACAACGATTTGGTGCACTTTAATTTGAATCAGCAGTCTATAAAGGAAACTTATGTCACCCAATATGTATCAGTTGCACAAAACTAAATTCCTTATAAAAGTAGTTCACTAGTCCGCAATTCTTCCTGATCTCTCCATTTGCTCCAGTTAGAGGACTAATAGCGCCCATCTTCGCCATGGCTGCAGCAAAATCTCTCGAAAACGCGACGGCGTTGTTACTATAAGTTGTAACCAAGGCATCCTGACTCCCGCCGTTGAAGAGCTCCAGATCCGAATGAAGAAGACCACGACGAGCCACGAGGGCCTTGTAGTAATTATTATCGAAACAAGTCGGGGTTATATCGAAGGGAGCAAGATTCGTATCGCCGCGGAAGCTGGACATGTAGCCTTACGAGTGGTGGCAAAGCCGGTGTCAATGTTGGTCTCGTTGTATATGCGGTTTTTGAAGAGAAGACACTGAGACTGGCCTATTGTGTGGCCACCGGAGAGCACAGTCAGGTCGCTGGCGGTTAAGCCTTTCGCGAGAAACTCGAGATTAGGGTTGCGAGGTTGGCGAAGGGGGGAGGGGAGTTGGTTGTTGGCATCGCTTTGGCTTGCTGTTCTTGCATCCCTTCGGCCTAGGGCTACCGTCCATGTGGTTCCTCCAAGCTGCACAAAGAAACAAAGTATTGAGCATGTGAATATCACGTGATCAAAACAAAAGAAAACGCAAGAGAGGTCTTTTCCAATAAATGGATAGAATATGTATGATATATTGGTATGTGGATTGGGTCGTAGAGAGAGCTTATGTCCATGCAAATTTTAAAATGGGTTAATTCAATCATTGACTAATCTGATATTTTAAAATATGTACGTTGCAGGTTAGGATTTGTCCCCATGCAGGTTGTTGAGTTGGCATGCAGTAAAATCAGACAAGAGACCACGAAAGTCAGAAAAATTATAGAATACTACAATGGTTACGTGCACTTGCGGATTCAGAAATTTTTCAGGGAATGGGCAATGTTTAACAGACTAATTGATCATTGTTTATATAGTATATAAATTCATGTTAGTTAAACAATTACTCTACCAAACTTCATATCAAATTGTCAATTAATATAATCAAAATCAAGATCAATTAATCCAAAAAAAAATGCATATTAAATTATCAATTAAACAAACAATCATAACTGATTCTTCCTTGAGTTCGCGTAGACTTTCTTCTCGAGTTTGCTATTGATCTAAGAAAAGAAAAAAAATAATTAATATAATATAATTTTTTTTTATAAAAAAACGAGAAAAAGAAAAAAGAAACAAGTAGTCAACAGCATATTGATCAACCACTTAGACAACATCATATTGATTTTGGTTAGAGAATATATAATATAAAAGACTTTCAACAGAAGTCAAACTAAAACCAAGAAGCCTGGTTTAGTTTCTTCGCGTGCACGTTTCCTTTTTTTTAATTTTTTATTTCAGCCTGGTCCAAAATGCTCGTTTTGGCCAGGAAATTTTAAAAAAAATATGCGTAGCCTGCTGCATAGCGCCGGGCAATAAACAGAAAGCCTCTTTGAGGCAATACATCAAGCCCATGGTGGACGCACCAGCGGAGCCTGCTGAGGGGCATATTTCTTCATCTACAATGGCTTTTCCGGCGAGGGGAGGCGCAACTGCACCTCTTTGCGCCTCTCTGGAGATCCGCCACTGGTTACGTGGTACATCTTATACACGTGTTACAATATTGGTGAACGGTATGCTTTATTTTTCCCTCTTTTAGAATATAATATCAATAAATATACATTTATATTATAACATGTTTACAAGATCTACCACGTGTCCGTACTACCATAGTATTCTATAATCACTTTGAAAGTCGCAAGTCGTCGGGACCATAGTTGAAAAAATTACGCTCATCCAAACAGAGAAAATAATAATAATAAATTGAGATCTAAAATTTATGTATTAGATTGAGAATTTGACATGCACAACATAATTCAAACTCCAAATTAATGTCGATAAAAGAAATTAGGACTACTCCCAAGTGAGATATTTTCTTAAAAATAATAGGAACTTAAATTGTTAGAATCAAACATAATAGGAAAATGATTGTACCATAGCTTGAAAACCAATCTACCCGAAAATATGGCGAAATTTTATGGTAAATTAATATGCATGGAAAAGCTTGATGCTTCACAAGATGCATATCAGGAGCCTATATTACGTCAAATATTAATATAGTAGCTAGCTACTAACCAAGACAACTCCATCCCGGGATGCGAGTGCTAAAATATCTGCACAAGATACAGTAGCATTGCAAGCAGCTTCCACTCGGGTTTTGATGGTGTCAATGACTTCATAACCCCGGACTGAGTTCTGGTTTGGGAATGCATTCCTTTCACCGGTGAAGGTTGATCGGTGCATATTTACATATCATTTTGTACCCTTCTAACTTATGATTTAGTTATGTTTTTGAGTTAAACTTGTGCTTTTAATAAGTTTTGTGCTTGTTTCAGTGTTATAAGCTTGAGACTCACTAATTGCATTTTGGAGACAAGTTAGCTCAAAACGGTGTCTGCAGATCAGTTAACTTCACGGATTGGACTGTACTTACTCAAGAAGAACCAGATAATGAGCCATACATCATTAGAAAGATACGGAAGTCTATTTTCTGTAGAATTTTACGGTTCATGATTCCGAGTCTTCTAGAGAAAGTTATACATGTTTTGGTAACTTAAGATCAAATTCGGCAGCATCTGCGTTACTGGGCCAAAAATCACATTTGAAGGCCTTTCCGATTTTTCCTTGAGTTGGGCTGCATATGCTTGGAAAGATAAGACAAAGAGCTTCAAGATCCATATTTTTCCAGATTTTTCAGATTGAAGCCACAAGCCCAAAACGAGCCCACAAGCTGGCTGCAATGCATTGTCATGCATGACATATGCATGATGAAGTGTTGTTGATTGTGGGAAAGTTTGGTGAAGCATATTCAATACTTATTTTTGAGTGGAATTTTGCAGCAGCCAAATGAATTGAAAGATGTTGAAGTGGATGATGCAACACTAAGCCTAAAGACAAGAGGAATTGTTTTCAAATGCAATTGTGTGTTAGGTTAGGTTGGTGAATTAAGTGTTGTAAGTTGGTGAAGTGAGTGTGGTAGGTAAACCTATTGTATAATTCAGATTTTCACTTCCCCTAGGCCTATAAATAGGGAAGTTCTCTAAGCTTGTAAACACACCCCAAGGGGGGGAGCTCTCAAACACTTCTCTAGAGCTCCCTTCCCTTCTCTCCCTCAAATTCTCTTAGTTTCCCTTTGTAGTTCTGAATTGTTGTAACAAGATCTTTGTACTAATTCTTAAACACTTTTCATTTTCCTTTCACTAAATCTCAAACACTTACTTCTCTCCCTTTCTAAATTTCTTCAAACACTTCTCCCATTCCTTCATCAAATTCTCAAAGTTCTCAAACACATTTCCCCTCTCTTCCAAAATCCACAAAGCTCTCAAACACCACTTTCCTTCTCTTCCAAAAGTCTCCATGTCTCAAACACTTCACAAACACCTTTCTCTCCCTTCCCTAAGTTCTCAAATTCTCCAAGTTCACAAACATCCTCCAAGTTCTCAACCACTCTCTTCCAAATTCTCAAAGTTCTCAAACACATTCCCTTCCAAAATCCTCAAGCTTCCCAAACACTTTCCTTTCTCTCCAAAAACTCTCCATGTTCTCAAGTGTTGTACAAAATCCTTGTTTTATGTTCTTTTGTTTTCATTTATGTTTTGTGTAGGAAAACTGAATTGGATCATTCAATCACCAATCCCTGTGGAATCGACCTCGCACTTACATACGCTATACTACCGAACGGCTCGTGCACTTGCGAGTATCACAAGTTGAGGATGCAGCTGAATCCATTTGGTGCAGCTGAAATCTACGCAACAAGTTTTTGGCGCCGTTGCCGGGGATTGGTAACATTGTTTGATTCTATTTGGTTTTCCTACTTTTTATTATTTTTATTTTTTGTATATAACTAGACAGTTTCATGTTTTAAAGTTAATGACGTTAATGGACAAGTTGTGTTTGTAGTCCAACTGACAAGGACAATTGCCTGACAAGCAAGAGAACTGGGTTTGAGTCCCAGCTTACACAACACAAACCAGAGGTTTAAGTAGCATGTTGGTTATTTCTAGTTTATGGTTTCTTTCACTTGCTCTTAATTAAATATCTTGTTCAAGTTTACATAAACACCATATGACTCTTGGACTGATTAGTGAATGAATTGGTAGATATTGAAGACAAACACCATGTTTAAATTCTACTTAGTTCTATATTGTTCTTCTTGTTCTTAATGAGTTCGGAATTTATGTTTAGACTAAACACCATAGCTAAATACTTTTTCTGAATACTTGATTAAAACCACACACCATATGGATAATCATATTTGAGAAAGAACGAACTCCATAAGCTAGTTTGATTCACTTTGTTGCTTGTTACTTTGAAGTATGGAAGTGTTGATTTTCCTTTTCCTTTTTTAGTTTTTATGTATTTATTTCGTAATCCTTTTAATTCCGTTTCAAGTTTTTGTTTGTGCTTGTTCTAGCAATTTAAATAGCTTAACAAAAATGGAGAGAGATGGCAACCTCAATCATAAGAATGGGAAGTGTGGAGCCGTGGGAGAAGTCGCGACCTCCAATTGCATCACGCTCGACCTAATCGCTTCAAGGGGGGAGCATTTCAATCATTTCTCTTCTTTAAATTCTGTTTATTTCTTGGTTTGTTTCTTTTAGTACAAGAATTTATGTCATTTTTTTGAGTTTGTTTAGAGTACTTAGTTCATTTTCATTTATCGTTTGTTGTCTCATTTTTATCTTAATTCATTTTTGTTTCTTATCTTAAAACTTAAAAATTAAAAATTAAAAAAAATTCAAAAAGATTTTTTATATGAGCTGACTTATGGTAACTCCAGGTAAGCACTTCCGTCAATAGATAGTGTCTAGGAGTTCTTTAGGCGACACCTTCGGTGTCTAAGAAGTTTGGGTTTTAAGCGGGACCATTGTGACCCCTCCAACCTTCCCGGATACCCCTGGCTGTGTTTTTCTTGAGGCCCTTAACTGGTCATTCGTGAGTTGTTTGTACATTCGTGTGTTTTTAAATTAAGTTTTTATTTTATTTTCTTTGTTTGTTTTTTTTCTGTTGAGTCTTTTGTTTTTGTTTGGTTAAGTTAGTCTATGTATTTATTTACGTGGTATGGTTAGTTAGTTTCTAAGTGTTAAAACACATTTTTATTTCACTTCAAATTCTGCATTACAAACAAAAAAAAAAAAAAAAAACATAAACATAAACAAAAACAAAAAAAAAAAAAAAAAAAAAAAAAAAAAAAAAACAATAATTACAACTTCTTTTTCATTTTCATCTTCTTCATCATCTTCATGGCATGCCTCTATTCTCTCTTACTTGCAGAATTTGCAGCAGCTCCACATGGTCCTCATTTTTTTTCTGCAGTGCTTCCACATGCTGATTGGCACAGGACATCCGCTTCTGGAGGTCCGCCACCATAGCCTTCAAGGAAGCCACTTCCTCGCTGAGAGCGGCACACTCCCGTGTCCTCGCCAGTAATCGCATGCCCAAATTGGTAGCTGAGACCGCATGGAGCACCGTTAAATTGTGGGACTCCTCCACTGCAGCCCTGTCCTGGACCTCTGTGCCACATGCAGGTGATCCTGCCGATGTGAGCTTACTGCCAATCATGCTGCCCAGGCAGCACCCGCTCCGTTCGGCACTGTCTCAGAAAAGTTCGGTATTACCTCAGCAAAGTTTGAGGCTGTACCGTGATGATATGTGGAGTTTGGGAAGACAGGATTTGGAGGAGCCCTTATCTGGGCATTTGGTGGTGCAAGTGAGAGCTCAAGGTTGAGATCATCAAGGTGAGTACATGAGGATGCCATTTGTTTTGCTTCTGAATTTTTTGATGTTTTTCCTTGAGTTTGCAGGAAGAAATGCTGGGTATCATCCGCTTGCAGAGATGTGGTTTAAATAGAAATATGCTGATGAGAGAGAGCCAACACCATTTCGGATTTTTCTGGGCATGTCTCGACCTAATCGCTTCAAGGGGGAGCACATTAACTTTCACTTTACTTTACTTTATTTTTTTTTTCCGTGTTTTCGGGTGTTTTATGTTTTTGCCCGTTACTTTCATTTTCTAGAGCTTTGTGTTTTTGCCTTTCCCTTTCGGCTATCATCTTTGTTTTATTTTAGTTAGGGAACTGTGCTTTCTTTTCCGTTTATCATTTTTGTTTTATTTAAGTTTGGGAAGTGTGCTTTTTTTTTGTCTCTTTCTTTTTCCTTCTGCAACTTTACTCTTTTATTTCTAAAACCAAAATAACAAAAACAAAAACAACTAAAAATAAAAATAAAAACAGTAGAAATCATTTCTTCAGCGCTAGGTGTCTCGACCATAGGAGCTTTGAGTTTGGCCCTCTGGCTGTCCTCTTCGGGGCTTCACGTACAGCCTCTTGGGGCTCACCACTTGAGCTCCCAAAGATCGCAATCTTAGCTTGAGTGTAACTACTCTCGCGATCTACTTGCTTGCGTTTACCAGGTCGGTCTAGGTCCTCCAGCTGCTTTCTCATGTCACGAGAATACAACTCTACCATCTTTGTTAGGTTTTTATTCTCGTCCCGCAATACTTCTAGCTGGTGTCGATTCACCTCCACTATCCTTGCCCTCTCCCTTTTCAAGCTATAAATTTACATATCATTTTGTACCCTTCTAACTTATGATTTAGTTATGTTTTTGAGTTAAACTTGTGCTTTTAATAAGTTTTGTGCTTGTTTCAGTGTTATAAGCTTGAGACTCACTAATTGCATTTTGGAGACAAGTTAGCTCAAAACGGTGTCTGCAGATCAGTTAACTTCACGGATTGGACTGTACTTACTCAAGAAGAACCAGATAATGAGCCATACATCATTAGAAAGATACGGAAGTCTATTTTCTGTAGAATTTTACGGTTCATGATTCCGAGTCTTCTAGAGAAAGTTATACATGTTTTGACAACTTAAGATCAAATTCGGCAGCATCTGCGTTACTGGGCCAAAAATCACATTTGAAGGCCTTTCCGATTTTTCCTTGAGTTGGGCTGCATATGCTTGGAAAGATAAGACAAAGAGCTTCAAGATCCATATTTTTCCAGATTTTTCAGATTGAAGCCACAAGCCCAAAACGAGCCCACAAGCTGGATGCAATGCATTGTCATGCATGACATATGCATGATGAAGTGTTGTTGATTGTGGGAAAGTTTGGTGAAGCATATTCAATACTTATTTTTGAGTGGAATTTTGCAGCAGCCAAATGAATTGAAAGATGTTGAAGTGGATGATGCAACACTAAGCCTAAAGACAAGAGGAATTGTTTTCAAATGCAATTGTGTGTTAGGTTAGGTTGGTGAATTAAGTGTTGTAAGTTGGTGAAGTGAGTGTGGTAGGTAAACCTATTGTATAATTCAGATTTTCACTTCCCCTAGGCCTATAAATAGGGAAGTTCTCTAAGCTTGTAAACACACCCCAAGGGGGGGAGCTCTCAAACACTTCTCTAGAGCTCCCTTCCCTTCTCTCCCTCAAATTCTCTTAGTTTCCCTTTGTAGTTCTGAATTGTTGTAACAAGATCTTTGTACTAATTCTTAAACACTTTTCATTTTCCTTTCACTAAATCTCAAACACTTACTTCTCTCCCTTTCTAAATTTCTTCAAACACTTCTCCCATTCCTTCATCAAATTCTCAAAGTTCTCAAACACATTTCCCCTCTCTTCCAAAATCCACAAAGCTCTCAAACACCACTTTCCTTCTCTTCCAAAAGTCTCCATGTCTCAAACACTTCACAAACACCTTTCTCTCCCTTCCCTAAGTTCTCAAATTCTCCAAGTTCACAAACATCCTCCAAGTTCTCAACCACTCTCTTCCAAATTCTCAAAGTTCTCAAACACATTCCCTTCCAAAATCCTCAAGCTTCCCAAACACTTTCCTTTCTCTCCAAAAACTCTCCATGTTCTCAAGTGTTGTACAAAATCCTTGTTTTATGTTCTTTTGTTTTCATTTATGTTTTGTGTAGGAAAACTGAATTGGATCATTCAATCACCAATCCCTGTGGAATCGACCTCGCACTTACATACGCTATACTACCGAACGGCTCGTGCACTTGCGAGTATCACAAGTTGAGGATGCAGCTGAATCCATTTGGTGCAGCTGAAAATCTACGCAACAAAGGTGCCCGTGTCATCCAGTAGTATGGAAGGGTCGCAACCCTATTGAAAAACAACAACAAAACCATTTATTATGGGCACGAACAAGTATATATAATATTATATTGATATAAAAAACTTTGGGGCGCTCTAGATGCAAGGCCCTAGGCGGTCGCCGTCGGAACCAGGCCTAGTGTCATTGTTGTTAGACCGTGAATTAAGACAATATATTTAAACACGATTTGACATATAATTAAATCTTTGTCTACGATAACACATATAAGAAAACACTACTGTATTGTTCTCACATTTACAAAGCAGTCGTGGAAGAATAAGTGAAGGATCGAGGCACCCATCCGAGCTTCCCTAGCAACAGCCTGATTCATAGCATTGCGAACGATAGTCGGAAGACTTGGGCATCTTGCATAGAAGTTGGGAGAAAGTTGTGCTTTGGCACAACAACCAAAAAAAGGGATGATGAAGAGTGTAACAACAATGAAGAAGTAGGGAAGAGAGGCCATTGTAAGCTTCATTATGAGAGCTGAAGAGATGAAGCTGGGCTTTGTGGTAAGGAGAAGGATTGAAGAAGCATTCTATATATAGAGTAAGATTGTGCATGCATGGAATGAGAGATGAGAGGTGATTTTGAACGTTTTCTGTGAAGGCGTTCCATTTTCAAACTTTGTTGCTTTAACGCGTTTACCATAAGGTGGAGGGGACACCATCGGCTCCAATACAAAAAGAAAAGGAAGCATATCCAACCAAATAAAGCAAGGTTTGACTTCTGTACACCTTTCCAAATCCATGTAAAACACGAAGAAAAAAAAAAAGCTGAAGAAGAAGAAGAAGATTCGTGAACGATGACACCTCTTTCATTCTAATGAGGTGCTGGTTTTGTTTGTAATCAGAAGGGTGTGACTTGTGACCAAAAGAACAAAAAACAGGGGTGACTTTATGAAACTATAAGCAAATGGATGACACCCATATCAGCAATTAGCAAGCAAATAAAGAGGATAAACCAACTAGGGCCCCCCAATAATACATATCGTTCTCAAAAATTCAACTATTAACTATTCACGTTGAATGTCCAACATGCGCACTTCCACACTCTCGAGCTCTTAAACACTCACTAGGACCCCTCCCCCTAAACTTTTTTTTTTTCATAAATAAAAAAGACACTCACTAGGATTGCATTATTAAAAACAGGGTAAATGGTCAATGTACTCCCTAAACTATCACCGAAGTGTCAACTCATCCCTTAAATTTTATTTTGGTAGAGTAAGGACTTAAACAATATAAAGTTAGTCAAATTGGCTATTGCCATTAGATTTTTCAAATTTCATCCAATTTTTCTGTTACATTGTGTTATGGATTGAGCGAAGATAAGTCATAATCTTCTCAAAGTGTAAGATTTGTGAGCCCCGAAGGATGCAAGACAAGAAGGCGCAAGATTAGTTAGCAATCCCATATATATTTCGGAGAGGGAAATTTGAAGTGTCATTATGCATAAGGATAATTCAAAAAGCAGCTTCTGTGTCTTCTTCATATATAATATATGACACCTTATTGAGATATTTGAAAAACATCTACACTTTACTAATAATTAGAACAATACACCATTGACCGTGCTTCAATTTCATAGCCAATACTTCTCCAATGGGCATGAAAATTTTAACACTAAGATTGGTGCACTTTAATTTGAATTAGCAGTCTATAAAGGAAACTTATGTCACCCAATATTCATTCATCAGTTGCACAAAACTAAATTCCTTATAAAATTAGTTCACTAGTCTACAATTCTTCCTGATCTCTCCATTTGTCCCAGTTAGAGGACTAATAGTGCCCATCTTCACCATGGCTGCAGCAAAATCTCTCGAAAACGCGGCGGGGTTGTTACTATACGTTGTAACCAAGGCATCCTGACTCCCGCTGTTGAAGAGCTCCTGATCCGAATGAAGAAGGCCACGACGAGCCACGAGGGCCTTGTAGTAATTATTATCGAAACGAGTCGGGGTTATATCGAAGGGAGCAAGATTCGTATCGTCGCCGGGAAGCTGGACATGTAGCCTTACGAGTGGTGGCAAAGCTGGGGTCAATGTTGGTCTCGTTGTATATGCGGTTTTTGAAGAGAGAACACTGAGACTGGCCTATTGTGTGGCCACCGGAGAGCACGGTCAGGTCGCTGGCGGTTAAGCCTTTCGCTGAGAAACTCGAGATTAGGGTTGCGAGGTTGTCGAAGGGGGAGGGGAGTTGGTTGTTGGCATCGCTTTGGCTTGCTGTTCTTGCATCTCTTCGGCCTAGGGCTACCGTCCATGAGGTTCCTCCAAGCTGCACAAAGAAACAAATTACTGAGCATGTGAATACCACGGGATCAAAACAAAAGAAAAGGCAAAAGAGGTCTTTTCCTATAAATGGATAGAATATGTATGATATCTTGGTATGTGGATTGGGTCGTAGAGGGCTTATGTCCATGCAAATTTTAAAATGGGTTAATTCAATCATTGACTAATCTGATATTTTAACATATGTACGTTGCAGGTTAGGTTTTGTCCCCATGCAGGTTGTTGAGTTGGCATGCAGTAAAATTAGACAAGAGACCACGAAAGTTAGAGAAATTATAGAATACTACAATAGTTACGTGGTACATTTTATACACGTGTTATAATATTGGTGAACGGTATGGTTTATTTTTCCCTCTTTTAGAATATAATATCAATAAATATCCACTTATATTATAACACGTTTATGAAATATACCACGTGTCCGTACTACCATAGTATTCTATAATCACTTTGAAAGTTGTAAGTCGTCGGGACCATAGTTGAAAAAATTACGCTTGTCCAAACATAGAAAATAATAATAATAATAATAGAGATCTAAAATTTATGTATTAGATTAAGGATTTGACATGCACAACATAATTCAAACTCCAAATTAATGTGGACAAAATTATTTAGGACTACTCCCAAGTGAGATATTTTCTTGAAAATAATAGGAAATTAAATTGTTAGGACCATAGCTTGAAAACCAATGTACCCCAAAATATGGCCAAATTTTATGGTAAATTAATATGCATGGAAAAGCTTGATGCTTCATAAGATGCATATCAGTAGCCTATTACGTCAAATTAATATCGTAGATAGCTACTAACCAAGACAACTCCATCCCGGGATGCGAGTGCTAAAATATCTGCACAAGATCCAGTAGCATTACAAGCAGCTTCCACTCGGGTTTTGATGGTGTCAATGACTTCAAAACCCCTGACTGAGTTCTGGTTTGGGAATGCATTCTTTTCACCGGTGAAGGTGGCCGTGTCATCCAGGTAGTATGGAAGCGTCGCAACCCTATTGAAAAACAACAAAAAAACCATTTATTATGGGCATGAACACAAGTATATATATATATAATATTATATTGATATAAAAAACTTTGGGGCGCTCTAGATCCGAGGCCCTAGGCAGTTGCCCTCGGCACCAGGCCTAGTGTTATTGTTGTTAGACTGTGAATTAAGACAATATATTCAAACATAATTTGAACAATCTTTGTCTACGATAACACATCAGATTGTTTGACATAAGAAAACACTACTGTATTGTTCTCACATTTACAAAGCAGTCGTGGAAGAGTAAGCGAAGGATCGAGGCACCCATCCGAGCCTCGCTAGCAACAGCCTGACTCATAGCATTGCGAACGACAGTCGGAAGACTTGGGCAAGTTCTTGCATAGAAGTTGGGAGAGAGTTGTGCATTGGCACAACAACCAAAAAAAGGGATGATGAAGAGTGTAACAACAATGAAGAAGTAGGACAAAGAGGCCATTGTAAGCTTCATCAATATGAGAGCTGAAGAGAGAAGCTGGGCTTTGTGGTAAAGAGAAGGATTGAAGAAGCACTCTATATATAGAGTAAGATTGTGCACGCATAGAATGAGAGATGAGAGGTGATTTTGAACGTTTTCTGTGAAGGCGTTCCATTTTCAAACTTTGTTGCTTTAACGCGTTTACCATAAGGTGGAGGGGACACCATCGGCTCCATACAAAAAGACAAAGCATATTCAAACCAAATAGAGCATGGTTTGATTTCTGTACACCTTTCCAAATCCATGTAAAACACGAAGAAAAAAATAAAGAAGAAGAAGATTCGCAAACGAGGTGATGAAATTAGGTCTCAAAACTAAGCAAAATGTGACCTTCTTTCATTCTGCTGAGGTGATGGTTTTGTTTTTAATCAGAAGGGTGTGACTTGTGACCAAAAGAACAAAAAACAATGGTGACTTTATGAAACTATAAGCAAATGGATGACACCCATATCAGCAATTAGCAAGCAAAGAGGATAAGCCAACAAGGGCCCCCCAATAATACATATCGTTCTCACAATTCCTTAGGTATGAGCTTCTGAGCCACCAAAGTTGCCTTCATGTATATATATATATATATATATATATAACTAGATATTCCTCATTCAAAGACACCTTGAGCTTGAGGATACCAAAACTCATTTGCAATGCTCTTTTTTTTATTTTTTTACCAAGGGTGTATTCCATACACACATGGTATCATGGGGATCGAACTACTAACTAGCATGTGCATGCCAACAGCTCTACCACTGAGCTAAGAACCCATTGAAATTTGCAATGCCATTTCACATTGCCATATGCAGCCTATGTATAAATATAAAAAATAAATATAGAGAAGATATGTTTCTTTGAGATGGAAATTTTAAATTTGATGAGTTTCAACATATCACAGACACATATATATGTAGAGTAAGTAAGTATTCAATCGTCTAATTAATCTAACTGTCGACTCTTAATACAAAGCTCCAAGTATAACCTAAACCTCTCTGATTTTGAGAATTAGATAGGAAAAGACTTTGCTGTTTTGTCAACTAGGAAAAAGTCAGGAGACATGCATGCTGTAAAAGTTTGAATGGAATCTCTCTACGTCGACGAAAATAACACTCCCAAGTGGGAGGTACGGGCTACTTTTCTCTTGTGTTCAGTTCAACCAACTCCTGGACTGGGCTTGGACCAGTTGGTAGTTTCCCTTTCTTTTCTTTTATTTTTCACTTCTTTTGCTTTGATAGTAGAGAGTAAAGAAAGCACAATGGTTGCACTATTAGAAAACCTCGTTATAAGCCACAGACAACTCTTGACCTATAGTGGTGGAGTTAGGATTTCACATTAGAGGGGGCCCTTTCACTATAAAATTTTAAAATAATTCGAATAGGAGCCCTCAAGCACTAACGGGGTTAATTAATAATATCATTTCATATTGATTAATAATTTATCCATTTATTACAATCATAATTGTCCTAAATTTCATATTTTAAAATGGTTGAATATTAATTAATTTCATCATTTACACTATTAAAGACTCAAAATTTAATAATTTATACTTTAACAGAGAGAAGAAATACAAACAATGTTCATAAATTTTAATATTAAGGTGCCCCACTTAGACATGTAAAACTGGGGAGAGGGAAATTTATAAAGCTTAAGTTAATCAAAAGTGGAAGAAAAAGAGAACAAAAAAATTAAAAGAGTTTATACTCCAAAAAGCAAACATATAGCAACATATATAAAGTAAAAAATATGAGAGATGCCTGGGCCCACCTTGGTCCTCAGGTGACTTCCGCCACTAGTGACCTATATTTATATTCGCTATAGACAATCCATGGCTAAAAGGAGTTGGCCACAGATTGACCACGAAACACGTAATTATGGTAGATGCATGATGCCATTAACTTTTAGGCACGGAAAATGGTGTCAGTGGCCTATAAGTGATGGATCTCACCAAGCCTTTTTACCCTTGCAAAAATATGCATCCACCAATTAAAATATTAATATTTTTTGAATTTGATACCATCATTACCAAATGATGAAGAGAAATAATAAAAAATTACAAATGTATATAATACGTAGTAGCATTCGTTGCTATAGTTTGAACTTTTAATGCTTGGGAAAAGAAGATATCAAAATTAAATAGTCGAATTCTAGTCTTGAACACGGATTAAAATATTGAGGATATTATCGTTTTTCGGGTCTAGGATATTTTGGAACATATTCATACACATATCGTATATTTCTCTCACACTTCAACAATATTTGGCAAAAATATCACTATAATATCACTTAATATCGATTATATCGAGATGATGAAGACATTGAAAATTTTGAAGAGTTATTTACACTAACACCCCCTGAGGTTTCTTGTGTTTTCACAAAACCCCCTAAAGTCTAAAAAATTACACGAACACCCCATGAGGTTTTAGTTTGTTTTCACAAAACCCGTTGATTGTTTGTTCAAAGATTGATGATTTCATTGAAAAAAAAACTTATGCAAATGAAAAAATTAACCTCAATGAAGTATATGCAATCTAATCTCAAAGGCCAAATGAATGAGCAAAATTCTGCACGGGAAATATTCGCGGGTTGATTCCTCGACATTCAATCTTCCTTCTCTCTCTTTCTCGATCCATGCGAAATAAATAGGAGTAAATAGACCACACCAGTGGGGTGTTGGTCAAAGGCCCTCCAATGCCTAAGTTAGTTCAATTGGATCTTGATAAAGATTCAACAATAGCTAAAACGGATGGAGTTTTCTCTCACGGGGAGAGTCGGGTGGCCTTAGTTGTGTATGGTGACACTTAGCCAAGAGAGAGAGAGAGAGAGAGAGAGAGAGAGAGAGAGTGAGTGAGTGAGTGAGTGAGTGAGTGAGTGAGTGAGTGAGTGAGTGAGTGAGTGAGGGAGGGGGGAACGACAAGAAGAGCGAGATAGAAGATTTTTCTAGGGTTTTGAGTGTTGAGAGAGGAATTTAGAAATATCTTGAATGTCTTGTGTAGCCATGTATTTATAGTCTCCTTGTGTGCTAGGGTTTTGGGAGAATAATCCTTATTTGGTTAGGATTATTTTTCCCCAAAAAGATGACAGGAATTACTCTAAGAGATTCGGTGGAAATTGGTTTCTTGATTTAAGGAGATATTCCTATATTAAATCAAAGATAATTTTCCTAATTAAATAGGATTTAATTAGGGTAATTAGTTTGACCTAAGGAATATTTCTTTTTCACGTGTCGTCTTGTTATTGGTCGGTGAAATATATATTCCCACAAATACCCCCCAACTTCTGCATGGCGCTTGTGAGGCATGGAGGAGATGAGAAATATTTATCAGGTTCTCCAACTGCATCTGGCCTTTCTTCTTTGAGCTAAACTCCATTTAGGGTAGTTAGGCTCCTAATTGGAGTAGGCTTTTCACTTCTTCTTGGGGTTGGGCTCCCAATGGGAAGAGGCTTGTGATTGCTCCTTGACATATGATGCCCAACCTTTATAAATACAAAGCTTCTCTTCACTCATCTTCAAATTGCAAACTTGCCATCCTTTACTTTCTAACTTGCGAGAGAGATCTTGAAGTAGTGTACTACTTGTTGAGGAAAGGAGTCGTTGTGCACACCAAGGTAGGTCAAACTTGTGTCTTTTTTCTTTTGTTTTTCCTTCGCGCCTGGGACCAGTTGTGTGGGCCCGGTTGGTTGTCGTCGTTACGCAGTGGCTGGAGCGACGGGATCAGCCTGATGGTGGCAGCGCGGCCGTGGTTGTTGCTCTAGCCCCACCCCCCCACCCCACATTTTTTTTTTCCTTATTAAGCATTGCGGGCCTGGTTGCTGGATCACGATTTTTGCTGGGATTTAGCAGCTCAGCAGGCGAGCCCCTCCTGTGAGCGTTGCCGGCAGTTATCGGGTGGTGGCGATGTCACGGCTGCTTCTGGGAGTGGCCACGACGCCCTTTTTTTTTGTTGCTAAAGATGGGATGCATGACCTGTTGGGCAAGTTGCGGCTCGGCCCAAGCCTAAGGGCTACGTTGGCGGTTCGGGCACAGCACAGTGGCCTTCTTTTTGTTATTTTTCCTTACGCTGCAAGCTAGGGTCCTTCCTTTGAGTTAGTCAACGGTCATGTCTTCCAACGAAGTTAGTCGATCATCGAGTTCACAAGTGCCTTTGTATTTGTGGGGTGGTTCCAAGGTGCACAAGAAAAAATTCGTGGCTAATCTGCATCGTGTTACCTCTAAGGCTCATTTCTAGAAGTGGCATGCCACCTATACTTCTGCCATACCTGATGACGTGCATGTCAAGTTGGCGGCATCTTTGACTGATGATGCGCCTTGTGTGGATTCGAACGATCCGAATGCCAAAATTATCACATTCCGTCCTTTCTGCTTCTCCTTGGGTTTCACGTTCCTGTTGTCGAAGTTCTTTAGGAAGGTGTTTTGCGCTATAGAGTGTGCCCCAAACCAATGTACTCCGAACGTTTCCTGCGCGATCATGTGTTTTGAGAATCAAAGTCGTTTCTTCAAGCTATATCTAACGGTGCATGAGTTTTTTTACTTTTTTTGAAGTGAGGTGCTATGAGAAGTATGCCCAAGTTCGTGTATGCAACGCCAAGCTATTTGACAGTCTCAACCAATGAGATCAAGTATGGCATGCCGATGTGCTGGAGGTCAAGCATCTTGTCAATGCGGATTGTAAAAAGATTGGCGACATGCGAAATGTTTGGGACATTATGCTCAAGTCTCCAACTGACCAGCCCAAAACTGCACTTTGCCTTGCAAAAAAGTCTATTCTAGAACCGGTTCGCCTCGAGAAACAAAGAACTGTTGACATTCCTCCCTGAAGTTTGAGTTGTCTGCACTAGTCAAGGGATGAGGATCGAACCTGGGAGGACTGCTCCTCCACCTAACCATTGCGATTCATCTGCCGAGCCACGAGCAATCAAACATGGAACTAATTCAGCATCATTGACTCCTTAGGAGGCAATGATGGCGGCAGCTGAAAAGGTCAGTCTTCGAAAACGCGAACAGTTGGTCCAATGGTTAACAAATCCAACTCCACAGGGAATGCATGTGTGTCTTATCTGCTCAAGAAGAACTTTCTGTCAAGCCCATCTACTTGTGTTAAGCTATTACTTTGCTTCAAATAGGAGTGGTTTTTGCTGTTGAGGCCATCTGGAACTCATCTGTTGTTGCCCTATCTTTTGCTCAGCTCAATGAGTTGGAGAAGAAGAATGTTGAATTGATTCGCCATGAAAAGAGGATGTCTGAAATGAAGGAGAGCACGTATGTGCTGAAGAGTTCCCTTGCTAAAAGAGATAGTGAACTCAACTTTTCTACTACCGCCCTGCATGGTCGGAAAGAGGCCTACTTACGTCTCCCTTAGGACGTTTTGGCAGATGATCTACATCTCCCTTATGATTTTTTTTAATTTTTTAATTTTTATAGAAGATGATGGAATTAGAAAATTAGAGTTTTACAAGGATAAATCATGTATAGAGTGGCCTCGTTAAAACCTCTCTGAGGAAAATTGAATGGGACAAAACCCCAGAAAAGGAAATAGTACCACACACGCCGAGACTACAAGAGAGTCAAGCAATAGTACACTTAAGAGAGTCCTCATTTAAACAATCTTGTAACCAAAGAGATGGGTCAAAAAACCGAAAGCTAAGGCTTCTTAACCAAGACCGTAGCACGCAAGACGATCCGCCACTCCGTTAGCTGTGAGAGGAACAAAGCGGGGCTGAATAGGAGGGGAGCGAGGCGAGGAGCCTGCGAATATCTTTGATGAGAGACCTTTTTGCCGCATAATAGGGATCTTCTTGAAGGATCAAATGGATGGCGGTCGAAGAGTCAGACTCAATAATGAGAGGCGTGAGAGAAGCATCCACCGCAAAAGAAATACCAATTTTGAGAGCATACAACTTAGTAGCCAGGACGACAGCACGCTGAAGAGCACGCATCGCTACCGCCCCACAAAGACAACCGTAGGAATCTCTGAACTGTTATATCAACCCTACGTAAACCAAAACTCAAGATAAGTGCACCATCAACGTTAAGTCTAAAGTAACCAGAAGGGTGAGATTGCCACTTTTTATCAGAAATTGGCAAAGAAGACCGCCTATGATGGATTGATAAAAACTTCTAATACTTAGCATCATAGTTCTTTGCACTAAAAACTATTTGATCATGGGGCAAGACAAGAGAGCCAAACAAAGCTGCATTTCGGGCATTCCACAAGAACCACAAAGTATAGTAAATAAATAGTGTTGTGAGCTAGGGAGGATATCCCATACAGTAAACAACCAAATTGAAGCATCATGATAGAGTAAAGTGGCCAGAAGTGGAGCCCAACCCATTAGACGCCAAATAGAAGAATTGATTGTGCAATGGTGAAGAACATGCATCACAGTTTTAGACGGACCCATACAACGAAAGCAAGTGGTATCTTGGACTAGTTTCCACCAAAGAAGCACCTCACAGGTAAGGAGAGTGTTGTGGACGAGATGCCAGAGGAAATGTTTTATTTTCAGTGGAACTTTAAGCTTTCATAGATGCTTCCATAACTATTGAAGGAGGAAGAGGAAGACCCAGACACAGACAAAAAGGCCATCTAAGCTTGAAATTCCAATGTAGACCAATATCCATTTTTAATTATATACCGACCGTTACGAGTAAAATGCCAAATACGGCGATCACCAGGATCGCAACTAAGAGGAATAGATAGGATGAGTTCAGCTTTAGGAAAGGTGAATAAACGGTAGATCTCAGAAACATTCAAGTGACCACTAACAGTAATAAGAACACTGACTTTGGAATCCACAGGGAGACAAAGAGAAGATTGAACAGTAAATGTAAGATGGTGAGGTACCCACGGATCAATGTAGATGTTCACAAGTCGACCATCACCAATACACCATCGAAGACCACGGGAAAGAAGTTCACGACCCCATAATATCGATTGCCACGTAAAAGAAGGTGCTGAACCCACTTGAGCATGCAGAAAATCAGACTCTGGGAAATACTGAGCTTTAAGCATCCGTGCAATGAGGGATTTGGGAAATTCTAGAAGACGCCACCCTTGTTTGACAAGCAAAGCCTAATTAAAGCACACAAGTTCTAGAAAATCGATACCTCCTTCAGTTTGTGCTTGCTAAGAGCCTTTCAGGTCTTCCAATGGATATCTTTTCCACTACCTTTAAACCACCAATAACGAGCAAAAACACTCTCAATTTTAGAACATAAGCCATCCGGTAGATGAAAGACACTCATAGCATATGTAGGCATCACCTGACACACCACCTTAATAAGCACCTCCTTCCCAGCTGTAGAAATAAGTTTACCTTCTCATCCTGAAATCTTCTTCCAACGTGATCTTTGATAGCTCGAAACATATGTTTTTTATTTTTTCCAACTATAGTAGGAAGATCCAAATAACGTTCATGGCAAGGGACAACCGGTACCCCCCCAGAAGAGCTTGAAGTTGAGCTTGAATCAATTCAAGGTTGGATGGGCTAAACTAGAGAGCAGACTTAGCAAAATTTATTAGCAGAAAAGGAGCTTCAATTTCATTATCTGGGTAACTTCAGCATCACCAAATAAGAGACTATCATCTGCAAAAAATAGGTGATTAAGAGAAGGAGCAATAGAAACCCCGCAGACTGGAGAGTCCCGATTAGCTTTGTGAAGTAATGCAAAAAAACCTTTGGCCACTAAGAGGAATAAATAGGATGAGAGAGGATCTCCTTAGCATAGGCCTTGAGTAGGAGTGAGGTGACCCAACGGACGCCCTTGAAACAATAGGGAGTAAGAAACATAAGTAATACAACCCATGATCAACTGGATAAAGCAATCAGGGAATTCCATCGTGCGTATCATCAACTCCAAAAATACCAATTTTACCCAATCATAGGCCTTGGCCATATCGAGCTTCAGTATAGCCTTTCTTTTTCCTGATTTACCTCTACGTTTCAGACAATGAATTGTTTCAAAAGCTATAAGAATGTTATCCAAGATCATACGGTGAGGGATGAAAGCACTTTGATATTCTGATATGACATCCGGCATTGCTTTTTTCAACCTGTTGGCAAGAACTTTGGAAATAAATTTATACAAAACATTACAGAGACTAATTGGGCGAAATTCAATTATGCGGGAGGGATAGAACTTTAGGTATTAAGGCGATCAATGTATGGTTGAAATCAGCTACCCCACCACTCTCATTAAGAACTTGTGGGCAGAGCTGACAAATATCCGAGCCAATAATACTCCAGGAATGCTGATAGAATAAAGTCGGCATCCCATTAGGACCAGGAGCTTTAGTGGGCCCCCTAAATTTGATGGCAATTTCCACTTCCTCCCGAGTGAAGAGTAAAGACACATACCATTGAGTCAATTGAGGAACTCGGAAAGAGGCAGCCTCAAAAATTTCATTACTCATAGTTGTGCTTGCAGAAGAAAAAAGATGATCATAGTAGTTGCGAAATACAACACCAATCTTCGCAGGATCACTCTGTGAATATATTATTAGCATAAAAAATTTGTGCCATAGAATTAATTTTGGCTCTGTGATTGGCAATCTTATGAAATAGGAAGTGTTACGGTCACCAACTTGCAGCCAATTGACACGAGAGCGTTGGCGCCAATATAGTTTATCGAGTTCTAGTAACCTGTCGAGCTCATTTGCAACCAATTTTTTGCTCTGTATAATGGCTTCAAATGGGGCAATAGTTTGAAAGGAAGCCAGAGAGGTATACAGAGATTGAATTTTGGAATTCATATGACTGAATTTTTTACTTTTCCACTTCGATAAGCGCTTAGCATAGATGGCAAGATTAGTCGTAGGAGATTTCTGACAATGCCACCCTTCTTGAATTATTCTTTCACAATCTTTGTCAGTTGTCCATTGTTCCTCAAATTGGAAATGACGTGGACTCCGACGACGCCAAACATCAACACCAAGCCGTGCGTCAAGGAGGGTGATGATTAGAAGAATATGCCGAAAGATGGTAGATGGTGAAATTGCCCCACTGCTGAAGCAATGCCAAATTACCAAAGCCTCTATCTAATCGCGCTTGAACTTTGGCGTCATCTTTGCGGTTGTTCGTCTAGGTAAAAAAATGACCTACAAAATCAATTGATAGCATATTACAATCGTCAAATGCCCGTTGAAAATCTTCAATTTGACCGACAGAGCGGAGACGAGGGCCACTTTTTTCGTCCACAAACAGAATCTCATTGAAGTCACCACAACACATCCATGGACAAATATCCACCTGACTCAAACGGCGAAGAAGCTCCTAAAAATAAATCCGTCAAGTAAGGTGAGGATGACCATAGAACCTAGTAATTCGTATAACGAAGGAATTAGGAAAGGTAACCCGAGCTTCAATATGTCCGGAAGAGGATGAGAGCAACACAACTTGTAAACTAGTCTTCCAAAGAATACAGAGACCACCAAAGAACCCTTCACGGGGAACACAGAGGACTCCACCCTCACCAAGTCTCCGGACTAAGCCGCCCATCTGGATTAAAGTCATACGAGTCTCAGGAAGGAAAACAATATCTGGTGTTTTGTCCTGGAAGAGGTTTCTGAGATCATGGAATGTACGATGGTTGCCAAGCCCCCGCACGTTCCAACTTAATACAGACATAGTAGAGACCAGAATTTCCACTCTAACCACCGAGCTAAGCCGAATAAAAAAACCACAGTATGCAAAGGAGTAAGAGCAGAGACAGCAGATCAAAATACAAGGAATCACCTCAACACTAGCACACTTAGGAAACCACTGACAAGGACCCAGAGTCACGGACAATGAAACCAACAGGTGGGTGGCGCGAGGGAGACACGAGGGCAGGAGAGCCCTCATTCCGACTGGTACTCACAATAGAAACCAAAACAAATCCAATGAAATCCGAAGGGACTAGTCGAGTGGCAACTATGATGAGCCCTAGTGGAGAAGGGGGAGACAAAACCAGTCGCTTGTGGCGAGAAGGAGAGACGACGACGAAACCTATCGCGGATAAAGGAGGAGTGATGGTGACAGCTGATCTTGAGGGAGAACCGTAAATATGACATGCGGCTCTCCTCACTTAGAGCATCTTCAGCAAACTCTTTATCCTCTCATCCCTAGCTACTTTGGTTAAAAAGAAGGAAAACCCTCCTCCAACAGACTCCCTACTTCGCTCTCTATTTTGGAGAATCAACTTTTGGCTCTCTACATCTAAAGAGGAGGAGAGAGAATTTGGCTAGGAGGAGAGAGAAAAGGGAGAGAGATAGAGACATTTGGAAGGTTGGTAGGGTTGGGTTTCTACTTTTTTATTATATATATATATTTGATTTGCAAGAGAAAGAGAAAATAATAAAATATTTCAGATTAGCCAAAATAGAGATTGCTAGAGGAAACACCTTTAAGTGGTTTGCTATAATAGCTTTCTAGTTATTTTAGCTAGAATTTAGCTAAAATTTGGAGACTCTCCCGAAAATGCTCTTGGCATGAGAGCAACCCTATGATTTCATAGTGCCGGACCATAGTGGACTTTAGCCGATGTCAATGTCATGAAGAAGAATAAGCCTTTTTTTTTGTTTTGTTTTGGGTCAAAGAAGAAGAGTACGCTTAATGGTGCTACTTTCGCATGTTTACCTAGAAGCCCTTTATCTTCTTCCACCAACCCCGACATGAGTGCATGCAAGCTCACAAAACAGTAGAGCAATGAAAATTTGAGATCGGAGTGGAGAAAATAGTTGGTCCTTCACATTCCAATGTGAAACAGTTGTTCCTGTTTGTTCCTCTTTTCTGCTTCAGTACCAATATTTCGTGTCTAAAATTTGATCCACCAAAAAGGCAGTAATACACGATGGTTGCTAAAATTTAAGGCTGTTCGCTCTTTAAAGAGTGAAAACAGGCTTGAACTTGAATTGATTACCAAAGAAGGAACCATTGCCATGGCATACCCCTTCTTCCCTTTTAGTAACGTCAAACACCATATCACTTTTGATACCAAACTTAACGGAAGGAGACTCAACAAAATTGACGATCCATTGTTCATGCAAAATGCAGTTATACAAAGAATTGGTTGTTTGTTCTTTTTTTTTTTGGTAACAATTGGTTGTTTGTTCTTCAATCGGTCCAGTTAACATGTTAGCAAACCAAAATTATGAATATTTACACATTTCCAAGACCAAATTGATATAACCAAATTATGAAATTCCAACGGCAGACACAGTAAAACACAAACAGGAGGTCAAAAGAGATGAAACGAAATTAGGCAAACCATAACTAATTGCACAGTCAATGACCATATGATCAACCAATCTTGTGCCTTAATTTTGAATCATCTCCTGGATTACACAGAGCCTCAGCTTGTCGACCATATCTTAATAAGATCTTGAACAGGAAAGTTGCAAGCATGTTAACTGTCACATGTTTCCAATTATATTATTACATAACATTATATTTACTTCAATCTAGTTTCCTCTTCTATCAAATTAGCAGACTACAAAAACCCTAGAAGCCTTACGGAGATAATTTATCATGTCTTCAACTTGTTTCATAGACTTGCTTTGCTACTCTGCGGTGTTGGTGACTTTGTTGCATGAAAGCTAGAAGAGCTGCCTACCTTTGAAGTTGACCTGTGAATCTTCACAAGTGGGACCAGTGATTGCACAACATCTGCCATCAGTGGCCTGTAATCTGCCTCGGGTTGAACGCACATCGCAGCAATTGCTGCCACCTGAATGACCTCCTTCATTGAGTACTGACCCTCCAATGCAGGATCCATGATCTGAACAACCTGCTCCCTATCTGTCAGCTGAGGCAAAGCCTACAGTGCAGATCATTTAAAAGAAAGAAAAGAAGAAGTCTTAACAATTAAGGGGAAAAATGATTCTTAAAAGAAATACTGTCAAGAAAGATATGACCCTAAAATGAATAGGGTAAAGCGTTACTCGTTATTACACACAATGTATTACTCTATTACAGGAACTGAAAATAGACCTAAGAAACCCACCCAAGAAACAAGAACACCTTCTCCAGAAGGTCTCTTCATATCAACTGGAACTCTGCCTGTAAGCAACTCCAAAAGCACAACCCCATAACTGTACACATCTGATTTAGTTGTCAGATGCCCTGTTAATGCATACCTGTATAACGAAGCACATGTGTAAAACTGAATTAACAGCAGCTGCTATTTCATAGTTAATATTTGAGACTATGGGGGGAATTAGAAATATAGGTAACTCTTACAGTATCAATTGACTAATAAGCACTTTGCAGCTAGAAGTTTAGATGTTCTTACTCTGGGGCAACATATCCCTGTGTACCCAATACTCTGGTGGAAACATAGCCTCCAGCCTTGTCAGATCCAAGCTTGGCCAATCCGAAATCAGAAACTTTGGCATGAAAATATTTGTCCAAGAGAATGTTACTGCTCTTAAAATCTCTGTGAATCACAGGAGGACTAATATGTTCATGGAGATACTCCAAACCCTTCGCAGCTTCAAGCGCTATTCTCAACCAAGTTTCCCAGTCTAACTTCATGGAGGGAGCATTATTAGGACCTGCACGACCGAATTCGAGCAGTTAATCCAACAGAAAACCATCTTTTTCAGACATTTAAACACGAAAGAATAGTGACCAGGACAACCACAATTACGCGAAGAAATGATGCCAACTGTAATGGATAAACAAAACTTGTGGGGTCGGGCAAAGAAGTATCATGATTGGAAAGATAGAGCGTGTGAAGAGGGAACTAAAAAGGGCATAATGCAAGTAGCAAAGATCGAAGCCTGGCTTTAACTCACAGTATACAGATGAAATACTATCATATGACACAGATTGCAAAGTACAAGGGTGTTCATAATATTTTTCTATTCCCAAAGCCTAGTAATTAATCATGCAAAAGAACATTATCCAATCGGTATATCAGAAAGCAATAAACTGTTAACAAGGTATACTTACCACTCCCAGGATACAAATGTTCCTGCAAACCACCATTTTCCATGAACTCATATACCAACAATTTGTGACTGTTATCTGAGCAATACCCAACCAGCGCCAACAAATATGGAGAACACAGCCGACTTAGCAACTCCACCTGCTTTTAATTATCAACCAATCAATGACCAATTTTACATGATCTGAAAAGTAAATCTAATGCTCAACTTATTATTGCCAAGGGGTAAAGTGGGGAACTCAAAACTTGCATCTTTCGGTGTTTTGGTATAAGAATATGAGTTATCGACTCAACCAAATCCTACAAAATCATTTGGCTCAGGTGAGTAATTGTTCAACTGCCAAGGGTTAAAGACGGTATTGTGAACTTCAGCCATTTTTCCCCAATCACATTCCTAGGAAACTAATAGGGCCAAAGTAAACAGGATGAATACTAAGAGCAGACCTCCATTTTAAATTCCTCTGCTCCCTGCTTTCCTGCTTCGTCCATAAACTTAATTGCAACTTTCCTCCCATCATGGAGAACACCTCGGTACACTAACCCAAATCCTCCTTTGCCAACCACATTTGACTTGCTGAAACCACCAGTAGCAGAATGTAGTTGCTTGAAGGTGAAGACCTGAAGTCCTTTACTGGAAGCAACTTGCAGATTTGAAAAAGCACCTTTGTCGTCATTCCCAAACCCTTCAACAACAACAACAACAAAATGAAAGGAAATTTCATTGTAATTCCAAGAACATGCAAGAAAGAACAAAAGGCACCAAATTTTCAATCCAACATAATTATAGAACAAAGACTCAAACTTTTGTCTTTATGTCCTTGAGTTTCCACAGAAACCCAAGTGATTTCAATAAAAAGTACTAATGTTATTAAGTGGGTGACCTCAAAACAACAGTAAAATGTTTAAAAAGATGAAATTTTCTGTTTTTTTCTTGCATTTTCTTAGCAAACAAACAGAGGGTAAGCAGGTGTCTCACCCTTGTGGTTCTCAAAGCGCTTGGCGACCTTGTTGCGAATGTAGCAGTAGTAGCTGAAGGCGACGAGTAAGGAAGCCACGGCCAGTGAAGCAAGCACCACAATGACCAACAATGCCAAGCGCTCCTTCCTTCTATACTCATCCTCTTCCTCCATTTCTCTCACCAAATAAATTCCAAGCAGAAAAGCCTAACCCTAACCCTCAACTCAGTAGAGGATGGGAGAGAATGACATTTTGGAGCTTTGGAGTTTGTAAGACTCTCTCTCTCTCTCTCTCTCTCTCTCGTTCTTTGTATTTGTCTTGATTTGTGGCGCGGGGAACAGGACTTTAGGACTTATGTTTTTTGGCTCAAGTATATTTTAAAAATATGTAAAAGGCATTTATTGCACTTTGGTTCTTATTTCTACTGAATAAATGTGGTTTATAAGATTTGAAACCAACACCCTTTTTTAGTATGGAAGTAATTTTTCTAATGTTAGAACGGGTTCTGGGTTTGAATCCCTCCTTCTCCATTAATTATAAAATTATAAATTAACTAGGGCCAAGGAAGGTTCAAAAATTGCCCAAGCGAAGCGAAAACCTAAGCCGAAGCGAAAAAATTCTGAATATTTAGGTTATGTTTGTTCTTTTCTAATTGTTGGAAGAGACGGAAATTGAACTTGAGATCTTCATCGTTAAAAAGAAAAATGCCACCAAAATAATAGTTCATTTTTCGCAATTCATTTTACTAGTAATTACTTAGCTTTGTTTTGGGGGGTGGGGGAGTGGGGGTGGTTGTTGGGGGGATTTGTTTCAAATATCTTAGGCAAAAAGATGCAATCATTCAAGAAAAGACAAACTATGACCATGAGAATGGGTCATTATTGTTTTATAAAAAGAAAAAAAAAAGTATGGGCCATGCTAAGATTAACTAAAAACAATTGCTACCTACGAACTAAAAACAAAATAGGACACTGGAATGACAAGCACCATCTGCTTTCCTTTTTATCCGTTGAATGAAATTCGCCTTATTCACACAATTCGAGAAAAGAATGCACGGACTTATGCTCAGGTAATTAAAAACATCTATTTATATACCCGAGATCTTAGGTTTATTTCTCGCCTCTCTTTTAATGTTGCTTGTATAAAAAATAGGCTTATTATCACAAAACGTCCCCTAACCTTTGCAAAACTATCACATTACGTCCTTTATGTTTTTTTTTGTCATTTATGGTCCTTAAGATTAATAAGTGTTGCCCTCACAAATAGCCTTTGCCGTCATATTCCGTTAAAAAGACAGTTAAGTTGATGATGTGGCACATACATCTGCCCACATATCCAATAATATGACGCCATATGGATTAAATAAAAAATACACTTTAAAAAAAAATTTCAAATTATAAACCATTAAAAAAAATTATAAATTATAAACCAAAAAGACAAAAAAAAATCACCAACTCCTCCATTCACCAAACCCCAACGTCCTTCGTCCAAAAAAAATCCCCCATATCCAGCCTCCTCCATATCCCCTCCATTCACCAAACCCCCACATCCTTGATATGCCAGGAACCTTACCCACTGCCCGTCTAATCTCCACCACCAAATACCAAAATTGGATGCTGGTTAGTAAAGGCCAAATGAGTGGGTTGGGTGGGCTTAGTGGTTGTCTGGGTTTGCTTGGAGGGGAGGGGGTGGAGTTTAGGTTGGTTGCTGTCAAATAAAGAGGGCATGGAAGAGAGACAAAAAGGGAGAGAAAAGGAGGAGGGCGGGGCAGTGGTGCGGGGTGGGTGAGGATAGGTGCGGCTGTTGGAGGTGTGTGTGTGAGAGAGAGAGAGAGAGAGAGAGAGAGAGAGAGGAGATGTGGGTGGGAGTGAGGAGAAAAATGGGGAAGGCAGAATGGTGGGGGTAGAGGTTTAGTGCGATGGAGAAGATGGTGATGTTGTTTTTTTTTTGTTTTTTAATATGTTTTCTTTTCTTTTAAGTTTTTTTAAATTAAGTTTCAAATGTTTATTTTATTTAATCCACATGTCGTTATATTATTGGATATGTGGGACCCACATATGTGCCACATCATCAACTTAACAGACTTTTTAATAGAATCTTACGGAATGACTATTTATGAGAACACTTATTAACCTTAAGGACCATAAATGACAAAAAAACACATAAAGGACGCAATGTGATAGTTTTCGCAAACCTCAGGGATGTTTTGTGATAATAAGCCTAAAAAATAAAATAATCATCTTTTAATATTGCTTGTATAAAAAAATAAAATAGTCATCAATGATGCCCTGATAAAAATTACCTAAGCAATGTCTACAAATCCTTTTCAAGGATAACTGTCTCTAGCAACACCCTAGTATTTTCACTAAACTCCAGCACAAATTGCAGGAAAATTATTTTAGCTCATTACTTTTGTGTTCTTTTAGTATAGTTAATTACAATTTATTTTTATTATTATTATTATTATTATTTTCTAAACTCAATACATAACCAAAAAACTTAACGGTTCGGATCATCAAAATATATTGGAGGGGACCATCAAAGTGTGCCTTAAATAGTGTCATTCGAGTTGAAGATCATGTGACCAAATCGAAAAGCTATTTAAGAGACACGAACAGTCACAAAGAAGAGAAACATGAACCGTTAATTAACCAGAAACATGAAGATCATGTTGATGAAGCAGTACTGCCAAATTCCATATGCAAAAATACTTGGATGCCCAGCAGATTTGACCCAAAAACAAGATATTAACTCGCGTAATCCTAGCCACATCGATCTACTATTCCATTGAACCCGATCAATATCCTCCTGCTCTGAGAGAGAAAATGAGAGCCCTCACTTCCTAAAAGGGTAAAAAATCAACAAAGAAAACAAAGATTGAACAACTGATCTATGTTGGAAATGTCAACAAAGCACATCACTTGAGGTGCATTTTATTGTAGTGATCAGCAGCTTTGGATAATGACTGAATTGAAACCGGAACTCCTGGACCCATCTGCACATAATTGACAGGGTTAGGATCTATACAATGCCCAACGTTAAAGAAAAGAATTATGCAAAAACAAAAACAAGGGTTGTGAGCTTACCGTGCTACATATGTGGAAGGAGTTAATATACCCGGCATATTTGGAAGCTGTGCAAATGATTTTCATAAACGTCAAAAAGAGATGTAGAGATTTAGGCCAACTCAAAATTTCCAATCACAACTTAGAGAAAAATATGCCAAAAAAATATACAATGAAATAATTCTAATCAATTAATTAAGAGTGCACGAGAACTCCCACTAATTTAACTTAAAGAGCCACTCTCCTAGTTCTAGGGTTGGTTTTTGCATCTGACCGTCTTAAACCAGACTTAAGTAGCTCTCTTGTTCTTGGCTGCTAGACAAGGAGTTGGGTAGAGAGATAATAGAGCCTCCCCCCAGAATGGTTTGCTTCTATCCCTTATTGCCCTGTAATTCCTGAAGCCAAATAGCATTCACCCAACTGTTCGGCATCTTTTACAGTCCAAGATCATAATTGCATCTTGGAATTACTACTGCAATTACTTATCATGTAGACTTGCAGATGAGTTAAGCCAAGCTGACCTCTAAGCTTTTCTAGCTTGGCTAGGAGAAAGTTAGTGGCTTTAAGTGGCTCAGAGGTAATCAAGCTGAATGTGTTCAGCTCATGTCTGGCTCAGGGGTGGGTAACGCATTCAAGGGCGTTCTCAACTTGGCCTTCAGAGAAACGACTACAGAGACATGCTTTGATACTCCAATGAGCTTCATGAGATCGAGGTGTTGAGGGTGAGGAACATATAATACAGCATAACTATGCAGTTGGGTCAAACATGACACCAAGATTAAACATGAACAATGAAGTTAACTGTCAACAGAGTCATGCACCTGCACTTCTGTTACAGCAATTTATAGTTTACAGCTGTTAGATGATTATTGGGCCACACAAACTTAAGTTATTAGGAAATAAATCAACAACAAATATCAAGCTCACACCCTCTATTACGTGTATCCTCATGGAGAAATATACAGGTGAAGTGCACCTTATCAGTTAAAAAATAAGTGGGGAATGGGATGAGAGATCTCAAAATTAAGACCTCCTGGAACAATTCAACCAAAACTCTGATACCATGTTAGACTACCGTTGTATGCCAAACACTTGTATTGTTAGGGCATAGGTCAACAATGTATATCATGATGACAACATTGATGAACAAATTTCAATAAATTTCTAACTTAGGCACAACAAAGCTTAGATTTTTGTAACTTAGGCTCATTTGATAAACAACAATAAAAAAATGAAAAAAGGGAGCCTATATCAAGTTTGGTTCATTTATCTAACAAAGCAAATTGAGCTGAACTTCTTGTTGAGCAGAACCAAATAGCTCATGAAGTGCTCAGAAATAAACATGGCTAATAAACTTGATCCTCTGCACTCAAATGCAAGAGCAAGAAACCGAGTGTGTAAAATTATGGTTGAACATTAAAATCAAATTTGAACTTTACTTAGTTTAGCCCACAAACAACAATATACGAAACACAAGTAATTTGTGCCACTTACACTTTTTTAATCCCGTAGGCTTTGCCAGCAAAAGAGAACTCATAAAGGCACCAATGTTCTCACGCAGGTATTCCTCTGTAAAGCTTACCTGAAAAGAAAGAATGGTGAGGGCACTAGATAAGAAAAATAAGAAAGTGAATTCCACATCTCCGGAAAAGTAGAAAAAGAACTCTGTATTTGGACTAAGACTATGGTACCTTTCCAAGTCCCACGTGTACAATTGATGTTCTGTCCATTCTATACTCAATATGACCTTGTCTTACTTTTTGCAGTGCTCCAGAGATGTCATTAGTGACAGTGCCTAGCTATACGATACATAGTATAACCAACATTAGTAGTTTGCCCACAGACCTGCGAACTGAATAAGAAATTACAATATGATTAACTCACTTTCCGGTCAGGCATCAAACCACGCTCTCTAAGAATCCTTGCAATCTGCAAAACATTAAAGATTCCCTTTTGATTAATGAGGCAAAGAAGATGACTAATCCCACATGAAAACAATTACAATTCAAAAACCTTTGCCAGGCGCATAATCATTTCATTTGTTGCAAAACACTTGTCAACATTGAGCTTATGAGTGCCTGCATGATACAAAGCTCAGGTCATAAATGGTTTGATTACTTCTTCAACTGAAGCAATGTAAGATTCATATAAACCCACATAAACAAATTGAAATTTATAATAGAAAGAAGTTTAGACCAAAACCGAAAATCAGAAATTTTGAAATGGCAAAATCATTGCATATCCAGTGGACAGGAGTTTCTCTTTTTAGTGTAATATTTACAATGCAAGTATATCATCATAGTAGCAACAAGGGTTGGTTTGTTACTTGCAATTTCCTCCACAAGTTCAACACCGCCAACAATATCTGCTCCTGCAGCTTTAGCTTCTTCTGCATCTGCGCCCTCAGCAAAGAAAGCAACCTTAACAACCTGAAAAATAACAGTGGTCATACACAAGCCAACTAGAATTGAATTTAGATGAAAACACTCCAGCATGATTTAGCAAAGTTTAGATAACTACCTTCCCACTACCATGAGGCAAAGTCATGTTACCACGAACTGCCTGCAGTTCAATCAGTGTAAATTGAATGGTTTAAAAGGATAAGTCACATAAATTTTTTTTGTTTAACATCATAACATTTCAAGTACAAAACACGGAGTTCATTCAAAAATCCTGAAATTCCAATCAACCATCTTGAAGTCCAATCAATATAAACATTCATTAATGGTTTCTTCAAAACATTCTTTGAAATATTAGGTGTTCCAACAATTCTGCCCAACTAATAATGCCTATTAGCCATCTCATACGCACCCATACATATGTAAGATTGTTCACCTTATTAAAAAAAACATGGATAGATATAAACAAATAGGACTTTTGGGAGTAGTTACCTTGCTCTCACATTGACTATCATGCACACACATTTTTATTTTGTACCATCTCGTATAGGGCTATCTTTTAAATTTAATGGCTATTGAGGCATGTGATGACTTGCAAATCTAAAACTGCGAACTGCTTTTATATATTTCATATTTGCATAGGTTACTGGTCAACATATCAGAGCCTATTTCACACAAAAAGTTATGCTTTAGATAAGAGAAGATTTTACTCAGATGAGTTGACATATTACATTTCTCTTGGCGTCAATACCCAATTGGACATGAGCTTCAACAGTTTCATCAAATTTGCACCTGGCATTAGCCTATAAAACAACTAGAACATGAGAAGAAGAGATTAGAAATGGGAAACACATACAAAACAAAATACTCTTACGTAAACTACGAACCAAAAGAAAGTCTAAAGAGATCCATGTAATTACAGTATAGAAATAAAACAAAAATAGATAAATCCAACTGGACTGAGAGCAAAAACATCTGCTGTAAGCTCAATATGCACGTGAAAAATGGTCACGATTTCTAGATGTTCTTACTTAAGTTTAGACTTAATATTCAATCACAAGTCACAACTAGTAATAGTTCACATTGAACTTTCATCCTTCAATCTTTTGCCTCACAAACCTTAGCAAACCAAATTGAGTTCATACGCCAGCCAGACCTCCAAGTACAACATATATATTACCCAGAACGAAAAAGGAAAATTAAAATAAACACTCCATATACTTCGACCACATTTCTTCAGCCAAAAAACTTCCACCTTTAAAAATTATTCAATTTCCCAGAAACAAACTTAAACCAGAGAAATGAAAGAAAATAACAACCAAGCCAAATAAACTGTATAGTTAGTATCGTAGAAGCCATTTGCTATCGCAAATCCAAATATGTAACAAGGAAATGGAAAACTTTAGGTCCGTTAACTTTCCCACGTTTTCACAGCAACCAAACAGAAACACCCGATTTATCAAACAAAAAAGAGAAAACCTTACACTGACCTTGACTTGGCGAATTGCGTCCATTACATCAAGAATAGGCTTCCTCTCCTTCTTCTCAACGTTAATCAACGTGGGAAAAGGAACCACCACCTCCTCCTCCGGTACCCTGAAAAGCCTCCTTCTCAATCGACCATCCACCTCGATCCTCTTCTTCTCTGTCTCCAAGTCCGCCTCGTGATCCTTCACACTCTCCCCACCCTTCTCAGCTCCGGTTTCGCCTCCCTCGGCCTCCTCCGGGACCCTATCTTCCGGCAACGGAGCAACTTTGACCCGGTACGATACCGGAGATATAGAGGGCACGTGCCTTAAGAACCGAGCCTCTTCACGGGTCCACTCGGAGCGAGTTTCCTGACTCGGTGAGTTGGGCAAGTCCTGAGGCCCGCTCGGCGGCGGCGGTGATGTTTGTTCGGGTTGGGAAGTTGGGTCTGGGTCGGGTGAGGAATGGTCTTTGGGCTTGAGAGAGTAGGAAACGGATTCGATCGGCACGGATTGTCGAGTAAGGGGTTGAGGAGAGGGAGAGTTTGGATTCGGGTTCTGGGTAGGGTCGGCTTCGGAGCTAAGGGATCTTCGGTAGCTTAGAAATGGAGGTGGTTGAAGATGGGAGTGAGGTTTGGAAAGGCAGTGACGGCGAGCTGAGGAGAGGAGAAGCTTCAGGGCCGCCATGGGAAAGGGGTTTAGAAGGTTTAAGGCAACGCAGCGTTTTTACAGAAAATGGACTCCTCTTCTTGTTTCGAATTTTGATCACTATTAAGTAGTGCCAAACCAAATAAAAAAGGGGTACTTTTGATCAAGCACAAAACGAGGGAAGTTCTTATAAATCGGGCAAAATTATAGTGTTGGGACAAATGCCCTTATTCATTTTCAGATTGTCTAAGGAGTCATTTTTCTACTTTTCAGATGGTGCTAAAAGGTGTTGCTTCTTGCTTGCCGTATGGTGTGAAAGAGTTGAATTATCTTGCTTTGATAAATTTTGGATTGATACTCCATCTTCTATTATGTTGCTGGGATGATCCCTTTACGCAAAATGAAGTTGATATGCTTCTACGCTATCATGAGAGTTTCACATGGAGTTATGCCAACATGTTGTCTATATTGTGTAGCTCTTCTTCTCCTAAGCTATTCATGTATGAGTTGTCATTGTCTTTTCCTTCAATTTGTTCTGCTATCTAATTATAGATTTCATCAAAAACTTTTACTCATATTTTGCTTATCGTGAATTCATATGAGTCATCCGGTCTCCTAGATATAGTCTCTGAATAAATCTTGATAAAGTTGGATTTTTTAAGGAGGTTCAGTTGATCATCATTAAACAATTATTGCTCAGCTATTGTTGCTCCTCTATATTTTTAAATGTCTTACTTGGTAGAGATCTCTGTATTTATAGATTTTGCCAAACTATGTAGATCATTATGAGAAAAAAATAATATTATGTTGTGCTCTATCTAGGTAAATACTATCTATAAACCATTTTGGAGGTATGTTGGTGAAAATTAATTTTACGTTCCTCTTGAAAGGGATATAAAAACTTATAACTTCATTAATTTTGAGGAAAATGAATATAAATGATGACTATTTTCAATATAAAGTTGACTTAAATAACCATACTCTGCTAAAAATGCTGGAGAAATTGTGATAGTTATTTGGTTATGATCTAAATATAGTTCTTTATATTCCACCATGTTAATACTTGTTTGTATCATATCTGACCTTCCACTCACACCATGACATGTGAACAAAGGACAAAGCTAAGGCTAACCCTACGGCTCGCATCGGTAGATCATTGGAGCGCGCGAATCGGAGAGGAGGGAAAACTCATACACATGGCAGGTATCTTGGGCCAATCCAACTAAGGCCCAGTTTTAGATTCGCTGTCACTTTTAAAAAAAGTTGCTTATGCTGTGCTTTGAAAATAATTAGCTGTAAAGTAAAGAGCTCCATGTTTGGTAAACAATATTTTTAAAGTGCTGTTAGTACAAAAAGCAGTGCAAAAAACGTTTGGTAAATTTTAATATAAAATTGTTATAACTGTGAATAATGACTAAAATAGACATAATGTTAAAAGTATTATGTACTAATCATGTGGTGGTAGTGGTAGTGATGGAGTGGAGATGGTTGTTGTGATGAAGGTGAAGTTGGTGGTTGTGGTAGCAGTGGTGGTAGGGATGGCAGTTGTGGAGGTGGTGGTGGATTTAGAGGTTTTGGAGGAGGTGGCGGTTGTGGTGGTGGAGGTGGTGGTGGTTGTGGTGATGGTGGTGGTGGTTGTGGAGGTGAAGGTGGAAGTGGAGGAGGAGTTGGTGGTGGAGGTGGTGGTTGTGGTGGTGGTGGCGGAGGATAAGGAGGAGGATGTGGTGGTGGTGGCGGTGGTGGTGGTGGTGGTTGTGGAGGTAGTGAATGTGGTGGTGCCAGTGGTGGAGTTGGATGTGGAAGTGGAGGTGGTGTCATTTTTTAAAATGAATGATGGTATTTTGGGAATTAAAAAAATTCATTAAATATTCATTTTTGCTTCTTTTGAAAAAGCTTTGAAAAGCAACAGGAAGAGCCTGCCTTGTTAAAAGGTCATTGCTTTTAAAATAATCAAGATATTTTTTTTTTACCAAACACCTTAAACTACTTAACGTTAAAGTGAAGCAGATTTTTTGCGACAAAAAGCAATCCCAAACGGGGCCTAACACCCCATTGGTATATGTTATTATTTATAACATTTTAAACATGTGAGATGAAATTAACGAAACCGATAAACAAACCAAATTTCAAGATCAGGACTACTGAATCTAAAAACTGTTTTGAGGAATTAAAATGCTACTTGAATTTTAGTTCAAGGATTATTGCTACAATTTTTTTTAATACACTAAAAATTTTTAACCTTTTTTTTCAAAATTTTGAAATATAACGCGGTGCTCGAAACTCCCTCAAGAGGTTTAAATTAAAATTAACAAAAGAAGAGGGCTAAAAGTCTTTAAAACATCCAAAATTTGGTTACTTTAAAAAATAAACAAGCAAAAGTTTTCATTCTTCATATATAATTTTAGAGAGTTCCCAATTTATGAATTCAGCTGGAAAATATTTTCTATCAATTTGTATTCATTTTTCTTTTCTTTTTAATGATATTTCGAAGTACTTCCATCTTAGCTTTCACCAAACATGCACGTAAAGCAGCATGCATAATAGCTCAGTATTCAGTAATTCCGAGCGGGGAAAAAAAGATATATATATATATATATATATATTGCTGATGAAATATTAACCCAACAATCTTTCAGATTCACCTATTTTACTCTCTCAATCGTTCTTCAGACTAAACAATCAGAAATAGCTAGACTTCCCCAGCAATAAGTCAAGCATGTCGTCAGGAGTTAGGAGAGTTGTTCCACCAAGAATCAATTCAATATCCGGTCTTCCACTTTCAGATAATGCCTCTTGAGCTTCACGAACCTTGTTTCACACAAAGAAAACACCAGGGTCATGCTTCTTTTCAAGGAACTAGTACACTAAGTTTTCATGTGCACATGCTAAAATACGACGAAAAGAAGAACCGAAGGAAAAAAAATAAAAACCAGGTCAAAGAGTTTTAAGAAATACAGACCTCGACACCATTGATTCCTCCGATAACAAAAACCAGGATGATATTTTGGTCAGCTAAACTTGGTTTTGCCTGAAGAAAATCAGAAAAAGGTTATTAGGTATATATGGGGCTACTGAACCAAAATCTGGAAACTGCAACTCACCTGCCGAAGGCCAAATCTTCTGAACCCACTTTTAAAAAGCTGCCCAACAGTAGAAGAGTGATACTCCAAACCAGGTATGTCATTCTTGCTCAAAATCCTTGTTAGAAGCTTAAAAAGTAGTCCTCTACTTGCATATGGATCTCCACTGAAATTATTTTCTGCAGAGAATGCACCATCCTTCAATGGTATGTTCCGACTCTTCAAACTGGATAGCTTGTGAAGGAATTTGAACAGGCTATCGACCCTGTCACGCAGCTCCAACTTCAGTTGCATGTCACCATACACTTGCTCTTTACTGTTATCTTTATTGTCAACATCTTCATCACCCCATTTACCCCACTCATCGTCGTCAAAATCATCAATGTCTATTTGATCTGAAGACGTTTCTTTACTTTCCTCTGATTTGATCTTTCTTAAGTTGGTCTCAAGCTCATCCATTAGACCATGAAGAAACTTCAGTTTTGCTATTGATGGGTTTTCCAGAATTGCTTCAACAATAGAATCCTTCAACAATTGCTCCTCTTGCCAAGAAAAAGGGCCCTCAGAACCAGAGGTTGGGAAATTCTCACCAGCCAATATATATCCAGAAATCATAAGGAGCAAAGCATCCTGAAAAGAAAGCAACCCTTGTGACGCCTCCAATTTTCCATTCTGTCCATGCAATCCCACCAAAGCACTCTTATTGATAAGATCACCAATTTGAGCAGCAAGACTCTGGCTCGTTTCTCCAGCACTTACAACATTTAATATTTTCTCTGCACTGATAAATGCTTCCCATCTGGCTGAATTAGATTCGTCAAGGGCAACCAGTGCAGCTGCTGCTAATTGAATAATTCCTTTGTTTCTCAGTAAAGATGACTGGGTTTTAGCCAGTGCTTTGACCATGGGTTGCAACTCTGATTTTGTAGCAAAACCAGGACGTGATTTCACATTCACAGTTAGTTTTTCACGGCGAAGAGCTTCTTGAAGCCACTTCTTCACAAGAATGGTCCCATCTTTTGTTCTCCTGTCTAGTATAGCTTCCAAGTATGGTGTTCCCCGAAAATTTTCAGTTGAAACAAAAGACCCACTAAAAAGCTCATTTTCGAACTGAAGGGGCTTCTCATTATGAATTTTGTTCTTTAGATTAATCAAATCTAAAACTTGAGAAGCAGAGTTTTCAGAATCCAACCCACATAGAAAAGCTTCAATGTTTTCTAAAAGGCGAAAGTGATCTGTATTGCAATCTTCTTCCCTTAGAATTTTGGCAAGCGGTATCTGAACATCAAGAGAAGCCCGTTCCAGGTTAGAAGGGCTATGCTTGAGTTGGGTTTGTGAGCCTTTTAGGTGGGTAAAGGATGTTGTTTTTTCCCTACGGGGCAAGGATGAAAACATACAATCAACAAGTGAATCTCCATGACAGCATGGAGTAAGAAGATCAAGTGTACGGTCAACGAGTAATAGCCCTGCTGATCGTTTACGGCGACCTACATCATAAAGACTTGACATGTCTGTCATAACTTTCCCCACAGTTTTTGAGAGATCACCAAGTGAAAATATTTCCATCTTCAAGTCCATCTGCATAATTAAGTGAAACAAACCACAGTCAGGGTATACTAAACAACTAAAGCAATCTGCACAGACACCATATCAAATTAACCCTTGGGGTACACACACACACAAATAAAATAGCGCTAATTGTCAACCTATTTTGTATTGTTCTTGTGTTTTTACTTTATATTCTTCACATGTTGCTATTATAATACTACACAGACGAAATACACTTTCAAAAGATATAGAACTGCAGGTTTTGGTAACAATCATTGTTGGCGTTTAAAGTGATATCTATATCATGGAAAATGACCATCTAGAAATTTTGGCTAATTGAAGTTTTTATATTCTTAGATTACGTTGATACAAGGGTTTTGGATGGTTCAATATTTACAACCTCGTAAGCTGTAAGCTATCGTTTAACTCTTTGGTAATATAAGTGCAATCTAGACTTTGGAAGACAATCAAATATGTAGAAACTTAAGAAATGATGGAAAGAAACTAAAATTGAACATGGGGAAAGGGTAGTATGTATAGCACCTTTGCAGCAAGATGGTAAAGAAAATTTGCTGTAAGAGTTGCCCCAGGAGGAATATCATCACCATCAGAAGGCAATCCAGTACTTAAGGGAGGCAATCCGGGACTAAGGGCATCCTCATGTTCAACTGATAAGTATGCTTCACCAACTGATCCCTCTGAAGGTAAAACAAAGACTCTTGGTGAAAAAGGACACAAAATCATGGGGAAGTGATGCACAGAAACAACCAGTTTTTTCCCTACATCTTCTGTATCAGCTATCGGATTCTCTTCAATGAAATCTCTTGCTCTTGAACTAGCTTTGGGCCGAGACAGGTCCTCTTCACTAGACGCAAGTCGTGACCATCCTTCATGTTCCAACTTTATCTCATCCTTTAAATTGCTACCTTCTGTCTGTCTGGAATTTTCCTTACCCTTCCTGACAAGCTCCTCATAATCTTGGACAAGCAAGGATTCATATTCATGAAATGCATCTGTCCCCAGAGGTGAATCAGCATATGCTGAATGAGCTACCTGCAATCAGTAAAGCATTCAATAAGACATACAGCACCATGCATAGCAAGAGCAAAATTGATTATAAGATGAAAAAAGCGAACGTTATAAACTCCATCCAAAAGCAGTAACTCCAAAGAAGCACCTCTGAAATAGATGTGAATACAGTACAACAACGGACAGCTTGATGTGTGCTCAGACAACGTAAAATATATCGATGTGCATCACTTAGTAGACGAGATGTGATCACCACTACTTTCCTTCCAGGATCAGAATTTGCATTCCAATCAATGACCTAGAAAAAGAAGGGATACAAACAGTTGAAGAAAAAAAAAGGATCATACATACAAAATTGAATAGAATGTTCATCTGCGTCCTAGAAGCATATTATAATAAAAAGAGGACAAAAAGTTTGGTGCATCATGGAAATTATATACATGACATACTATTCTTTTTGTTTTTGCTCAATCATTCTGGTTGCACCACTGTTGGGTGACTGGTATAGCTGCAGCAAGGCCTAAACATCTAATGGAATAATATTATTTTCTCAACAACTACAATAAAGGGGCTAGAGATAGTAAACAAGAATGAAAGTTTAATCAACAGCTTCACAGTAATTGAAGTTAAATAAAAAGGGATGTACAAAGTTCTCCATTTTACTTCATGAATCGACATACGGAATAATTTCCAAGAAAACATTTTCTTAGAGAATATATTTACCATCAAAAGAAACTTTTTTACTTCAAAAAACAAAAAAAGATAATTTACTACACTTGTTATGTAATATGGTCTCTCTGTCCAAAAAGAATGTGAACGTTGTTTCCACGTTTTACAAGATGAATGAAACAACATAGCTCAAATTATGCCTGAAAGAACCAAATTACCGTATCAAGAGAACACATGTTTTCCAAACTACAAACAGCACGGACTCCATGGTTCAGTAACAAAGGAAATGCTCCCATGAATTGGAAACTCTGTGTGGACCCAGCATCTAAGTAAAGAACAGAACCTTCAATGTGCTCCGATATCTAAAAAGAGAAGATGAAGAAATGAATTGTCTCAAAAGGAAAATATACATAATAATTTCAACTGAATATTAACATGTCTAGTTGTTACAGAACAATTAATTTAAAAATCGCAAACATATGCAGCTCAAATCGCACATTGCAGTTATGTTGGCCTTAAACTAATTCCATAGGCGCCCCTGTTTTCTAAAACTCAAGTATGATTCTATATAGAGGAAGGAAAAAAGCAGGGGAACAAACACATCTCTGTCCCCTTCATGATAGTTTTGATTCAAATGGGTTTAAGATAGCAGAAGCACATATTCTTGGGCAGAATCCAACCTACTCGCGGCCAATTTTTCATTTAACTTTCAAGTTGTCATTTTTTACAAGGATTTTCATATAAGAAGTCGAGTATCAACGTGAGCATTTGTAATTTTGTATTCTCAAATAAATATCACTAATAAGTCATATTGAAAAATCAGCTGATTGGTGAACTACTAGGATTTTAACAACTAGAGAGGATGAACACTGTTTTTTATAAAACACCCAATAATTCAGCCAAGATTTAGGATTTGTAACCCTAAATTCAAGCTGCAATCCCTAATTTCTATAAAAAGAAATCCCAGTTAGGCTCAGATAACTAAATTGCAGTTGAAAAGCTCGGTAGAATCTGAAAGCCTGATCAATGCAGTAATTTGCAAACTCATTATTTCCAATAGCGCAGGAAAAAGTAAACCCTAAACAGCATATATTTGCAGGCGATAGATCCATTTCGTATCAAAATGCACAAAACCAACATCATTCAATTGAAAACTCATAAATAAATAAAAATGCATTTACCTGGCTAATGGAATCGAGGCAAGATTTGGTGACATCAACCAAAGCCATGTTTGCTTCAGTTTATGAAAAGCAGAAAATCAGCAGAACAAGACTTCTCAGGCTTCCTTTGGTTCCATGGATTTGCACTGTAATTCCCGTTCTCCTCTGTTTGCAGTTGGTTTTTGTTTAAAAAACATTTAATTAATTAAACGGAAAATGGGAGTTCTATGTACACCCCCACAATTGCTGAAACCAACCCCGTCTTAACTTTTCCCACTAAAATCCCTTTTTTGCCCCTAACACAAATGAAAAATAATAATAAAATAATAATAATAATAAAATATGAAACTTGAGATACACAGTGCTTTCATAAGCCACTAAAATGGAAGTCTCGCCAGCCACTCCTCCCCTTTCTCCGGCGGCCCCAAATCCATCCAAAATTGATCTCCCTGCTGCACAGACCTATGCCCAACCCCTTCTTTCAGGACAATCCCATCGAGGATCGAGCTTGGTCGTATCTCGTTGAGTGAGTTTTGTTTTGAAACAAATACAGCGGTCTTTCAAATTATTAACCCTTGCATATTGATGGTTTTGAATGAAACTTGGTTTAACTATCGTCTCTAGCTTTTGATGTTTTCAATGTGATTTAATTGTTTTTTTCTTGAGATTTTTGTGGTTTCAAATATATGAATAGCTTTGAGCCACTATGATTTCTCGATTGGCTTTACGACTATTTATGATTATATATTTGGAGCTTGAGAAAGTGATTTTCAAACCACCTTTATGATTCCTCCCCTAGTGTTTCCCTCTTTTTGGGCAAGGAGGCCAAAGGAAGTATTTTTTGGTCCTTCTTTACTTGAGATGCATACGTGTGTCATCATCAAGCCACTTGACGGCTTAGATGAAAAGATTGTGTGAGTGTGTTTGCGCTTTTGATTTCCAATCAAACGATTGATCAATCAAGAAAGAAACCTCATCTTGGTCTATATTCTTTCACTTCCTCGGGATCAAGGATGATTGAGCTTTGAATGACTATTTTTAGGATTTTGGTGATAAGTGCAATGAATGTAAATGCAAGAAACGAAATGATAGAAATGTAAATGCAATAAAATAGATTAAAGCGATAAAAACTTGAAATAAACGTGAATTTAAAGACAACTGAAATTAAATTGCAAGCAAGTAAGCTTACACTAGGAACATGAAAAATTTGGATAATCTAAAGTGCTAGAAAGATAAAATCCTAAATCAGGAATTGAAAGGTGCAGGATAAAAAGATAGATTTTGTGTGTTGAGTCGGAGGTCTTTTCCTCTTCTTCTAAAGAGCTATTTATAGAGCTTTCTTCAACTTACGGATTTAGCCATTAAATGGCCTGAATTAGCTTTCATTGAAAATCCTTACAAGATTAATGCATTTCGAAGCTTTAGGCATTTAATGAGAACTTCCCAACCACCACCAACCCATCTGGTTGGTCAATGGAAATGGATTGGGATTGTGAAACTCTTCTCATGATCTAGGATGCAATAAGTCTTGGTAGGTGGGCTACAAGTTTTCCCATTTTTGAATTCCACCACTTGGAAGGAGACTTCCGCTTGAACTTCTGAACTTAGGGGGGTGTATTCATTTAGGATTCTAGAGCGTTTAAAAAGATTTTGTTTAAGTGGCAGTTTTCATAGAACTTGATGGAACTTTATAATTCGTATAGAACTTGATAGAGTTTCAGAAGACTTCTGTATAATTTTTTAATAAGCTTTCATAGAACTTGTATGGCTTTTATTCCAGACTTATGTAGACAGTATATTTCATTTTATCCTCATCCTTGTCGATTTAAAGAAAGAAACTTGAAAATTTTCAATCAAATTTGTTTTTGTTACCCAAAGCAAAAACAAAAAGTACTTGTATATAAAAAAGATGAAATAAAATTTTAAACAACATGAAATAAAAAACCAAATTCATAACATCTTTTTCTTCAACAACATGAAATAAAATTATGTTTAACGAAAAGCAAAATTCATAAGAAATATAGTACGAGAATTTGTCACAAAATTTATAAAATTATGTTTGTGTCTTCATCTTATTGACTAGTAAAACGTCTTTCTGGAATCCTGCCCACCTTTATTGACTGAGCAAAATTCATAAAATTATGTTCAAATTTTACGATTTATATGTCATACCAATCTCATGGCTCTTCCCTAGCTAGTAAGCAAATGTGCTATATGAGTGACAGAAATGCAGAGATGAGCTGGAGCAGCCGACATATGGGGCAAGTAGCAGGCAGCCTAGCCGTGGATAAACACACTTGACATGGAAGAGATGACTACAATCCGGTAACACAAGAAGCATGTTGGTTTCCTTGTAATCAGCCAAGCATATGGCAGGCAAGAAGCAGATGAGCTGATGCCATATTGGAGCTTAATTATGGAATAAAGAAGCTTTGGATAACTAACTATAGTGGCTTCATCCAGGCCTTGTTGATCACTAGAATATTGGTCAGCTGGGATTGGGGAAGCACGGCTTCGGTGAAGAGATGGGTTTGTGGATGTAGCGCTGAGGTAGGAAGCAAGAGAGAGAAGTAGGATTAGGACGACGACGACAAGTACAAAAACGTCTTTTGATGAGAGAGAAAAACGTCTGATGAAATACTGGGGGGGGGGGGGGAGGTTGGATTTATTTTGGTCTATGTTATTTATAACTCTCCCCTTAAAACCTACGAAAATTTATGCTTAATGAAATCCTTCCAAATATATGACATTTCGAATACACCTAGATTTGATTCAACTTTTTTATAATCCTAATTGAATACACCCATATTTGAATGAACTTTTTAAAAGTTCATATAAGTCCGAATTGAATACACCCAGACTTGTAAAACCTATTTTAAAGTTTGTATAAATCCAAATTGAATACACCTGGATTTTAAAAAAAAATTTAAACGCTTTATAATCCTAATTGAATACACCCCCCTTAGCTTCGTAGGCTGAACTTGGACTCAATCTAACATCAGGTGAGATGTCATGCACTTGGAGCTTTTGACTTGGTTGAGACTCCCACCTGATGCTCTGGCCAAGAAATTACTCTGTCCTTTATATGTATTAATGACCAAGCATGATACCCTGCCCATGGGAATAGAGCGCATTTCTTGGCCAACCGTTTACCTCCTTTGGGAGAGCTCCCGCAGCTAAAGGGATTAGTCACTGCTGTCGACGATGGACACCCTTGGATCTCATCCAAAAAAAAAATGACCAAGCATGATAGCATTTACATAAATGATAATTATATGTTTATGTAGGCCATTTCATGGCCTTTACTGACGCCCAAACCATTATATATAAATATAAATAATCATTTATCAACTTTGGTTATTTGACAAGCCAAAACATGGCCAACCAAACAAAGTAGCTTTGTTGCTAATAGTTTAGCCATTTTTGCCTTTTAGCAATCACTCATGATCACATATATATATATATCATAATTTTACATGTATGTTTTGTTAGATGTTTAACCCCATCAGGCTACACTAGCCCACCTTTGAGTTTCACTATGGACTCCACCCTTGTCATTTGTTTATTATTTGTTTTCTGCAGAGGGCTTTGGTCTTTACTTGGAGTATAAATCCCGACTTGGACTTTGGCTGCCATCCTGACTCGGAGTGTAAACTCCAACTTGGACTTTAGCTGCCAACTTAATTTCCATCCTTGGGCTTATCAACCCCGATTTGGGACTTCACCAACCTCATGCGACTTACCAACCCACTGCCATCTCTCGCTCTTTTGGGTGGATTTATTTAGGCTCAAATACCTAGTTATAGCTACAATGAATTACATTTACGTCTTGAGAAATACTGACAACCTTCTCCATCTTTTGTTTAACGTGTGTCATTCTTCTTACACTTAAAACAATGCCTAACTTTTGCTTTCCAAATTTATCTTTATTAAATGTATTCAATTTATCCAAAAAAATTTCACATACCATCTTATTAATTTTTTTTTTAACGTCAATTAATTTTTTTAAAGAAAATATCTGCTTTTAAAAAAAAATAGAAAATGCCCCTTTTTTTAACGTCAAGTTTAGACTTTATTTTATTTTATTTTATCTAAACCCTTTTTGTTATAAAAAAAAAGGGGGGGGGGGGGCGAAATTCCTCTTTTTTTTAAAAGCATACATTTTCTTTAAAAAAAATAATTGATGTGAATTTTTTTTTTAATAAAATGGTAAGAAAGTTGTGAATTTTTTTGGGATAAATTGAATACATTTAATAAGGGTAAACTTGGAAAGCAAAAATTAGCTTGTATAATATATTAATGACATTGTTTTAAGTGTAAGGATAATGACACATGTCAAGCAAAAAATAGAGAAGGTCCAAAGGAGAATGTTAGAGAGAAAGTTGCTAGCATTCCCCTTAGGTCTTTGGGCGATGCCTAATCCTTTGGGGGCCATCTACGCATGTATGAATAGCTAGCTCATAGTGTTTATCCCCCAACCTGTGTGATTGGACAGCTCATCCCCGATTCCCCAACCTACTTGTGCATTGAGTTGACTCTATATGTGTGGGGTTGGTCAGTTCATTCCTTGAGTACAAGTTTTGTGGGGTTTTTAGTATATTTTCGAGTTAGATATTGAGGAGCATGTTGACTCTATTTTTCTTTTGAGATAATTGACAGAATATATATTGAGTATGAGTTTTCAGAAAACTACAGCTTCCTCTAGATTGCAATTTTTCAGCTTCTTTTGGCAAGTTCAGTTGATGAGTATACATCATGTTTACATTCATGTTAGATTGACATTATGGAAGGCCTATTGGGTTTCGGATCATTTGGCTACCTTAGTTTATATATAAACTTTCTTTAAAGCTATTTATCTCGTATCTTCTCTCTTTTTCGTTGTCACGACCCAGTTTTATTAGCAAGATACTGATTGTTTTGGGCATGAACTCTCACGGTTTTGTTCATAGGCTCAAGCTTATGTCATCTTTCCCAAAAGGCCTTTTGCTAAGAAGTCAAGTGCTCCACAAATATGGCACTTCATCTTTTCCTTCTCGAGTGATGTGAGATTTCTCACTCATCTTGCCCCGTCTCACCTTACATCCTTCAGGGTTCACAGGTCTTACAATCTACCCTCCCTGGGGCCCAACATTATTGTTGGCACAATTCCGATTTGGGTCCAATCTCTGATACCATTCCTGTCAAGATCCTAATTAAGAAGAGAAGAAGAGGAGAAGATCAAGAAGTGATTGTTGGGAGAAAAACTAAATGTAGATGTGCGGCAACGTAGTTAGGAAGAAAAAATGAGAATAAGAAGAAAAAATGATGGGAGAAAAATATAGAGAGAGAATAAGAGGAGGCGGATGGAGATAAAAAGGAGTGTGATGGTTAAAACCCTAACATTTATATAATATGTATTTTTAAATTATTTTAGGAGTTTTTTAAATATCATGATTATGGTTGTATTTCACAACAGAGTAATTAGTACAGTGGCAAAGACCCTTCATTCCAGGCTAGAGGTCGGGTGTTTGAGTCTCTATGGGTGCATAATTTTTATAATATTTATCACACTAGTGGTAGGTCAGTTTGGTTCAAAGAACTGGCGGTTGGGAGATGGTGAATCATGACCGGAAGAGAGTCATACCGATTCGATTAAGTTTAATGATAAAAACAAAAAATTTAGCGTAAAAAGCCGAACCAACATGTTCGATTTGGTATGATTTTGTTTGTTTGTCAATTAATGAGTCTAAAATTATAGTCCTAATTTTAGCTGTTGGTTTGAGAGACGGTGAATCAACGACCAGACAGAATCATAGTAGTTCGGTTCAATTTAATGACCGGAACCAAAATTACTTGAAAAAACCCGAACTAACCTGGTTTAATTGGTTTGTCGGTTAATCGGTCTAAATTCTAGCCCTAATTTCATCTTTATATTAAAACAGAGCTATATCTATATGAGGTTTGTTGTTATACATATCTGGTTGGTACTAGAAATGTCCTACCAGAGATAACCTACTAGAAATAACCCACCAGGAGTGACGTACCAAATATGGCCTAAGCCAATATGGCGTACCCGAAATGCCTTACCCGTTTCAATATTGCCTAAGCCAATATGGGGTACCCGAAATGTCATACCCGAGCAATATGTGCTAGCCAACTCCTCCTGCCTCAGCCATGAGCAAACCACCACGCATGCCTTTGATAGCATATCACCCACTACCTCAGGTCTCCGACAACCCGTGCCTTCCCCCACGTGCCCAGCTCATACCCCACTGAGGAGGTCTCCCGACAACCCGTGCCTTCCCCACGTGCCCAGCTCGTACCCCACGGAGGATGTCCCCTGACAACCCATGCCTTTGCCACTTGCCCATTAAACAAAGGCAAGTGGCCCTCCTCTCCTGCCTATATAAGGGAACAGACCCCTCTCCAGCAGGGGACTCCCCGATTTCTCCTCTCCATGGGCATATCCAGAGATGTCCAAGCTCTCCCCCTCTTCCTCTTGTATTCAGGCTCTCAAGCCTCTCCATGTATATTGTAATACTCATTCATAGAGAAATATAAACACCAAGCTCTACAGTGGACGTAGCCCTATTCATGGGTGAACCACTATAAATCTGTGTAATGTGTGTGATTGTCCGGATATCCATTACCCGTGCTAAAACACCCGTTAACAGTTGGCGCGTCTGTGGGAAACGACACGAAAGGTTTATGTCGTTCTCATCCTTTTCCACCTCGAAATCCATCTCCACCGAAAACCATATTCATGGTCCAGCTACTTCTAGCCGACTGTGACGAGGCAGAGGGCGGGTTGCTGCTCAGCTGCGAAATCAAGGGTAGCAAGCGAGACAAGAAATGGAGAAACAGCTCGACTCGGTCCCAAAGCATCCCACTAAAATTCTTGGCTACTAGACCCAAGGACCGAACTGTGTACAAGCCGACCAGATATGATCCCAGCCGACCCGAGCACTTTGCATGCTCAAGTCTCCATGGCGTAGCCGACGCATCTTGCATGCCCAAGTCTCCATGGCGTAGCCGATCCGAGGCATCTTGCATGCTCAAGTCTACACGGCGCAGCCGACCCGAGCGCCTTGCATGCTAAAGTCTCCATGGCGTAGCCGACGCATCTTGCATGCCCAAGTCTCCATGGCGTAGCCGAGCCGACGCATCTTGCATGCTCAAGTCTCCACGGCGTAGCCAACCCGAGCACCTTGCATGCTCAAGTCTCCATGGCGTAGCCGACGCATCTTGAATGCTCAAGTCTCCACGGCGCAGCCGACCCGAGCACCTTGCATGCTCAAGTCTCCATGGCGTAGCCGACGCATCTTGCATGCCCAAGTCTCCATGGCGTAGCCGATCCGACGCATCTTGCATGCTCAAGTCTACACGGCGTAGCCGACCCGAGCGCCTTGCATGCTCAAGTCTCCATGGCGTAGCCGACGCATCTTGCATGCCCAAGTCTCCATGGCGTAGCCGAGCCGACGCATCTTGCATGCTCAAGTCTCCACGGCGTAGCCGACCCGAGCGCCTTGCATGCTCAAGTCTCCATGGCATAGCCGACGCATCTTGCATGCTCAAATCTCCACGGCGTAGCCGACCCGAGCACCTTGCATGCTCAAGTCTCCACGGCGTAGCCGACCCGAGCACCTTGCATGCTCAAGTCTCCACAGCGTAGCCGACCCGAGCACCTTGCATGCTCAAGTCTCCACGGCGTAGCCGACGCATCTTGCATCTTGCATGCTTAAGTCTCCACGGCGTAGCCTACCCGAGCACCTTGCATGCTCAAGTCTCCGTGGCGTAGCCGACGCATCTTGCATGCTCAAGTCTCCATGGCATAGCCGACCCGAGCACCTTGCATGCTCAAGTCTCCACGGCTTAGCCGACGCATCTTCAATCTTGCATGCTTAAGTCTCCACGGCGTAGCCGACCCGAGCGCCTTGCATGCTCAAGTCTCCATGGCGTAGCCGACGCATCTTGCATGCTCAAGTCTCCACGGCGTAGCCGACGCATCTTGCATCTTGCATGCTTAAGTCTCCACGGCGTAGCCGACCCGAGCACCTTGCATGCTCAAGTCTCCATGGCGTAGCCGACCTGAGCACCTTGCATGCTCAAGTCTCCGCGGCGTAGCCGACGCATCTTGCATGCTCAAGTCTCCACGGCGTAGCCGACCCGAGCGCCTTGCTTGCTCAAGTCTCCATGGCGTAGCCGACGCATCTTGCATGCTCAAGTCTCCACGGCGTAGCCAACCCGAGCACCTTGCATTCTCAAGTCTCCATGGCGTAGCCGACGCATCTCGCATGCTCAAGCCTCCATGGCGTAGCCGACGCATCTTGCATCTTGCATGCTTAAGTCTCCACGGCGCAGCCGACCCGAGCACCTTGCATGCTCAAGTCTCCATGGCGTAGCCGACGCATCTTGCATGCTCAAGTCTCCACGGCGCAGCCGACCCGAGCGCCTTGCATGCTCAAGTCTCCATGGCGTAGCCGACGCATCTTGCATGCTCAAGTCTCCACGGCGTAGCCGACCCGAGCACCTTGCATGCTCAAGTCTCCACGGCGTAGCCGACCCGAGCGCCTTGCATGCTCAAGTCTCCATGGCGTATCCGACGCATCTTGCATGCTCAAGTCTCCACGGCGTAGCCGACCCGAGCACCTTTCATGCTCAAGTCTCCATGGTGTAGCCGACGCATCTTGCATGCTCAAGTCTCCATGGCGTAGCCGACGTACGTTGCATGCTCAAGTCTCCACAGCGTCAGCCGACTCGAGCACCTCGCATCATCAATCTCTACGTCGTAGCCGACTCGAGCACGTTGCATGCTCAATCTCCAAGTCGCATGGTGGGTTGAACACACGTCGCATGACCTACCCGAGTAGCTTCCGCGACAAATCTCTACGTTGCATGGCCTACTCGAGCAATTTGCATGACAAATCTCCAATTTGCAAGGTCTACCCGAGCACCGAGCATAATCAATCTCCATGTCGTAGCCGACCCAAGCACCTCGTATGCTCAATCTCCACGTCGCATATGGACCCGATCACCTTGCGAGGTTAATTCTCCAAGGAACAAAAGCTTCCCCTCTCCAAAATCCTGGTTGATCGCCTCCGCCAACAAGGATCTTACATAAAGGTCCCAGTCGAACTAGTTCTCTACCAGGAACTTGGGGGCTTGGGAGACACCTTGTATGTCAGCTCGCCTCACCACCACCTCCAACATGTCCCACCATGGTTTAAAGAGAGACGACGAAGTCCCGCCATGGTTAAAGTGAGACGAAAAATGGTATATCGTCTGTAAATTAGTATGTAGCGTGTCACGTAACATATATCATTTTCACATAATCATTACATACATCATGTCATCATCACATACATCCTCATCACGTCATCATCACATACATCCTCATCACGTCATCATCACATACATCCTCATCACGTCATCATTACATACATCTCCATTATGTCATAAATGCGAAATTGTATGTGTGAACTCCATTACGGCTCGCCTCGCCACCAAGACCTACCAAGGCTTGACTCTCCATGACTCGCCTCGCCACCAAGACCTACCAAGGCTTGACTCTCCATGACTCGCCTCGCCACCAAAACCTACCAAGGCTTGATTCTTCATGATTTGGCTCGCCACTCAAGACCTACTAAAGCTCAGCTCGCCATCGAAAGGTGTATAGCTTGCCTAACCTCCAATCATTTGCAGCTAAGGCTCATTACTCGCAACAGGCTCATCGACTCAAGCCAAACAAAGATTGACTTGAAAGTTCCCAGCCAAGAACTCGTTCTCAACTAAGAACTTGGGGGCTTGTTGTTATACATAACTGGTTGGTACTAGAAAGTCCTACCAGAAATGGTCTACCAGATAGCTCACCGGGAATGGCTTACATGATTACTTGGAAGTTCCCAGTCAAGAACTCGTTCTCAACTAAGAACTTGGGGGCTTGTTGTTATACATATCTGGTTGGTACTAGAAATGTCCTACCAGAGATAACCTACTAGAAATAACCCACCAGGAGTGACGTACCAAATATGGCCTAAGCCAATATGGCGTACCCGAAATGCCTTACCCGTTTCAATATTGCCTAAGCCAATATGGGGTACCCGAAATGTCATACCCGAGCAATATGTGCTAGCCAACTCCTCCTGCCTCGAGCCATGAGCAAACCACCACGCATGCCTTTGATAGCATATCACCCACTACCTCAGGTCTCCGACAACCCGTGCCTTCCCCCACGTGCCCAGCTCATACCCCACTGAGGAGGTCTCCGACAACCCGTGCCTTCCCCACGTGCCCAGCTCGTACCCCACGGAGGATGTCCCCTGACAACCCATGCCTTTGCCACTTGCCCATTAAACAAAGGCAAGTGGCCCTCCTCTCCTGCCTATATAAGGGAACAGACCCCTCTCCGCAGGGGACTCCCGATTTCTCCTCTCCATGGGCATATCCAGAGATGTCCAAGCTCTCCCCTCTTCCTCTTGTATTCAGGCTCTCAAGCCTCTCCATGTATATTATAATACTCATTCATAGAGAAATATAAACACCAAGCTCTACAGTGGACGTAGCCCTATTCATGGGTGAACCACTATAAATCTGTGTAATGTGTGTGATTGTAGGATATCCATTACCCGTGCTAAAACACCCGTTAACAAGGTTCACTTTTATTGATGACTTTTGCAACGATGATACAACATCTATAATCATACTCCCTATTATTTAGTTAAAATTTAATTAAAAACACTTAAAAATATTTCATACGTGTGATGAAAAGAACTTTTAAAACTCGTTTGGAAGTGATTATTTGAAGGCCAAAATCACTTCCAGTTGGGTATAATAACTTTTGTTTAAAAATTTAACCGACAATCAACACCATAAATGGTTGTTTTCTTTTTTGGCCAAAAATCAATAATAACAAAACAAAGAATAATAATTAATTAATTAATCTAAACCAATACAGTGTGAACGGACATTGCCCCTTCGTAATTGCACGTTCTCCCCTCTGTTTTCCTCCCTCTCTCTCTCTCTCTCTCTCTCTTTTTCATTTTCTTTTTTAATTGTGGAATTTTTAATATTCTTTTTTACATGTTTTTATTCTTTTTCCTTGTACATTATTTTTGTTGGCAAGTGATGCCAAATGAACCTGCCTCAAATGGTAATTTAAAATTCAGACAAAAAAAAAAGGTAATTTAAAAAGACTAAAGACTCGAAAAAGACAACTAATTCCCTATATAAAATATTTAGCACATGTTCATTAATTTCTACCCTTCCCACCTGTCAAACGTTGACAACAAAAAACTTGGCAACATATAAGCCCCACCCATCATTACAAACCAGACATCTCTTATCCCCAACAGAGGAGACTTACTTTCTCCTTCGGTCTCCTAAGCTCTGGCCATGGCAGCCACCAACCAAACTCAACCACGACCACCATGATCAAATCTCCTCCTCTGCTAGACATACAACAACAAAAATGGGCAACCAAAATGCTAAACACTCAACAACACCACCACCAACAACAATAAGCCATCCATTGCCTCCTCCTCCTCCTCCTCCTCCAGCTCTGTCCATGGCGACCAGCGAAACCCCAGAAGCATGGCCAGAGCTTCTCGGCTCAAACAACTGGGCTGGCCTTTTGGACCCTCTGGACCTCAACCTCAGAACCCTCATCCTCCGCTGCGGCGACTTCTGCCAGGCCACTTACGACGCCTTCAACAACGACCAGAACTCCAAGTACTGCGGCTCCAGCCGCTACGGCAAGGCCTCCTTCTTCGACAACGTGGTGCTCCAAGAAGCCTCCAGCTACCAAGTCTCCTGCTTCCTCTACGCCACCGCCCAAGTCAGCGTCCCCGAAGCCTTGCTCCTCCACTCCCAGTCCCGCGAGTCGTGGGACCGCGAGTCGAACTGGATCGGCTACATCGCCGTCACCACCGACGCCGTCAGCAAGGCCATCGGACGGCGCGAAATCTACGTCGCGTGGCGCGGCACCATAAGAAACTACGAGTGGGTTAATGTGCTGGGAGCTGACCTCGATTCTGCTGCCGCTCTGTTGCGTTCTCATGAATCTAATCCCAGCTTGACAAATGATCAAATAGATGGCGGACATGGTAGTAAAAGCAGCACCAGCAGCGACGACGGCAAGGGTGAAGATGACGAAAAAGAGCCCAAAGTCATGAGGGGTTGGCTTACCATGTACACCTCGAGCGACCCAAAATCGCCATTTACGAAACTAAGCGCTAGAGACCAACTTCTGACGAAAATCAAAGAGCTGAGGCAGAAGTACAAGGATGAGAAGCAGAGCATAACGTTCACGGGGCACAGCCTAGGGGCGAGCCTGTCAATCTTGAGCGCCTTTGATCTGGTGGAAAATGGGGTTGCTGATGACATCCCAGTTGCTGCTTTCGTATTTGGTTGCCCACAAGTCGGAAACAAGGCACTGAAAAATCGAATTCAGAGCTACCCAAATCTGAAGATTCTGCACACCAAGAACACCATTGATTTAATCCCACACTACCCTGGGCTTTTACTGGGTTATCGTGACATTGGAACAGAGCTCGTGATTGATACAAGGAAGTCAAAGTTCTTGAAGGAGTCGAATAATCCGAGCGACTGGCACAATTTGCAGGGGATGCTGCATGTGGTGGCTGGGTGGAACGGGGAAGAAGGCGAGTTCGAGCTAAGAGTAAAGAGGAGCGTGGCTTTGGTGAACAAGTCGAGCGATTTTCTGAAGACGGAGTTTTATGTGCCGGGGTCGTGGTGGGTGGAGAAGAACAAAGGGATGGTGCTTGATGAGAGCAGCGGAGAGTGGGTGTTGGCTCCTCCTTCCGACGAGGACCTGCCTGTCCCTGAGTTTTGACTGGCAGTGGTGGTGGTGGCTTATGGCTGGGGTCTTTTTTTTTTTTTCTGTTTATTTATTGTCAATATATTATATAGTGTTTGTTTGCTTGTCTTGTTGCAGTTGTGAACTTGTTAGTGTCGTTTTCTTTTGGATCAGAGAGGGTTCAACAGGTTTCCAAGTCAATCAATCAGAGCCTAAACTCTAAGTTCTTAGTTTCGATTCTCCATATTTTCAATATCGCTTGTATAAAAAAATTCAAAATAATTGATGTACCAATACATCAGATGTATATTAGAATTTTCGTTTCGATTCATGAGTGATTGGTTGCTTGCTTCGCAAATGGGTGTTTCTTGAAGTGATATGGATATGTGATAAGGAAGCCAAGTGCCCAAATGGGTCTCTTGAAGTGGTTGATCTTGTAAATTAATTGATTTAGTGGTCATGGCAATTTTTTTTTATTAATAAATTTGTTGTACTTCAAAAAAAAAAAAAAAAAAAAAAAAAAAAACCCAACAATTCCTTTTGAATATGAAAAACAAATTCAATTGGAATCTTGATTCTTGATTACATGCAGGCCTACCCCAGGACTCATGTGAGGTTGTTGACCCAACAAAAAGAAGAAGACCGCTATGTAAGTCCACTCTCCACTTGTCCAAAGTGATAAGGACCTTATGAATTGTGTATTTGCTCATAAATCACAAATAACAATAATAATAATAAAGCGACAATTCTCTGCTTGTACCTAAAGAGTTTAATGGTGTGTTTGGATGAAGTAATTCTAATTTTCATGGAAATTGTAAATGACGGAATTTCCAATTACATCATTTAAAAATTTCGTTAATTGCAAATTTCAGCGTTTGGATGTCATATATGCGGAATTTAAGAAATGACAGAAATTACAATTTCACCTGTTTGGATAGTCATCACATAATTAGAATTTACATAAGAACTTTTTTTCCAACAGTCTTGTATATAAAATCTGATAGGAATAATTAGCATGGTTCAGCACATTATAATTATATATATAATTAGAAAGACTTGAGATGTACGAAAATGTCTAACAGCACATACCTCAATTGTTACTAATGTAAAGAATTGCAACTGTAGCTTGTCTAATTTAAAAAAGCATAAATCACGTAATTTAAAAAAATGAAGCTAATCATCCCAACCAATGTTTCAACAAAATAGCAAAAATTAAAAATGTTAACTAAATATAAAATGTGTCTACGCTTTTGGTGAAATAAACATCAACACCATTCCCTTCTTTCTCTCAGTTGGAATTGTCTTTAACATGAGAAACTGTTTCTCATTTTCTATAAACCAAGAGCATGCCTTCAGTTGTTCATCTGGACTAAGATCTGGAATTGCAATGACTTCATTATATACTTATGTTGGATCAAGCTTTTGTGTAGTAGAATTGATAAAGTGTTCCAAATATGAAGCCATTTTAGCCACTGAATCAGCAAGAACATTAGTTGTACCTCTTTTTTTTGGTGGGGGAATATCAGAAGGTTTTTGATTTCTTCTTTTTGGACAACTAGAGCTGGGTGAAAACATCATCAACCTGACATCATCACTCATTTGTCATGGTAAAAGACAAAAGGAGACAATGATTGTCACTAATTACGTGAATAGTATCTGCTCTCTTTACAATTTTTTTGTTAATTTTTCACCGATTGCCATGGCAAAGGGCAATTACTATTCACAAAAAATTAATTTTATTTTTTATACTTAAAAGATTAATTTGAATAAGATTTTTGATTGCCACGTGTCCATATTTATTATAAAATTCACATCTCATATTTCGAACAAGATTTTCAATTGCTTCAATTGCGCCACGTGTCATCTCTATCTTTTAAATCCCTCTATAAAACCACAACCTCAACTCACACCAATCATCCATATCCTCTCTATCCTTTCATTTCTTAAATTTTACAAAACACATTCTACTTTCAATGTCTTACACGAGGAGGTTGTTGGAGAGGGCCGAGCGAGAAAATGAAGAAAGAATGTGCAAATGTGCTAAAGAAGAAAGGGAGTGGGAGCAAATAGATAACCACTAGAGCACGAACCGTTGATTAGGGACCATCGTTACAACAACCGTATGATTGGCCATTATAGGGAAATGTAATCTTCTTATGTTCATGAAAGACGTCAAGTTGATTTGATCGAGCACTTATGGGCAGCTGAGAGACAATCAATGAATAGAATCAAGATTTCATTTAAAAACTCAAGAATAGAGTACATTTGCATAAAGAAATAGGAGCAACCATGTAGGTGCTTCCTCAATCCAAGAAACAAAATCATTACAACTGATTGCAAATTGAGCCAAGGTGTGTGCTGCCTTATTACAGCTCCTTGGGGACCATTGACATAAAGCTACTCTAAATTTGCTTAGTAGGCATTTTGCTTCTTCAAGTAAAAGACCATGTGTTCCATTGCATTCCTGCGCTGAAAGAATACCAGTTATGCATTCTTTTGCGTCCATCTCTAGAATGGCACAAGTATATCCCATGTCAAGAGCAAAATTCAGTCCTTCAATTGCATCCATAAGCTCCGTTTGCTTGGCCTCATAACTTGCTTGGATTGGCTTAACACATGCACCATAAAGTCACCACACTCATTTCTAACAACGACACCTACCCCACGAATTGAATCCCCATTTTTGAGTGCTCCAACTACATTTATTTTATAGAGATCTACTGGTGGAGGCCTCCAAACTTGAGAAGGGGCTTGAGAGATATAAGTGCTATGCTGGATTGTGTGATAGAAGTGATTTGCTTCAAAAACTTTTTTCACAAAGACATTCATACGATTGTTGCATTCCTAAAAGGACACAAATTAATGTGCAAACAACCAATTAAAAATACCTGCAAGTGCACGAATCTAAAGAAGTATAGATTATGTAAGTACGGGATTGAAATCCCACGAAGAACTTGTCGGTTTCCTATAAGTTCTAATTTGAGTACAAAGAGAACACTTATTTAACACACCACAATGCACAAATGCAAATTTGAAACTAAAAATGAGTAAAGAAATGTAAAAGAAGCAAAAAAAAAAAAAAAAAGGTGCTGTGAACAGTAACCAGCGACCGGTCGTGAGGTAAAGGCGACCGGTCGTTTTTGCACAGAATCATTTTCTCTGTTTTTCAGTTTCGACCTCTGTCCAGTTTTTGACCTATAACTTTCCAAACGTACGTCCAAAATTCACGTTCTTTATACGGTTGGATTCAGCACAGAAAATTCAAGAACACAGCGTGGACCAAAAGTCCAAAACAATTACGGAAACAAATAAAATTCAGTAACAAAGACACATAATGTGTCGAACACACAACTCACACACACATTTGGGGGGGGGGGGGGTTTGATTTGTTTCAAGTGACCTATTTCTATTGCATGAAAGTAAATGGACTTCGAATTTAAATGAGAATGGCAGAGATGAATTATCAAGATGTGAAATTAAAATGTAACAAACACTAGGGTTTCGGAATCCACCCTAAACAATTCTACCCAAGTTCATGAATACTCAAGTGATGAACTCTAAACGTGTTGATGAAGATGTTCGCAATCAAGACCAGGTACGAGTGACTCAAGACGCATTGATTCTCTCTAATATACGTAAAGTGCAGTACGAGTGCTACAATACTTGTGCCTTCCCTATAATCGAATCTAGGTGTGCTTAGTACTTTGATTCAATTACAAGAAAAACTCATTAAGTTCAAAGAGAATATGAACATCACAAGAATCCTAATAGCATGGTCTTTACATTAGGTATTCAAGAAACCAATTCACATGGATGATTCTTACTTCATCCATTTATTGCTTAGGATAACATGAAGATACACATAATCCCAACAATCTCAAGAAGCATGCTTTCAAAGATGGCCAACCAAGGAAAAACACACATCAAGGATAGATTAATTTGGTGAATTGGAATTCATCAACAATATCCAGAAATTCATACACTCAAGCATCAAAACAATAAGGTAATCATGTTTAGGGCTTCAACCTAAGCCCTAGCTATGGAGTTTAGTTGCTCATACTTATTCCAAATACAAACTCAAAATAAAATTAGAAAGAGTTTACAGATTTTGAGAAAATGATGAAAGCTTCAAGGTCATCAATGGTGGAAGTCTTCTTCTCCACTTTGCTTGGCTGCACCTTGGCTTTCTCCTGGCTCCAAGCTCTCCAAAATATGCTCCCAATGTGTAGATTGATAGAATTCATTCATCTCCCACGTTCAAAAGCTCCCCCAAATCAGATTGCAATCCCTTTTGCCTTGCCCATCATTTCCAGCTCACACTTTTAATATAAAACTCATTCTTTACTCTAAAGCCTTTGCTCTTGTCCCCTTGCCATGATGAAGCTTTGTCCTTGAAAATATGCTCTTTGTCTCAGAAAATATCTCTTTCACTAAGGTAAATTCTCGTTACCAGGTGTTATGGTAACAAGAAGAATCAAGTGACACATTGGAGGTAAAAGCTGGACTACTTCGGATTCTCAGAGCTGTGGTAACATGCTGGATCGGTTGGATAGGCAATACTTGTCCAATGGAGCTCAAATTTGGATATGTTGTAGTTAACATCCATTGGAACAAGTCTCATGAAGATCATGACCTCATCCGAGCACCGGAGCATCCTGATCCGAGGCCAAGAAGTTGACCTACGAAAATGAACAAAAACAGAATTTATAACAAATAATGCACTTTTAGCTCATTTTCATTCCAACCAAGGTAAAATCTAAGAAAACACAAAAAGGAAGTAAAAAGCTATAAAATGTCAAGAACTAACTCAAAATAAAATGGTGAATAACATGAAAAATCATGTGTAAAAATGAACCGAACAACAATGCAGTAAATTTTATGCTTGGTTTGGATTTCCCTTCAAAAATAAAGGCATTTCTCATGTTCCAAATGCCCCAACAAATATATGCAAACATTCCTTGTTCTTCCTTACTTGAGGAGAGCTGTAATGCATGCAATAGATCTATAAAAGAATTGACCCTCCACAGCTCACATACATTCCCACATCCTGAATCTCGCCACACTTGCTTAGCGGCCTCACATGACCATCCTGCATATAAAACACTTTTAGCTTTGCATTGGCATTGCGGACAAATAGGCGTGGACAATATTTTCCGATTGAAAAGGTTCTGACCGCAAGGCAAAAAATCCCAAACACACCTCCATAGAAAAAAAAAAAATAATCTTGTATGGAATTTTAAAAGCCCAATTTTATTATTATTATTATTATTTCCAGAATAGTGAATTCAAACCAACAACATTTGATTCTCTTCCACACAATTTATCCTTCTCCGTACATGCCAGCCTATATCCACTTTTGACAGAATACTTGCCATTTCTTTCATAATGCCAAATTAATCGATCATGATTTGCAAGAGAAACCAATGGAATTTGTACGATGGCTTCCACCTCTTGATCCCAAAAAACCTGTTTAAGTAGATGCACATTCCACTGCCCTAAAGAAGTGAACAAATCACAAACCAGTGTTGACCTTGGCAATTGTGGGGGAGACATGATTTTGAAAAGAGAAAGGGCTAGGATCCATTTATCATTATAAACTTTGATGGACACCCCATTTCGAACTCTCCAACGAAGCCCCTTGTTGAGCAATTCTTTCCCCCATTGCAATGAACTCCAAATAAGAGAAGGATCTGTTCCCACATTTGCTTCCAAAAAATGTGATGAGTGATGATACCTTGCTCTAAAAATTCTTGCCACAAGAGACTCAAGATTACAAAGAATACGCCAACATCGTTTTACTAGCAAAGCTTGATTGAAAGCCTCAAGATCATGAAACCCCAAACCACCAACAAATTTACTTTTACATAAAAGATCCCACTTCACCCAATGAATTCCCCTTTGGTCTTTCGCCATTGCCCACCAAAACCAAGCCATAATTCAATATGAAAACAACTCATCAAGTAGGTGGGAATAGCCTATAACAAGACTTTAATTAAAATTTCCTTCCTAGCTCTAGATAAGAGCTTTTCCTTCCACCCACTTATGCGCTTCCAAAGTTTATCTTTTAAGTGTTAGTAAAAGTTGTTTCCTTCCCTTTCATGCAATAGTTGGCAAGCCTAAATATTTTTCAAGACACTGCACAATAGGAATATTCAACACACCTGCAACCATATCAATGTCTGCACTAGTAGCATTTGGACTTAGAGAGAGTGCTGACTTAGAATAATTTATTTGTTGCCCTGAGACCTCTTCATATATTTGGAATAGATTTTCCATAGTCATACAAGCCTTTTTCGTTGCCTTCATGATGATAATGCTATCATCTACAAAAAGTAAGTGAGTCACTAATGGTGCCTCCCTTACCACTTTAACCCCAACCAAATCACCTCTGCTTTCTACATCACGCAATAAACTAGAGAACCCCTTAGCACACATGAGGAAAAGGTGATGAGGTAAAGGAAAACCTTGCCATAACCCACGTTGTGGAGTGATGTGTCCAAGAAGAGTGCCCTTCCAAAGCACAGACAAAGTCATAGTAGATATGTAGTCCATCACTTTCTCTATCCATTGAGATGAAAAGCCCAGGTTTGGGCATCATTGCACCCAAGAACACCCACTCCATCCTGTCATATGGTTTTGCCATGTCCAATTTGAGTGCCATTTTAACATCATGTCCCTTCTTCAGACCCTTGATAGTATGCATTGTTTCAAAAGCTGCCATCATATTATGTAAAATCATTCGATTCGGTACAAAGGCACTTTGATTTTCTGCAATCACAGAAGGAAGAACATTCTTCAACCAATTGGCAATTGTTTTCGCTATCATTTTGTAAATTACTATACACAAACTGATCAGACGAAATTCTGAAAAAAGTTGTTGGTGTCCTTACTTTTGGGATGATAACTATAAGAGTGTGGTTAAATTCCTGAACGCTCACTTTCCCATTTAAAATCTACAAGCACTTATTAGACACCATATCTCTCGACAGTGTGCCAATATTGTTGGAAATATAAGGCCGGCATACCATCACACCCAGGGGCTTTCGTTGGGAACATCTAATTAATGTGTACTCCAACTCATCTCTTGTAAAAACTTACAGCAAACAATCATTCATATCACTTGTTATTATAGGACTTACATCATTAAGAATCCGCTCCATTTGCTGGTTGCCAAGAGGAAGAGAATAAGGACTTAAAATAGTCATAGAAAAGGGCCCCAATCTTATGCTCATCTATTTGCCATGCCTGATTTTCATTAAAAAGTACACATACCTTGCTGCGTTTTGATCGAGAGCTTGCCCGTTCAAGGAAAAATCGGGTATTTTTGTCACCCTCCTTGAGCCACACTACTCGAGATTGTTGTCTCTGCATAATTTCATTCTTTTCTAAAAGGTCCGAAATAGTTTTCTCAACTTTTGAGTTAACACATGTTGATCTGTTGTCAGTCTTCCTTGAAGGTCTGCTAACTCATGATAAGCTAATTTGAGTTGATTACGAATATTACCAAAGTTGACTTGGTTCCAAGTCTTGAGCTCCTTTGCACATAATGATAAATTATTACTTACTCCATCAATAAACTTCCAGGCCTCTCAAATCACCTTTTCACGTTCTTGCTCCTTCGTCCATATTTCTTCAAAATGAAACCGTCAACTCCGTTTTTTATGAGAAAAAAATTCTGGATCATCAACACAAGCCTCCAACAAAATCGAGTAGTGATTAAAACCCACTGCTACTAAGTGGCTAGTCATCAAATATGAATAATGGCCAAAGAAAGCACCATTTGCTAGACATCTGCCTAACCGTTCTTCCACCACACTACCCAAGTAAACGGGTACCTTGTAAATCTTGTGGAGCTAAGCCGACAATCATCCAAAGCCTCCTAAAATTGTTCATCTAATATTAAGGTCATTCTCCTCTACGTTGCTTTTCTTTAGGAAGCAAAATCTCATTAAAATCTCCAACTACCACCCAAGCACCTTGAATCGTGTGAGATAATCTGCGTAATAACTCCTAAGAATGGTTTCATTGTTGAGTATCTCAGGATGCCCATAAAATCCAGTAAAATAAAATTATGAGTCATTTGAATTAGTTATCATAGTATGAATGTGACCAATTGAGTAAGATAACAACCGCACATCCTACCCATGCTCTAGAACAAAACCAAACCTCCCCCCAAACCCACTTTCGCAACCTTAACTGCAGCTTCCATTCCAAGTTGTATTCGTTTATTTTCCATCTAATTTGAAGTCATTTTGGTTTCCATTAGGAAGATTTGGTTTTTTCTCTTGCAAAATATTTTGGAGAGAGTGGAATGTTCGAGGAGCCCCGAGACCTTGGACATTCAAGCTTAAGATCCTCATGGCTCGCGGTGGGTCAGCCTTGCTGATCCCACCACATTGTTTTTAAAATCATTCATATCTTCCCCCTCTTTGACCCACTTTGACACAGGCCTCTCTTCATCCATTATCTTCATTACTGCCATTTTTCCAGTCAAAGCTCTAACATCGTTGAGTTCCCCCTCATGTGAATTGGTTGATTCACATCTTGTCCTTGCCTTACATTTCCACGACCCTCTACCACTCTTTAAGTTGGCATTGATTTTATTCTTTTCTCCTGGATGTACTTCATACTGCATAGGGTCCACCAATTTTTTTGTTTCAAATTCAGACCCTGATCCAACATTCTTTTGGGCCCCAATAATAGTGTTTGCAAGCTCAGAGTTACCCAGCCCACTTGCAATATTATTAGTTGGAATGTGCGTATGAATATTTTGCAATGATTCATGCACATCCTCATCAAGGGCGGCCTTAAATCTAGTTGCTACGGTTTTGATATCCACGTCCTCCTTAAATGCATTTGTCTTTGAAGCTTTCATTTTGTGAGTACCTTTAATTATTTTCTCCTTAATTGCATTACCCACCTTTTCAATCCTAATGGAGTTTTGTAACGACATTTCCATATCAATGATGTCATGATCTGCTGGTTCTAGAATCGTTGCCACGTCAACCCTATTCGGAGAGTTCCCTGGGCACCCACTATTGGATCTCCTACTCCTCCTGTCGCCTCCCACGCCACCTCCTTTTGTGCTCTCCACCTCTCCTCCTCTTTTTGTTTACGCATCAGTCCCACAAAAGATTCAGCCATCGTCTCCCCTAGATTTTTCCTTCTATCCTCCCTTCTCCACCTTTTCCCCTTCACACAATTCCCTTCCTCATCACTTTTCTGTGAATTTTTTGGTATTGATGGGATCTCCTCGCATAAATGGCCTCTCTCCATTGACTCTAGGCCCTCCACCCCATTTGACCCTCGCATATCATTGGTACATAATATCCTTTGAATATTGTGGTCCTGAGTTCCATTACCTTCATCGTCGTCATGTCTACTCATAACACCACCATTGGATCGCTTAGGACTACTTGCCCTTGTAGTGATAAAATCATTGGTGGCCTTTAACCATGTCCCATAAGGCTTTTCGCGTGCTTGCTTGGCTGCTTGGTAGACAAAAGAACACTCCTTGAACACATGACCCACTCTGCCGCACACAAAATAGAATTCTCAGCGAACGTTCATATCGGAAATCTAATAACTATGTATTTCCATAAAGTATAATCACATTTTTTTCCTTGTCGTAATTGCTTGGAGACATCCAAACAAACACGAATCCTAAAAAATCTACCCAAACACTCCCCATCCATGCCCTCTGTTACATCCAAACATTGTCTAAGAGTATTCCCAATTTGTCACCCCATATTTACCGTCATACAACTCAATGGTACGTTATGGACTTGAATCTAGAATTCTGCATTTTTTATATGCATTTTTTTACTGAGCAACACTACCATCAGGAATCTCAAGTAATACTAGAGCTTTATCAAAATTCCAAGGCCCATTGCGCAACACCTTCAGTCGATCTCCTTCAGTCGCAAAGATGAACGAAAAGAGATTTTCACCTAAATCTTTCACCACCACCTCACGAGCCTTGTTCCAAAATTTCAACATCATTTGCTTGAATGCCTCTCAATTGAAAACATTAATTGTAAAGACTTTTCCAACCAGACTCGTCTTGAGTCGCTCTCCTACATCATCAACATCATTTTGTCCTACCTGAATTGCATCATTCTCGTTCTTAGTTAGGATGAGTACTTTCTCCAACAAATTTATCACCTTTTCCATTCCAAGTACTTGGATATAAAAGGGAAACCTATCTATATCACCAGTTTGGTAAGAAAATCAAGAAAACCCTAGACAAACCTGGGATGGAAAACCCTAAACAAAACTCTTGTTAGGGGTGAAAAGCTCTTACCCTAAAGGAATAGAGATTTTAGAGAGAAAGGACCCAACGAAGTCAAGTTTAATGTTTAGTTTTGAATTATGCTTTGTTTGTGTTTTGTAATGAATATATGTTTTGTTTTGATGCATGCAATGTTTTAAATAAATAGCTATATTATTGAATGCTTTCTTTTTTCAATAAAAGATAATTAGTACAACTAATTAAGAATTGGCAACTCCATCAATACAACCTAATGGTTTTCATCATTTAACCAATCCGTGTTGCTAAGTCCATCATCACGGAAAAGCCTTCTTCTCATAACATCCCTTTGTTCTTGCTTCCAAAATGACTTTGTTTCATGGGACATATGGCTCGTATCCATGGCCATGGTTTCCCGATCTTTCTTGTCCATGTCTTATTTGTGTCCATACTCCCTTTCTCTTGCAAATGCTTCATCTCTTGCCTTGTTAGCCTTATCTCTTTTCATGTATCTCTCAATTCTAAGTGCGTTGTTGATAGAAATTTGCTCCAAAAATTTTGCACATTCATTGTTCGAAGTGCTCCCTCTCTTAGCCTTAGCTGACTTTTTCCCAATAGGCCTCGACTCCCTTTGTATTGGTGAGTCTTGATTCATCAGAGAGTCCAATGTCGAATCCAATGTCGGTAAAATCGTGGAGCGGCGTCTCATTCAACACAACGGTCAGACTCGTGAGAATAATTTTGAATCTCGAACAATTCTTCACAATCTCCCAATATTGGTGATTGTCGAAAGATTTTTTGCCTTGGCCAATGGCACCTAACCACATTTGTGCTTAAATAATCTATAATTAAAAAAAATTGGAAATGTAAGAATATATATGACATTAAATTTAATAAAATGCCAATTACAAAAATTTTACCTTGTTGCTAAGATTTTCGCCGCTTCAAACGTTGTCCCTTGCTTTTTCCAACACATCTCTCAGTTTCCCTAACTCTTTATTCAAAAATTTCCACCTACTAGTCAATGCCATTTTCGTACGAGGCGAACCCGAACTTTCACAAAATTCTCCATGAATTTTTCTCCACATATGAGAGAACTTCATCTCATTGCTCATAATCGGGCAATGACCAACTTGGACCCAACACTCACACAACAAAACATCTTCCATGATTGTCCACGAGCCTCCGGCTTCGATGGAAGAGGCCATTTGTATTTTTACACAAATGGAATTTAGTAGTAGAAAATTTGGTGTGAAAAGTGAATAATATTGGAAGAAGAAGAATGTGTATGAAGATTTGCTATGGAAAGTAAATAATATTTGTTGGTATTTATAGAGAAAAAATTTCAGAATTTTTTGGTATTTTTTTCAATTTTTATTATATAAAAATTGGCAGCCGTTAGATGGCAATGAAAAAATGGATCGGACACCCTAGGTAGCGCCACATGGCTTCTATCCGTTGGGGGGAAAGTAGGAGTTGGTGTCAGCAACAAAAAATTCAATTTTTTTTTTTACCGTTGGCATGTGTGACACGCATAGTCCATGTATGTACGTCACGCTCCAATGGTAAAAAAATTTGATTTCTTGCGCTGGCATTAGTGGTGACGTCATAGCCCTCAGGCAAGAGGGCGAGCTCATTTTGCCTTGGGCCTTGCCCGGGTTTGTGGAGCCCATCTCTTACCCTGGCAAGAATGGGGCACTGGAAATACATTTGGGGGCATGGGGGGCCTCTTGCTCGGGCTGGGGCCTCCCAGGAGAAATGCTCTAAAAGGTACAAAATAATAGGAGTAGCATCAATTCAGTCAAACCAATCAAATTTGGTATTGGTAACTTAAAATATTATGTTACTTGTTTGTGTTTGTTTTGTGTTACGCCATGCGAGCGACATTTTAAGAGTTACATCCCACATTTTAGAATGACAAGTCTTGCAGTATTGTTTGAAAGATCTTGCCTAACATCGTCTATTGCGAATCAATTTTGTGTTGGATGCTCCCGTTTCAACTCACAACTTGTTTTTTAACTGAGAAATTAAAGGGGGCATCGTTGAGCTGGTTTGAAATTTGTACCCCAGGGGACTAAGGGCTCGTTTGGGAGTGCTTTTGGAGCAGCGAAAAGCGCTTCTAAATGGGTGAAAGCGCTTCTATCTTTTAAAAATGGTGTTTGGCAAAAATTGCCAAAGCGCTTTGGGTGAGATCCAAAAGCACTTGGAGTGGTTTTGGAAGAAGCACTTGAGAGGTGCTTCTTCATAAAAGAGCTGCAGGACAAAAACACGGGAAGCACTTGGCTCCCTTTAATGAAACTTTTAAAATGCCGAAAATACCCATATTTAATTTTTTTAAATGCCAAAACACTCTTTCTTTCTTTTTTTCTTTTTTCTCTTTTTCTCTCATATTAAACCAAAACTACCCGCGAAAAGTCCAAACTCCAAAACCTATCACCCATCTTCTATATCTCTCTCGCACAATTTGCTCTGGTCGACAGCAAAGCTTCACCCTCAGCACCCTTTAGCAACAACCTTCTTCTTCTTCTGCCTTCACATCCACGAAGTCACAGCACACACCAACTCTTTAGTTTTTTTGGACTTCATATTGCAGGGGAATTCCAAATCCTAGTGGACTTTTCATCTGTCATATTTCTGCTTATTCTGAAAAAGAGGTAATCATCGATTCTTGTTAACTTGTCTTGCATAAATCTCATGTTTCTATTCTGTTGGTTCTTGTTGTTTCCAAATTTATTGGCTTTTCTGTGTGTTCTCATAAATCCCACCAATTGAACTTGAAAAGTTCCTGAATTTTTCGTTGACCATTAGCTTGTGATTGATAGTTTGATTTTTCGAAAATTATTTTTCGTTTTCCTTCTCTACCAGGTGCATATCTCATATTTATTTTTCTTCTACTATTTGTCTTTGATTTGGTCACCGTTTTGTCCTCTTGGATGGATGCATGCAAAAGGAAGTTTTTCTTTTGCTATTTGTCTCTGTATTATTGTGTTGATCTCTGATTGAAGAAACTACAAAGATTATGTTTCCTTTCATACTTGTGTATCCAAACTGCTTTGGTGGTTCAATATTGTTTATCATTTTAAGGTGGTTCAAAATTGAGTTCAAAACTAGAGAGAATTAAGATAGTTCACCAATTTCCCATTCAATGTTTTCAAACTGAGTTCAAAACTATGCTTAACTACATTTTCAGATTGTTGATTATGTGAATTCTTGCTTAAACATGCAGTCCAATCTTAGTGCTACAATGAACAAAAATTTTCATTATAGTAAAAACAGATAGATGTACAAAATGTTTCTGAATTAGCACTAGAAAATGCCCTTATGTTGTTTTCCCTTTTACTTAAATTTATGGCTTGTTTGTCTGTTTGTTGCCTCAGTCACTCCCTCGCTCACTACGTTCAAATCCTAGCACATATACTTTCCATATATTTTGATTGAAGTTGAATGAAAATTTTAAAGACAGATGCATTAATGGAAAACATATATTGCTTTGTGAGAGATTAAAATACTGGGAAGGGTTGCTAATGATATAATATATGCAAATAAATGCAAAATACGTGGGTACTGGTACTCTGCAATTAATTTCATCTTAGTGTGTGAAGTGGTTAACTGCAAGGAAATTAGATGTTGTCTTTTAAGTTTTACAGTTTTTCTCTTTCGACAAAAAAATAATGGTTGCATAGAAAGTATTTAATTTGTGTTCATTGTACAATGTTTTTAATAGAGTAATGTCTAATAATATGGATAAGCCATCACAAGATGAATGTGGCGAAGAAAGCAAGAAACAAGAAAAGGCTCATTGGGATGATGAGGCTCTTGATGCATTTATAAAAATTTGTGTTGTTGAGACAATAGCTGGAAATCGACCAGGTGGCCATTTTAGTATAATATTTTTGGGATTCTTTAAATTTGTTTAAAGTAATTTTAAAAGCACTTTTACTGTGTTAATCAAATACTCAACAAAATATCAAAAGCGCTTTTATGTAGTGTAAAAACACTTTTAAATGTGACATCCAAACGACAAACTGCTTCTTTGTAGAAGCGCTTATGTCATAAGGCTCCTGGCATAAGCAGCTACCTGGCATAAGCGACTTCGGAAGAAGCACTCCCAAACGAACCCTAAGGTTACAACTCTAGTTTCTTTTGAACCCAATTTGATTTGGGTTCTGTCCCTATTTTCATTTAAACCGGCCTTTCAATTAGTCAAGTTTCATGCGACCAACAACATATGCAATCTTTTCTTTTAGTTTGCCTTTTTAATTCTTGGCCCAAGAGAAATAGCCCATAAAGTGGCATACCTTCAGGGAGCTAGAGAAATCACAAGGCTGGTGTTTCTTTTTCCCAAGAAGAATTGAAAAGTCAGACGAAGGGAAGCATCACGTATGATATGAACATGTAGATACTTATTTTTTAGTTGAAATTGTTTGCGAACTCGTCATTTGATGAAATATTCTTAGAAAACACAAGTACTTCCTGCACCAAACACACGACCTTTGGAAGATAACTACAGAATGAGGTGCAGCATATTAGTTTAAACTTTAGCTACAGATTTAAGTGCAAATACATCAGAGTTCAAACTTAAAATCGTAGCCCCAGCTGAGATTCATTTTCCGTCCTGGATTACTTATTTCTTTCCACGCAGTTTCGCTCCAAGAGCTCTCTCCAACTTGGTAATTACCTGCTGATTTGGAATAGCCTTCCCAGATTCATACTCTTGGATCACTTGAGGCTTCTCATTGATAATCTGCAAATAACTCCAGATCATCACTAACTATACACAGATATGCGTGTGTGTGTGCGTGAGTGAGAGAGCGAGAGAGAGAGAGAGAGAGAGAGAATTACTTGAGCAAGCTGAGACTGGGTAAGCTTCTTATCCATTCGAGCTTGCATAATAGCTTTCTTCAGCTCACTTGGCACACGTTCATCTACAAGTCAAAATCAGATGGCATTTAAGCACAAAGCCACAGAGTAGAAAAGAGCAAAAAATCCAAGCAAACAACAAACAAATAGCTTTGCAGAATTGATACAATATATTTCAGCTAGATAAAACACTAAAACAATGGTTCAAAGAAGAAATATTAAACCAGAGAGAGAAGCATAAGTCTGGGCAGGACTATAGGGGGCAAAAGTATATAAGGCCAAATGCACACAAACTCACAACATGCACAAAAATACAATATAATTAAAATAGAGAAATGTAAAATATCAACACTGTAGGCTTCACGTATGATATGCATGGCCAAGAATGCCTAGAGTAGGGAGCATATAAAAGATATAAGTACCCAAGCTCATCTTTCTTTCAGCATTCTCTCTTACAATGGCACAAGAAAGTAAAGAATTCTATTTCCATCAAAACAACTCATAGCATGTCTAAAGCAGACATGTTAAGCGTAAGAAAAAATTTAAAGCGAGCAAACAGGCAATGAAGAGAATCATGGAATACCGTAATGCATATGCATGATACAAAAACAAATACAACACATGAACTCAATGATGACTACCCGAGCAGATATCCAATGCTGAAAATTCTCATAGAATAACACAACAAGTGAAGGATCTGTTAAGTCACGCACTATATCACTTTTAGCCTTTTCGTTTTTTTATTGCCCATTCCCTCCAATGCACCTCTGAAAAGCATCTTGGCATCATTACATGTTATGACTACTTCCCTCACATCCCCTTTCATCAATGCAATTCTCATGTTAAAAAAATACTTTGAAGAACAACACACAAATGGTCAAAAAAGACTCTTGCAAGGACAACATTTCAGGCAAGATAGTGTTCGGGGGCTGGGGGGAGGGGCTTTCAGCTGAAAAAGTTGCATGTCAGATTGAAAGACTGAAACTGAAGGCTCAATACTTAAACATTATATTTATAATAGAAATGAACCATGCAACCAACTTGGCAAAAGAAACAATAGGCCAATTGGGGCAACGCAGGGGCCCCGCCATTGCAGGGTCTTGGGAGGACCTATATACACAGCCTCAACCCCACTTGTAGAGTGGCTATTTCCCATCAAACATTTGTAATGGAACCAAACTTATGACTGCGCCAAGGTTCACCCTCTTAGAAGGAAACAATTGAGCAAGATGTAAACAGATCTATCTGCTTCCATAAGCCAAACCAAACATTTCTAGCAAACTAAGAAAGCATATTAGAATCAACAAGATCTCAGGATGATTATTTTTCTAATCCAACAAATAAATATAAATTCTCATATGAACGACATGATTTTCTTAACACATAGTACAACGTGAAAACAAACTCACGAGCAAGGTTCTCTGTTTCCTCATCGAGCTTCCTTGTGTTCAAGGTAGTGCTGCTGGAGGCAGCTTTATTGGTCCCAGCAGTAGCTGCAAAGGATAATAAAATAACTATTATAACTGCAAGTTCTAAAATTATCATATGCAGTGCGCAACCCAAAAGATAAGTAACTTTTATACTTCATCCTAAGTCACCTCAAATGGAAAAAGAAAATTACAACTATAAACATCTGCAAGGGCCATCAAATATATATATATTTTTAAACACAGAAACCAGAAAACCTTTCGATTTTTAACGTACGCCTTAGTTAATTTGAACACCATTTGATGCATAAAAAAATAGGTGCAAGGTAATAAAAATCAAAGAAGAAGCCGGAACAATGATTCAAGCAACAACCCAAATGGAACAAAACGAGCGAGCTACATATAATGGATAAGATCCATCTAAAACAACATAATTACAACCTTATCAAGTGCAGATATCCAACCCAAAAACCAAGGATAACTTATTCTAATTCCAAAAACATAAATAATTGTCTAAACCCACAATCAGATTTTGAAATTATTTCCAGGGTTTTATCCTATCTTTTGCTTCACGAATCACAAAAACAAAAAATTAAGACCAAAGAACAAGGCGAGTGAGGAAGAAGAAAGGCCGACACAAAATGCAACAAGAAAAAACCTTTCTTTAGGGTTTCGATCTCAGCGCCAGAGCGGCGAGCAGCGTTGACAGCTTTCTCATCCTTCTTGGCGGCGGCGGTGGGTGCCTTCTTCCTGATAACCACGGGCTCCCAGTCCTGTGTGATGGGTCCTCCTGACATGGCGATTGGCGATTGGCGATTGGCGATCTGCTGATGGGTTTGTGGTGTCGTTGTGGTTGGGTTTTCTGGGTTTCTAGGGATTTTGTTTTGGTTGGTATTAAACGTCTAATGGTTTAGGCTGCACGCCTGTCTTTTTTTTTTATAGCTCTGGCCTTTTCTGGCCCTCCTGGATTTTTTGTGTTAATCGTTTTGGTCAAAATTGTCAATGTCGGTTTTTGACATTTTGTAATCGTTTTGGTCAGAATAATAACATACCTGTTATCTATCTATATATAGTATATAATAAATGTAAAACGTTCTAAAATTCCAATAATGCCTTCGCTTAATGAAAAGCCTCAAGCTATAACAAATTTAGGCCCCGTTTGGTTCATAGGAAATGAGACTTGGGAATGAGAATTCAATTCCTTTTCCATATTTTGTAAGTCTGGGCATGAGAAATGGATGCCTTGCACATGGGAACGTAAGGGGGAATGTGATGCCCTCCTCTTAACTTAGGTTTTGTTTTTCCCTCCTCATGGGAAAGTTTGGGAAAACGAGCCAACATTTAATGCACAATTTTCATGACTATTTTGTCCCTATGAACAATTTATAATTACAACGTATCATTAAATACATTATTTTTTTATTTGATTTAATCTGGATATAATTGGAAAATTATACAAACTTTGTTTTCTATTCCTACTCAAAACAAACATGGGAAAGGAAACAAAGTGGAATCTCCGGTTACTTTCCCAACATTACCAAACGTGGGAAAGGAATCTTTCATTCCCATTTCATGGGAAATGACATGAGAATTGATTTCCCCTCAAATCCATTCAGTGAACCAAACGAGGCCCTGTTTGGGATTGCTTTTTTTTTTGCCAAAAACCTGTTTCACTTTAAAGTTAAGCAGTTTAAGGTGTTTGGTAAAAATAAAATATCCCAATTATTTTAAAAGCAGTGGCATTTTGACAACGGCTTTTAAAAAACGGGGCTCTGGGTTGCTTTTCAAAGCTACTTTCGAAAGAAGCGAGGAGATGAACCTTTAATAAATTTTTTTAATTTCCAAAATACCATCATTTTTTTAAAAAAATGACATCACCTCCACTTCCACATCCAACTCCACCACTTGCACCTCCACAACCACCACCACCACCGCCACCACCACCACATCCTCCTCCTCCTCATCCTCCTCCACCACCACCTCCACCACCTCCTTCACCTTCACCTCCACCTCCACAACCATCACCACCACTACCACCACCACCTTATCCAAAACCTCCACATCCACCACCACCTCCACAATCAACACCACCACCACCACCATGATGCCATTACCACCACAACCACCACCTCCTCCAAAACCTCCACATCTCCACCGCCACCACCTCCACAACCAACACCACCATCACCATCACCACCACCACCACAACCGCCATCCCCACCACCACCTCCACTCCATCACTACCACTACCACCACAAGCTTAGTACACAACACTTTTAACATCATGTCTATTTTAGTCATTATTTACAGTTACAATAATTTTATATTAAAATTTACCAAACGGTTTTGACACTTTTTGTACTAACAGCACTTTAAAAATATTGTTTACCAAATATGGAGCTGCTTTACTTTACAGCTAATTATTTTTAAAGCGGGCAGAAGCAACTTTTTTTTAAAAGTGACAGGCAATCCCAAACTAGGCCTACAAAGGACCCACTAGTGTAGTGGTTTGTGATAATAGCTAAAAAGTGAATAGTTTATATCCCTAAAATATACCCTTAGAGCTTATTTATTTACTAATTTATTCATTTTGGTCTACTATATTTTTAATTTGTCAAATAAAGTTTAATATTATTTTGCATTGTTTATGTAGGCAAATAATATTGGAATTATGTGGGCAGCTTATTGGAGTGCAAAAGAAATGAAATAAAAGAGAAAACTAAGTCAATTGGTTGGAGACTCATCACGTGCTAAGCAAGAGATCATGATTTATCAAAAGAGGAAGTTGACGTGCATGCATAAGACTCTGGAGAAGTTAAATTCAAGGAGGAAAATAAATCCTAAGTGGTTAGGGTTTGACTGATATAAAAGGGTGCTACTTGCTCTGTCTCGGGGGTTTTGCTTTTTGGCCCAAAACACTTTATTTTTCTAGAGTTATGTTTCTTTGTTATGGAGAACTAACTCCCTAGCTAAGGTTAGGGGGAAAGCCTTCGAGATACCATGTAGTTTCGTTAGTTTGATTCGAATGGAGCTTTAATGTTAAATTCTTATTTATAGATTTGTTCAATTTAATTTTAGTTTTTCTCTTTGATCGATTGATGGGTGCTTGATAATCTTATTCATAGGCTCAGTCATGCTTTTCCTATAGTTGAGTAAAAACATCCATGCTTTTGAGATTTGAGAAAAATTAGTAGATTGCTTTGATTTCATTGAATTTATTTCTTGATAGGTTGTTGCTGTAGGTACAGGTTATACTTGAAATTCTTTCTAAATGAAATTAAATTGGGTTTTAATTGTGAACAATCATAGTGAGAATCAAACTAATGGGATTACATATGTATTTTGAAGGTAGAATCCCGACGTCTTAGTGTTTTTTTATTATTGAACTTTCTTCTAATCTTTTAATCATATTCTTCTTGTATCAGTTATCTTATGTATTTTGTGCACTTTAACACCGCTCTCTGTGGATACGGTACTTGACTTATGAGATTTACTATTGTGTGACACTTGCACTAGGGTTTAGCAATAAATGTCCACTTATTTACTAAAAATCATAGCCGAGCCCAAGACTCACTTTCACAACCCACCAATCCAAAATCCCAAGCTCGCCCATTCCATAACTTCAAGTGTCAATATAATACCCAAGAATTCCATAGGATACTATAAAACAAACTCATAATCCCAACATAATTAAAACAACTCAAATAATGGTCAAGACTCGTTTACATGGTCGTTCTAGTAACCGAGGGGTCGAACTACCCAAACTTGGTCAACCGGGCTTGTAGGGTCCACGACCTCCGATTTCCGATTTAGAAAGTTCCTATGAGTTCCACAATGTTTAGGATACACGTCCTGCAAGTTTGGTTCAGATCGGATGGTCGGATCGCTCACAATCGCACGATCGGATGGTTATCGTAAAACGCAAATTTTAAGTTATTGAATCAGAACATCAGGGCTCTGATTCACGATCCGTGAATCATGATTCTAAGAATGTCTAGATCAACAAATATTGAAATGGAGTCAATCCAACGGTCTGAACATGTCGAACTCGAATAACGCCTAATATGCAATATTCGATCGACGATCAAACAATAACCAAATTCATATCCGAGCATACCGTCGTGCTCGGGAAAACATGAGAATGATTGCAGGCCAAAAAGTGGCCCTATCCTTTTCGTTTCAACTCCAATTCGAGCCCACTACGTGTCTACGGACTCATCTCGGTACGACCTATGTAAAAATACCACTCACTTGCCCCAAAATCCTTCCGGATTAAAAAAAGATCAAATTACCCCTACTCTAAGGGCAAAATTGTAAATTCATAATTCATGAAATTAATTAAATTCACGATTCATTTTATTTTGGGTCGGTATGTTACACATATGTTTTGAGATAAGTTGATTCAGAGTAGAGACCCACCATGGGATTTATTTATGAGTTAATGGATGCTGGAGAAGATAAGATTGCTTTTAATTGTGGAAAATTTTAAAGAAAGTATAAACCAATTTGGAGAAGAATAGACGAAAGATGAGGTCCACAACTTCATTAACCTTTACATGATGCGGTTATTATTTGAACCCTCAATAGCGTTATGAAGAAACTTTTTCTAATGTTGAGGAAGTGGGGAAGGGAATAGAATGGAAGATTGCATGACTACGATGTTGTCTTTTGAGGATCGTATGGCTGATATCCAAGTGGACTTGTATGATGATGCAAAAGAAGAGTTTGGATGTCAGCTTGCTGTGAATTGAAGGAAACTATGAACTCAAGGTTAAAATCCTTACTTTTTTATTTTAATTTGAGTATAATGAACACTTGAAATAAATGTTTGTTTTATTTTTTCAGCAAATTGGTGGAAACGTTTTGGGAGGGACACACCTGAAGTTGTGAAGTTTGTTATTCAAGTTCTGAAGTTGTGAAGTTGAGAAGTATTAGAAGGAGGTTAAAGATTGATCTAATATTTGTGGATGAAAGTGAGTTCTGACGATGAATGGATAGTTGAGGTTGAAGAGCTAGTTCTTCCAATTGATCTTAATTGGCTTCATTCTCAAGAATTATATGATGTTGATGTCATCAGAAATATGCCTCTGAACATTATTGACAAGCTCATATTTATATATATTTTACATCAAATTCACTTGCCTTTTCTTAGTTAGTTCCTTATATCTTTGAGCTATTTACTTTATTTTTGTGTTTTGTAGGTGTTGACGCCAAAAAGTGGTTTCGCGACTTAGAGGGTCAACTTAGTAATTTTGATGTCTTCGGTACTTTTGATGCCTCGGTAGGGAGCGTGACCTGCAAAATAGGAGAACGCTCGGTAAGGCCAAGGGCACCGGTGTGGTACCGGCCGAAGGCTCTCCGATGCTTAAGTAAGTTCGGGATTTAGTAAGTTTTACCTGCAGTTCAATTAGCAGGTATGCCGATCGTTCTGATTACCTCCATTTTGGGATGGTTGACCCCTTTTATAGGCCTTGGGAGGTGTGCACTCTTTGTAGTTTTTCGATGTGGGACTGTGGGCGTCGATTCTGAGCGTGCCACGTGTCCAGGTGGTGGGTGTTGCCCTAATGGTGCGCTCGGAGGCCGAGTGCCGAAGGCCACCATGACCAGGCTCGATTTCTTCCACGTGTCCTGTCTTTATTGGCTGCTCATTTTGGGTATAAACAGTAGGATCTGTCAAGCAAAGAAAAAAAAATAGCATAAGTGGGATTTTTAAGTAACAAATTCGTCAAAATTGCATGTGCAGATAAGCTGATTTTGGAAGCAAGTTACAAACAGCTTAGAATGAATTAGAGAACGTGCCTTATATTCTTGGAAAGCTACAGATGTCTATTTTTTGGAGCAACTCACAGATTGTTCATATCATTTTTCTAGAAGAAGTTATGGCCATTTTAACACTGAAAGGTCCACAAGAGGCTGAGCAGTTTGTAACTGCAAGGAAAGCAATAAACCCAATGAATCTAGCAGCCAAAACGGATGCAGCCAAGAACAAGCCAACGGACACCTACTCACATATCTGAGGAAATGGAATTAAAGATGAGGATTAGGTGGGAGTAATGGGCATAAAGGCTACCCAAAGAGTTACAATTGTTTTACCATTTTTTCTCACTTATTGTCATCAATAAATTTCTATTTAGAGGAGGGAATATGGGGAGAAAACAGAAGGCAGTTTTTGGAGTGAGAAGGCAGCAACGTTGGGCAAGATAGGAGGAAGGAGAAAATCTTGGCATTCTCTTCTTTCGGTTTTACCTTCTCAAACTCATGTCTTTCTTTTGGTTTTATTTAAGAATAATGTGTAACTAAATTTTTAGTAGTTAGGGGCTGTTTTGAAGCCCCTGATATGATTGCGAATGTGTTATGACATTTCATTTCAATTTATGTTATGAAATGATGAAAATTGCTTCACTACTTGTCTCATTGATGAATTCTTTATGTGTTTTCTCCAGATGCATACTGATCGGTGCATAATTACATATCATTTTGTACCCTTTTAACTTATGATTTGGTTATGTTTTTGAGTTAAACTTGTGCTTTTAATAAGTTTTGTGTTTGTTTCAGTGTTATAAGCTTGAGACTCACTAATTGCATTTTGGAGACAAGTTAGCTCAAAACGGTGTCTGCAGATCAGTCAACTTCACGGATTAGACTGTACTTACTCAAGAAGGACCAGATAATGGGCCATACATCATTGGAAAGATACAGAAGTCTATTTTCTGTAGAATTTTACGGTTCATGATTCTGAGTCTTCTAGAGAAAGTTATTCATGTTTTGGCAACTTAAGGTCAAATTCGGCAGCATCTGCGTTACTGGGCCAAATATCACATTTGAAGGCCTTCCCGATTTTTCCTTGAGTTGGGCTGCATATGCTTGGAAAGATAATTCAAAGAGCTTCAAGATTCATATTTTTCCAGATTTTTCAGAATGAAGCCACAAGCCCAAAACGAGCCCACAAGCTGGCTGCAATGCATTGTCATGCATGACATATGCATGATGAAGTGTTGTTGATTGTGGGAAAGTTTGGTGAAGCATATTCAATACCTATTTTTGAGTGGAATTTTGCAGCAGCCAAATGAATTAATTGAAGTTGAAGTGGATGATGCAACACTAAGCTTAATGACAAGAAGAATTGTTTTCAAATGCAATAGTGTGTTAGGTGAATTAAGTGTTGTAAGTTGGTGAAGTGAGTGTGGTTAGTGAACTCTATTGTATAATTCAGATTTTCACTTCCCCTAGGCCTATAAATAGGGAAGTTCTCTAAGCTTGTAATCACACCCCAAGGGGGGGAGCTCTCAAGCACTTCTCTAGAGCTCCCTTCCCTTCTCTCCCTCAAATTCTCTTAGTTTCCCTTTGTAGTTCTCAATTGTTGTAATAAGATCATTCTACTAAATTTTCTTTGTACTAAATCTCAAACACTTTTCCTTTCTCTTCTTCTAAATTCTTCAAACACTCTCTTCTCCAAACACTTCCCAAACACTTCTCCCATTTCCTTCATCAAATTCTCAAAGTTCTCAAACACTTCCTTTCTTCCTCAAAGTTCTCTTAGTTTCCTTAATGTTTTCTTAGTTGTAATTTATTTTTCTTGTAATGTACATTCTTTCTTCTTGTTTTGTTTCTTTTGTTTTCATTTTTGTTTTGTGTAGGAAAATTGAATTAGATCATTCAATCACCAATCCCTGTGGAATCGACCTCGCACTTACATATGCTATACTATTGAACGGCTCGTGCACTTGCGAGTATCACAAGTTGAGGATGCAGTTGAACCCATTTTGGTGCAGCTAAATCTACGCAACACATACTTAGTAAGCATATTTAGGATTCTAATGCTATGAATATGTGTGTGCCTGCCATTGTCGAATGAGGACCTACATATGTTCTATAGTAGTACTTGTTAATTGCGATTAACATGCGAATCAATTTCTAAGATAAGTAAGACAACGCCAGTACTTACGATGCCTTGTGATGACTCAAACTCTTTTCGTTCTTAATGATTTCTACTTGTTAAATCTATGAACACGCCAATCTAGATTTCATGTTAGGGACAAGTTAAGTTGAAAACGACATTCTCTTAACATACTACTTAAGAAAGAGTAATAGGTTCAGTTCTAACATTGAGCCAATTTGAGCATCTTCATTAGGAAATAAAAAGAATTTGAATGAAACATAACATGTGCATGATTATTTGGTGGTGGAGAGCACTTCCCACAACTCATTTTCTTAATTGTGAAATACAATCTATTTTTATAATTCAAAATCCATTTCTGTCCTGCTGTTGTCCGATTTAATTTATACAGCAAATCAACTCTAAAAATCCCAAAATTTTGTGTGCGTGTAGCTCTGCGTGTAAAATTTCGTAGACTTTAGATAGGTGTAAGTAGGTTTAATAATTATTCTTCGGTGGCTGGTCAGTAAGGACAGCAGCCCAGTCTTTGTGACATTTTAAGTAGTTAGATAAAAACAATCTTCTGCGGGAAAGACCCTTATTTTCATATGCTACAATTGACAAATCTTAGTGTTAATAAGGAAAATCGATAGGATATTTGCGTGCTACTTTGTGGTGTGTTTTTAATCCTATCAATTATGAAACATATCTACATACTCGAATGTCTATTTTTGTGGAGCCTATTGTTTATGCTACGACTCAAGAGCCTATTGATCGGTTCATAATTGTATATCATTTTGTACCCTTCTAGCTTACGATTTGGTTATGTTTTTGAGTTAAACTTGTGCTTTTAATCTTTTTTTGTGTTTATCTTTTAGTTCATTGAGCTTTAGCAATGGTGGCTTTGGATAGGAAAAGATGCAATCCATGCATGTTAAGGGCTGATTAGGATAAGAGCAAGAGCTTAAAAACAAACCCAAATTTGGGCCACATTCCTTGTCAGTCCAGTTTCGTAAGTCACCTTGCAGGTCTCATTTCAGCAATCTACACAACTCGGATGAGGAGACATTGTTCATAGAAGTTGTTCCAATGGGTGTCTAGTATAACATATCCAAATGTCAGCCCAATTGAACATATCTAGAGTCCTCAGCCCGTCCAACACTGAACCCTGCTCAGGAGGATTCGTTTTTCCAGCAACACATGTGCAACAGCAAAAGAACTTTATTAGCCAGCAACAAAGACTAGCAGCACATGAGTTGGCAGCAAATAAAGAGCCAGACCTCCATGCTAAAAGAAGAAACCAGCAAACCCATGTGAAGATAGCTTGAGGTGCAACAAAAGAAGTATGGGATGAAATTGATTCCAACCACACTAACATAGACAAGATGAAGTGGGAGTTATGGGTTGTATTAAAGGAGGAATGGTGGTGTTGCATTTCATCATGATGTTCCTCCCTCTTAGCCCTATAAATAGAGAAGTCTTCAAGCTTCAAATCACACCCCAAGGGGGGGGAGCTCTCAAACACTTCTCTAGAGCTCCATTCCCTTCTCTCTCTCAATTTCTCTTAGTTTCCTTTCAAGTTGTCAATTGTTGTAACAAAATGATTTTACTAAATTTTCCTTCAAGTTTTCAAGTTCTACTTTAATTTTATTTGTAATGTACATTCTTTCTTAAGTATTCAAGTTTAATTAGTTTCCAAGTTTCAATTATGGTTTTTGTTCTTATTCATTATGCTTATAAGTTAATATGCTAGTTTGAATAATTGATCACCATTTAGGCTTGCATGTTAGCTATCTTGGTTTGAATTAAGAGTAGACACCATGCTTTAATTCGAATTGAACTATGAATAGGAAGAGTATGCATGGACATTCGACAACAGGGATTAGATACATACTTGGTTGTTTAAATTGTTCTTCTATGCTTAATGGGTTCCTAATGCTTAATTTTAGGTTAGACAACAAATGATCAAATTAGGGAATTAGAAACACAAGGTTAGGACCAAACACCATGGCTTAATCATACTTTAGCTAGAATCAATCCGTTAATCTAATTGAACTTGGGAACTTATTTGCTTGAGTTATTTCTTTTTTTCTTGTTTTATTTATTTTCTTTTTCATTTCTGTTTTGTGTAGGGGAAATGAATTGGATCATTCAATCACCAATCCTCATGGGATCGACATCGCACTTACATATGCTATACTACCGAACGGCTCGTGCACTTGCGAGTATCACAAGTTGAGGATGCAGCTGAATCCATTTTGATGCAGCTAAAATCGACGCAACACCTATTGTTCATGATAAGACTCAAGAACGAGGGAATATTCATGCTAGGTGTAGAGAACTAAAAACCAACACCAGCAAACTCACAGACAAACAAACCAAACAACACAGCAAGCACGCAGATTCTCAATGCTCAAGCAGCAAAATATTCTCACAGAGACACGAAGAGAATAGAAGGAAGAAGACTGAAGCTAAAACTAATAAGCTTCATTCTATGATAATTAAACAGCAAGCAACAGCACACCATACAAATAGAGGCAACGCCTCTTTTGAGAGATAGAGAGAGAGAAAGACTTTTCAGCAGAAACTATAAAGGCATCCTAGAGACAAGAGAGCACTCTACGGAAAACATGTCTCCTAGAGTAATACAAAAGTAGCTCATTGAGCCAATAAACAAAGTATGTCTAGCCGACAGCATGCTCACATGCTTTTACAAAATGGATAAAATATAAAACTTAGCTTTGGATTCCTTGGCTTGGTTTAACTTTCAACAGCCTCCCTTAAACCAAGCTCATCATAGCTCTCCATTCCCATCATCTTCTTCAGCTTCATGAACGCATCTATCTTGAGACCCTTTGTAAATATGTCTGCAATTTGTTCTCCAAGTTGGACAATATTGAACTTCAACCACCTTGTTATTCACCAAATCACGAATGTAATGGAATTTCACAGGTATATGTTTAGTCCTCCCATGAAAAACAGGATTCCTTGCCAATGCAATCGCTAAATTATTGTCACAATAAATTGTTGTGGGGCTCTTCTGTTCATGATGAAGATCACCAAGTAATTGGCGCAACGATACTGCCTATGTAGTAGAATTTGTGGCTGCAATACTCTGCTTCAGTAGATGAAAGGGCTACAACTTGCTGCTTCTTTGATAACCAAGAAATTACTCCATAACCAATATGAAATGCATAGCTTGAAGTACTTTTTGCAGTTTCAACATCACCAACCCAGTCACTGTCCGTATATCCTACAAGCTTCACAGGACAATTAGCTTAGTAGAAAATACCATCACTTTGAGTTCCTTTGACATACCTCAAAATTCTTTTTGCTGCCTGCATATGTAACTGTCTTGGAGTTTCCATAAATCTATTAATAAGCCCAACACCCAATGTGATATTTGGCCTAGTAGCAGTCAAATAATGCAAGCTACCAACCAATTGTTTGAAAAATGTTGGATTAACGAACTTTCCAGCTCCATCTCTCTCCAGCTTCAGTCTTTCTTGAACTGTAGCTTCAGTTTGTTTCACCTCAATACCAAGAAAATAACACATTAGTCCCATATCAGTCATCTCAAATTGAGATGCTAAAGCCTCCCTGAATTCTGCAACCAATCTCATATTATTTCCTGTAATTATCAAGTCATCCACATACATACAGACAATAACAACATCCCCTTGTTGATTATTTTTGACATACAAAGTATGTTCATATGGACACCTTTGAAACTTATGCTCAATGAAGTAAGAATCAATTCTGGTGTACCATGCTCTTGAAGCCCGTTTAAGGCCATACAAAGCCTTTTTCAGCTTATACACCATGTAAGCTTGCCCTTGTTTCACATAGCCTGCTGGTTGCTCAAGATAAACCTCTTCTTCCAAGGTTCCATTCAAAAATGCAGATTTTACATCCATTTGGAATATCTTCCAAGCATTATGGGTAGCAAGAGAAATAACCATTCTAACAGTATCAAGCCTAGCCTAGCAACAGGAGCAAAAACCTCAAAATAATCAATACCTGGTTTTTGCTTGTAGCCTTTAGCTACTAATCTTGCCTTGAAACGATCCACATCTCCATTAAGCTTGTACTTTGTCTTGTATACCCATTTAACTCCAATAGGTGTCTTTCCTCTAAGAAGAGAAGTAAGCTCCCAAGTGCCATTCTTTTCAATTGCATGAATCTCTTCACCCCATTGCTTTAATCCAATGTTCATGTTCACATGCCTCCTCAAATGATAGAGGATCATAATATGCATACAAAGCAAAGTTAACAATTTCTTCATCTGTGGAGACATTTCCTGTACCCATTTGATAATCTTGGAAGCGAGATGGCAGTCGACGCTCACGTGTTGACCTTCTTGGCTCAACTTCTTGTGGTTCTTGAGCGCTGGAGATTGAGCCATTGGGGTTTGAATTTCTGGTTCATTTACATGTTGTTCATCTCCAAAATAATAATTATCAACTGCTGGAAAATGTGATGCTGGTTTGCTTTCATTCAAGGACCAATCCCAAGTTCCTTGTTCATCAAAAGTGACATCCCTGCTGATTATAACCTTCTCTGTCTTCGGATTATAAAGCTTGTAGCCTTTTGTGACTGTACCATAGCCAATAAAAATGCACTTTTCTGCCTTCTCATCAAGTTTCTTTCTAATATGATCTGGGACATGAGAATAAGCAATGCATCCAAACACACGAAGATGCTGAATATTTGGCTTTCTGCCACTCCAAACTTCATAAGGAGTTCTTCCATTCACACTTATGCTAGGAGACCTGTTCAAAATATACACAGCACAAGCAACAGCTTCTGCCCAAAAATACTTAGGCAGATTCTTCAATTTCAACATACATCTCACCATATCCATAATTGTTCTGTTTTTTCTTTCAGCCACACCATTTTGCTGAGGTGTATACCTGGCTATCAATTGATTTTTTATCCCATTCTTCTCTAAAAATTCATCACAAACAATGTATTCTTGGCCTCTGTCAGTTCTCAATACTTTTATCTTTTCACCACTTTGTCAACATAGGCTTTGAAATTCTTGAAAGTGTCACAAGCATCATATTTGTTTTTTAAGATATACGCCCAAGTCTTTCTCCTGAAATCATCAATAAATGTAATGAAATATTTTCCACCACCATGTGAGTTTGTCTCAACACTACACAAATCAGAGTGTATCACTTCAAGAGGCTTTTGAGCTCTAAAAGCCTTTCCTTTAGGAAAACTGTCTCTATGCTTTTTACCAAGGACACAAGTCTCACATAAATCATTAGGCACAAAAATATGAGGCAACCCAAACACCAAATTTTTCTGAGCAAGGAGATTTAAATTGTTAAAATTTAAATGTCTATATCGCATGTGCCATGGCCAGTTATCATCAACCATCATTGAACTGAAACAAGGTAATTCACGGTAATGAGATACAATGGAAACAGTTCGGTTTGGAGTCATTTTTACCTTTGCTATTAGTCCATGATTGGCAGCATGAATTGTGCAAACTCCATTGAAAATTTGGATGTCATATCCTTTCTCTAACAGCTGTCCCAAGCTCAACAAATTATGGCGCAAACCAGGAATGTAGTAAACATTTGATATGGAATTGGACGACCCATCCTTTAGCTTGATAGCGATTCTCCCTTTTCCTTGGGCTGGAATCTTTGTTTGATCACCAAATGTGATCACAGACTGCACAGACTCATTCAAATCACTGAACATATCCTTATGCCCACACATATGATTACTGCATCCAGGTATCCAACAACCACTTGTTTTTCTCATCATCATTTACAGCATTAAAAGCCAGCAACAAAGTCTCTTCATTGCCTTTATCATTTTTTGCAAACTTAGCATGATGACCCATGTTTTCAAACTTCTGAGAATTACATTCATTTTGGTAGTAACCAAATTTCTGACAATTAAAGCACTGAACCTTGGATTTATCACGAGCTTGGTTCCAATTGTTGCTATCACGGGCTTGGCATCAATTGTTGCTTCTTCCTCTTCCTCTGCCTCCTCCTCTTCTATTTTCAAATATATTTGGACCCGTTCTGTAATTTGAGTTATGATTCTTGCCATTTGATCTTGTTTCATTGCATGACTCCTCATTCTTAGAGTCATTCTTCTCCTTTTTCAAGTTCACTTGGGCCTTCAATGCTTCTTCAATCCCAATCTCTGACTTCTCATTTAATCTTTGCTCATAAGCTTGTAGTGAGCCTTGCAACTCATCAACTATCAAAGTACTAAGGTCACGTGTCTCTTCAATAGCTGTAACTTTGCCTTCAAACCTGTCTGTCAAGGTTCGAAGAACTTTCTCCACAATCTGGAGCTCTTTCATATCCTCACCATTGGCTGTCATCTGGTTAGCCAAGGACAAGGTGCGTGTGAAATAATTAGAGATGCTTTCTTTTTTCTCCATCTGCAGGAGCTCAAACTGTCTTCTCATGGTCTGTAGCCGCACTTTCTTGACCTTCTCTCTTCCAACATAACTGTTGATCAACACATCCCATGCCTCCTTAGATGTAGAGACTTGTGCAATCTTCTCATAGACCGCTGGATCAATTGCACCAAAGATGTACATCAAGGCCCTGCTATCCTTCTTTTCACCATCTCTTCTCTCTGGTTTTGTGTGAGGATGGCTTGATCTCCTGGGTCATTGAACCCATTTATCACAACATCTGTGTACTCCATGACTTTGAAGAAAAGCTTCATTTGAGAACGCCAATATTGGAAGTTTCCCTTCCCATCAAACCTCCCGATAGGGCACTGAACAAAATCATTTCTGTTTGCCATCCTTCTTGAGCCTAAGCTCTAATACCAGATGTAAAGAACTAAAAACCAACACCAGCAAACTCACAGACAAACAAACCAAACAACACAGCAAGCACATAGATTCTCAATGCTCAAGCAGCAAAATATTCTCACACAGACATGAAGAGAATAGAAGGAAGAAGACTGAAGCTAAAACTGATAAGCTTCATTCTGTGATAATTAAACAGAAAGCAACAGCACACCATACAAATAGAGGCAACACCTCTTTTGAGAGAGAGAGAGAGAGAGAGAGAGAAAGACTTTTCAGCAGAAAGTATAAAGACATCCTAGAGACAAGAGAGCACTCTATGGAAAGCATGTCTCCTAGAGTAATACAAAAGTAGCTCCTTGAGCCAATAAACGAAGTATGTCTAGCCGACAGCATGCTCACATGCTTTTACAAAATGGATAAAATATAAAACTTAGCTTTGGATTCCTTTGGCTTGGTTTACCTTTCAACACTAGGACTCAAGAGCTAGGGAATATTCATGTTAGGACTCAAGAGCCTACTGTCCATTCTAGAACTAAAGGTCCTATTATTGATGATGAGCCTATTCTTGACGATGATGTTCTTCTTGCCTTATTAGGTTTTAAAAAGAGAAACAATGATGAAAGCTCAAGTAAATATGAAAAGTAAATCATGGAGTGAAAGTTACAATTAGTGTATCATTCATTAACATTAAATTTCATAATTTTAACACACTGTTGGTAAGAGTAAAGTAAAAAACAAGTCTTTAAGAAGATGATGAGATAGATAAAAATCCTTCAACATTTGATAGTGGGGGCTTTCCTTTTCATATTGATACAATTGATGAATATGATAGTGATGTTAATTTGAATGATATTTGTGATGAGAAGTGGGATGAATGAATTGAGTTTTTCTTTTGATGTTGAATAAATATTTTATGCTTGGGATTGATTATTATGCTTGAATGATAATTAGTACTTATATTTGACAGATTATTATGGTTCAATACGAATTAGTACTACAATTTAGTTGTACTGTATTATTTATAAATTTTTGTTATTAAAATAAATTAATGTTCGAAAGACTTACGCTTCAATGCTTCAAGGCTTATGACTTGCATAGCGCAACTAAAACGCAGTGCCTTTGAAAACATTGGTAAAAACCCCTCTTCATTCCAAACAAAAGTTTCTTCTTCAAGAACCCAGTTTGGGCAAAATGAATGAGACTTACATTCATGATGAGATGTATCACATTGATGATGATGAGATGTATCATTGGGATTGAGAAGAGTGTATCATTGGGATTGAGAAGAGCTCTATAAAATTAGTCATTTCCCCTTAGTTTCTCCTCATATCAACCCTAGAAATCCAAACCACACACAACATAAGGTCTCACTTCTATTTTCTTCACTATTCTTATTTGGTAAACTTTCATTTTTATTTTATGATATTAATTTGTTTGTTGTCTCCACAAATGGCGACAGTTTGTAGATTGATTAGAACCATAAAACTGTGCTTAGTTGATCCAAAATTTTTAGGCGATATAACTATGAATTCCTAATTTATAGGAATAAGGGAACGAGAGGAATTTTAAGACAATTAGAGAAACAAAAGGAAGAAACTAAGGAACTGTTTTGAGTTTGGCTTGTCTATTACATTCAATAACTCATGCTTGTATACATTTTAGATGTCTAAAAATAACCAAGCTAAAATGACAAATGATTTTAAACCTTAAGACACCAAAGGTTTAAAATCCTGAACAAATGGAAACCATATGTTTTTAATGGTTTAAAGTTGATTGTTTGCAACCACTTCTCTTTAATGGTTTGAAATAATTTGATTGGATTATTTAATATAATCCAATTATGAACTATATTATTTTTATTTTACGTAGGATCCTCCTAGATCATCAGCGGTGCTTTCCAAGTTAGCTAAATCCAAGTTAGACGATGCGATGATCAAAAAATGCGAACATGACTTTAAGGAGTCAAAGAAGAAAATTCAATTTATTGATTGTGTTTACGTGCATTCCATTGAAGACATGCACGATGTAGCTAAATTGAGAACCCATAAACTCACTTCCACATCTCAGGCATTCTTGACAACTGGAAGTGGAGGCAGTGCAACCAAGTTTCTAGTATATTAATATGTTGTTATGGTTGGTGTATTTTTAATTTAACACTACTAAAAAAACTCACACTAGATATACTAATTTTTATTTGTCTCCTAAGTCGATTTTTGAGACAATTAATTGTCTCCCCTAAATAATAGAGACTATGCATCCACTATTTTTAAATCAGTATCCTAATGACATGTCAGTAGCTCATTACTTTATTACATCTTACCAAGTCACACTGCTCCAACTTCTCAACTTCTAGATCGGAATCTCAAGCTGTAGGGTAGTTTTTTGTAGCCAAATTGGCTTTGTGATTCAGAGAGAGAGAGAGAGAGAGAGAGAGAGAGAGAGAGAGAGAGGAAGAAGAGAAACAAAGCATTATGTTTTCTCTATTTTGCTTTTCTCCAAGTGTTTTAAGTTGAGAAATAAAAAATGTGTTTTAACATCTGTGTGAAAATATCCAATGGAAGATACTAGCAAAAGCAATCAGTATCTCATTTAAGGCCAAGTGCCAAAGTGCCAAAGTAGCTGAGTGAAAGGGAGCTAAGCCAGTTTGCAAAAAATAAAAAGGGAGTCAGCTCAGCTTGTTTGTGTTATTTGTGAGTGGAGCTAAATGGGGTGCAGTTTTCTTTGACAAGTTGGGACTGATAAAAAGGCCTAAATATTAAGGGAAAATAATGAAAATTACTTTTTCGTATTACACACCAATGTCTATCCCAATACCTTTAATAGGCATGGTGGGAGAATTAGTTTCCAAAAACAATTCACAAGGAACTTTTATGAATTCGTATCTAGATAATTAGTGTGTAGTAGCCATATTTCTAGTAGTGTAAGTTTAAGTTTAAGTTCCTTGTTTTGTTTTTTTTTTCTTTGTTGAAGTGTTTGCAACAAAACGATATTAGTATATTGTATTAAAGATCTATAGGGATTCAAAGAAGAAACTTCAATTTATCGATTGTGTCTTGTGCATTATATCGTAAGTGATTCAATTGATTATCCTTTAAATCCTAAAAGATTGATTCAATTGATTATTAGAATAATAAATTAAATAGTTATTTTTTTTCTTTTAATGTGGTGTATATTATTATAGTGATAGTTAGGTTTTTTTTAGTGACCATCCTTACTCTTTCTCTAGAATATTCTTTGGTTTTTTTCATAATCCCTCCCTATCTAGACTTTGTAATTAAAATATCGAAAGCATCCATTTTTAAAAGATATGAACAAATGACACTTTACTTTTCTAGGATACTAGCCCCTTGGCACACGTGAGAGTGGGTGCCAATTAGTTTTTTATTTTATTTTGTATCTTTATTTAAAAATTAAGAAAGGGAATCCAAAAAAAAAATAATAATAATAATGAAGTTGTGTCCCATGAAAATAGGACCCCATGTTCTTAATTTGGTTTTTATTTTAAATTTTTTAATATGGAAAGTTTAAGTTACTATATTATTCTTATTGGCTAAACTGGTAAAATGGCACATGCACTTGTACTGTACTTTCAATTGACCCATATCCTTTTTTTTTAAAGAAAATTAAAGATATGAATTTTTTTTCATCAATGTCCCCCTTGCCATATAAATTTTCAACATTTCATCCAATTTTCTATTAAATAGGAGGGCAAAATGGTCATTCGTACATTAGAGATAATTAAATACCAAAAATAAAATAAAGCACTTTAAATAATTGAAATAATTTTTTTTTGTCTCTTTGTCTCTCTGTCTCTTTGCACAATCAGTTTCGAGCTAGGTTCTGGGTTTTGTGTTATGCGAGTGGAGCAAGGGTTTGTTGCCACCATTGGGGACAGGAGGAGGGATGGATGGGTCTGTGGGTGGATCTCGGGGAGGGGGCGAGCAAGGTTTGGGGGATGGGTCTTGAGTAGGGTTGGATCTAGGATGGGGATGAGGGTGGTTGTATGTAGGCTTTGGGCTTGGGGTGGTTTGGGCAGAGTGAAAAATAGAGGGTGAGAGAGAGGAAGAGATGGAAGAAGCAGGTCAGAGGAAGGGGGGGGATTGGGAGTTGATTGGAGAAAGTGGGGGTCCTGTGAGGTTGAATTGTTAGGGGGGTGGATGGGGTTGCAGGAGGAAAGAGAGCATGGAGAGAGAGAGAAGAGTTGAGAGGAGGGGGGAGAGAAGAGAAGGGGAGGGGGAGGAGGAGGTATGAAGGCTGGGTTTTTTTGGGGGGGGGGGGGGTCTGGGTTTGGTTTGGTAGGTCATAAGGAATTGTTCTTTGGGAGCTTCACTAATATACCCAAAATAGGGGTTGAAATTATAAGAAAACCCCCACATGGAATGCACTTTTAGAAACACATCCAAAATCCATTTATCACATAATAACTGAGTGTTGAAGTTCCTATAAATTACATGACTGCCATTTATTAACTTAAAATTAGCCCAACTCAAAAAACTCAAAAAAAAAAAAAACCCCAAAACAAGCCCAGCAAACCCGAAGTACATTGTTAATACCATATCATAGAAGTATATTGATAATACCATATCATACAAAAAACTCAAAAAACCCAAAAAAAGGTTCAGCAAGACATCCAATATCCTTTGAAGAAACCACCTCCAATTATTCAGTTTCACCAGAAACAATCGCAAAGGCAAAATGAAATACCTTTACAAGAAGAAAAAAAACACCGTTAATACAATGTCATAACACAATCTTCCTAGTAAAAATTACATTATGCATATCATAAACTTCAAGTGCATAGCTATATATAGAGCAAAATATAGAGCATGATTTGTTACTGAAAAGCTGTTAATACTATGCCATGGAAGTACATTGTTAATATTATGTCATAGAAGTGCACTGTTAATACTATGTCATATAAATCATCTCAGTAGCAGGGTATGAACAGTATAACAACTGTTCATACCACTTACTGGAAGTTAACAACTCCGTCATTTCATTTGCATAATAGGTACGATAAAGAATCCAAACAGTACACAAGCTAAGAAAGATGCCTACTTGAGCGAGAGGGAGAATTGGGGGCATTTCCCATGAAATAAGAAAGATGCCTACTTGAGTGAATTCAATCCTAATCAATGACCCAACTAACACGCTTGAGGAGCCTAAGGCTATTTGTGTATATAGATAGATACATGCATATTGATATATACATGTAAGACATACATTAAAAAACTACACAACCAATCATGCGTACAAGAACACAGAGACATGTCAATATGTAGATACATGTGACGACAAATATATAAGTATTTATCAGTATCCACACTTATGCACAACAGAATTGTATAACTGAAAACCATCGAATGAAAAGAATGCCACCCTCATTATTTGGCTAACATTTATGGAAGGGAATTCATCAGCACAAAATCAAAGATCTGGTTTTCCTTTAGGGTACAAAGTTCTGCCCTTGCGAATATTTTATCTACAAATGTGAAAAACAATATGTAAAATAAAAGTCCCCATGCTTCAATGAAGAGCTTGCAAATCCAAGTTTCAGCTTTCAATATATCTAGATTGAATTAAGGTTGGCAAATTAGCATTGGTTCGATACAAGTGCCAATAAAACTATTTGCATCATGACAAGAATCTTTTCAACAAGTTAATTATATCCTTATAAGCTAAATTTTTTACTTAAGCACTACTTCAAATTACATACCCTAGGCAGTTTATGCTAATAGTCAACTGAAGCACTTAGGCTGAATTTAGGAAAAATGCTGAGGTGCCTTGACTCCACCCAATATCACAGAGACTACAATCAAACTTATGTATGGATCATGTGTCTCTCTAGTTTTCTTATATTTTCATGCACAAATGCACTCAATGCATCATGTATACTAAACGCATCTGTAAGTAGATACGTGAATATGCACAACCACACACATCTGCTAACTTTGTAGTGCTTTACTTAACATCAAAACCAAGTTAACACTAAGTAGTGTTTTACACATTAAAATCACAAAGAACCTAGATCACTGAGAATCTAAATCCAAGAACAGTAATTATCAATTTTTCTAGGTAACCAAACATTAGATAGCATACACGGGCAGAGCCGAACAAGTCAACAACAATGAGAAAAACAAGCATAATGAATTCTAAATCTCTAATTCCAAATATTATATCATTCTAAAATAGAAAAAGCAATACAACAATGACTTATATTGACTAATTAAGTATTTTACGCCAAGAACTCGTTCCAAAATTATGACTACCACCAACTCTACCATCGTCGGCACTCCAAAGAATGAAGAATCAAATTGAATCACCATATCACCATTGCCAAAATCTCAATTCAATCATACACTAAGCAAACACATAAATTAACAACAACAAAAAATTACGAGAAATTAAAAATTTCACAGGTAACCTCTAAGAGCTTTTGTGTATGAGAGACTGAGTAGTTCTTCAGAGAATCTCTCTCCTGGCGGTGTATCCATACTAAGATCGATGAATTTTATCCGACAATCAATCCAAGTACGATCCTTGCCTTCTTTGCCGGACTCATTCCTCCAGAGGAGTTCTAGTTTCGTCTCCACTGCATTGAGGTTGCTGTGGTTGACATCGCTGAGATTCGACGACGCTGGAGAAGGAATTGGAGGTGTGTCGTCGGCTGAGGGAGATTGAGACGGAGATGATTGCGGTAGCGTTGAGATGAAGAAGGATGGTGCGTTCATTGGAGTGTCCGACGGAGATGGAGGAAGGGAAATCGGAGATAGAGTTTTGGGCGAAGGTGAATCGGCGACGGGTTGTGGTGATGGATTTGGCAATGGTTGTGGTGGAGATGATGAAGATTAAATGGGAATTGGACTAGGAGAAAAGCCAGAAGCAGAGCTCGATTGTTGAAGAAGAAGAAGAAAGTTCAAGGTGTGTGTTAATGAAGATTGAGTTGATTAATAGACAAAGCAAAAGGGCAAAATAGTAATCTAATATAGCTATTGAATTTAAGAAATCGACAGCTGTCAATTTTTGGGTTTATTTTGGGTGTGTTTATATATATTGAATGGTATATGATTTTTTTTATCGAACTATGTCTAGAAATGGGTATTTAACTAATTTTCTATTGTTTTCTCTTTTTTCAATTTTTTCCCAAAAAAATTAATTTAACAGAAATGTTGAGGATTTAGACGGCAGGAGGGATATTAGCGAAAAAACAAAAATTCATAACCTTAATTTTCTAAAAAATGGATAGGTGGTCAATTGAAAGTTCGATACAAGTTCAGGGGGCATTTAATGAAAAGTTTTAATACTTAATAAATTCACTAGCCTCTTTGGCACACGCTAATTGGCTTTTAAAAAAAAAATTATATTAATTTTTTTGTCCATATGCAAATTTTTTTACATCAAGTAAATGTAAATAAAAAAAAGGGAAAAGAAAAAAGAAAAATGAAGTGGAAGGAGTGGAGTGGGGGCAATAAAAAGAGGGCGATGTGGATGGGGTGGGAAATAACTTCCTCCATATAATTACTTAGCTGGAATTTATTTTATATTTTATAATTGATCAAATTAGTGTTTTACCATTTTACTCTTATTATATTAGTTTGCAGTATTTTAGCAATGCTTTACCTTTTAAAAAAAAAAAAAGAATTTATAATAAATTTATCAAAATACGATAACTTCATTGAAACAACAATGTCATAGTACAAAAGAAAACTTGACTTTAGTAATGTAACAAGTGTGGCCTCGTTGAAACATTGCCTTTGCTTTATATATATAGATAGAATCGAATTAATATTTTACCATTTTACCCCTATTATATTAATTTGCAGTCTTATAGCACTTTGTTTAATTAAGGGTATTTTTTAAGTTTTTGAATGTTTACTATTCTCGGTATTTTGTTATACATATATAGGTGTAGATTAATTCCATTAAAAAATAATAAAAAAAAGCGAAAAAACGCAAGGGGTGCTTTTGTGAATATGTAGCAATATGGAGGCCAAAGTGGTGAAGAAGAGAGACACACACGGAGACCCAAAAAGGCCGTAAAAGGAAATGACGTAGGCGAAGATCTTCCTTCGGCTTCTTCCTCCACTTCCCTTTCCTCCTCTATACTGGCGATCTCTCTGCTCTTTCATTCTCTATGTTTCATCTTCTACCCCTCACTTGTTCCAAAATTTTCGTCTATCTCTCCAAACCCAGGTACGCTAGCTTCAAATCCCATCTCAACCCATATTCTCTTTTCCTTATTGGATCTCATTTATGGCTTTTTCCAGTTTGGATCCAACGTGGGTCTTTCTTGTTCTTCTTATAATCATTGTAAAGTTCAAATTCTCATCATTCTGTTGGTGTTGATATATAATTCCCTGATTTCGTTTGATAAATTTTGATCTTATTTGCTTTTAACTACTTGATAAATGGTTGTATGTTTTGATTTTGATTTTATTTTATTGGAGTATATGTATAAAGTTCTGCATGTTTTTCACTTTACCTTCTATTGGGTTGCTTAGAATTGGTTAAAAGAATGATAAAAAAGATAACTTTAGAATTGAATGAAACAAATCGCTTTGATTAGTTGCATATGTGTCATAAAAAGTACGAGATGCAAATTCATAATCTTTTCTTTTCGTGCATACTCTTAATGAAAATTTTATTAACACTGCCTTTATGTATTCTTGTTGAGTAGGTGCTCATAGATAAGATTAGCAGAGAGGGATCGAAAAACTGCCATGGAGTTTCATTATTGTTTCTGTCGTTTGCAAAATGAGAGGTTTGATGTGCTGAATAGAAGGCAATAAGGTTTCCTAATTTGGTTTTGGATTGGCATTGCAATCAATAAGCTTCTTGCGAAGACGTTATCAGCTTACTGATTTTTGGGGCTGTAGTCCGTTCAGTTAAGTTGGTACCGTCTTTGCATCATGCCATATTATATTCAGAGACTCTATAATGTTTGCAAATCATCATTTTCGCCGAATGGACCTGTGTCAGAAGAAGCACTCGAAAAAGTTCGTGTTAAACTAGGTATGAAGAAATGGTCCTTTTATCTCCTGATATATCAGTCCAAACATGTTCAAATTGTGCTTGCATTCTGCTTCTCCATGTTCTACTCTGCTAATTATATGTCATTGCCTAGTTGGAACATCGAAAAGACAGACAAAATTGTTGTTTTGAAGTGAATGTTAATTTTCGAAGAGAAGTTTTGTCTTGAAAATCCTAACAAATCAAATATAGTAGTTTTTCCAGGGCAATTTCGGTGTTTATTTTTAACTCATCAACTGAAGTGCTCCCCACTAAGTCATAAACTGGAAAGGAGTTTCCCATTAGTTTAGTTAACTTGTTAATCCAGCTATGTAAGAAACCGAAGAGTACAAGGCAGCAATGAACTTTGAAACACATCAAGAAAATGTATTAAAAAAAAAAAAAAGATTAAACTTACTCATACTAAACCTAAATTGTTTGTATTTTTTTTTAAAGCAAAACCTAAATTGTTCACACTTAGTAGTTATCAGACAAAAAAAATATTCAAAGCACTTGATAACATATAAAAAAAAAAAGAGGTACCACCATCAGGGATTTCTGTTTGCTCTGAAAGCTTCCTTGTTCATTTTATACATTATGCTTGAACTTTGTTTTAAAATTATGGCTCTTTAGAACCTAAATTATGACTCATTGCAATAAAAACATACTTGTGTATAGGGTTTTGGATGGTACACATGTAGGTGAGCTTGTCAAGTATGCTATAATATTAGGGAACTTGGCAACTAATATTTTCTCTTTCTTTTTAGCATTATGTAAAGACGCTTCTACTAATACTTTCTTGGAGTTTAAGTGAATCGGATCATGTCCTCTCAGATATACTCTTTCTTTGTTGACTTCATGAGTTGATTTGTACTTGTTTTTTGTGGATTGCAGTTGATTGATTTTTCTTGTGGATTTGAATCTGAAATTGTTTTAACTTGATGTTGAATATCTCTTCAAGACGAAAGTCCAATAGGTCAGTAATTTATGGTTAAATTATCTGGAACAAGGAATCCAAGTCTCCGATATGCATGGCACATCCATCTTTAATATATGTATCATTTTCACTTCCTCAAATAGGATTAAATCTTGTTGGCCTTTCATGATGTTAGATGACTAACTTTCTTAAAATTCTAAAGAACAACCCCCATACCACCTTATCTTAAAAATGTCTACACATGTTAGAAACCATCCTTTATGACATGGATATTTATTTTATGTTGCCTTCAGTGAATGGACATTTGATCGTAGGGTAATATTTCACAATATTTTCTGTGGCCATATTTATTTTTGTTTATTGTAGTCAAAGTTGCTTCTAATGGACCTTGTTTTGTTGATTTTTCAATTTCCCCTGTGATAACGTTTTAAAAGTGGTTTTACTTTGGTTTTGTATTTTAATATTTTCTGCTTTCTGACATACTGGTTTTCTCTGGTTTCTTTAAAGTTTGTAAGTCTGTAGTCCCCTGAAGTATTAATGAACATCTGATATTTCCATTACCACTTAATCACTGATTGGCATATTACCTCCCTGCCTTTCTATGTATATGTTTCATTTCCTTGTGCACCACGAACTTGAAGCTGTAATCAGTTACATAAGAAAAAGGGACCTATGACAACCAAACTACCAAACATTGTTTGTGCATTCAGGTTTATGCATGTCTTTTTATTTTAATGTGTGATCAGTATGGCTGCTCCATGCTTCAATTTGTCTTTTTATTTTTGAACTTGCCTGTCTATTATGTTCAGGCCACCATAATTGTATGGTGTACAAGTCGACCCTAAACCTTAAACCTTAAACCCTTATTTGAATATGTCCATTGTCCAGACTAAAAGAAAAATTCTTAAAGTGGCATGCTCTTGTTGGCGAGACGAAAACCATTATTAGTAGCTTGTTAGACCACTATCAACAAATTGGTGTCCTTGGTAGTTTGATCAAGTTTGATAGGTATCTGTAACAAATTTGGAATTAGGAAACAACAACGACACATTGAACCTTTTTTATTTAGGACTTTCAGCATATTTAAGATATGCTGCTTGCTCCATGTTTGTTGAGCACTCTATAGTTAAGACATCTGTTACTTAATAATTTTGGGTTAGTTGCAGGGGAGTATGGCTAAGTCTCCCCACATATAAAGTAAAGCTGATGTAGTACAGCCCGTAGGTGTTAGATTAAGCACTTAAACAATAGAACAGAGAAGAATATAAGAGACCGAGGAGAAGAAATATAGATTGAAAAGACGAGATAAAGGGCAGAAACAGTAGAACAAAGAAGAATATCGGAGATCAAGGAGAAGAAATATAGATCGAAGGGACGACATAGAGAGTTCTAGGAAAAGGTTTACTCAACATTCAAATCGAATTTTAAAGAACTACATGGGGTTATTTATAGCAAACTAAAACCTAGAAATAATAGGATAAAAATCCCTTGCTTAAACAGAAATCATAACCCAAATAAAATAGGAAACTTAAAACTAGAAATATGGAAAAGTAGAAATCTTACTAGTAATTGGAAAACTAGAGAATCTAAGAAACAAACAAATACATTAGGAAACTAATAAATTTAGGTCCTACGCGTCCTGCATCAAAAGCTCAACCTCTTGAGTGCAAACCTCAAGGCTCAAGCTTTATTAGTTTCATAAGCCTTTCATGAGTTGGCTTCATGCCTTGAAAACTCTGTTTTTATTTGTTTTTAATAGATGTGGGACTAGTGTAGTGGCTAGGCTTGTAAAGGCCCCTGGCCTAACGGCTGACCTGACCCAGGTTTGGCTTGAGGTTGGGCTTGATTCAGGCTTGCCTGGAGTTGGGCTTGGGCCTAGGTGCCACAGCCCCTCCTTGCCCCAATATTTATATTTTAGAAATCTTATTATTTATAGAAGTTTAAGATATTTTTATTTATTGGAGCTGTTATTTACACTCCAAAAAAGTCATCATGCATGCCTCAAGTCTCATATTAAGAGAAGTTAGTTAGTTTCATACAAACCATAAGCATCACCACTTGGGATGCATGTGCAGTATGATGCAAGTTGCAATAAGGAGACAAAAAAGTAAGGTGTGGGAGAGAGAAGGCGGTTGAGAAAAAGTGGAGTTTAATTACTATGTAAAAGTGGTGTCATTGAAATATTTTATATAATGATTGACAGAGGGAGTTTTCTTAATAGTAGTGTAGATAAATATTAATAACTTAGGTTTAGATGTTTAATTGTAAATTAAAAAACAGATAGGATGGGTACGTCCTGGTTCTGTCTGTGGCTCCTTCCCTCCTTTGGATCAAGGTTTGGGCCCGACCTTGGCTCTCTGTAGAATGGGTTGCCCTTCCCTGACCCAAAAGGTGATTGGGCTTTAGCATGAACTGTCCCA